>JAWNNL010001293.1:0-1200000 GCA_035045005.1 Liodrosophila aerea
CATATAAAATTACCTTGATGCCTGTAGTTGAAGATTTACTGCATCTTCATTTAGTTTCAATATAATCTTATCCTTCTTTTGGTGTTCCACATTATTGCTGTCGATTTTCTCCTGCATTTCGTGGAAATATCCCAGCATTTGCTTTACAATTTTGGTGGTATAGTTACCACATTCGTTGTCCACTTTGACAGATATTCCATAAAACTGAAAATGAAGACAACATACATACATACATATACATACATACATATACATACATACATATACATATGCTGTTTCTCAATTTCACACAACTTACATTATTATTGCTGTCAGCTGGAGTTGCCCAAGGAGTTTCAATCAAGGACCATATCACACTCACATAGAGGAATAATATATGCAATTTGTATTTCATTCTTATTTGAACACTGCGTGAATATAAAGCGAAAGTAATCACAGTCCAAAGTTGACTGAAATCAAAGTTAAGCTTGAGAAATGTTTATAGCCTCCATTTCTTAAGTACTATATAGTCTGATAAGAGACAAGAGGGTCAGCGAGAGTTCAGAAGAGCGAAGAGGCTATGGCGTCTGCATTGGTGTTAAAGACTTTATTGAAATTGTGATAAGGCGGCTTTAGGCATATAATAATACACATAATAATGCTTGTTGGTGTCCATTATACTTACATATTATTATATTACATTAATTGATATTAGACCCTGTACTTTAAAAAAGTACAAAAGGGTCTATTAGGCTTGTGCAACTCAGAAATGTATGTAACAGGAAGAAGGAGGCGTGGCAGAGCCCACAAAGTATATATATTTTGATCAGGTCGGCAGGCTGAGTCGATATAGCCATTTCCGTCCGTCAATCTGTATGAACACCTAGATCTCGTAAACTGTAAGAGCTAGATATATCAGGGTACAGTACAGGGTCTCCTACTGTCGGTTGAATCCGACTGTAGCTTTCCCTACTTTTTTTAATTATTTCAAATCAATAATATTACATAGTGCAATACTAAAATTAAGCAGAGTAACTTGTTACTCATTTTCCCTTAAACTAATTCGTACACTGTGCAAAATATTTTATAATGAATTTATATAGTGGCCATAAAACTAACGATTTGGCTTATCACTAATGCCATAAATCTTTCGAACTGCTATTATATCACTCAACAAGTCGAGCCCTCTGTTCAATGTGAAGGTCTTTTGGGATTTTTACTTATTTTCATTTGATTTTTGCTGCTGCTGTTGTTGTTGCTGATTTCTCAATTTGACAAAGTTGTTCCCACTTGCGCAATTTGCATAAATTCAAGGTCAGTCGCACAATAAAAATCCAGACATGATTTGTGTGTATATCAGAAGTGTGTGTAAGTGTGTGTGTCTGGCAACCATTTGTGTCCAGTTTGTGTGGCAAGTCTTAGAGCTTAGCGACAGTGCAACGCAATTAGCCGAAATTGAACCAATTCGTAGAAAATTCACAAAAAGTATTTGGAAATATTTAACATTTTAGTTTGTAATATTTTTTATTTTTATAGAAGTATATTTTAATATATTTATTATTAACGACAGACTACTATAATATCTGTATCACGGCCCAATGTGCCGAAAAATGATATCAAATGCGAAATCCAAACAATAAACCCGAAAATGCCGCTTGCTTCGGCAGCCCACAGCAAAAACTTGACTAACATCTAAAAAATGAGCAAAACACAACAACAACAACAACAACAATAATAACAAGAAGAAGAAGAAGAACAAGAACAGGAGAAGCTGCTGCATCAGACAAAAAGCAGACAAGGCGAACCCTATAAAAAAGCCAAAGACAACAAAAACAAAACCCAATTCCAGACGAGACGAGGAGTGCAAAGGAAAACACTAAGAGGCTAGAGGCTGAGGCCGAGTCTGCGTCTGGGTTTAGGTCTGGGGTTTTGGCTCTCGGCGACAACATAGACGTAATCTAGACGTCTTTTGTTTGCACAGAAAGAAGAAGCACAACAACAAACGTAAACACAAACAACAAAAGGCGCACAAGGGGCAGCAGCATCAAGGCTGTCTCCATGGAGATGAGGGAGCTGCTGGTCAAGTGCGGCACTGGGACACTTCAATTGTTTGTAATTGAAACAAAGTCGGTAAAAAGTAATTTAATAATCACTTGCCTTTTCGAGTTCAGCATCAACTGTGAGGAGCAGCTTAACTGCTTGCGAGGAGCAAGGCACTTATCGATAAATAGCAACCGATAAGTCGATAGGTCATTGAGTAACTGTGAGGAGGAGTAACTGTGAGGAGCAACTGTGAGGAGCAACTGAACTGCTTGCGAGGAGCGAGGCACTTATCGATAAATAGCAACCGATAAGTCGATAGGTCATTGAGTAAGTACGCCTCACACCTTTTGGTGTTCAGCATCAACTGTGAGGAGCAGCTGAACTGCTTGCGAGGAGCAAGGCACTTATCGATAAATAGCAACCGATAAGTCGATAGTTCATTGAGTTAGTACGCTGCTGCAGCTTGTTTTCCTTCCATACAATTTTACTTTAATTGCACTTAATTTAAACTGCAGACCCCCAAAAAAAAGATACTTTGTTTTTCAGTTTCGATTGCATTTGATTTAATTCGATTGCCAGACGACAGACAGAATTGCGCAACGAAATGTCGCCAATATTTTGGAACCACTTGAGTCGAGTGTCCCCTCCCTTCCAACCGACCACCGATACTTTTAGTTAACCAAACCCAATGCAATTTGAAAAAGTCAATTTGTGCGACAGACAAAAGTTGATTGGATTTCATTGAATGCTTAGACAGGTTGCCGTACCCAGTCGCTGCTGCTCAGCTTGATTATATTTCGAGAAAAATAGAAACACAAATAAAAACATAATAAATTAGAAGCCATTGGAAATTTTAAATTGTGCCACAGACAGGGGACAGACGGAGTTGACGTCGCTTGTTTACACCGTCGATCAGCATCTAATTGACTTGTAAAGGTGTTAAGTACATGAAATATGCAACAGTCTACCACAAGATTGATCTGCTCCACTCCGTGCTGGCATTAGCCTCACAGATTTCTGCACTTTTCGGTGACAAATTCAAACAATTGGGCAACGCACACATCCGTTCTGCTACGCATTGCAAATTTCATTCTAAAAAAGAGACGTGTGTGTGTATACACTCTGTATAGTATAAAAAGCAATCCACTGCAAACATAACTCAGGCCAACTTCAATTTCCGACAGCCACTAAAGGCACTGTCCGAGGGTATCTTCTGACTGTCCCCTGCCTCTCCCCCTGGAGTTATTAAAGCTGCACAAGGAAATGCAGAAGAGAAACAAACACAAAGTTTGTTATGTTGCGCAGGCGCAGCCCCAGCAACGCCCTCAATGCGGAGGAACCCGAAACAGAGTGTTATTGACCCGTTCCGTTAGCGAGGCCTTTAGCACTTCGCTCGGTCCAGGCAATGGCCCCGGCCCCGGCAAGGAATTCTTATTAAGATCAATCAGCTAAATGTCGGTTTTATGCTTAATGCTCATGATTCACACGCGAAGGCAACAAAAATCGCCAAACGAAACAAAGAAACGAATTAAAACACACACGAGCTCTATCTAAGGCATATGGACGACTGCATATCCTTGCCGATGACTATAAAAACTACACTGTGCGAAACAAAAACTGTCTAAATGTACAAATAGGTATGCTAGAGTTGAGATATTGTAATCTGGTTAAGTTGTACTACAGAGTAGAATATTTTTAGTGTTTAAAGTTGAAGACACAGCATTTAAATGTGCGGAAAGACTACAGTCGGACGCTATACTGACTAGTTAAAGCTACAGCGCGACGATCCTTTTATAGTATACTTTTGAGGAGTACAAAAATGATATCCATATAGCAATACTATTGATATTTGAGCCTGAGTTCAATACTAAAAGTAGTTTCTACTACTTAAACTAAACCCAACTGTCTCCTGAGTCTTTATACTGTACTCCTTAGTTGACTTTACGCAATCATCATTACATTTATATTTCCTTTAATCCAAATGAAGCGTAATAATTGAAGTGAAGTTTGTCTTATTTCAAACACTTGCAGCTTACAAGCTTTATGTGAAAGTTATAGCGACCGATCCGGCTTTAATACTCTGCAATATATTCGAAAAGCTGCGCAACTAACTTATTTTCATTCCTTTACAAAGTTGTCGGCGCATCGTTTTATGCTGAGAAATTGAGTTTGGGGCCTTTTGCTTAATTAGTCATGGCAAGGCGAAGGCGAAGGCAAAGGCAAAGGCAAGGCAAGGCACAAGTCCAAGTGCAGGCCAATTCAGGGCATTATTAGAGCACTTATACTAGTATATATACATACATACAAACATACTATACATACATACATACTATACATACTATACATACATACATACATACATACACACATACATACTTGCATATACTATGACAAGCTGGCGTCTTATCGGAGTTGACACACATTGTGGGCTGCCAGATAAGCAGCTTCTGCCTACTAATATGGCTATCTACTGCCCACTCCCCTCGCTGTCTCCTGCCACCCTTTGGCCACATGAAATCAGAGGGTTTGCTGCACTCAAGTGGTTGCAAGTTGAAGTGGCAAGCCACATCGCATGTGTGATCAATTTGAATGGCTACAAACACACGTGTGTGTCGTGTGTGTGTGTGTGTTCGTAAATATGTTAACGTGTACACATCAAACACAACAAAACGAAACGAAATAAAACGAAGCTGTCAGATAAGCCCAGCGATGTTGTCAATACAACAAATATGAGTGCGAGTACTATAAGTGTAAGAATTTTGGAAATTCTTGTGCTGTTTGTTCGACGTTTGTTTACAAGCTGAAACAGTTACACAAACACACACGCACACACGCACACCCATACACTTTACTCATTCTAGTATTTGTTTTTATGCTATAGTTTAATCGAGCTTTAAGCTCATCAATTACAGCGCGCTATCAGCAGAGTGTTTTTTATTTTGTTTTCCTCTATGAAATTGTTACAAAAGTTCAACGCACACTTCGAGGTGAATGTGTCTACTACTACTAGTAGTATATGCAACTGCAATCGTGTCTAACTAGTTTATACTAAGTCTGACCTGTCACGTAATTAACTAGTAATGCACACAAGTCTAGTTGCCCATAAATTAGTGATAGACATGTGGAAATATATGTATCTCTTGGCAACATTCAGTACGTTCTTCGATCATTCATTAATGCATTCAAATAATACTCACTCGTGCCGGCCTTGCGCTCAATCTGTAATTGATATACGAGTACTTGCATTCAAACTGAATTGTGTTCAATTTACTTACTGTATATATGCACATTCATATTTCGAAATCTACCAATTTATCATCGTGTCAAATCTTGGCTAATTCTGCTGAGCGTTTAGATTAATGTTCCACGAGTATCTTCATTCATTCCAGGTTCAGGTTCACTCAACCCCGCGATATCATCATCAAAAGCTCATCAGGCTACTGTATTTGAAGTGGGCCAGGATGCACACAACATCTCAATGATCAAGGGAGGAACAAAGGCAAAACAATTTTGAAATTTGAAAAATCGTTCAGTTCGCCTGAAAATGACATCAGAAAAGCTGCGCAGAGAGAGCTTTTGCTGCCAATTAGGATAATTAATAAGCTTGCGAAGCAGAGCAGCTGTCAGAAGCGACGTCGATAATAACAGAAATAAAGACCATAATGTTAAAGAACTCCCACCCACTCTCCTCCCACTCCTCTCCGCCCACAACTAACTCTAATTCACATCGAACCAGTCGAGTCGCACAGCGAACAAGTTCGATCGAACCAGTTGCCGCTAGCTGCTGGCGTATCAGCAGGCAGCTCTGCCGCTGTCGCTGCCGCCGTCGCTGCCGCAGCTGACTCTGGCAGCGTTGGGGGGCCAAGTAAAAAGCGTTTTTTTCGAGTATTTCAGTTTGGACTTGCCTTTGACCGCGTGCGGACGGCGACGTCTGCGAGTTGTTGTTTGGTCGGCTTGAACTGACACTCTGTGCATGTGTGTGTGTGTAGTTAAGTGCATGTGTGTGCGGGCGCCACTAAGTGCCCGTGTGTGCGTGTGTGTGTGCGTGTGTGTGGGGCATAGGCAGCAGCAGCGTCGATAATATGTACACTTGGTGTGTTTTTATTTATATGCGCACTGTGCGGCTTCGTCTCTGTTTTGTATCTGTATCTGTATCTGTAGCTGTAGCTGTATCTGTATCTTTATACTTATTTTCGTTTTTGTTTGTGTGCCGCTCATCGAAAAACAACAATGTAGGTCGTGCATATTTAATATATGCAAATAAAACACGAAAATAAACAAAACCAATTGAAATACAAGCAGAAGAGACTCAGACTCGTCGTCAGCTGCACACATGCCACTGCTAAAAGCTACTACCTTTTTTTGGCCCATCTACTACTATTTTATAACAAATACAATAACACACGCACACACACACACACACGCACTCGCACTCAGCTGAAGACGCCGACGCACAGTGCCTACGCCTGCGATAACAGCGACAGCGCTGCCACCCCCTCGGGCAGCGAAGAGAGCAGACGTTAATTCAGAAATACGAAACAGATATACACACACACACACACGCATATGCTATACGAAAAATTCACTCTCGCTGCGCTGCTCGCAGCCGGCTTGCTCGGCTCGCTCTCAGGCGCTGCCAGCGGCGTCGTTTTGGCAGCGTTCTAATTGCGTGCGCGTCGCTGTCGTCGCTGACGATCGTGTGTATCTTTAAGACACACCAGCCAGTGTTGCCAGTGTTTCACAGTAAAAAAAAGCCAAAAAAAAAGCTAAAATGTGGAGCAGAAATAATGAAATGAAAGCCAAAAAAAAAAAAGCTAAAATGTTGAGCAAAAATAATGAGGTAACTAGTGCCTACATTATTTCCAAATTTTGTAAGCATTCTTAGCTAATTTCTGGCTTGAAATTGAACTAGTTTTTCTTACTTCAAAATAAAAAAATCACTTACCTTAAAAAAAGTCAATTGCCAATGAAATGCAGCTAAATTTCACTTTCAAAAATGCCAAAAAAAGGCTAAAATGTTGAGCAAAAATAATGACGTAACCAGTGCCCACATTTATTCTAAATTTTGTATATAATATTGGCTAATTTCTTGCTTGAAATTGAACTAGTTTTACATACTTACTTTAAAATAAAAATCACTTACTTTAAAGCAAGTCAATTGCCAATGAAATGCAGCTAAATTTCGCTCTGCTAGCTGTTTAGCCTTTTTCCCTACTTAGCTATAAAGCCAAATCTGGCGTGTATAAAGCTGACTTGGCAACACTGACACCAACACCAATAGCCATACCTATAGCCAAACCGAAACAGCAGCAGAGTCGGAGGCAGAGTCGGAGGCAGCGGCACAGGCAGAGGCAGAGACAGAGGCAACGGCAGCGACAGCAGCGCCGCATTCGTGTGTATCTTCTTGTTGTCTGTCGTATAAATTGAGCCGCACTTTGCTTATTCTCGAGTTTTTGCCGCTCAGACATCGACGCTGTAACTGCACGCGCTGCGCTGCGTATGCGTCGCGTTTTGTTTTCCCCAAAAATTGTTCGAATTGTAATTCAAAAACCAGCAAGAAGAAGAAGCAACAGTCAGCTAAGCTAATAAGAGAGTTGAAGCGATCGTAATACATTTACCGAAAAGTATCTGTAAGATACAAGTGCAACAGTGACGCGCCTCAGAAAACACACTCACACTCACACACACACACACACGCACAACACACAATATTTTAAAGCGAAAATTGTTCTATTTATAAAACGAGAAAAAAATATACTTAGTGCAGAGCGGAAAAGCAGAACTCGCAAGTTTTCCACACACACAAAACAAAATAAATAACGAAATAAATATAAATATTTGAGAATTCATTAAAAAGCCGTTGTTGTTCCCCCACAATTCTCGAATGCAATTGGGTTTCGTGTGTTTTCGAAATTACCGAGAGTGAAATATATTCAAAGCGAGAAAATTCCAAAGTTTTCAACTGTTTGCGTGCGTGTTTTTCCCTCAACAGCGTTTAAAATTCTCCGCCTTTTCATTATGTGTGCAATAACTAAATAAATTGTAATCAACAAATTAAATTGTGTGAATTAAAAAACAACAACAACAACTACACCAACAGACCGAGACAGAGCCAGAGGGAGCCAGGGCAGGAGGACGAGGGCAATAGTCGGCAAATTACACGCATAAATTGCGTAGCAAAAAGTTCTGAATGAAAAAGAGTCAAGGCATACGGGCTGTCAGTACCACAGGCGATAAATGTAAGTACAGCACACACACACATACATATACATATGTGTGTATATCGTGTGTATATAGATTATATACATATTATCAAATTAGCGTGGCCATATGGCTCTGTTTTTGTGTCAAACTGGTTTAATAGGCGACGCTGACTGCACGAATTGGAAATTGTTTATAATTATACGCATTGACTATGAGTGATCATAGAGAGCACAATAGATCTTTGAGGTCGCAGTGTTAAGTAAATCCCTGACAAATAATAATAATGAGTGATCATCAAAATAAAGGGAGAGTGAGTTCGTAACGAAATTAGTCCTCGCCAGATGCAACCCTGTGGCAGACTAGCAGATCGCTTTTAAAGCGTCATAAAAGAGTAAATTATTAAAGTAATAAAGCTGAAATTTTAACAACTTTTGGCTAATAGTATGTAGGGAATATCCAGCGCAAAGAATTTCAAGAATGTGTCAGACATAAATGTAAATATGTAATCTTGAAAGACTGCCTGGCAAATGTTCGATTCTTCCAGTCAAAATATATTTTCCCAGTCAATTGTGGAAGAATATAAAATGTGAGAGAGTTCATTTCGTAATAAGGTCTAAGTAGATCTAGTGATGAAATACGTCTTAAAATCAGCATAAAAAACAAGCTAAAAAAGTAAGCAAGCTGAAATTTTGGCTGTAGTTACTTACCATATAAAGAATGCCCAACTGCAAAGATAAACAGAATATGTTAGACAAAGTGTACAAAAATCTCTAAAGAATAACTCCCACTTTGTTCAATCAAAAGTGGTAGAATCCCTTTCACGATATTTCTAAAAATTCCCTAAAATTGTCTCCCCCTTTGAAAGTTAAAGAAAAACTAACCACATCAGTTGAAATTCATTCAGAAAGTGTCGTCAAATCTTTTTTATAGCTACATAAAGAACTCTCCGCATTTACCGCGTGGATTCTTCTGCTTTTATTTTAGGGGGAGTGGGAACTCTTCAGGCGCCAGAGAAAGTGAAACATGTAATTTGTGTGTGTGTGTGTGTGTTGATGTGTGTGTGAATGTGTATCGCTGACGGCGACGGCCTACAAACAAATTATACGCCGTATTGAGTGAAATCGTAATGAGTTAAGAAATTTCTTAAATGCGCGAGACTGTCCCTTTTGGACAGTGTCTGTGGCTGAGTACACAAAATAATGATAAGAAGAAACAACAGCAGCAGCAACAGCAACAAAAAATACATACGAAAGGCAGAGCAAAGAACATGAAATACATTCCGTTTTCGTTTTTGCCTCATTTTTGTGTAATTACATGCCGGGGCAGGCAGCTGAGGAACACAGAGAGAAAAACATAATACGAAATACAGAAAACCAAAATACGCACAGATAAAGATACAGCTGCAGCTACAGCTACAGCTACGGCTACAGCAGAGGCGAGCAGTGGAAGATGCAGATATGGCACCATGCAGATACAGATACAGATACAGATGCGTATGTAAATGCAGTTCAGCAGAGACAAAAGCGAAAGAAGAATGCATAAATAAATGCTAAAGTACAGCACATAACAGAAAATGGACCAGGGCTCAGGCAGAATCAATAAACATGCATTTAATTAAATGTAAATGTTTATGCGGCAATTGTTTAGGCCAGTTTCACTTTTAGCCGAAGGTATTTATCCGAAAAGAAAGCCAGATTACACAAGCCTTGGGTTCTCTTCTCGGATGTACAAATATGACCCACATTACGTGCATTGTCATAAATCTGTTTCAGCTTTAAGTACAATAAATTTATACATATATATTTTGTATCTTTTTGAAAGTTTCAGTACGCCCAGTGAAAGTACAAACTGTCAGCAATTGCATACAAATTTTTGGCACATTTGATTTTTAATAGAGAAATCTTTAGATATAATATCAACTTATTATATATCAAGGCGGCAGTCAATTGAGATTGAAGTACAAATGTATCTATTACAATTGCTATTAGAAAGAGTATTCTTTTAGCTGGCATAACTTTCTCGCCAGCTCTTCGCTTGTTATTGTAAAAGTGAAGCGCTTAATAAAGTTTAAAAATAAGCATAAAATTATAAAAAGAAGAAAGAACAATAACAGCCGCAGAATTCCACCTGTAATAACGTCGCAGAAAAGAGCAGAACCCAAAGCCTCTCGCAGAAGAATCACGAAACAAGAATCGAGCAGGCCAGGCCAGGGCCAGAACCCGAAATCAAATCGAAACCGAAAGACAAAAACAAAAAACAGAAAACAGAAAAAAAACCAGATTTACTACTAATTTAAATTCTTGGCATACAAAATTCTAAAAAAGAAAAGAAAACAAACAACAAAAACAGCCAAAAGGCAACAACAAATTAAATTTGAGTTTGGAAACGCAGCGAAATGGCTTTATTGGCAAAATATTGGCTGAACCCAGAACTACGCGTATAATATACACCTCTCTTTCCACACACACACACACACACTCTCTGTCTCTGTCTCTGTCTCTGTACATGTGCGTGACAAATGCTGCGAATTTCCGCTCGACTAGCAGGCGCTTCCTCGCTGATAGATTGACATACAGCAGACATCTACAGATACTATATAGACAGGTATATATGTATGCTGATATTTTGGCTAAAACATTTAGTCATTATTTACAAATAGCTGACGCTAAAAAATGGCCAAATAATGACAAGTAAAAAGGCTGTGATGATCCATTTAAAAGCGTTGTTAACTTGGTCAGCTTAACACAGTCAGTCTGAGCCGGAGTCTGAGTCTGGCTCTGAGTCGAGAGCACGTGCATAGTTCGTTATGTATCTCAGACTGTTGCCAATGGCTTGATCCGACAGAAATCAAATCAAACAAACTACATTGTGCATGGTGTCGTGCTATTATGTTAATTTGTCAGCAGCAGCAGCAACAACAACAACAACAGCTGCTCATACACATAGAGAAAAAATGCGGCATTAATTATGCATTTGATTTTAAAGCGTATCAAGAGCCGCGGGCTATGACCAAATTTTTATCGCGTTTGTAAATCGCATATATACAGATTATATATGCGCAAACCTCGATTCACTTTTGAAAACTGAAAGTTGGCCTAAAAACACGGTTTCAATTCAGTTATTTTTTCCAAGTTTTCAGTTTAGATAGCGCTTAGCTTTGGGTGTGAAAAGAATTAGGAAATTACGAGTGAATAAATCTAAATTAATTGTGGTATGAGAATAACGAATTAAAGCTATTTTTAGAGGTAATTATGTCATATTAAAAAGTGAACTAATAACTGCTTAGAATTTATTCACTCAGCATAAAATGTTTCACGTTAATTGCAAAATATATGGATTTATATTTCAGGCATTAAAAAGTTTTAATATTAACCAATTCAATTCAATTTTTCTTAAACAAAAAATGAAAATAAAATAACAGAAATATACATTATATTTCCCAGTATTTTTCACAGCTTTGTTTTGCTTTCGAGTCATTTCGCACTCGCCTCTGGCCTTCATAGTCCATCTGCTTGCATTGACCATGCCCAGGCAACTGTGGAGGAGTTGAGGGAGGCTCATGGAGCAACAACAACAGCAATTGCAGAGACCTGTAACTACGCAGCATCCGCCCAAGCAAGAAAAATAAATGTAAACGAAGCTGCGTGCAAAATTGAAAACACACACACACACACGCACACTCATACAGCTAGATAGATAGACACACACACACACACACACTGGCAGTTGTTGTGTATTGCGTGCCATGCTTAAGTGATTTTAAAATAAGCCACAAGAAGCAACAGCAGCTTGGACACACCCCCTCCGCACCCCCCCACACGCCTTGCCCTTTATCAGCCCCTTGGCTCTATCTGTTGTAGATTGTTGTTGTTGTTTTTTTGCTCGCATCTCGTCGCGTCGCATCGCGTCTCTTTAGCAAGTGATTTCAATTTAATTGACAGTCCTTGAACTTGACTTAAACGCAAGCACAACACAAACAACTACAACTACAACCACAACTACAACTACAATAATAATAACAATAACAACAACAAGACGAAGACGAATAGGAAGAAGAAGAGCCGAGCGAACCGGCGTTTCAATATGGCACACAGTCTACTCTTCTCTTTGCCATCTATTCTTATTGCTGCTCTACGCTTTGAGCCGCTCTTCGCTCACTGGCAATTGTCTAAGCTTTTGGCTTTGTTTCAACGCTCTCGTTCTTCTTCTTCTTCTTCTCCATACATTATTCAACAGCAACAAATATAAATGTTATTTGTGCGTGCGTTTTTTGCTTCCATGTGTCTATTGCTAATTTATATGTATTTAAACAGCTTGGCGCGTTTTTAGATACACTTACTAGAAGGAAGTACTATTTTTGCACTGTATCTTAAATATTGTGAATATTAAAATTATTTAACTGTAATGCCTGATTGCACTTTACAACACTGTTATTGTAATCGTGTAAGCGCCTCCATACGCATATCGATAGGCACACAGATTAATCGATAGGCATATGCAAAGAGACAAGTGGTTACCGCTGAGTGCTGCGAGTTGTTTGTAAATACACATAATTCTGTTTTTACACGGTCTTTTTTTACACGGTTTTGATTTAACACGGTTTTTAACTTATTTCTTATTTTTACACAATTTTATTCCATTTAGCACGATTCAAAATTGATTGGGCTTAAATTTTATTTGTCAGATTTAATTTTGGCGAAATGTGTTCATATCACTAATTTAGGGGAATTCCCTTTTTGTGAAATTGTAAATAGCATAAATTTACATGTATGCGATCAATGTCTTTTTTTACACCGTTTTTTTACACAATTTTTCTTGTAACCAATCTAAAACCAGAATTAGGTGTATAACAATTCGAATAATTTTCAACATTTTCCGTATAATTTCACTCAAAAAGAATTATAGGAATAACTTTGTAGAGTATTCACACTTCGTTTCAATTGGCCTGTCAGTGTTTTTCCGCTTTTTTGCCATTTCTTGTTTTGCTATATGTTGACGAACTCGAAAAGCAAATAATAAGAAGACGGACTGAAGAAGAGAGATACCGCGAGTAAAGAGCAAGAGCAAGAGCAAGAGCAGCGATTGGAAGTGGAGAAAGAACGTGAGAGATTAACGAGAAGAGGCAGATCAGAGAACAAGGCGTGGCAGTTGGCTTTATTCGCGACTTTTAAGCACAAAAAGCATTTTATTAATCTTTTTGTCGTCATATTTTCGGCAAATAAATCTTGAGAGACGTGTATATAGAATGCGTGTGTGTGTGTGTGTGTGTGTGTATAATTTATTTCGAAAGCGTGCGTACGCCACGCATGTATCTTCGATATGGATGGCTGTATAAATGAATACAGTATCTCGATACTAAGTATCTAATATGCCACCTTTCATTCATTGCGCGTCAAAGAGTGTGTGTGCGTGTGTGTGTGTTTGTCTTTCTGTGAAGTGTTTATAGTGGGAACCATAGAAAAGGTTGAGCAGCTCCAGTCCAGTTGAAGCAGGCTTATAAAAATTCAATTATGACTCGGCAAGTTGGCAACTTGAGGCATACACGTGTCGCTCTTTCAATGCTTTCGGTTTTCTATTTCGATACGAAGACTACCCAGAGGGTACGCTCATGCGTATAGCCATAACTATACTATACAGATATATACGCCCTGTGGGCCCATAAAAACAAAAGCGCACGCAGCGCGAAGATAAATAGCCACAGGTGACAAAAAGTAAGAAATTCAAATGCATAACTTGATATTCAATAGATAAGCTGCTCCAGAGCTTGAATAATAAAAGTAAATGAAACCTACACACACACACTCGCACACACACAGTCACTTGTGTGTGTACAATTTTTGAGCGAGTCGAAAAAAAACTTTCACCCGCAAATGATCTATGGACACACACACAAAAGCCAGACGGAAAGACCGACTCGAAAGACTTTCGCATTCAAATCGATGAGGGGCCAAATGTACAGAGTATACGCACATCTAATTACAGCACTCGAGACACAATAAAAGGCCCTGATTAGAAATCGGTTCTCGTCTAAGAATTCCATTTGATTTCGCCTCGTTTCACATTCGATTTACTTTCACAAAATCGAAATTCAAGTTCAGGGCAATCCGATTGGCAATACTATCACCCTATCAATCCCACGATAAGTGTAACTAACCCATTCAACTAAACTCATATAGGCAAGAGACTTTATTACGAATTGTGCGTGTAGATACGCACAGATTGTAGGCGTACAAAAAAGAAAGAAAAAATGAAATGAAAACAATATTTTGATTTCTTTTTGTGTGTCAATGAACTCGCCTGAACTAAATTCTCTTTTATGATTTTTAGTTTTATTAGGTTTTGTTTTATTCCCATTTAATTTTCGGTCTTTTTTCTATGTCTGCCGGTGTGTGTGTTATCTCAAAAGAAAAAAAAAACGAATAGAAAAATAAACTATTGCGTAGGCCGTCGACGTCGACGCGCCGCTAGAAAAGAAAAGTTATGACCAGAATTTCCTCTGCGCTGCTAAACAATGTGATTATAAACGCATAACTCGTTGAGCTGATAATGCAGAGATACTCGCACTTTAGTTCATTGAGTAATCAGGTCAACAGTTGGAAGTAGTATAAAATGACAGAATTTAGGACTGTTTGATAGAGAAACTTGGGAAGTTGAGCAGCAATTGTGTCAGATAAAATTTGATAGTATTTTGGAAATGTAATTTAATTGTATTCTCCGATTACTATTAACATTTTATTTATTTTTAATATAATTAATTTAGATAATTCTCCATCGATCGAATAGTAATTATAATAAATATAAGGGGAGTTACACCTTGCCAAGTGTAATCCCTATCGGTCCAGTAGACCTTATACCTCTATTAAAAAGGAGAATGAATCCCTAAGTTGATAACAAGTAAATAATTTATCTATACGTGGCTGAGAAGCCAATAGATCACATACACTCTGTCTATAAGCAGATACGTATATCTTAAGTATCGGTTTGTCTGTAGAGTCTATACAATATTTGCCAAACTTATATCAATTGCTATCTATTAAATTTACTCTTACAATCTCCTTTTCCTCTCAAGATCTCTTCTTAAGGATCTTTAATAGTTCTTAACAGTATTTCCTTAATATATATGTTTCTTTTACGGCTCCTTAATAGAGCTTAGCTTTCACCATTACAATCAGTATAAACTATTTATTATACGCTTCTTGTCTCACATATTTCCTATATTATATTACCCTAGTTTACTGATAAGCCAGAGCAATGGGGATTTTTGCAAGCTGCGCAGCGAAAAAAGTACCGACTCTAGGTCATACACTCTCGTTAAATATTGCCTTCATTCTAGTCTTCCCCCTGGGCAGTGAATCCCATTGTTCTCTGCTCGGCTATAAAAGCTTGGAGACATTCTCAAGTCTCCCATAGTTAACTTTTATACCTCCAAGTACTCACACTGAAGATGTCTGCCCACAAGTCTCACATTGTGCTCCTGCTGGCCTGTTGTCTGCTGGCTGTAGTCGCCGCACAGGATCTACTGGAGTCTAGGACGCTACTACGCCATGCACGCTCCCCGCAACATGGCTCTGTGGATGTGAAGGCTACCAAGGATCAAGGTGGACGTCAGCTAGATGTGCAGTATAATCATAATCTGTATACCAGCAAAGATGGGCGTGGCAGCATAGACGCCTACGCCAACGCCAATCGGAATTTCGATCAGAATCGCAACAACTTTGGAGGTGGCATACAGGGACGTTGGCGCTTCTAAAGAGAGTATTATATGTTTGAATTGAAAGTATATCCATGTAAATATTAAACAGAATCAAGGAATTGTATAGAATTATTAGACTTGTGTATGAATGAAGTCTAACAACGCAAGCACAGAGTTTTCCTCGTTCCTATGACGAAGGAAAAGTACTTAAAGAGTCATCAGTCTCATCAGGGTCAATGCACTTTTCAACTGGCGCTGTTGACGTTGTGTAACCCATAAAAATTGAGGGAGAGCAACAAAATGCACTGCGAGAAAATGAGTGTGACTCAGTCGACTGCAATTTATGCAGAGAAAGAACTGAGTATCTATTCTGTATGCAAGGAAAAGCATTTGCTATAAAACCCAGAGGAGAGAGAAACACAGGAGGGAGAGTGAGGGGATAATGTCTGCTATATATGTTTGATTGCATGACTAAACGTAATTACTTTCGCTTTTCGTTTGCTCAGCTGGCAAATCAATAAAACACAACAACAAAGTGGACGAGGGAAAAAACTTACTCATTCAAGAATGTTCTAGCTGGGAAATGGAATTACAATGGACTGACTCTTGACCCCCGCTGCACCCTAAAAGATACAAATTTCAGGCATTACTTCCACTACTTTTCTATATATTTGGGAAAGCGCAAAGACAAACAGCGGTGTGTGCCAGGGAGGGTTTTTGAATGGATTAACCCACGAGCTGCATAGAAAATGACTTTCCATTTTCATTTAACAATAAGCAATCAATTGCAACAGCTACAACAACAACAACAACAACTACCACAGCAACAACAAGTTCAAAAGCAAAGCTAACGATCTATTAGAAGAAAGTAAAAACAACTAACGAAACACAATGAAAAGACAAAAGAGGCGCCTCCTACACAGCGGCCAGGTGAGCAGCCAGGTGAGCTGTCAGCTGATGCCAATCAGATAGTGGTGGAAAGGGGCGGCATGCGCTGTTGCCACTCTCAAGTGTGGAAATGCACCTCAGATGAAAAAGAACCAATTTCAATTGAAAGTAAAGCAATAAAAGAACTAGTTCCATTGAAGAACATCATTACAACTAACGTGAAAAAAACACCACTCTTAACACCATTGTGCTCATTGTGGTGGCAACCGGGGCTGTTGGCATGGGCAAATGGTAAAATCCGTATGCCGTTAACTGGTTTTCATTTTCGGCTTGGAAAAACCACACATTTGGCCATTGCCAATGCTCGTTGCCATTTTTAGTGGCAAAAAGGCGAATGCATCATAATGAAAGTGAAATGCATTGCGCACAGTTTGCCAGCGCGCTGCCAGTTACCAGATACAGATACAGATACAGATACAAATGTATCTGCACTCTTACAGTTTGATATATACACATGGTTAGCTGCAGTGGAGTAGCGTCAAGTGCAGTTGCCGCTTGTTGCAACATGAGGTGGCCGCAGCAATTGCAATTGCAACTGCAAGTGCGATCGCTGTTTATGGTCAGAAACCTGCGTGGAATGCGCAGTGCACTTTGGCGCGTCATCGATTGCCGATGCCGATTGCCGATTGCACCTCCATATGCCTCATGCCACATGCCACAAGCCGCATGCCACTTGCCACACATTGGCAGTGACTTATTTGGCATTTGACGTTAATTGGCAAGAAAAGCGTTGCAAATAAATTTGCATACCCTCTGATGAATTATGTCAACGTCACAGGCAAAAAGATACAAATGTATCTGCACACATACATACACACATATGTAGTATGTATCTTGTTTGAGCACTTCAATGTCAGATCAGCAAATGAAGGCCGCTGCTGCTACTGTCATTGTTGTTGCTGTTGCTGCTGTTGTTGCATGCAGTTTTCTCTGCACTTGAAGTTTTATCTGCGTCTGCTGCATCAGACACACACACACACACACACGCACACACACTTGCTTACGGTATGTATCTGCCGCTGAATGGAGGAGCTCTGTGTTATTGGTTCAATAACATGGCCCCAACTTGACATTGAGACTGGCGTTCATTCGCATTGTGGTAGGGCCAGACTGGAGATAAACTCAAGTTCGCTCAATTTACAGATTGATTATGCTTTCGCTCAGTGCATTCTTACAGAGAAGTCAAAGAATACAAAGAGGAATGATAAGTTGCTAATATTTATTGTAAACAAACCGAAATAAAGGAACAATGCGAACTAGTTCGGTTCATTAAGAACATTTATCGATAACTCAATTGTTATCTCTGAACATCGCCAGTTTTGAATTAGTTTTGATTATTTGCCACTTTCCAAATACAAAGAAGTCAAAGAATACCAAATGAAGGATAAGTTGATAATATTTATTGTAAACAAACATACACTGCGAACTAGTTCGATTCATTTGGCTTTTCACACCCAGGTGGCAACGCTAATGAGAACATTTATCGATAACACAACAGTTATCGCTGCTCCTCACCATTTGTTTTGAATTATGTTTTGATTATTTGCCACATTTCGAATACAGATTGACTATGATTTCGCTCAGTGCATTCTTAAAAAGAAGTCTATGAATGCAAAAAGGAATGATAAAGTTGCTTATATTTATTGTAAGCAAATATACACTGCGACCTAGTTCGATTCATTTGATTTTTCCCACCCAGGTGGCAACCCTAAGCATATTGCTTGGTCTGTTAGAACATTTATCGATAACTCAACAGTTATCGCTGCTCCTTACCATTTTGTTTTAGGTTATGTTTTGATTACTTATCACATTTCTAATATTCCCAAAAGAAAAAGGCATTGCATTTCTCTTGGCACTTTATGCGCGACTCAATTTGATCAAGTCACAATAAATTAGCCTCCATTTGTAAGCCAAATGAATAATGTGAATACCTACAGCAACAATGCAACATTAATTCTCCTCCATGTGTGTGTGTGTGTGTGTGTGTGTGTGCGTGTGTAGAAGAGAGTGTTTGTATTTGTCGGTTACATTTCACTGATTTTGAAAGTGAACGTGTGTGCAGGCGGAATCGGAATCGGAATCACGACTCTCGTAGACATTGTGGGCCTGCACAGTGGGGCAAATGCATGGAAAAATGTTAACAAATTCATGCCAAGACTTTTTTCTCTCCCTCATTATCATAGTGCGTATTTGCACACAATGTTGCTGTTGGTCGCGTGTCTGCATTGTTTGTTACTTACTGCTGAGGCTGATAAGAAGGTGAATGCGATTACCCAAACGCAATGGCGAAATGGAAAAAACCAGCAAAAAACAAGTTGCAACTTGACCCACGTTGTAGTAGGAGTTGTTTGTTGTTTCGGTGGTTGTTGTTGTTGTTGAATTGACGTCGGCGTGGGTGAAATCCAAGAGATGCATACATTTTTTCGGCATCGTGTTGCTGCTGTTTTTACTTTTACAACGCTGTAAATGATTTATAATAATAATTTTTGCGCTTCGTTTTACGCAGTAAACACTTTTCAAATACCCTTTAGGAAATATAAGTGAGAGTTGAGAACTAAATTTGATTATTAATAGTTAAATGAAACTGAACAAATAGAGATCAAAGACGGCTTACGCTTTTAAACAACATTAGAGTTGCCAGATCAAGCAAAAGTAGCGCAGCATATTTCCAAAAGAATACCCTTAATAATTTATAGTTTATTTCATTATTCATAAGCCTCAAGCAGAGTATCTAAAAGTCTCTTATGTGAGCTGCTTTATTTATTAATTTTTTGTTCACTTTTTTTTGGTGTAGATACAGATACAATTTGGTTTGCATATCTCTTGAGTTACACATTTGTAGCGTCTGCGGACGGATAGACAACGCTGACAACGACGACGCGTCGCGACGTCCGCTCGCTGCGTAGGCAGCTGCATCAGGTTGACCCAGTTTTCGCTTTTCATAGTCTCTCTGTCTGTTTCTGTTACTGTTTCGGCTTCGTCTCGTTTGATTTTTGTGAAAATTATGATTGTGCGGCAAATGCAATTTTAAGTAGTCGTGTTTTATTATAAATAACTGAACTGAACTGAGCTGAACTGACTGAGGCTGCCTCAATTTAGCACAGATTTAGCAGCATCTTGTGGCACTTATCCAATTGAACGCTGCCACGTAATAAAATTCCCACTAAACTAGTTTTGCCACATGCGTTGCTCGTCTGTCTCGCTGTTGACAACAATTGTTGCAACAATTTTCTATATGTGTGTATGATACTTGCTACATTGTTGCACTATAAATGCGAACACAATGTGGCAAATCAAGCGACGCCAAAGTGCCTGTAGACTGCATGAAAGTCTTTTACTTTTGATTGTATGACTCGCTGTTTATGCACTGGCAGCTCGTACCAGGCGTATACGTGATCTCTGGCGTTCACACATTGCGCATACGACATGTGGAAATAATGCCAACTGCCAGCGTTATTTGCGATGATTTACAACGGGGGCAGTTTGGCAGCGCAATGAAAATGCCACGCTGTGGGCAAGTGTGCAAATAATAAAACGAAATTATAGTGTACTTAATAGTAATATTTAAAGCCACACGAAATTATTACTTTGTATTGTATTTCGTAGTGAACATTGCACTTTGCTCAAGCCTGTAAATTTCATGGCAAATTTATTAAAAGTTTTACTATTAATACTAGTATTTCAGCCTCTTGAATTGCCATAAATTGCGGCTGCTATTTGCATAAACAACGCAACGTTTTAAAATACAAATTGACTAAGCCAAATGTGGGTTGGTCGTTTGCCACACACACAAAGAGTCAATCAAATACACACACACACACACATCCATGCTCATTCGGCCAAGGTAGTCTCATCCATATAGAGGCAAGTCAATGCACTTTTCACACACACACACACACACACACACGCTGTCTGTGTGTGCGTGTTTAAGTTTTGCAATAATTTCATTTTCATTTTGAATTTTAATTTCATTTTCATTTCACATTTAACGTGCAGCGTGCCGCACTCACTCTCTCAACGCGTCGACGCTAGCGTTGGCGTCACGCTGCGCTGCTCTGCGCTGCTCTGCCATGTTGTTTTTGTCTATTCACCTCTGCTGCAGCTGTAATTGCAATTGCATTTTGCTGATCAATTTCACTTTCACTAATTATGTCACAATAAAAGCAAATGGCAAAACGACTTCAATGATCATTAACATTGCTTCGACATAACCACAAATTCCCCCAGCCACACACACACACACACACGCACACACATGCCAGTTTATGTCTAGACATTTTTGGCAAATTGCGCAATATTCTTGTTGTTGTCTATCCCTTAGAGACAGGGAGAGAGCGCAGCCTTTGCAGCCGTAGGGGTTGGCTTCGTTTCTAGGGCGTTTGTCACTCTATTGCGTCGCAGCTTTTAGGCTCACTACAAATATTGTTGTGGTAGGTCGGTAGGCAGCAACTATGCGCAAATACTTAGATAAAGTTGTGACTAAGCTGATAACTAATACTATAACTACTACTATAACTACTACTATGACTATTCTGCAGCACTCGAGTATCATTTTATCTACGAATTTCTTCATTTCATTGCACTTTTCATTCAAAATACTGCCAAAAAGTAAATGTCCAAAATAATCTACTACTATTTGATATGCTAAACCCAAAAAGTGCAGCAGAAAGTGCAAGTTGCTCTCTCGCAGTGCGCGCACTCTCTCTCTCTCTCTCTCTCGATTGTAATGTGAGCTTTTTCTTATTTGTTCGCGCCTCTCTCTCTCTCTCTCTCTCTCTCTCCACGCTGTGCGCGCTCTCTCTCGCGTTCTCTCGCATTATTGAAATTGCACAAAGAAAAGTGAATCGTTGAGCGATGCCTTTTGCATTGGTGTGCGTGCAGCTGCACGCTGCGGCGATTGTGTAAGTTTTTACAACAATGGCAACAACAGCAACAACAACAGCAGCAGCAACAACAGTTTGCGGCAGCAACAGCGTCTGCGGCTGAAACTGAAACTGAGACTGAGATTAACTCAAACTCCACAACAAAACTTGTTTTATGCTGCATAGTTGTTGTTGCTGTTGTTGTTGTTGATGCAACGCCTGGCAACAGTGGTATGAGTTGACTGGCATTGCCACCACCCCACCCCTAGCAACGATTTACGGGCAGAGTAATTAGAGCAGTTGACGTCGCCGTTGGCGTTAGCGCTGACGTTAGCGTTGACGTTATCGCTGACGCCGACTGCGGCTGCAACTGCATAAAGCTTTGCCAGCGAGTGCAGCGTTGCATTTAGGTGCGCATGTGTGTGTGTGTGTGTGTATTTGTGTGTGACTGACCTATCTCAATGCAATGCTACTTGAGCTGTTGCTTTTGTTACACACACTCACACACACACACACACACACACACATGCATCACATGGCAGAGAGACCGACAGACAGTTGCGCTCATTTATCTTTTATTTTTATACGCTTGATTGTTGTTGTTGCTGTTGTTGTTGCTGTTGTCGTAGTATTTTGCAGTTGTTGCTGGCGTGCAGCCATTGTCGCTGCCCGTTCACATCGATTGCAGTTGTAGTTGTAGTAGTAGAGAGCATTTGCATGCATTGTACACTTTGCCCCCTCGTAATGCGTTTTTTATTGCGTGTTTTTTCGTTGTTGTTGCTGCAAAAATAAAAATGTTTAAATGCTCGTTCATAAATTGTTTTCACACGCAATGCAGCGACAAACTCGTTTTGCTGATCAGCTCATGTTGTTCTTGCTGCTGCTGCTGCTGCTGTTGTTGCTCTGATTCTTGTTGTTGTCTCCATGTTTTATAGTTGTTAATCACTTTGCCTATAATTGTTACGAGCCAACTAAACGCGGAGTCTGTAATGCTGGTGTTGTTCGTACTTTTATTGTTATTGCTGCTGCAGTTGCTGCAGTTGTTCCTCTGCTGTTTTTTATGACAAGAATTTCGCATGTAAATTACTACAAGCAATGGAGATGCTCTGCGGGATTTCCACTTAATGGAGATTTCTTAAATACGCTCAAGTTAACACAAAGAATGTTTTCTCAGTGTAACTGCAATACTAATTGAGCTGTTGTATGTAGAAGGTTGAGTAAATTTGGCAATATGATGTAGGCAAATGGGTAGATATACGAAATAGAGACGCAACAGTCGAACGTAGAGGCAGAAAACGTAAGAATCTGTTACGTTAGACTAACGTAGGCGTAACGCAAGTATTTCATTTGCCAAACAGCGTTGCCAGATAGTTTTCATATTTAACCCTATAACTCTTATTGTATAGAAAGAATAAATTTAGACGCAAAAGTCGAAAGTAAATGAAGAAAACGTTAGAATTTGTTATGTTAACGTAAGCGTAACGTATGTAATTCATATACTACTATCAAACATCGTTGCCAGATAGTTTCACATTTAACCTTATAACTCTTGCGTGCAGAATAGAATAAATTTGTATAAATCAATAGACAAATCGATAGTCATTTGTGTGTAACTAAAGCTTAGTCACTAACTCTTAGACTACTGCTATGGCTATGTCAAGTCTGCTCAATTACAACTATGACTAACTACCGTACCATACTCCTCGTCAAAATATATCGGCAAAATACTAAATTAAAAACTCAGTTTTTATTTTTAATGCTGTAATTTGGACCTCGAGCTAGCAAAAATCCCCCAATGACTAACTACTGTAATCAATTTCGTCAACAGAGCGAATTTTATTCAATGATAATCCACTAATTTCACCATCTAACTAAACGTAATTACTTCCTTCTTTTCTTGCAGTTACCAGCTCTCAGCTGCCGATGCCAATTTCAACAAAAA
This sequence comes from Liodrosophila aerea, assembly GCA_035045005.1. Taxonomy (NCBI): domain Eukaryota; kingdom Metazoa; phylum Arthropoda; class Insecta; order Diptera; family Drosophilidae; genus Liodrosophila; species Liodrosophila aerea. Next base: position 23,672 of record JAWNNL010001293.1, read on the forward strand.
ACAAACAATAAGTAAGTAAGTCAACAATAAACAAATATAAAAAAGAATACCAAGAAATTCGTGTGTAGGGCCAAACCCTAAAAGGAACACTCAATTTAAAATGTAACGCCAAAATAAAGACACTTGGCGCTTAGTGGAAATTCAAAGACAGTCACAAGACAACAAAAGGCCAACAATGCCAACCCAAAAAAAACCTGAAAAAACACAACCAAAAAACAGAAAAAAATATACAAAAATTATCATACTCACGCACACAGAAAATTATGCACAGAATTTTAAACAATTGAGAAATATTGTTGAAAGATAAGCAGCAGCAGCAGGTGAGCCGAGGTGGAGAGGGGGAAGCTGAGGCAGCCGAAAAAGTGCGGCGCAAAAAGTGCTAAGTACTTTCATAAACAAATAATGATGAATAGCATAGACAACTCTTCAAACAGTGACTAGAACCAGACCTACTTAGCTCTGGCTCAGGCCAAAGAGTTCCCATAGCAATTGCCAATTTTTGCCACTTGACACTTTGAGTGAGGAGTTCTTCTGAATACGAATTTCATTGTCGAAAATGTTGCTGAAAATTATGCAAATGAGCGAAACTCTTGCCATGACCAGGAGTTATAGTTACACCCATATATATATGCCGACTAATTAAGGCGTTAATTGCAAAAATCAATGCGCATCATCAACTACAATTCGCGAGTCTTTTGCTAAATTAGCCGAAAGAAAGAGAGAAACGGGAAAACAGATTGGAAAGCAGAGGAGTAAGAGGCCTTGTCCAAACAATTTATAAGACTTCAATTAGCGTTATAACGGTACAGCGAACTGAACATTTAAGGCAGGTTAACACCTCAGCGCACCTTCAGGTTTCTTTTCTTTGCTTTTACACCACTCACCTGGACACAGGACCTGCCAACACACACACACACTTTTACACACCGAAAAAGCCGCTTAAATCAGCAGCTCAATCAATCAGACGTAAGGTTCTGTTTAAATTAAGAATATTTCTTATAAATGGCATGCGCAACGTTCTTTGGCGTTGACGATCCACTGCGAACGATGACTCCTTTTACACAGCACGGTGGAGCGAGTATGATGAGCATTTAGTGAAAAGGGATAATATAGAAATATACTTAGTATGAGCATTGATTATATACTCGATATAGTGGGTATAGTTCCCATAGTCGATTGTCAACTGGGACTAGGCAAGCGCAGGGTATACCTTAAAAAAGGTGGCCATAACTTTCCTGGTTTCTAATCAATCATAGTAAAATTTTCAGCATAGTTGAATCAAATATTAAGCATTATGTATGCCAAGTATAAAGTCCTTACATTCAAAGCTGTCTGATTTACAAAGTTTTTTGCTCATCAACTACTGTAACTGCCGCAGTGTTATATCACTTTCGTCCCACTGTAAACAGAAATGACAAATGTAAAAATGTGGCGGAAAAGCAAAAAGCAATCGCTTGAATTTATTTTGTATTTTCATTTATTTTTTGGGGCCTTTTTCTTTGGTAGGTCGGTTTTGTTCTTCACATCGGCAATATGCTTAAATAAATTTGAACATCTTCTTTTTTCTGCGGCTGCCTCAGTGCACGTCAGCGCCATGTTCTGCTGATCTTCGAGGCAGATACTGAAAACCGAATTGGAACGATACAGTTTGATTGGAAGGTGCGAGGTCCGAGGCTTGCGGCCAGAGGTAGCTGCCTTAGCAATGTCTTTCACAGCTCCCGACTTAATGCAGTCCTCTTAAAATGCATTTTTGATTGCATTTCATTAGGTTGGTTTTTTTTCTTTCAGTTTTTTATATTTTTCGTTTCGTTTCTTTTAGTTTTTTGGCAAGTTGGTTTGCTGTCGCTTGGTTTGTTGCGGGCATTTCAAAAATTTATGCACACTTCGCTGCCATTTTGAGGTTGTTAATTTTTTACTTTTTCGGTTTTGTGTTTTTTTTTTTTGCTTTCGATTCAACGCTTTCTGCTGCTGCTGCTGCTGCTGTTCTTTTGCTTCATTTCTTACCTTTTTGGCATTTTTAACAAGCGCCGTCAAAAAGGAAGTTTGCTTTTTTATACGTATTTTTCCACATAAAGAAAAGCAAGAGCGGCGCGCAAAATAAATAAAATATATACACCTAAGCCATGTGCAAAAACAGTTTAACATTTTGTGTATCTATACTGTATCTTTACTGGGTAAAGGAAAGAGTATGAAATAAACTCAAGCCAGTGTATGATCATGCGATTTGAGTGGGAGAAGTCACCCCGAAAGAATCGATAAACAGACCGATAAATAACAAAGATATAACTTCCATTTATACAGAATATTTTCAGAAGTATTTTCATTCATTATTAAACTGTTTTTCGAGAGTATCAACTACTGCGACTTATGGCAACTTTAAGGCTGTACACAGTTCTCTTTTCATTTCTTTTTCGCCGTTCTTATTGTTGTTGTTAATGTGTTGCTGCCGCACCTTTTGTCATCGTGCCATGAATCATGTATACATATGTAAATACAATGCACAGGCCATATAAACATGCGTGTTCCACTTTAAAAACCAAATGTACATATACGTACAGACGCAAGTCCGCATTGCTGGTAATCCTCAAAAGCTGATCGTATACGTTTCCAAATTGTTTCATTTATAATCCGCAGTTTCGAATTTGTGTAAAGTATTTTATCATGTTTTTACCTTAATAGGAATTACAGCAAAAAGACTCGACTGAAAACAAATGAATCACCCTAAAAAGACATAATAATTCAGTATAGAAAAATAAAGAGAAATAAACCCAGACCGAGTTGAGTTAATTTCTGACACTTTCAGCTTTAAAACGCGACTTCAATTAGGTTGAAATACATATTAAAAGAGAAATATATTTACATGCAAATTATCTACACATATATACATATATACTATGTATATGTAAATATGGTAAACAAATTTGGCTCAGCTTTTGTTATTCTCCGCGTCTGGACAGTCTAAAACTTTGTTTATAAATACTATATATGAATATATATGTATATATGTATATATGTGGTATATCAAAACACAAATCAGTTTTTTTCTCTGCTGCGGGTCTGTTTGGCTTGGTTTTAATTTCGGTTTTCAGTGTGAAGGTCAAAGTCAAGGCGACAGCGCACGAGCCGAGGGGCTGCTGGGGGCAGGGGGATAAAATAAACACACACTGCTGATTTTGATAGCGACTCAAATGCGAGCTAGAGCTGGCAATGTGACGCATTATAATAGGAGCTCAAATTGAACGCGATGACTACCCATCGAGCAGAGTCTCAGTCGCAGTGCCAGTTCCGCTCTTCGAATCGTGTGTATATCATGCCACAAACATGTGACTCGCAGTGCAAGTGTGCAGTAGTAGAAACTGCAGATAATAACAGCAGTATTCTATAGAGAATAAACCCTCTCTTTTATCTATAGAACTTTAATTATAATGATTCCAATGTGGAATAAAATATCGTAAAAATCCTATTATTAATAGTATTGTAGTATTGCAAGAGTTTATACTAGTTTATATGTGGTAAAGTTCTTCAAAAGTTTATACTTCATAACAATTGTTGTTCACTCTGCTGATACACACATACTTACATACCTGCAAGCACTCACACTACGCCAAGTCCACACAACTCTTTCGCTCACTAATACTAGTGCAGCAATAGAGGACACAGGCGCAAAAAGTAACGCAACGCAGAGTTGAGAAGCCTAGCTATACACACCCACACACTCAAAATGTTATCGATAAACAGAAACTATCGATAACAACGTATAGGACAAGCAATCGACTGAGATGCTATGCTGATTAGCAGGTTAACGGACATTGGCAGCGGGCAAACTCAGAGGAGCTTAAATTTTCACACTCATTTTAACATTATTTAACATAATCGAACTAAAGTCTGACTAATTCAATACAAACTGCAGACACTACGTTTCTCTCTAACAATATCAATGATAATTTCTTTGCTCAACTCTGGCTAAATGTGCAACTGTAGTTTCCGTCAGCCAAATCTGTTATGCTTGGCTCAAAGCAGTTTGTTAATAGTGTGGTACAAAGTGCTGGCAAAAAGAAGACTGAGCCAAACTGTTTTGGCTAATAAAGCAACAGCGAGCAGCAATGGAAAAACATCAAGCAACAGTTGCAGACAAGTTCTAAATTATTTCTATGCTAAAAGTGAAATGTGGCCAAACCACTTTTTGCCCACTGTTCATGATGAGCGCGAACATGAACACGCTCATAATGATAATGCTGATGATAATGATAATGTCGATGATAATGATAACGATAATGTCGATTCTAGCGATGATCATTATCTTGTTCGTTGCTGTGGCTTTGGCCGTTGCCTGTGCTAGTCTGCAATTTACTTTCAATGCTGCTTCTAGGCAATTGTTGTGGCTTTCTTCTGTGGCTTTTGCACTTGCTGCTGCCGCTGCTGCTGCTGCTGCTGTCAACACTGTTGTTGCCTGTGTGTCTGGTTTGTTGCATGTTGGCATGCAGCAGCAGCACAACTTGGCTGCTTGGTATGCAATTTGCAATAGTTGCGCTTGCGCAATTCAAATGCACTAACACACACACACACTCGCACACACACACACATGAGCCAAACAAGATCGCGTAATAACTTAGTCAGACAACAGCAGTTACGTCGCCGTTGTTGTTGACTTGGCCAAGACGGAAGACGGAAGATGTGTGGCAACAACTGGCAGCAGCAGCAGCAGCAGCAACAACTGGCCGAAAAACCGGAAAAACGACACGCATTGAGAGTCACTCACTAAGTCGACAGCAGCAACTGTTGCTGCTGCTGCTGCTGCTGCTGCTGCTGCTGCTCCTGCCTCTGCTCTGCCTCCGCTTCCACTGCTCCTGCTGCATCACCAGCGATTCTAGGCGTTGATAACTTTTGGTTTTTGTCAATATTTATGAGCATGGAGAACAACAACAACAACAACTGGGGGCTCAATTGAAATGGAAACCTCCCTAGGGGTGCGATAGTTTCGTAAATGCTTTAATTGCATTTATTATGATTGACACTGACAGAAGACAGAAGATTTCCAATCAGCCGTCTCACACTTTAGCTGTCTTTTATGTAAGCAACAAATTGACAAACAATTAACAATCTATTAAAACTAATTTCAAACAATATCAATCTAAAGAACTCATACGTTTCCAACAGCCGAACAGAGCAAAAGCAGATAGAAAAGAGGAAAAAAAACAAATACCTAACCGTGTCCGTTCAGTGACCAGACCAGAGACCAGGGTTGGGTTCAATGTGCTTTACCTGTCCTCTCTGTGGTCAGGTACTTAGCAGCATTCTCCACAGCAGCAGCAGCAGCAACTGATGCAGATGCAGATGCACTGTAGAACTGGTAAACTGGGCAGCAGCAGCTAACCAGTCAGCCCTTGGCCAAGTGCACGAGGCCAAGATGCATCTGAGCCAAACTCAAATCTACTTTGCATAAGTATTTGCATCTATCGCGCTATACATCTCTCTCGCTGTGCAAAGACAAAAGCCAAAGACATCCACACATCCTCTGCACGATTTCAAATGATTTGCTGACAAGTGTAAGCACACAGATGCAGTTGTGTCTGGTTATAACTGATTACTTTCATGCAAAATTCAATTCAAAGTTTCTGATAAGATTCCGATTGGAAAGTGATGGGAAAAGTATTAAATTAGTTTGTAATAAACAATAGTATATTTAATACTATATTTATATAAATTTGTTTAGCCCTTAAATGTCTCTGTTGACTGCCTGAAATATGTAACTAAATTCCTACTATAAATAACAACTTAATTGCACATTTCTAATTCACAAACAGTTAGGTCAAAGTTCACTTCAACTGCCACTTTGTAGCAAGCTTGAACCGAGCTGCAGCTCTTATCAACACTCGGCTATACTTAGAAATACATATGCCAAGTCTAATTATTAATAATATTAGAAATTTGCGCATTTCAATAGCGAAAAGTTTTTGTTTTTGTGCAAAGCAAAACAATTGGCGAAATGCGCAATAAATTTAAGCATCAAACGGGCAAAGCGTTGGGCTGATGAACTGCTAAGATACCCTGTAATACAGAGGAGTACATTACAGTACAGTCTCTAAATCTGTATACCCTTTGCTCTACTATATACTATATCTATAGGGTATATCATGCCCACACATACCTCAGCTTAGTATTAGTAGTATTATTAGACTTATTATTGCACTTCTGTCAAGTTCTTTTTTATCACTGTGTGCTCAGTAACATATAAATTTCACTTTCATTATCAGCGAGGTTGTGCGCTCACTGATAAGCATTCGGCGACTGCAGCCGCTGCGTTTGCAGTTCCTACAGAGAGAGTGAGGGGGAGTGGGTGGTGGTAGGAGCTGCTGCTAAAGCAAACGAATAGCGTTTTTTATTGTGTCATAGCTTTTTATATAAGTACATATCTATGCAAGCATATACAAACATCTGTACACTCGCTCTATATAGCAGTCTATGACAAGTGGCGCAATAAAAAAAACCCAAGAGAGAGAGCTAAAACAAAACCATTGAAAATAAAAAAAAATATTGAGCGTAAGCGAATATTTTGGGCTGACATTGAAATAAAAAACTAATGAAAATATTAGAGTATTTGCGCAAACTGTTTGAATGTTCGTTAGAGACTAAAAAGTGTAGTAATCAGAAGATCATCTTGGGGTTTAAGTGGACTAAGTAAACTGTCTAACAAATACAATATATTATACGTAATCTAATCTATAAAACTAATTGCTAAGTAAGTTCTATTTTTTACTGGAATTTGCTGCAGTTATCTATTGAATCTATAAGAAATATATAGCAGAATAATCACAATACATTCATAGTTTTAATTTAAAATAAAAAATGAAATATAAATAAATAAAATAAAATTTAATTATCTATATATTTTTAGCTTGCATTTGCGACTAAATTAAAATGAATTTATAATTCTAAATTGCTAAGCACACATACAGCATGATGGCTGCAAAATACACATCTAATCAGTTAACCTTGAACTGTTATCAGTTTTGCCAAAAAAAAGAAAGAAGAGAATTATTGCCAAAAAAATTGCAACGCTTACTCTTTTTTATTTTCGTGCTACATGCGCGCAGCTGATGTGAGCATGTGTGTGTGTGTGTGTAGGCTGCGTTTTTGCTGCCCTCTGCTCTGCCTGACTGAGTACGACTGAGTGTGTGCGTGTGTGTGTGTGTGTGTGTGCATGAGCTGATAAGCTGCCTTTCAGTATTTACTTTGTACGCGTTTTAATTGGGTTTTTTTCTGTGCTGCGGTTTTTGTGTTGCGCTTTTTGCAGTCTGCGTTTTAATTTGTTCGCTTAGTTTGACTTTCCTGCTCAGAGAACTCGCGTGTAGCTGCAGAAGCTTCCGCTCGTAATTATCTGTAATAATTTAAAGTGATAAACCTTGTGTGCCTAATATACATGTAAATAATTTGGTTTTGGAGTCTTACTTGATAATCGAATATAATTTGGTGCTGTATTATTGCAATAGAAAATTGTTTTAAATTATACAAGCAAAAGAACACAATTAAGAAAATATAAGAAAAAACTGTGAAATATTTTGTTGCCTATCCAAAAGGCGCAATTGTTATGCAAACATTTTAGACCCTGTACTTGATAAAAGTTCAAAATTGCCCCACGACTGGAAGCACAAAATGAACTAATTAAATTTAAGTTTAAATTTGAATTTAAATTAGCGCGCCATAGCATTAGTCTGGCAACACCAAAACACCAACATCGCCGCACCAAAACATCGAAACTCATCGCCCCAAAGTCCACACCAAAACACCGCAACTCATCGCACCAGAACACCAGGGATATCGCACGAGATCACGCACACACATACATATGTAGATATACTGCACACACACAGACAAAGTAGAAAACGTAACTAAAAGGAAGAGAACAGAGCCAAACTGAGGACTTACCGTTATATGCGACGAATTTTTTCTACCAACGCTAATGCTTGCAATTAATTTTTTCACTTTGGCTGTTTGTTAATTTGTTTCATTAAACAAATTTTATGGTTGTTTTGTTGCTCTTCACTTTTGCAGCAGAGAGAGAACAATTTTCACTTCACTTTGCTGCAGAGGGAGAACCATTTTCACTTCACTTTTGCTGCAGAGGCAGAACAATTTTCACCTCACTTAGATTCTATTTATTCACTGCAACAACAACCTAACAGCCATTTAATCACTATTGCACTTTTTTAACCTCTTGTACTTTGTAATATGAGGTTTTCACACACAGAAAAAAAAGGAAATATGAAAAAAAAGACGAGGTCGCGATCAGCGTGCGTTTTGAACGGGTCACGGCGATGAACTGCCTTCCTATGTATAGACACATGAAAGCTCTCTCCGGAGAGCTGGCTCAGGAACGAGGTGTTTCTCAGCAACGGGACTATCCGGTGGGAATTTGACTTCCACTTGGAATCCACTTTGGTGTGGATCCTGTGTTTGTGTTCTAAGACAGAACGACAGATGCGGAGTATATTTGCTGGCAGAGAATAGAAGAAAAGAGCACGGATGGAAAAGTGAGCTTTCAGGAGTGGAGAGTGACTTAAGCGATGTAATAGCAGAGCGGATAGAGTAGAAAAAGCTTTAAGTGCAGTCTACAGCCTAAATATAAATATATTATGACAAATATTTTTTAAAGTTTTTTATTTTTATAATATTTTTATTAATGTATATAGTTTATTTTTTGTTTCTTTTTACAGCTAACACTGCCATATTGCAACAAAGAAGTTAACTGACTACAACAACGCGAAGATCAACCGAAACTACCTCGTTGCTGGCCAAGCACAACAACAACAACAACTGCAACTGCAACTGCAACAACAACAACACACACATACTCACAGCACAAAGAAGAGCCCCACATTTCCAATTTAGCCCAGGAAAATGGAACAGGAAATATCAAATATCAACTAAAGAGAGCAAATAGAAGTAGCCAAGGCAAGAGCAGTAGCAGCAACTGCAACCGAATTCCAGGCGAGTGCAAGAAAGCAAGCTACAATTTCTGGCCAGGCACAGAGGGGAGGCGTCAGTCAATTCTCACATTACGTATACGCCACGTGCCACAAGGATGAAGGGCATTAGTGATGTGGAGGCGCCTGCAGCGCCAGCAGCCACAACAGCAACAACAAAACTGGCCACAAATGGCCAACAGAAGCCGAGCAATGGCCACGCCCACGGCCAACAGCAACAGCAGCAGCAACAACAACACAGTGGAAACGGCAATGGCAATGGCTATCATCAGAATGGTGGGGGCGGTGGGGGCAGACGTGACTCCACGCAGGCATTCACACCGCTGCTGGCGCAGCACAATGGTGAGGCGGTGCAGGCGGTGACCACGCCCAGCTCGCCCACCACCATGCTGTACGAGACGGCGCCGAGCAACAACAACGAGTGGAAGGCATCGGAGGACATTAACAATCTGAAGAATGGCCTACTGAGCAACAACAATGGCAACGGACACAACGGCCACAATGGCCACAATGGTCATGCTCATGGCCACAATCTGCGCGACAAATATGCCCATGAGCAGTCGCCTCTGACCGGTGGCTATAAGCTGCCCGGTGGTGCCCATGCGCGAGGCAGTGAATCCGAGGAATCCGACTTCGATTCGGATCTGAATGGCGGCGGCGATGATGGCTCCAATTGTGGCCTCTTCGGCTGTCGACCACGCTGGGCACGACGCTTTGCCTCGACGCATGTGTTCATGGTGGTGTTCCTGCTGGCGTACATACTCCAAGGCATGTACATGACGTACTTTGTGTCTGTGATCACCACCATCGAGAAGCTGTTCCAGATCAAGTCCAAGACCACGGGCTTCCTGCTCAGCGCCAGCGAAATGGGACAGATCAGCACGGCCATGCTGCTCACCTACTTCGCGGGACGTGGCCATCGTCCACGTTGGATTGCCTGCGGCATGGTGCTCTTCTCCATCGCGGCCTTCGCCTGTGCCCTGCCCCACTTCATCTTCGGGGAGCAGCTGATGCAGTCGAGTGTTTTCCTCAAGCCTCAGGCACCCACATCGGCCAACTCGGCCATGTCGCAGATGTGGAGCAATGGCAGTGATCCGAATCTCTGCCTGCTCGGCGGCAATGGCACACTGGCGGGCAGCGAGTGCAATGAGCAGCGCCAGCTGGAGCAGGCCTCCCATTCCAAGATCACAGTCATTGTGCTCTGCATCTTCTTTGGCAGTCTGCTCAGCTCTGGCATTGGCCAGACGGCAGTGGCCACGCTGGGCATACCCTACATCGATGACAATGTGGGCAGCAAACAGTCGCCCATGTACATGGCCGTCACCATTGGCATGAGGATACTGGGTCCGGCGTCTGGTTTCATTGTGGGCAGCTTCTGCACCCGCTGGTATGTGAACTTTGCCAATCCCGGCTTCGATGCCAGCGACCCACGCTGGATTGGCGCCTGGTGGCTGGGACCAGTGGCCATTGGCAGCCTCATGCTGCTCGCCTCCATTGCCATGTTCTCGTTCCCCAAGCAGCTGCGCGGCAAGCAACAGACGCCGGCTGCCGTAGCAGCTGCCCCCGAGGTCGAGGAGAAGCCCAAGCTGAAGGGTGAGTTCCCATCATAGTCATAGTCTGTCTCCCAACCCTACTATATGGTTGTTCTGCTTCATCCACAGATTTCCCCAAGACTGTGCGTCGTCAGCTGAGCAACGATATACTCATGTTCCGCACAGCGTCGTGTGTGTTCCATCTACTGCCCATTGCCGGATTGTACACGTTCCTGCCCAAGTATCTGGAGACACAGTTCCGGCTGGCCGCCTACGATGCGAACATGTTCGCCGCCTTCTGTGGCATCCTGGTCATGGGCATTGGCATTGTAATCTCAGGTCTATTCATATTGAAGTGCAAGCCGACGGCTCGAGGCGTCGCCGCTTGGATTGCGTTCACAGCACTCGTCTACTCCGCCGGAATGATCATACTCATGTTCATTGGCTGCAGCACCAATGACTTTGCCGGCTACAAGGCTGGCGATGCCAACAGGTGGGTTAGAGTCAGTTCGATTCGATAGAATCAACTAACAGTGTCTATCTTTACCCAGTCCCGCCATGATTGAGCCCGCCTGCAGCGCCGTACTCAACTGTACCTGTGATAAGGAGAACTTTGCCCCCATCTGCGGCACCGATGAGAAAATGTACATCTCGGCCTGCCATGCCGGCTGCAGCAGCTCCAGCCTGCGTGCCAGCGACAATCGCACACTCTACTCGGATTGTGCCTGCATTCCAAAAGGTAAGTGCCCCCACTCCACTCAATCTCTATACTAATACTAATCCCTAATCCTAATCCCTTGCAGAGTCTCAGGCAGTCAATGGTTACTGTGATAATAACTGCAAGAACTTTATCTACTTTATACTGATTTTTGCCATTTGCGTATTTATGCATTCCACCTCCGAGGTGGGCAGCATGCTGCTCGTCATGCGCTGTACACATCCGAAGGGTAACTACCATCAATCCTCCTTACCTCATCGATCTATACCCTGTAATCCAATGCATCTCTCGCTTCCAGATAAAGCCATGGCCATGGGTGTCATACAGTCGGCCATTGGGCTGTTTGGTAATGTTCCTTGCCCCATCATATATGGCGCCATCGTGGACTCGGCCTGCCTCTTGTGGAAGTCGGTTTGTGGCAAGCACGGCGCCTGTTCGCTCTACGATGCAGACACCTTCAGGCACTACTTTCTGGGTGAGTTTCCCACTCAACCATAGAGAGTAACTCCATCTAATTGATCTTTGTTTTCCCTAGGCATTACGGCTGGCATTATGTTTCTAGCATTTCTCATGGATCTAGTGGTCTGGCGTAAGGCGCATCGCATTGACATTGCGCCAGATCAGCCGGAGGGTGCCACTGGTGCCGCTGCCACCAGGTTGGATGTGTCCGAGTCCAAGCAACCCATTGCGCCGCCTCCCGATACGACGGTTTAAACACACCCACGTACACACACACTCACACACACAATGAAGAAAGAAATGAACTACTCCGCTGCAAAACCGAAAGAAGAGATTTTGCAAAGATTTCCAATAAATGTTTACCTTAATTGTTAATTAGTTATCATTTTGTCTAGTTTTTTAGCCTAGTGCAAGAGTTATGTATTTAGTTAAGTGGCAATTTTTTGGACTCAGCTATCGGAGCCAGAAAACCTCATTTAAAATTATTTTTATTATTATTATTATACTATATGAAGCGCTCAGCATACATCTACATACATAAAAATACTTACATATACAAATATACATTTACATATATACTATATATACAAATATTTATCGTGCGATATCAACGTGTATTCTTTTTGTGCAAATCTCAACGTTATAGTCGGAAAACTTATCGCATTTCTATCAAAACTTTCTGCGTAAAACCGTAATTTACATTTGCGAGCATATTATATACAATCTAAACGAACTATGTATGTTTTTATGTGTGTATCTAAATATATATTATATATACATTTTATATATATAATTGCAACCTATCTGTGGTAGTTAAATTTTAGTTAAAATTCAAAACAAAATAAATCGATAAGTTTGTCATATAAATAAATACGAAAAGAAATTAATGGAAATATAAATTATGTTTTTAGTGTAGCTAACAATTGCTTTTGTTTTTATTTTCAATTGGATAATGTGAATAAAGGAAAATCTAATAAGGAATGAAATCACACATTCAGCGAGCTTTCAGAAGCTGCCATTCAAATTTGCCGCCCTTGTAATCGATAGCTCAGCGCTATCGATAACACAGCCTGCTTGTTTACGATAGCAACGAGCAGGTTGTATCAAACTCAATCGAACATTGCTTAGGAATAAATTCCCACAACAAATAAATTGTTAACACACGTTCAATTCGGATTCAGTAACAATTCAACAGCCACGGCGAATAAAGGAGGATTGTATCGATTCACAAAGAATACACTTAGAATAATGAGCATACCGTTGAAGCACTTTAAGAAAGGTGAGTGCGCAAGTGGCTTCAATGTGACCCAGAGAAGCCCTTGAGAACTTATCACGCACAACAAACACACTCTATAGACTGAGATTCCACAGTAGTAGCGATAAAATACGGTCTTAATTAAATGGTTTGGGTATTTCCACTTATGTTTTGTGCATGCGTCATCAACAGGTACGCCCAAGCCGGAGCTGCCGGACGATGGAGTGTTGCGCTTCTATTCCATGCGCTTTTGCCCCTACTCACAGCGCGCTGCATTGGTGCTGGCTGCCAAGAAGATTCCCCATCATAAGATATACATTGATCTCAGCGAGAAACCCGATTGGTATACGGATTACAGTCCACTAGGCAAAGTGCCTGCCATTCAATTGACCGCTGTCGATGGCCAACCGGCGCTGGTGGAATCTCTGGTTATTGCCGAGTACCTGGACGAGAAGTACCCGGAACGTCCGCTCTTCCCAACAGATCCCTTGCAAAAGGCTCAAGATAAGATACTCATCGAACGCTTGGCACCTGCTGTTAGCGCCATTTATCCAGTCTTCTTTACCACCGAACCGCCGGCTGATGCACTGCCAAATTTTGAGAAAGCATTGGATGTGTTCGAAGAGGAGATTACCAAGCGTGGCACGGCCTACTTTGGTGGCGAACAAATGGGCATGGTGGACTACATGATCTGGCCATGGTTCGAGCGTCTTCCAGCGCTGAAAGTTCTGAATGCTGAGCCCTACGAATTGGACAGCACACGCTATGCAAATCTTTTGAAGTGGCATGAATTGGTGGCACAGGATGAGGCCATCAAGCAGACATCCTTAGACAGCAATGTGCATGCCAGGTTTATGCTTACCCGTCGTGAGGGAAATGCCAACTATGATATTGCTTTCGAAGCCTAAAGGTTTTCGTTGATAGTTATACAGGCCTGTACTTAAGATAATAAATACTCATGTGCATCTAACTAAGCATTGCAACTGTCATATATAAGTTCAGCCACTAACTGTCCAATTGTATTAAAATCTACTCCATTTACAGGTTTCATCACACCCAGCTGGCCGGAGGATGGCTGCTGTCGAAACCCAAGCAAATACCCCGTAATAAGATCTACATAGTTGCTTTCGAGAAATAGCTAAAGTACTTTATTCACGGATCTGAACTGCTCCTACGGATCAGGCATCCTTGACGAGCAGATTATAGTTGGGTTTGCCAGCGCTGCGTGTGCGCAGAAACTCGGCCTGTACCTCGGCTTCCATGTAGAAGGCCATCACAGCGACATCACGTTTCATGCGTTCCAGCCACTTCGTCTGCGGAGTATACATAATCCTCAATTATAGATGCCAACCTATACAATCAATCTAACAACTTACTAGCTGTGGGAAACGCTGCTCATCGAAATTGTAGTCTTCGCCACGCTGCAGTTTGAGCAGCTCCAATCGTTCGCACCAGGGCCAGATCATGTAGTCCAATATGCCCGTCTGTTCGCCGCCAAAGAAGAGTGTCTCGCGACGCTGCAACTCCCCCTCATAGACATCTAAGCCCGACCAGAAGGGCTCCATGTCATCACCATCGGATGCCCTAAAGAAGGCGCCCAGCACAGGATTAAAACGTTCGATCAGCAGCTTCTCCTGCACCTTCTTCAGCGGATCACGCGGATAGAGTGGACGCAGTGGATACTGCTCGTCCAGATACTCGCAGATGAGCAGTGATTCGGTTAGCACAGGCGGCCCAGGCTCTCGCACCAGCTCCAATGCCGGCACCTTGCCCTGAGGATTCTTTTCGTACAGCCAGTCTGGTTTCTCTGTGAGATTTATGTAAATGCTATGGTAGGGTATTTGTTTGGCATCCAGCACGAGATGCACCCGCTGTGCAAATGGACAGAATCGCATGGAATACAGGCGTAAAATGCCATCCTCTGGCACATCCGGTGTGGGTGAACCTGCCAAGAGGAGCTGCCGTCAGAGGAACATACATATGTTGTCTGATGGAATCGTTGTTTACCTTTAGCCAAGTGCCTGCCGCTGCTCATGTTGCAGTGTGTGCTGTGAATCAACTGTTGGCCAGCTCCACGACTGCAAGCCACTATATAGAGTGAGTGGAAGCAGTCGCCCTTCGCTGCCACGTGTGGATTACCCGACTGAACTTGATTGCATCTTGTCAAATATGTAACCTTTGCGGCAAAAATGTGTGTCATACAGTAGAGACTGCCTATGAGTTATTAGCCTAGATAGATATAGCCAATATAATTCATTTTCTATGACACTTTGTGACATTTAATTAGAGAAAATAATTAAAAATATAGTACGTATTACAAAGAACTCTTTTCAGCCAGCAGATCGTAATTGGTATTGCCGCCTTGACGGCTGCTCAAGTACTCTACATGTTGCTCAGGCGTAACAAAGAATGATTGCACCACTTCATCCTTGAGCAACAGCTCAATCCAGGCTTGGAGCTGGGCGTAACGCTGCTTGTCAAAGTTGTACTGCTCCTTTAGCACATATTCCAGAAGAGGCAAACGCTCGAACCAGGGCCAAATCATGTAGTCCACATAGCCTGGCTTATTGCCGCTGAAATAAGGAGTGCCACGCTGTGCCAGCTCCTGATTGAACACATCCAGAGCAGTCCACAGATCATCAGTGCTCTCGTTGCGCAGCACAACCTTAAAGAAAGCACCAGTGACAGCATTGAAACGTTCCACTAATATCTTATCCTGTGCACGCTGCAACGGATCCTTGGGCAGCAGTGGGTTCTGCGGATACTTCTCATCCAGATACTCCACAATGATGAGCGATTCAATCAGCGAAGGCTGATCCTTCTCAGCGACCAATTGCAGAGCTGGTACCTTCAGAAGAGCACTCACTTCCACCAGCCATTCGGGCTTCTCGGTGAGATTGATATAGATGCTGTGATGCGGCACCTTCTTGGCAATTAAAGCCAGGTGAGCGCGCTGCGCATATGGGCAGAAACGCATCGAATAAAGGCGTGGCACTCCATCGTCTGGCAACACTGGCTTCACAGACCCTAAAGTAATTAGCGAAGTTTATGATTAATCAATATGTTGTACATAAATAGCCGACCACGTATTCAGATAAGCAGTCTGGGTAAACCGCAAATCATTGTAATAAGTATGAATGATATGATGAAACTAGTTTCTGATGCGTCATTTACTGCGACTGGTTTTTGCAACTCACCTTTGGCTAAATGTTTGCCTGCGCTCATTGCTAATGGTAACACTTTAATTCGCCCAAAATAATTCGTCTTGACAGTTAATTTCTTCTAGCTCGATCGACTAGACTCGATGCAGACCTTGTGAATGTCCAGCGGCAACTAACAACACTAAATATAAGCGAAGGCAGCCGCACTCTCTTCCATCGGAACCCACTGGAAAGCTCAGAGAGCGAAAGCTCTTACTGTTAATCGCTCGCTCTTAATGACAACGTCATTTTGTTGTTGTTGTTTATACTTATTTTAAAAACGAAAGCTCTTACTGTCTATCGCTCGCTCTTAATGACAACGTCATTTTGTTGTTGTTGTTTATGCTTATTTTAAAAACGAATTCTCATGTGGTTTATTATGCGAATAAAACGCGTTTGCTACATATATCGATTTTATAATTGCATGTCTGTATATAATAGAGTGTGTGAGTGTGTGTGTGTGTTTGTATGTATGTACTTACATAGTTTGTTAAGAATCACGATGATTGGTAAATACAAGTACACATGTATATGTTTTAAGCATGTATGTATGTGTGTGTGTTTGTCTGTTTGTATTGTTTTTAATATACAACTTTTCGATTTTAATTGAATATTCAACTACCAGTTACACGCACATTCAGATAAGTAGTTTTTGGTTTAAAAAGAAAAAACGTCAACTTATTTCTATTTACAAAATGCTTGAAAAGTGATTTGCAAACAAATCAAGTTATTCATATACATACATATAAAAATACAAAAATATCCGTACAAGTTGGAGCGGCAAATAAACAGAAATACAAAAGTTACACTTGAAAAAAAAATGCCATTCTAAAACTTTTAGCTAAATTAAAAAGCGACTGGCCGCAATTACCGTTACTTATTTCGATTCGATTTGTGTTTAAAAAACCAAATAAATAAATTTATAATAGAAACTTATCTCTAAACAAAAAAATATTTTCAAGAATAATTCTTTTAATATTCGCTTACGTAAATCTCATTGATTTAATTGTGTGGGGGGATTAAAGTTTAAAACTACAGAGATTTAAAAATTCTACAGAGTTTAATTGTTAGTGTATTTGTGTTTTTTGTTTTTGTTTTGCATCGTTGCCTGACGATTCCGTTTTGCATTTTCGTTTGTTCTCGTTTCTAGTTTAAGTTTCTACTTTTACATTAGTTTTACATTTGTTGCTCTATAAAATATGCTGTATTTGCTGCATTTTTTGATCACGGTTCTTGCTGTTTCGTATAAATATTATTTCCTTTAATATTTTGATTACTGGAATGACTTGATTTCTTTTGAAAAAAATTCCCATCTTCTATTGCTGCCTGATTGGTGGTGGTCTAGTTGTTGCTATGATGACTTGTTTACACGGATGAGGTATTGGCCACTGCGGCTAGCCCAGGCGAAGCTGATGGAGTGCATCTTCTGCTGCTGCCACTGCTGCTGCTGCTGGTCACTCCCTGGCCCCTGTTTCTAGCAACTGTTGCTGCTTGGCTGTTACTGTTGCTGTTGCTGTTGCCGTTGCCGTTGCTGCTGTGAACAATTGAACAATTGAAAGTTCATCAGATGCTCAATTAGAGGGGATTTTAGGGGCTTTAGGACACACACCCCTTCTGTTCGCCATCCTTTTTGCTGTTGAACATGGCCAATTCGATTTCCGTGTGCTGGCTATTCATGTGACGCACCCACTCGGCGGGCGTTTCGAAGGAGCTGTCAAAGAAGAGCAGGAAGTGAATGAATCTCTAGAAACCAGATGCGAATCTGAATGTGATCTTACGTGGAACAGAGATCACAGAGCAGGGTTACATGATCCATATTGTTCTCCTGTTGCTGTGCATGTGAATGTGAATGGGAATGCGTATGAGGGGGGATGGGAAGAGATAAGGTCTTGTCCAATACAATTGCTCCTCCAACGGCACTCACCGACACTCTGCGTCTCTTCTTTGGCACATATGTTTTCAGCGCTCTCAGGGCCAGATTACTGTTATTGCTATTGACGTTGGTGCTGCTGCTACTAGTGCTGCTGCTACTGACTCCTGTGCTGGCACTGGCACTGGTTCCCATCACATTTCCACCTGCTGAATCGGCAGCATGTGTGCCCAGATGACGCACAAACATCTTGGTGTCTTCAAAGGATTTCTGGCAGATCTCACAGACGAGAAGCTTGAAGTTGTTGTAGTCCCGCAACGTGTGCTCCTCGGCCTCATCCTGCGGCGTAACATTCGCCTCCAACTTCACCGCATTGATCTTAAAGTCTAGCGGCTGCTTGGGCGATAACGGCGGCTCCTGACTGTGCTCATGGTTGTTGTTGTCGTTGGCCAAGGTTGTCGTTGAATTGCTTGACCAGTCGCTGGGCTCCTGTTTGATGGTCAGAAAATTGTGCGGATGCGGTGGTGTGGCCAGGCGAGGTGCAACCGATGGTGGTACTTCAAATGGTTTGACAACATGCTCATAGTGCGGCGCCTCATGCGGGAAGTACTCATGAGTGGGACCTGAGATCGTAGATTATGATTTAAACGTTTGTTTACCAATTCAGCAAAAACTTACCACGCTCACACGATCTCTCCCGCCGCAAACGTCGCTCGTACAGTAGACTCACATCGTCACGTTCACGATCACATAGCTGCTCCTCGACCAGACGCTCGCGATCGCCGTAATCTGGACGACGTAGCGTTGACTCTGTGGGCTCGGTGGACGGCGCAGCCAGTGGACAACTGCTGCAGCCAACTTCTGTGCAGATGGACATTGGTGGTGGGGCTGGTTGTTGTTGTTGTGGCGGT
Source organism: Liodrosophila aerea (assembly GCA_035045005.1). Lineage (NCBI taxonomy): Eukaryota > Metazoa > Arthropoda > Insecta > Diptera > Drosophilidae > Liodrosophila > Liodrosophila aerea. Next base: position 42,601 of record JAWNNL010001293.1, read on the forward strand.
GGCGCAGTGGCTGTTGTTGCTGTTGACTGTGGTAGACTCTCGACCTGACCGGATGCCGCATAGCAACACTTATCCTCGGGATCAATGGCCACCTCCTTGTTAACGGAGATGCCACCAACACCACAGACGCCGCTGCCCTGCAACTTGCCGTGGGCTGCCACACTTAGCAAACCCGTGTGTGTAGCTACTTTGGGGGATTTGACAATGACGGGACTGTCCTTTGGCATTACGGAAGCACCCAAACCACGAAACTGTTGCTGCTGATGAAGATGCTGATGCGAATGCTGATGTGAATGTGAATGTGGATGCGTGTGATGATGATCCAGTGAATAACGGGCTGAGTTGGTGGTACCGCTGTTTGTGCTGCTGCTGCTGCTGCTGGGCTTGTTGCTATAAATATCACCGGGAAGCTGCGTCGACATGCTCTGTGGCGGCGGTGGAGGTGGTGCCAGTGTGGAACGCGTTCCATTTGACACGTACATGGCGCTCGGTTCGCGCTGATGATGGTGTAGATGGTGGCCATGTGTATGAGCCGATGCACTGCTGCCACCAACACTGGAAGTACTGGTGCGGCATAGGCCGCGTATCTTTAATATTTCTCCGCCGCGCAACACCTCATTCAATATATCGTTGGAGACGGTGGCCTCCCCACTGTACATGTACTGCACCAGGATTTGTATGGCACGATGGCTCAGATCGGGCGGAAGCACAATGTAGAGAACACCGTTGGGTGCCGTGATTGGCGCTGTCTCGAACATGGTGGCGAAAAACTGACTGCATGAGCTCAATATAAACTTGTGGGCCGATATGCCCACCGTGGGTATATCTGAGTTAATTCCATTATTGTTATACGAACTGTACAACATGACATCCGCAAATTTCTCATTTCTGTAATGAGATTCAATTAACTAGAATCAATATTCTTTATATATGTATTCCAGTTTACTTACTTGTACAGGGTGGCTATGGAAGTATTCAAATAGGACAAATGGGAGTCCCACTTCAGGTGATAGTTCTCGGCGGCCATTTTGCAGCCTAGAAGCGTTACACCAACTCCTTCCCGTCCACTACATCGCAGTAGTTGTTGTTGTCGCAAGAAAATAAAATCAATAATCGAATCGATAAGTGGCGCGTAAAAATTAAATTCACATATTGACGCTTTACAACACTCTACTTCAGTCATGGCTGTTATCGTTTTACAGCACTTCGAAGATATCGAAGGTTGATTATCGGTATCGGATTATATTTGTTATGATGCACTTTTGCAAGCAATAACAAAGCATTGTTTACATTTTTAATTTGTGAAATGTCTTGGAGCTCTGAGCTAGATAAGCGCCTAATTGAGCTAGTGCGCGCGAATCCCAAACTCTATGAACGCGAGCTGCGTACTACACCGTATCACTCCAGCCAAAAGACAAGAGAATTGTGGTACAGCATTGCAACGTCACTGAAATCTGACGGTAAAATCTGCATATTTTACTCTGCTTAAAAAACTAAGATTATTCTTTCCAGTTAACACATGTATGATTCGTTGGAATTATATGCAAGCAAAACTACGGCGAGAACTAGCAAGAGGCAACTCTGATTGGGATCTGTTGGAAAAGCTACGATTTTTGTCACAACATAAGCAAAACAAGAGCCATCGGAACACTGAGCGCCAACAGTCGCAGGCGGTGACCTCGTCGGCTGTCACAAACATAAGTTGGCGTACCCTGAATCCCGAGCAGCTTATCGAGCAGGACGAGGATGATGCTCTGCAGGAAGCCATGGACGAGCAGCATGTAGCAATGCCAGCTCCTGTTGCATCCACATCTACAGAAACCACAAGTAACGATCCCATGAAACGCATTGAGACATTGCTGCAGGGCTTAGGAGCGAATCGCTCCAAGGCAGAGAAGAAAATTGTGGCATATTTATGCAAATGCACGCTGCGTGCTCTGAATGACGAGCAAATCGATGATATATTTGTCTAAGTCCGATTAGTTTTCAGTTAGTAGTAGAAATTGATTAAAAGCATTTTTGGGTTGGGCGCTCAAAAATCGAAGTCGCCACACCAAAAACAACTCTTATTATGACGCAGTTAGTTGGAATCGTTTTATGGCTGTGGCTGTAACTGTAGCTTGGCTGGTCAAAGAGTGCGCGCGCAAGCAATAACATGGCCAATATCCATGTCTGGCTGGTTGTTGTCGGTGGTGGGTGGGGGTGACAGGAGGCAGGTGGGGTAGACGACGCCAAACAAGCATTTAGTTTATTAATTCTGATGACTCTTAACGAAGCAGTAACAACATTATGAGCAATGTCACCCCATCACCACCCTCCATACGCTCCCCATCTTCCCCAACTGCATTAATAGCATACATATATGTATCAGCTACTACTATACTACCTATTGCCTACTACCTACTATTTCCTAAGTAGTAGCTGGTATTAACACCACATTATCGATTGATTTGGGCAAAGGCACGCACAAAAATCAATATTCATGCAAAGTCAATGTAGAATAATGTACAGTAGTTTCAGTTCGATCCACAATCACAAGTGTTCCAATGAGTAAATTGTTTATTGTTTGTTTGTTTATTGCCAATAAGTTTGAATTTAAATATAAAAGTCCGCGCCTAAATGCCAATTGCACATTTACGTGAGTAATAAAATATATGTGTGTGTGTTTAAAAATGATTGTTTGATTCACCTTAGTTCTCCGCCTCTTTCGATAACTCGTAACGGCTGAATCAGATTTGCAAGAGATGCGACTTGTGTTATTTGTTATTGTTATTATTCTTTTACAACATTTATGTAGACGAACGCACACACTCGCACACACGTCGCTGCTAACTGCGCAGCACGTCCAATGCTCTCGCTTGTCGGAATAGGACTCAACGCTGGTCCTGGCTGCCAACAAAGAGCGGCAAACAAAGGGCCACCCAGAGAGCGAGAGAGTGGGTTACTGAGAGAGCGAGAGCGAGAGTGCACACACGTGCGCATTGTTATTGTTGTGGTTGATTTGAAATTTACATACGCACACATACACACACACACGCACGTAAATGGATTATCGACTTTATCGATTTATTTTTTGTGCGGTAAACGGAACTTTTAAATTGGCTGCGGCTGCGCCTCATCCTCAGTCGCGGTTGGCATAGAATTGTCTTCTTCTTCCTCCGTTTCCTTAACGGATTCCTCCTGGTCCACTTGAATTTCTGCCACTGTCGATGTATTCTCATCCTTGGTTGGCGTGGTCTTATCTTGTCCTAATTTTTTTAAATTTTCCTCCTGTTCCAGCTGCATTTGTACTTCCGACGATGTATCCTGCTTGAATAACTCGCGCAGGAACATTGTCGCGTAGGCAGCTGCTGGCAATGTGAATTCCAGCAATAACGCCGTGTAGGTATTGTCAGACTCGGCAGGCTCTGGTGCCACCACTTCCATATTCTTTAATTGCTCCCAGTCAGAAGGTATGAGTGTGTCTTCAGGCGTACTATAACGACGGAAGCTCCACTTTAAGTCGTTGGTCTTTATGATCAATTTACGATAGGCTCCACTCAAAGCGTACGTTTTCTCCTTGTGACGCAGTTGTTCCGAGGTTAGGCCTTCTTCGTCAAGCATTTCTATATACCATGTTCCGCTTTCGTTATTGGGATAGGTTATGTCATAACCTGGCAGTGGCAGAACTACATCAGACAGTGTGTATTTGCCGCCGTCTATATCCTCTGTAGTAAGTGGGCGGACTTTGCGCTTGAATGCGGACTCTTCTAGCAAACTATCATCAGATACCGAGTCGTCTTCAACAGTTTCTTCAGCTTCAGGCACTGGCGTTTCCACCTCTTGGGGCGCCTGTTGATCCTCCTCGGCATACACCAAGTCTCCGGGAATTAACTTAAGTCCAAATTTCTTGATGCGACGCGACGCTACTCGATTAAAGATCAGGCTCTGGAAGGCATGTGGATACAGTAGAAGCATATTGCGTGGTATGCGACGCAGTGCAGCGGAGTAATCATTCTCCCCGAGCGAGGCCAAGCCATCTAATACTTTCTGTTCTATGAATTTACTATTTTTATGATGAAACATTGCGGCAGCAGCAGCCGAATCACGTGTCGCCCACCATGCCGCACGTATGTTTCGCATGAAATCCAGATCGTTATCCCGAGGCTTCAGTATTAACTCACAGGCCAACTTATAATCGCGCTTGAGCAGGGCTATGCCCACCTCATGTGTAGGCACTGTGGCACTATTGCCAAATCTCTGCAAGCCATAGTAGTTGATGAAACCACGTTGCTTCAACGACTCCAGGGCTAACTCGATGTGCTCACGCGACTGTGTAATGTGGCGCAAGGCAATGCGAAAACGATTACCCTGCAGATCGCCTAGCTTCAGTGTCGTGGGCTTAAAAGTAAAATTACCAATATAAACATTGCGCAACACGCTGATGGCTTTTACTATAGCATCAGGATTACGACGTCTGATTGAGAAGAGCTGTGTGGTCTTGGCACGTTTATCCTTAGTACCAGCATAATTCACCTGGGAAGCGCGTAGGCTGTTGGAGAGAATCATTTGAATAATAGTTTGGGTTTTACTTTTCGTTCTCACTCACTTTAAACGGGCCGCTAACGTTGTAGCCACCGCACTTGTGTCTAAATTGATTTTGTGCACCAAAAAGTTAACATATTCTGCCGGAAAGTTCCAACGATTGTCAGCTGAAAAGAATTAAAACAATTATAAAAGGTTATTGCAATTGCAGCATTCACTTACAGCGCCCTGATCTTGGCTTATAAATTCGTATTATTTTCTTTAATTCCGTTTGTTCCTCGTCATTTCCTGGTTGATCCAATGTTCTGGACAACAGCCTGCCAATGTACAGCTGCTTGATCAACTGATGTACTAGTGTGCGCTGTTCCTTATCCAGGCTGGTTACGACAATATCTACATTCTGTTCACTGTTCACATCACATTTGGCTTTGGACAACGACGAGATCTCATCCCACTGTTTGTCATCTATAATGGTATCTAGTTTTTTACGCCACTCATCCAGCTGAGAAGGCGCGACAGCTGTAAAATAGTTACATAAACTCAATAAAAAATAAATTAAATATAACTTTTATAAATATACTTACGTTCAATTTCCTGCGATGGCACCTTTTGGTCGGTTAGCTGAAGCACGTGTCCATCGCTGTCAATTTCGTTCACATGGAAATCAGAATAACGTGATTTTAAGATGCCTGTAAATCCAGCTATATCGGGATTTGTGAATTCCGTTATTCCAACTTGATTCTCCCGCAAAGTACATTTCTGTTGTTGTCTGTAAAGAAAATAATCGTAATAAGCTCAAAGCACGTTGTAATATTTTAAAATTTGACCCACTTGTTGCGTGCTTGGTCATTTCCTTGATTATCTTTGGTTTGTTGCTTCTGCTCTCGCCAATGATTTTTTTCATATGGCTTGGAATAAAAATTTCTACGTCCCCGTTTACCGCGTCCACGATCCTTGCCCATTTTCAACAAATTCGCGCAGTTTGGTTTAGTTAGCTTTTTGGCGATAGAAATTTGATATCGCAGACTGGGTTTCGTTATCGACCAATGCACGGTTGCCACTCTTGGTATGTTTATACCAAAACCATTTTGGTGCATTGGAACAATCCAATTGAACCAGTTCTCGGTGTCAAAAATATTCAATCACAATTCGCAAACGATATTTTCTCGTCAAAATTTGCCAAAAATAAATAACAAAAAGACCAATAGACTAGAAAAAACGCCAATACATTGTTACAAATAATATTTAAACTAAAAGCATCGTTATAAATAAATCAGTAATTAAAAAGACAAATTCCCTAACGGAATTTGCATTTGAAATTCGACGTTGGCACAATTTTGGCGAAAAAACACCAATTGCGGCATTAAACAAAAACGTGCCAATTTTGGCGCAAAAACGCCAAATGCCTAATAATAGGCAGCCCTCGTAGCGCTAATTTTGGCGCAAACGCATAAAAAAAGAGCTAATTTTGACGCAAAAACGCGAAGTGAGGCAGCTGTGTCATTAGTAATAAACTCTTGTTATGACAAAGTTTGTAGTAGCAAAAAAAAATTATTGAAATACCTCAGCAAGCAACTCATTAAAGATTATAAAATTACTAAATATAAGAAAATTGTGATAATTAAAATGCTGCCACACATAGTTACCGAAGATCATGCTCCACCTATGGGGCGTAAAGTGTACATAAACCCCAATTTTCACAGCCAAATTGCCAGTTCAGAGCAACTCCAAGGTCGTGCCAGTAGCAATAACACAACGCAGTCATTGGATCGACCTGCTATACATATTAATCCGAGTTTCCTGCAACGACAGAGGGAATATCAGCTTTTGCAATATCTTCAACAACAACAGCAGCAACAACAACTACAGCAGCAACAACAGCTACACCAGCAGCAACTACAACAACAACAGCAACAACAACTACAGCAACAGGTTTCCCGTTACCAGCAAGTTGTTGCTGTGGACATAAAGGCGCCAGCAGCTAAAATCATAAACAAAGCTAGCACCTGTCTCGTGCGAAAACAGCCTGTAAAGATTGTAACCAAACCCACCATATGTCCACAGTCGCCATTAGTTAGTATATCAAAACGAAAGCTCGTGAGGCAAAGTGCCACCTCTGTGAAACCTCCTCTAGCTACAACATCAGTAAGTACGGTTCCGCCAACAGGTCCTCCGGCCAAACGTACACGCTATAAACTGGTACGTGCCATTTCCCTAACCTCCAAGAGTAGCACTCCCCTGGTAAAGAAACGGCGATCCCGTGACTTTGTGGCCCGGTATGCATTACGACGGACTAATGACGCGGTTGCAGACAAACAATTGAGGTAAGTCTCTTTGGCATTTCATACTGACTATAGGTCATAGCTTTAATTCAATTGCAGCACAAACTTGTATGTGGTGAAGCCAAGTATTAATAAAACCCTGAGCATGGTCAGCATACATGGTGTTATGTACAAGAAGACTGCGAAGAATAAACTTACCAAGCTGGAGGCCAGGAGCTCATTGAACAGAACAGTGCACCCGCAACAGAAACTGCAGACAAAGCCAACCAGTGCCACAGGACACACACTGTTTGTGCGTGGCACCAAGTTCGTGTTAGATCCATCGGGATGTCGCTTAACCCGTGTGCCTGTGGTCAACAGCATAAACAGAAGTCAACGCCTGCGCATCGATATCGGTGGCTTAACCTATGTGTCATCAGCCAAAACACAGAATGTCTTTATACGCACCACGAATCATGTTTCTCGAGCACATCTTATGACTGCCAAACAACGCAGTTTACAGCTGCTAAATCGTTCATTGGTCAAGACGAATGTGCCCTGCGCCATCTTCCAGCGGTTGGGCAAATGTGTGGCCCATAGCCGAGGCAAATGTCGGAGGTTGCACGATAAGCGCCAAGTGGCTATCTGTCCAAGGTTTGTACTAGTCCATTACACATTTTTTAATTATATTCTTACTGTTTTATTGTAGTTTCCTGCGCGGTGAATGCACCAAATCCGATTGTCTGCTCTCGCACAATGTGACGCTAGAGAAAATGCCCGTGTGTCGCTATTATTTGCGAGGTGTTTGTGTTCGCGAGGATTGCCCGTATCTGCATAAGAAACTCAGTCATAAAGCAGAGATTTGTATTGACTTCTTACGCGGCTATTGTGCACGTGCAGCTGATGTAAGTTTTCGGTACATTTTTATAGATTTTTATTAAATCTTTCACCATTTTAAGTGCAACATGCGCCATGAGTTTATGTGTCCGGAATTTGCCCGCAAAGGCAAATGCGAGCTGACCAATTGCACCTATTGCAAGCAAATGAAACAACAGAAGTTTATCACACCTAGGAGAACGGCAAAATCCAGAAGCAAAGTATCCTCTGTGCGTAAGGTGCCAGTGGCAAAAACTGTAAAAATGGATACCAAGCTAAATCAGGAGGAAGTACCTAGCAGTTCACGGTATTTCAAGTGCGACAAGGATAAGTATGAACCAGAAGAGTTAGGGTTAGAGAGTGAGTCAGAAGAGGAGGATGACACCTCCAGCATTAGCGGATTGCGTCAGCGCCCAAAACTAGGCACACTTCCCTCATTCATACCATTGGGCGGTGGTGAGGATTAATTAGTGACTGCCTTTTACAAATTATTTCAGGTACAAAGTAATCTCTAAGTATATAGATTAATTGTGATGTTTTCTTTTGTAGATTTTAAATTTGAAATACATTAAATAAAGATAACCATTAAAAGCAACAGAAGATAAGATTCCCAAATGTTTATTGTATATATTTAAGAATCTAAAACTAGAATGAAGCATCCTCATCGTAAATTTCATCCTGCTGCTCTTCTTCGTCGTCTTTATCGCTCCTAAGATTGCCATATAATTCGATTTTGCTGTCCAAAAATCGAAAGTCTTTCAGAATATGCAGTTTGTTGCTGTAGCCAGCAATGGACATGAACTTGAAGGGAGTAGTTTGCCACACAGCGGAGTAACTGGCAGTGTTCTCCACAGCAATGTTCGCCTGTATAGTTCCATTGAGCGTGTAGAACTGCACATGATTGTGCTCGCCGCCAATGAGCACAGAGTCGTCCACAAAGTCACAGATATGCACGCGACCCGGAAAATCAAATACGTGTGTGCAGTGCAGTGAGTCAATGTGATAAATGGCCGGGCGTGGGCCACCACCACAAACCATCCAATCATCGTTGACAGCTACAGCACCAATCCATTTACCCCAATCCGTTCGTAGGAGCTGAGGATTTTTGTATGGCTCTAGAATCGCTGTTTCCTGCTTCTCCTTGTTGGTCCAGACGCGAACTGATCCGTCTTCGGATGCAGAGAAGATGCGTCCATCTGAGTGGCCAACAACGCAATGTACATAGTCTGTGTGTCCACGGTACTCGCGTTCTATGCGTTGTTCCTCTAGATTTATCTCATAGATCACACCATCGCCACAGCCGGCATACAGTCTGTCGGTATCGGAGTTAACCCAGAGTGAGTTAACATCTGGCACTTCCACAGCATCTACCTGCATGGGTATTTTGATTTCCCACGCACGCTTCGAGTCCAAAATCTCCTCGTCTTCATCCCATTTGAGTCCGTAGATAAGTCCAACTGCGCCAACTATCAGAAAATGGCTATGGGTAATAAGGCAGTTGATTGACACATCGTTGCCTTGTGGAGACACCTGCAGTTTTTCTGGAGGTTCGTCTGTTCCCTTATCCAGTTCCTTTAATCTGCGGAAGTAAATCATCACGCGATGCTAATAAAACGGGTAATTTAATTACTTACTTGAGTGTAAAAATATCACCAAAGAGATTGCCAGCAAACAGAAACTTTTTCGAATATGATATGGTTTGGGCCAACACGCTGTTATAAGCACGCTTTAAATCTCTTTCCCTCATCTTTTTTATGTATAAAACACAACAAATAGCAAAGACGCGTTGTTTATGCCGGCTGGTTAGCCATCGATACTTTCTAAGGCGTTTATCGAACGCCACCACAATGAATTATCGATATATTTATTCTGCCAATGGCAACCTTGTTTTCTGCCGTTACAGTTTTGAGAGCATAGGCAAAGTATTTAATTAAATAAAATGTATAAACTTAAAGCAAATCATTTCTTAATAAGTAAAATTGTTTTTATTACTTTTATTGAGCCAGACTGATAATAAAATACACAATGTTAATGTAAAAATATTCATGAAATGCACAAATTCTCTTGACATTTATTGCAGTTTCAGCACAGCTGCTGATATGTATTTATTGAATATAGCCATAAATCTTAAAAAGCCTGTTCCAAAAATGCGTTTCTGTTTCCAGTTAAGTTCACCGACTTGACACACGTGTGCAAAAATTATCTGCCAACCCATCATACCCTAATCAGCTCAAGGAAGTTTATTCAACTAATAATATATTTTGTTTTGCAAACAAGACATTTAATATAATTATTTAGGCTTGTCCAAAGATTACATTATCAATGCGCATGCTTAGGCAATAATTTCTCACAAGTGTGTGCATATTAAGATGGTTTTTTTCGTCACATTTAGCATAATTTATCTGGTTAATGCGGATTTAGGTTTTGCCTAATAGTTCTGTTCTTTTTATATTGGCAGTTTTGTCGATTATTTTGACAGTTCTAATTTAAATGCAAATTTTAAATGGCATATTCATTGCTATCGATAATTAATTATATCAATCTTCTTTCGGCGACGCTAATTTGCCATCGACGCCAAAAAAATATAAAAAAAAAAACAATAATAAACCGAATGAACGAGAACAATGCTTACACAGAAATTCCACAAAAGTAGTAAAAATTAGAATTTGTTTTACTAGCACACGTTTAATGCCAAATGCGGTTTTCCAACTTTATCTATTAACAATAGTAGATATCAAGTTTTAAAGGTAGCCGGAGCTGCGCTTCGTTTGATAACGTTTTACTACACACGACACAACTTGGAAACTTGACTATACTAATGCGTATTCGAATTTGAATTCAAATGTGAGTTTGATTGAACGCGAATCAATTTAAATGATTTACTATATTAGCTAAAGACTTTCTTTTAGCTCCAATTGGCATCCTGATCACTTTGCACGTTTTTGTTTTATTTCTTGGGAATTACCTGACTAAAAAACAAAGAAAACAAATGCAGCCGACTGGCGCCAATAAATTTCTTTGCCTTCCAGCTAGCTACGATCATCATTTTTGACTAATGATAAACGTTGCTCAGACAAAGTATCAGACTCAGTCACAGTCTGATGACCGCAAGCAAAAAATAATGAAATAAAAGCAAAAATTGTCTGTTACACACTCATAAAGCGGATCGTCATGGGAGTTTGTTATTAGCTTTTGGCCCAGTATTTCAGTTTATTGGGAATTCCGAGTCGCGAGCGGTTATTTGTTGCTTTTGCCCCGTTGCTAGCTTCTAAGCGGCTCTTTCTTCTTTCCTTTACTCTTTTCTGTTTTGTGGCTTTTGATTAAACGAAATTAGAATTTGATTTAGCTCTGGGGTCTTCAGCATAAAATGGAACCGACCCAACCGGATCTACTTAGTTTGCCAAATCATATTCAAACATTTTCGAAAGACATTATCGTGTTTGGCATAGGGGTAAGGTAAGGTAAATGTAAGGGTAGGGGAGCGGGAACGGGTATATCCAAATTGCTGTCATGTTGACTACTGGTTCTACGCGACGGCTATTCGAATTCGTTTCGAACATTTTTAATGAATTTGTTTAGCTTACGTTTATAACAAATAAATTGCGTTTTGGCTGACGTCAACTCGTTCGTTTTGTGCTGCTGAATTTTGTTTGGAGGCGGGTCCATGCAAAGCCAATTAATTGCAATTCTGAGGTTAATGCACTTCCATTGCCAATGCCAAGTGTACCTATGCCTATACTATGCATGCTAATCACAGTTCACAGAGTCCAAGTGATCCACTTTCTAGCGTGGAATTTCCAAAATATAATCTCTCTGCCGTCAAGGTCAACTACTTTCTCGCGCAAGGTAAACAAGATTTCTGGCGCCAGTTTCAAGCCGCTGAACTTTGTTGACAAATAACAGCAAAAGCTAAACATAACAATACCATAAAAAAACATAAACAAATTGTCGGGTGTTTCCCTGATTTGATATTTGCATACATTTACATAATATTTAAATTAAATTTCGAATAAATCTTTCAGCTTCTGTCTGAGGAATTTGCACATACAATTACCTTAATGTATCGCATCGAATCGGGCATGCCATTAGTTAAAGCAGTTAATTTAAATTAGTCTAAATCGTAAAGGCTTTAAATGTAAATTCTTGATTGCGCCCGATCAGCCAGTCCTAATTCGAAAATCCAAAAAACTCAAATGAATAATATGGACAAATGAGGAGCTATAACTTTTTTATTATGTGGCGAAAACTAATTGGTGACTGAGCTAGCTCACAATACTCCGAATAATTCCCGAACGGGAAGCAATAAAATAATAGTTACTAGATTGATGCTAGACAAACAATTATTTATTGGCATCCAGTTTTATAACATTTTTATTCTATTAAAATTTCCATACTAAATATACCATAAAACTTTTTCAAATGTACTTTGTTCGCGCTGCAGGATGTATCGTTGCGTTGATGTTGATATCGATTATTTATCGAACAATTCAAACCCACCCAGTTGATTGACGTATTTCCGAAACTCTTTAGTTTTCAACTGCTTATGGCAAGGTGTGAATTAATTAAAAAAGTATACAGAATACAAATTTGTTGTTACATTTTCGTTTTTATTGTTTTTATGTTTGTTTATTTAGTACATTTAATTAATGCGACGGACGTCGCCACTCCTCTCATTAACAACATTCCAACTTGGCGCCAAATCAATTAACTCCCATTTCGATTTGATTTTTATTTATTTATTTTTATTTTTCTGTTCAGCTGCGCAAAACAACAAACAACAAACTGGAAAACTAACTGATAACATAAAGAATACCAAATAGAACATTTATTGAGTCAGCTTTTGAGATCGCAACAAAAACTAGAACTTCATTTGCATATTATTTTGTTTATCATGCGAATAACGAAATAATAATACAAATATTGATTCATCTTTCGGTTCAACTGAATTTCGCATGAAAGTTGCGCTCGAATTAACAACATTTCTCGCAACTTCGACTTAGTCTGAGGCGTAAATTAATAATTTATAAATACAAATTCCCAATGGCGCCACAGATAACAACAAAATCAAAGTTCAAAAAGAAAATGAGTCCCCGTTGCGACACTTAAAAAAAAGAAAACAAAAAGAAGACACAAAACGAAAACAAATCCAATTCCACATCGAAAACAAATAAACTGTCATATTTTTATTTGAATATAAACTGTTTAAAAATGTGCGTTCAGAATTTTTTTGCTTTTTGCAACTCAATATGCATAATTAAAAACGTATTTGTCACTAAACAGAGTCACTAAAAAAGAGAAGAAAAAGATTCTCCGGCTGGATGGCACCAGCCGAAAAATAAGACCTGTTCCATAGACAATGCTATTCTCAGTTCTCAGATTTGAGCTATTCTCCCTTATGTTCATATTTTTTAATAACATAACTTACAAATATTTTTTCTTGGAATTTTTGAAATTTTAACCCCGCTCGCTGTTGTAGACGTAAGCAAACAGGAAAGCCCTTTAACCCTCTAGCTACGGAGAGAGACGATAGGAGAGAGAACAGAGATGTTCTATATGCCCATATCTGCATAGATCTAAAACAAAACAATAGTCTCAAACAAGATTTTACGACTTGTTTGCTGTCATTATAACAAGCTACCTCAGAAGACGAAGACAACGACGACAGCGACGACATCGTCATCAGCAAAAGCAACAGCAAAAATAACAACAAAAACAATGACGAAGAGCGACAGTAACGGGTTAAACGGCATTTGGAGAACAGAGCATGGGCAGAGCTGAGAGATGGGAGACGCCAACTGGGGTTTCGTCTGATCTGTGAGCGCGACAACGGCTCAGACAGATAACCAGATAACCGGCAAAAATTGTTGTTCCGTCGACGGCGACGTATAAAAAATCACGACATGGTCAGAATGGATTTAAATTGAGGCGATCGTTCGAGGCGTGCAGAAGCTGAAATAAACAACGCAAAAGTGATTGAGAAAGAAACTAAAAGAAACGTTAGACAGGTGCAGTGAAAGAACAAGAACATCAGCATCAACAACAAGAACAACAACAAGTGACAAGTGCAACATGCAAACAAACAGAAAACAATTGAAACTAAATCTCAGTATGGGCTTTGGCCTGGCAATCACAGTGCTGCTCCTCCTGCTGCTGATTGAATCGAGTGATGGCTACGCCATTGGCCAGTCCAAGTATGGCAAAATTGAAAAGTTCCCCTACCAAGTGATGCTCATCGGCAAACAGTTGTGGCGCAAGCGCATCCTCTGCGGCGGCACATTGCTGGACAAGCGCTGGGTGCTCACCGCCGGCCACTGCACCATGGGAGTGACACATTTCGACGTTTACCTGGGCACCAGGAGTGTGGAGGACACACAGCAGTTGGGTGGACTCGTGCTGCGCTCCAATAAATTCATTGTGCACGAACGGTTCAACCCGGAGACGGCAGCGAATGACATTGCCTTGGTCAAGCTGCCACAGGATGTGACATTTACATCGCGCATACATCCCGCTGCGTTGCCCACTCGACACCGTTACGAGCACTTCACGGGCATGAGTGTGGTGGCCAGCGGTTGGGGCGCCATGGTCGAGATGACCAATTCGGATGCCATGCAGTACACCGAACTGAAAGTCATCTCAAATGGCGAATGTGCCGAGGAGTACGATGTGGTCACCGCTGGCGTCATGTGCGCCAAGGGACTCAAGGATGAGACGGTTTGCACCGGCGACTCGGGTGGCCCACTGGTACTAAAGGGCACCCAACTCCTGGTGGGCATCACAAGTTTTGGACCAGCCGATGGAGAGGCAGGCGGTGGCTGTGAGCGTACCAGTGTGCCCGGTGGCTTCACACGTGTCACCTACTACCTGGACTGGATCGAGAGCAAGATAGGCAGTCACACACAGTCACAGCAACACACACAACACCAGCAGCACACACAACAACACACGTATCGGGATGACAATCTCATTTAGAGCAGGAGTGAAGTGCTATTGCTAGTGTGATCCCAAAACTTTGACTGAATGAATCGTCTAGCTTTATAATTGATAATGTGAAAATCCCCAACAGATTTTCACAATGTGATATTTGTAAATACTTTTCTCACTTAGCTAATTTCCAAATTACGCATGAATTTGTTCTAGTTATAACTATTTAAATAATTTCTACTATTTATTCTAATTGTAAGCACTGAAAGAAAAAAGTCCTCAGTCCTCCTGAGAGTGCGGCAAACGAAAAGAAAGCACATTTATCTGACGATAAAACATCGCAAACAATAATAACAAATGGCAAATAAGAAAAAGCAAAAACAAAAACCAGCCCGAGATGTTTTTATTTTAGTCATGCTGATTTTTAGCAATTGGAATTCCCACCAAAGATCAGAGATCATCATCGGCAGATAAAAAACTTTTACGTTGTCATTCGATAATTTTCACCAGCGAACTGTCTTTTGTTATTGTCTCTGCTTTTTACATAATATTTATGCATGTTTTGTTTGCCAACGATCAATAGACGATGGCTTAGAAACAGCGCTCCAAAGGTTCGAGTATTTTACATAAAGTTTTCATATTGACTTAGATCTCATCTCGCGATGTCGAGAACCACAGAAGAGCGCACTCCAGTTGCCAGTTGTGGCCACTTGATACGATGACGCAGTTCCGTGATAAAAGGCAGATGATTCCATTCCAATCGCCTCGCACAACAAAGCAACTGGAGATGTGTGATATGACTTTCAGTTTTCTATTATACTACTTCTACTACTACCTGAGTTCCTTAGTCTCTTCTTCGATTCCAACGTTTACGCTATTGTTCTGTCATAAATTATGCCAATACGGAATCTGGATGACGTAGATGCTCAGACTGATTTATTAATGGCTATTATTATAAGCATGATCCACATTGACTGCAGCGGTGCAGAGATTCGGGATTATAAATGGTACTTCCTGTAATAAGCATATGCCAAAGTGCTAAACTCGCGCAAACTGGTTCTCTTTTCACTAGTTTGGTAGTGGATTTGTGGCTTTCCGTTTCCTAAGTAGCACGTGGTGCGAGTAGAGTATCTAGAGCCAAGGTTTTAACTTTCCATTCGAAGCAATTGCCCTTGACTTTTCTATTATACCTTACAAAACATCTGACTAATTAGTCACTAAATCGTGATTTGCATTTTATATACTTATAAAACTAATGAGCAGTAGTTAAAATTTGCAATGAATATCAAGCAATTATTTCCAGTTTTCTTTTTTCACATGTAGTAGGTAATTTATTGTCGTGTATTCAAATGATTTAGAATTTTAGATTTGCTTTGTAAATTTAATATTAACTTAGAACATTCCAGGCCTTATCTTTCGTAAGAATAATTGAACTGTAGCTAAAGCTCTCGGTGTGGATAATCACGCCTTAGGATAAGATAACAGTGGATTTTTATTCGACTAATACATTAAACTTATATATTTGGTGTTAAGCTTTCATTTGTGCAGATTTTGTGCAGTTAGATTTGGTTCCGTTTCGCATTAAAATATCATTGACTAATAGGTGTTTTCCTTTAGCACACTTTGGCTGCTCTCTGCTTCTTCGCCAGCAAGCAGTCGATGGAGTCAACCACCTCCAGGAAGATGTCCTCCACATCACGCTCCGCATTGATCTATTAAGGTGAATAGTGTTTTTAGTATGATATTATATACAGTATATTAATCTACTTACGGTTAGGGTCTTATCCTCATACTGATCGAGAATAGCTTTGGTATTGCTGTGGAACGTGGCCAAGCGAGATTTGATTGTCTCCTCATTATCATCGGCCCGCTTCACTGCAGCGGCATTGGCACGTGCCAGAATGCGTTGCAGCATCGTTTCCGAGGAGCATTCAAAGTACAGGGCCAAGTCGGCGGGGCCAATCTGCTCCTCAAAGGCAATACCCTGGCTCTTCTCGCGCGGATAGCCGTCGATGAGGAAACCCTTTGAGGAGCCCCTATTACGTGCAACGGCACCTTGTAGCAGCGACAGCACCTCCGCATTGGGCACCAATCCGCCGCTGGTCATAATGGCCTGCAATGCACGACCTTTATCCGAACCAGACTTGACCTGAAATGGAGCAGCTGTTCAGTAAAGCTTAGAACAATTATTATAACTGAATTACTCACCTCATCACGCAGCAAATCGCCGCTGCTCAGATGTGTGAATCCATACTTCTCCACAATTTTGGCGCACTGTGTGCCCTTGCCGCAGCCGGGACCGCCGAGAATCCAGATGATTGGAATATCAGACTGTAAGAGAGCAGCAATTGCAGAGGGACATTAGCCGGGGATCAATACCTCAGACATGTACAACTATAATTAGCCAAGTTAGTGCATTGACATAAGCTTAGTTAAGTTAGGGAGCAGTTCAATGATTCTGTATATTTATTTTGATTCTTTTTTAGGTCTTTAGCAGCCGCCACAATACATGCCATATACACCGATATAATGGTGGATCAGGCCAAAAGGGCTACTTACAGCGGCTTGTGCCTTACGCAGCTGCTCCGCTTTGAGTTTCTCTTGGGCCTCCTTCTTCATGGCCATTTGGTGACACATAAATAACTACACAAATGGAATTTGAATACAAGGCAGTGCAATAAGCAAGCCAGATGGATGGATGGTATAAGAAAGTACCTTACAGATAACACAAGTCAAAATCAAAATCAAAATATATAAATATACTATCTCTTCTAGTATATCAAACACTTTCTATAGTTAATACCTAGTTATTAGTATTATTGGATCTATGCCAAAAGCTAGCATCAAATTCAACCAAAATGTTTGCCCACAACTTTCAAATACACAATTAGTGCAGCCTTCAAAAAACATTCTATGTATATATATATATTCCTATATAGTATATACTATATGTACTACAAGTGTGTGAGTGCGTGTGTACAGAAAATGACATTGATCTTGAACGCAGTCAATTATAGTTCGATACTTTGAGAGCGGACACTCAATGTTGATCTAGAATGGATCCCATCCTCAATTAACACCCCATAGAGCCCGAACTGCTGGGCAGCACTTGTTTTATTTTCCAGTTTAACGCACAATTCTCGATTTTTCAATGTGTATAAACAAATTAAATGAATGTATTTTAGTATTGTTTGCGTGTGGGTGTATTCTAGCATATGTACCTTAGCTATATATTATCATATAGACACGCTATTCCGTCTGTTCCGCATTGTCGCACCTAACGAATGATTTCGAGAGAACTACAAAAAAATCACAACAACTGATCTGAATTTCGCTAATTTTATGTTATATTGTACAGGTTGTTTTTCTCATAAATATCAACACTTAATCTCGCACGAGTTCCCCGCTGCCATACGCAGTTTGTTGTGTGAAAAATTATGATTTCCAATGGCATTTCTTTTACGTAACATTTTCATATGAGTTTTCTCTTTGGTTCGGCGACCTGTGAATGTCATTCGCAAGGATGTGGGACTGGACACAAGAGGAACAGTTGCTACCGTTCTCAGATCTTACATTTTTAATCACACCACACTTTTAGCGAAACGGAACTGCGGTGGATTTTTATTAGAACCCCCTCTAATATATGTTTTTATTATTGATTTAAGTATTATTTTTTAATGAAAAATTCCATCCGTCGCGACATTGTGTCGTCGGACGGTGTTTAAATAAAAATAACTAAACAACAAACGGGCATGGGAGAAGCAGAAGTAGAAGTGGAAAAAAGTTGGCCAAAACTACATAACTGATCCGGCATGATGACTGACTAGTTCGGGTAGCGCCAATAAGCACATTTTGAACTCGCTAATGAATCAAGCCCCAGCTGAAATTCCTGCGGCAACCTGTCGCTAAATGTATGCAAATCTTTGGACTTTGACGTCAAAATTGCTAGCTGGACTTGGAATGTGAAATTTCGGCTTTTGTTGTTATTGTCGTTGTTGTTGCTCATTTGATTTGTTAACTTTATTTGTTTGCTATTGAGCGGGGAGAGCGAGAGCCGAGCTCCCTCAGTTGTTGTGGGAATTTCACAGGCACCGGTTACCGGTTTCCTCTTTTATTTATAGTCGAATCAGCTGATGTCGACTGCTGACTGACTGAACGCAGAACATACCTACATACATACCTACATATGTATGTGTGTAGATTTGTAAGTGCACTAGAAACTGCACAAGGTCAAGTGGCTAATGCATCAAGGCCCTTCTGGCCATATACACAGGTCTAAAGGTCAACAAGTCCGAGAACTACTACTGTACTCTAATCGCTCGCCTTCCCTTCTATTGTAATAAACTGTCGGTTGTGGATTCGCACACTATTTGAAATCAAAGTGAAAGCAATAAATTGCTCAAACAAAAATAAACTAGTACACGCACACACAAACACACACACACACTCACACCCGCACACATACTCACTCACTCACCATGATGATGTATATGAGGTATATACGATGTTGTTGCGGGCCTTTCGTTAAGCAAATCGCGAAATACTTGTAGTTTAACTACTTGAGCTTCCTCTTCTTCTTGTTTTTCACAGTTTTTGTTATTTTCCTCAGATTCGCACGAGTCTTTTCCGTCGAGGCGAGTTTTCCACCCTTAATGCAGCGTGTGTCGAGAGCGACTGAACGTTTAGCTTTCGGCAACAGACTAACGGTTTCAGAAAGCTTATACCATGCAGCTTTGCGTGAGCTTTTTTTTAGTTCGATTGCGAATGTATGCGTAAAAGAGATTTCGAAAATAAAACCGCTAAATCAACATGAATTTTTCAACTTTAATTTTGATTAAAATTGCAATGTTTATATAGTATTACTTATGACAATCCACAATAATCTGAAGTACCAAAAAGAACTAGATAACTATTGTAAACTGACATGGATAGACATTTTTATATCTTGTGTATTGAGAAAACAATGACTGGAATATATACGACATATTTAAAATATGTATTCTAGGCCTCGCATGCTAGAGTACGTCAGCCGAATAATTATGGCGCATCTCATTGACGCTCGCATAATTTATCAGCAATTACATAAACAATTAATTGAGATATTGCCGAATCGATCAGCTAATATAATAAATAAACACCTGTAGTTGTTTGGACTCGCTAACGGATACGACTAACAGTGGCCCTGTGTGTGGTCGCCCTTGCTTCTGGCACTGCACCATTTCATTGTGGGTGGGAAATGGTTCATGCGGAGCTATGATAATCACACTAAAGCAGGGAACTTTGGGAGCACTTCGCCGGAAACCTTCATTGTGTAAATGCAAATCAAAGCTGATTGGAAATATTCGCAATTTCTCGTCACTTTCGCCTTTATAATCATCTGTAGCTAAATTTACTATATCCAGTTTTTGAAATGTTTCCTTAAATTTGGTGTAATCGGACTCTGATCTTAGACTGTCGATAAGGCTTTTGTTTAACCTCGTATTTTCTGCGATAGGGCAAATCCTTTTGCTAGGTACCTCTTGTGTTGGTTCTGACTGAGCTCTACGTTTGCGTGTATCAAATGTAAAGTCAACACTGTTATTATCGCATTTCCGATTTGTTTGTGTCATTATCTGGTGTTTAAAATCTGTCATGTGAGCATGCGCAGTTTCGAAGTATACAGAGGCTTTAATATGAGCAGGCACAGGCTTATTACTGATACTCTCCTCTAGGAGCGCCCAAATGCAATCCTCATTTGTTACGGGCCTGTTTACCATAACGGGGGAAGTGAGCTGGTTTGAGCACTTGACCTCTTGATGCTTGACAACAATATAACCAGCGCGTGATAAGGTGGAGTATACTAAGTAATTATTGTACTTTTCACTGCAATCTTCGCCCAGCAGCAGCAAGTAGGCCTGTTCAACGGTAACTATTATTTCGCAGTATTCCAACTGCAG
Source organism: Liodrosophila aerea (assembly GCA_035045005.1). NCBI lineage: Eukaryota > Metazoa > Arthropoda > Insecta > Diptera > Drosophilidae > Liodrosophila > Liodrosophila aerea. Next base: position 63,119 of record JAWNNL010001293.1, read on the forward strand.
GCGGTTCTATGAAAGTAATTATTAATACATATAAACATTGTACAGCATAAAATACATACTAGTTCTAGCAAAAATAATGCTTCGTAGTATTCCAAATATAGTTTCCCTTGTCTACTGTAACCAAAATTCTCAAATTTGCCATCTTTGCGCAAAACTTCGGCCACCTGTAGCTCCTTGTGCCAGACAGCAACAGCACGTCCTGCCTGACGCTCAATACGTCTTGCAGACAATTGACTCCGTAAGTTTCCTATTACAAGTATTTTAAGCTATATTAGAATATTACAAAAATTGTAAATATAAATATATACCATAGGCATTTGTTAGCTCCTGCTGTTCTGCAGCACCGCCTTCAACGCTGGTGCGTTTCAAGCCGATTCGGGGGATTTCAATTTCAACATGACGCTGCGCTATCAACTCTTCAGCACTAAAATAATATTTATTAGTCACAGACCATACTTTATTTCATAACTCACTTTAAATATTTATCTTTTGGTGTAATTTCAACAAAACTATTTGAAGCGTTGCTCATTTTACCAAAAACAGCTGTGCTCATAGCGTTGCCAGATCGCTAAACAATGTCATGCTCACGAGTGGAACTGGCACTCCGCGGAACCAGTTCTTTTAATTTAGCTGCCGTTGCAACAACTACGAATTAAGGTAAATTATTCCTTAATAAATTGTACGTTACAAAAGTAGCTGCATATTAATTTGATTTGACTGGCTACTGTTGTATCAACACATCATCAGAACGGTTACAATACGCTAGATTGCCGAAACCACACTTAATTGCCCGTATGCACGTTTTTCATGTTTCACATGGTCAAGAGGCCTTGCGTTTCGGGAATCGTTAATTTTGTTACATTAAGCAAAAGATTGCGACACTATTATCGAAATATGGAGTGCCCTGATTTGCTGCCACCTGCCTCTGTACGTGGAATGAATGTGCTGAAGCGAGCTGACTTTAAAATCAGCGTGCAAATTCCCAGGCTGCGAGTTCCGGAGTCCCAGGCACAGCTCGTTATTCCGCTTGTAAAGAAACTAATGCTTAAAATGGAACATCTGCAGCCGGTGCGGGCGGTAGAGAATGCTCGTGAAATACTATTGCATCCGTTGCCGGTTAAGAATTGGCATTCGCTGCCCACGGAAGAACTGGAGCAACAGCAGGTCACTGAGGATAATTTTTGCCACTCTGAACTAGAGCTCAACTATGAGAACTGGAGCGCAAATGAAATTCTGAAGAGCGTGCTACCCGTAGGTGAGGAGGGACTCAGCTCCTTCTCCCGCATTGGCCACATTGTGCACTTGAATCTACGCGATCACTTGCTGCCATACAAACAGCTCATTGGGGAGGTACTACAGGATAAGCTGCCCAATTGCCGCACTGTGGTCAACAAGGCGTCCTCCATTGATAATACATATCGCAACTTTCAGCTGGAGCTGATCTGTGGCGAGGCGGACTATCAGGTGGAGACCAAGGAGAATGGTGTGCCCTTTGAGTTTGATTTCTCAAAAGTCTACTGGAATCCACGTCTGTCCACGGAACACGAGCGCATCGTCAAGATGCTGCAGCCTGGTGATGTCCTGTACGATGTATTCGCTGGTGTTGGACCATTCAGTGTGCCCGCGGCCAAAAAGCGTTGCCATGTGCTGGCCAATGATCTGAATCCCGTTAGCTTCCACTGGCTACAGCACAATTCCAAGCGCAACAAGTGCTTATCGAATATAAAAATGTATAACAAGGATGGCCGGGAGTTTATACTGAAAGAGATACGTGAGGATTTGCTGCAACGGCTGCGCACACCTGCTGCTACGCCCTACAAGATGCACATAACCATGAATCTACCTGCCATGGCCGTTGAGTTTCTGGATGCTTTTCGTGCATTGTACACAGCGGAGGAGCTTGTTGAATTCCCTGAGATTCCCAACTATCCTGTAGTGCATGTATATTCCTTTGCCAAAGGAGAAGACACTAAGACACTTGTACGCCAGTTGGTAGAGAGCAATCTAGGCGCATCCCTGGATACAGAGCTACGCGGCATAAGTTTTGTGCGCAATGTTGCGCCTAATAAGGACATGTACAGAGTATCCTTTAGTCTGTCACGGGAACTGCTAACCACATCAAAGCAGGCGCTGCGCAAGCGTCCTGCCGAAGAGGACTCCTTGACAGATGCAGCCACGAAAGTGAAATGTGTTTAACAATGTGTTGAAAATAAAGATTCTGTTGCAAACATAACAAAAGTCGTGTCGGGTTTTCTCTTTGCAGATGGGTCGCAACAAGGCCAATGCCAAGAAAGGAGCGGGAGCAGGAGCAGCAGCAGCTGCCGGTGGGAGCAAGGCAGGTGCTAAGCCAGCTCTCAACAAATCCAAGAAGGCCAAGAACGTTTTCAAAGTGGGCAACAACAAGAACAATAAAAAGAAGCCCAAGGAAGTGCAGGGCAAATTGAAGCAGGTGAGCCAACTGCCAGGTGCAGCGCAAGTGGATAAATCCTACAATTTCAAACTTTTCCAGATCAAAGAGGCAGTCAAATCCAAACAGGAGAAGGCGGATGCCACTCTCAAGGTCTTGCATAAGGATCTGGTGGTCAAGAAACCGAAAGCGACCTTCACGCCCATCAAGAACACCCGGAAACCACCAGCCAATGCGACTAAAGTCACAGATACAATGGGCAAGCTCAAGTTCTGAGCAGCTTGTATACAGGAATGCAATTTAGAAAATGTTAATTCTGCTAGTTGAAAGGTTATACAAATATATATTAGATATATTGACAAGTATGTTTAAAGGATTAGTGCATTCTCAGAAGGTGCTGCAGCAATAGTAGGCTCCGTGGGGCTAACGCCTGCCAGTGTAGTCACTGTGGTGGTGGTGGCATTCACTGCAGTCCAACCAAACAGATCTCGCACAAATGTGTCCAGGATGGCCGTATCAATGCCCTCGAGCTGCAACTGATTAACCACTTTCTGGGTGCCGGGCAATGTTAGCCATCGCTCGTAGGCAACCTGCAGGCCAGTTAGGCCAGTCCGGAACTGTTGGAAGACTGGCGACAGCTGTGCCTTCATCTGGATGTAAGCCTGGATAGCATATTGCGGGAAATACAACTGCAGTTCGTTAAAGAATCCCTGAATTCCATAGACAGTGCCCGATAAGTAAGGGAAGCGATTCACCAGCGTCGCACACATCTCCATCTCCTCCACCTCGAATTTTCCAGGCGAAGCCAACAGTTGCTGACCTAACCATTGCCGGAACCGCACTATCTCCGGCTGGGAATTCAGACTCAAGCGGGCCATGAATGCATCCTGGCTATTTAGGACACGCACAACGGTCTGAAACTCTCTATCATTCATAAAGTAACGCAGTACCAGGTCATTCAACTGCTTGTACTGGATGTTAGCGGAGAGATCCATCAAGTCCTGTGCCAAGTCCGGTGGCGGGCCAAGGGATCCCACCCCAGCGCCAGCGTCAGGTTTAGCTCCCTTGTTGGGCAACCTAACAGCCGCGCACAGGCCTAGGCAAAGCAGCAAGATCCAGGTGTATCTAGCAGTCATGATGACGGGTCTTCGAACACTGTGATCTGGCAATAGAAGCCAAAGCTTTTTATATCAGCTGGAGATCATTCCCAGCATATTTACCCATAGAGATAAGCGCCGAATATTTCACAGACTTTGTCGCAGCAGCTCTGTTGACACAAGCACTTACGTCGGAGTCGTAAACATCCTCCGAGATGATAAGCTAGATGCTCGATCCGATCTGTTTATAGCTGGAAATACCTAATTTATCTTTCACCGGAACTTCTATCTGACTTGGGTTAGAGTAGTTGTTTTTTGTGTGCTTTATTTCTCAAAGTAAATGACCAAAACAATCCAGAACATCCGCAAACGAACACAATATAATCAAGATCTAGAAACTAGAAACATGGAGCGAGAGGTACCACAACACACAACAATTGCATTGGACTTAATTAAGTATTGGGTTTATATAAACAGTTTACCCACAAGAAATAATGCAGAATTGCTTCCATTCTATCGGACAACTATCCAGTTGATTGGCTGCAGAGTTTGTAGTTCCTCCTCAGAATCGGTAAACTACTTAGGCAAAGACGTATACGTAGGCATATGCATGTCCGAACTATTCCAGAACTTAAGCTTAAAATACATAAAAGTCAAGAGGAGCGTACATGTCGATTGATTGATAAGAGCTAACTTAATTGATAAACGCATTGGGAACTCTGATCATTAGGCACCTTCATCGGTGCCCCTACGTCGAAGCCAGCTGGGCATGTAGCCACGCAGTGCTTCGCCCAGCTGGCGGTAGATCATGAGCGCCAGTATGGGTAGCACGAGGCGTGCATCCTTAAATAGATACACATAGCAGGCGACCAGAAAGAGCACCAGATCTGTGGAGTAGCTTAGGGCAGAGCGAACCTTCTCATGGGCCTGCTCCTCGGAGCGTGTTTGCATCAACGCCAATGCAGCGGCCTTCTCCAGCAGCTCCCGATCAGCGGCGGACAGGAGAAGGGCAGTCTGTGAGGAGCGCTCCAATGGCAGCAGGGAAGCACCAGGTGCCGCTCTGCTAAGTGAGGCATCGCGAGAACGTGTACTCGATGGCACACGACGTTTGATCACTCTCTTCACTTTGACCAGACGTGTGCGACCCCGAGCATCCGGGCGTGCCTCCACGATCTCACTCATTACACTCTCACTTTCCGAATCGTTTTTCTTCTTGGACTTGGGTGGCGGCACTATGAGTACTGCGGGGAATTCCGGCTCCTCATCCGGTTGCTCACTAGCGGGAGTTTCGGGAGGCTTGGCCTGGGACTTGTGCAGAGCATGACTGCTAGCTGCATCTCGAACATGGACGAGTTGCTCGCGCTCTGAGATGGACAGACGCCGTTCTCGGCTAACTGGCGGAGGCGCTAATAACTGATCATCGTGTTCGGGACTGCGGGCACGTCGTTTCTGGTGTTCCTCCGCCGCACTAATGTCATCCTCATTTGGATCGGCACCTGCCAGAGCAGCAGCACGCTTCAGTTCATCACGATCGAGGTAGAGTGGAGTATGGTATTTGTGAGTGCTGCTTACTTGACGCACCAGATCGCTGTAGTGATCCACAGCGGCATGAGCCTCCTCCTCCATTAGGCGCTCCTCCTCTTTGCGACGAAGTTCTTCCTCCTTGCGCTTCGATTCCACTTCCGCCGCAATGGCAGCAGCATTGGTTTTCTCAAGCGGATTGGATATTTCTTCATTCGCTTCGGTGTTCTTTTCGGTGGCAGTGCGTTTGTCCCGACTGAAAAACGATTTTATTCCCTTGGCTAGCTCCAATTTTAGATTACTGCTATTAGATGGAGGAGCAGGAGTAGTGATTGGCGTGCTGCCATTATCCACAGCTGTGTTCGGAGTGGGACTGCTCGGCTGACTGGCGGACAGTTCCATGTGCTCATTGGAGGAACGTTTCAATATGGGCTTGGGCACAAAGTCCGGACTGGGCAATGGCACTGGGCGGTTGAGCACCACAGCAGCCTGTTCTGGTGTTGGCGCACGATAAGGTGTGAAGGTGCCAGCGCCCATGTTGCGTGGGTGATATGTTTCCAGGTCCCGCGGACTGGGGGAACGAGTGCGAGCCAGTAGCTCCATTTTGAACTTCTCAATCGAATCCTGATCAGAGGAAGCCGTGCTCTCAGTGTAATCTGATCCTAATTCGTAGCTTTGTTGCCGCTGTTCTTCGTCCTCCAACTCCATGTTCTCTTCACTGTCTTCGGCTGTGCTCTCCGTGCGGTCTTCCTCCTCATCCTCCTCTTCCCTGCTATCCCTCTCCTGTTGACTTACCAGCAGACCAGTTGTGGTGCGCGTTAGGTTTTTAATGTTGCCAATATTAATGTCCTCTCGGGAATCCCATTTGCGTCCCATGGGCGCCATATCCGCTGACTGACGCCTCAGTTCGCTTCTGCGTTCGAACGAAGTACGCTCTGCCTCAGTCATGGAACCCAAACGCTTGCGGAAGGTTGTTGGAGCTGGAGCTGGAGCGGAAGTGGGTGTCTTCTCATGTATCGGAGTTTTGCTTTTGGGTTTGGTTTTGGCTGCCTGCTCCAACTCGACGGCTTCATAGAAACGAGCCATAGCACGCTCATAGAGCAGCTCCGTTGAGCTGACCGAGCGCCGCAGCGGGAAAGTCGTGTGCAAGTTGGTGAACTCCAGGAAGGCCAAGTCTGGTGCCGATATAGAAATCGGCGGCGGTTGAATAGCGTCCTCTAGTTCCAGCTCAAAGGAATCTTGCTCTTTGGGGAAATCAAATATATTAGCAGACATCTTTTGGGAAGGATTAGATATTAAATACTTACTATCTTTATCCTGGACCTTGCTGTTCTTGTCAAAGACCACCAGCATAAACTCGTTGCTTGTGTGGACCTCGTCGTGTTTATCCACTGGCTTCGGAGGACGCGTCTTCGATGTTGGAGGCGTGGTTAGTTCTGAGGAAGGTGTCTCAGGCACAACCTGCTCTGGAACGGGCGGTGGGGGTGCACTTATCTCAATCTTGGGCAACTTTTCGGCAAGATTTGCACTTGTCGCAATAGCTATGGCCAGAGCGGGCACATTCTTGGCCGGGCTCAATGCGTGGCCAGAGTAGCGCCTCACATTCTGGTTCACACCCAGCTGAACGGGTTCAGCACTTCGCTGCAGTGCTGGCGTTGACTTAATAGGTTCCGGTGGTGTTGGACTCTTGCGAAGTGGTGCCGGTTGACGTGGTCCCAGCTCCTTACTGGGTGAACGGTCCGGCTTGGCTTGAGGGGGTTGTGGCAGTGGTTGTGGCGTCATCGATGACATTGCCGGACGTGCAGGTGATTTGTCCTTGGCAGAGGCAGCAGCAGGTTTTGGATTAAAGAATTTCAAAGGTGAAACAGCGGCTGGGGATCTCAATGGCTGAGGCTGTGAAGCTTGTATCTCCTGTCCCATAGGCTTGTCCACCAGAGCCGTGGTAGTGATGAGAGTCAAATTAAGTCTGGGATTGGAACCAGGTTTATTGGCCTGTGCCGCCGTTGAATCAGCACTGCTAAGCGACGGACTCTTCCTGACATTCATCTTTAGCGCCTGATCGGATGTGCCGTACGACATCTCGTGGCGCAACTGCTCGCTGTCCACCAGCTGCGGCGTGGGCTTCCTTGTGCCTCTCGGCGATTGCTTTGGTGACGCCGACATGCTAGTGCCAGCATCTGCATGTGGACGAGGTGGCGAGAGAGTCTTCCGGCGCGGTGGTACGGGCTGCGACTTGTCCTTATCTTTCTGTCCATTCTTATCCCGATCATTTTCGGTTCCAGAGATTTTTGTTGCCGATTTGGGTTTGGTTATGCCACGCTTTGGATCGGGTATAAAGAGCAGCTCTGACTCTTGCGAAGGTTCACTCAGACCATAGGGATTCTCCGCTTTGACACGAAACTTATACTCAGATCCTTCGATTAGATCGTGCAACGTGGTGCTGAGAGCACGCGTCGTGGCTGCCTTTAGCCAAACGTTCCAGCCAATGCGGAAGTACTCAACTATGTAGTTACCGATCTTGCAACCGCCATCGTCGAGAGGCGCCGTCCAGGAGAGCGTTGCCGACTTGCCAAATGACATGTTGAGACGCGGAGCACCTGGTGGATTGGGACGTGCCGTGACAGTGACTAAAAACGAGGTGATGTCTTCGCCAAGCTTATTCCATGCACGCACCATATATTCGCCACGATCCGCCCGCTGCACATTGTCGATTTTGAGCAGGGAATTCTTCTCCGTGTTGGTTACTTCGAAACGGTTGCCCGGAACAATAACCTCGCCCTCGTGCAGCCATGTGATAGCCGGCGGTGGCTGACCAGCTACACCCACCTTAAGGCGTACCACCTCCTCTGCTTCCACAATGAGTCCATCCTCGTAGGTTCTCGGCAATCGTATCTTAGGTGGTGCCTGCACTTGAAGACGACTCTTGGTCACCACATGGCCGGCTCGATTGGTGGCGGTGCACTTGATCTCGCCCTCATCAGTCAGTGCCACCTGGTGTATGATCAGCACGCTAACATCATTCTCATTAACAATCTTCGTCCGGCGACTGCTGAAGATCTCGTAGCCATCCTTGAACCAATTAATCTCTGGCGGCGGCTCGCCTAGAACACGCACACGAAACTCAATTCTCTCATCCTCGACAGCATCCACCATGTCCACCAGTTCATCGATAAAGCGCGGCACACTGATGGCATTCCTTTGCAGAGTAACTGTCAGTGGATCGGACAACTCACTCGCATCCGAGCGACCCACAATATTCTCGGCAAAGCAGCGAAACTCATATCGCCAGCCAGGCTCCAGGCCACTAATCTGAATCTCACAGCGGCCAATGGGCGTGGGCGTGGCACGTACCCAATGCGGTGATCCAACACGCCGCTGCTCGACCGTATAGCCGGTGATGGGCGAACCACCATCCATCTGAGGACGATCCCAGCTCAAGTTGACCACATCGGGTTGCTGTTCGGAAAGGGCCAATGGAGTTAGTATTGGACGGCCCGGCGGAGAAGGTCGCTCTGGTAAAAGAATAAATGCCAAGAATGTCAGTCAAATAAGAGAAGATATTGATTTAAACATATTCATAATATATAAACACTATACTGTATGTGGAACATCTAAAGAAAACTGAATTTAACATCCCAAAAGAGAAGCAAAAAGCATTGCGCTTGTGTATGCCGTATTTGAAAAAGAAAAATTTGTTTTGAAAAGCATTTTCGAAAACACGAAAACATTACTTTGCTGTCTTGAGATTTTTAGGCCAAAGATTCACACACAGACGGTGACGGGCAGCATCGCGGCAACCACTTGAGTGTGCGAGTGGCTAAAAATAGCGAAAATTGTAGCGCTCCCACCAACAATGTGGACTATGTGGGACTGTGCTCTCACAGCCAATTAAAGATATATTCTCAAATGGGGGAACACATCTCGGAAATACTACCAGTTATTATTCGAGTTTATGATGTATTTTATTCCAAAACTTGCCTGCCGATTTCCAGTGCACATTCTTCTTGGGGCGTCCACTTTGTGGTGCCTGCAGTTTACCCGGTTGATTGCCCATATTGTATACTAAATATTTAACCTATTTGCAATTATTTGTGCATATATAGAAGTTTCTATATATAAACTTCACGCACTCACACCCTCGCGTACGCGTCGTTACAATTCGTTTAATTTTTTAGCTTAAATAATTTGTTCAATTAACTCTTATTTTAACACTATAATTTTCGTTGTTTGCAACTTTGGTTTGCAATCGCAGCCATTTTTACGGAGCGTTAAATAATCCGTTCGTCAATATAGCCAAAGCATTCCACACACAAATAAGCTTTGTGCGCAGAGGAATCTCAACGGCAACTAAGTGACAGAGTTGCCAATAGTGAAAAATATTAAGCAGCTGGTAAAACTATCGATCAAGCTCATCCAGTAATCGACTTACAATCGATCCTAAGGACCTATATCAGCGCGTTTTTGCTAAAACTTCCGGTAATAAATGTTAATCGTTTACAAAAACATTTATTGCGCGCCATCAACACTCGTGGTTGCTTTTTATGCTATCGATAGGTACCGCTTTTCAATTCATCGATACTTTGAACTAGTTCCGTTGTGTGAACGAGCGACTGAAACGAACCATTAACAAAACAAACGAAGGAACGAACTGGACAATCCTAATTTATTGTAAGCGCGACTATGTGTTTTTGCTAAAAATATAAATAAAACCACACGTAATATTCCTTTCGTTTGTGCAAAATAACAATTATATACGTTGATTATCAATTAAATTGGTGAAAAGCTGAAAAAAACACAGCTTTCTTTAATTTTTGCATTTGTTTATTGCTCCCAATATATACATACAAATATCTGTTTTCATGTACGCGTGTGACAGCAAAGTGTATATGTGTGTGTGTTTAGTGTAATGATTTTGCAGCTGTGAAGCTGTCGCGGCGGCAATTGAATTAGAAACAAAGTTACATCCGCGGCAGGTGCCTGGCGGCAGGTGCAGTTGCTGCGTCGCCTCACACATTAGCGCACGCACGCACGCATTCAGGTAAAATATTGAATAAAAAAAAAAACAAAAGGAAAGCAATGGCTGGCACGGCAACCGCAACACCAATGGAAATTGACGAATTCATAAATGGAGCGCTCGTCTCTTGGGTGAGTTAATAAACATGCTCGACATGCTCATAAGAGGGGCAACTCAAAAGCAACAAAAACTAAAACACGAACGTGATTACCATTTTAAATAATGTCCAAGTGTTTCATTTACATGCGCCCGCACACATACACTCACACATATGTATATACGCATGTTGCTTACATGGGTTTCCGCAGCACCCAAGGTCATTGTTACTGTGGCTGCGAGTGTGACTCTTGGGACAGCTACTGCCACCGTTTACGGTACAACAGCAGTAATAACAACAACAACAACGTCAACTACTTTTTATGCTGTCATTAGCAGCGGCCTGACGCGTCGGCCACTTTTTGTTGTTGTTGTTGTCTATTTTGCGAGAACTGAGCGAATTGTTCGACCGGCTTTTCATACCGTGTAAAGGGTATAAATGGTAATAATGGTAATAAAAATGGGTATACCTACCCTCTGATATGAGACTTATCTGGCTTTCCCACTACTCAGTTCTTTCAGTTTTTCTTAAAGAAGTAAACAGAGCACATGGCCACATTACAGGTCATTATCTAGTCGAGTAGTATTTAGAGCGTTCCTTACCTGTTGCGCTTGGGCTTGAGGCACAAGTTCATTGCACCTTTGCATAAGGAAATGTTGCGTTGTTTATTGAGTTGTACCTTAAGCTGTCAATATAGTTGTAATCTTAATAAGCTGGTTGCCAACTCATCAAATTCTTCATTTTTCGCTTTCAGTTGGAGTCATGTCTACCACGTGCCGAACTTCTTGCTGGGTATACATCGCTGCTGGATGGCATCATAATTCACAGCGTTTGGCTGCAGATCGATCCGGAGCCACAGAACAATCCCAGCGAGCTCCTCAGCGATCTCAGTGGCAACTCACTGAGTATTGCGCGTGCTAAGAACTTCGAGTGCATTGTCCGAAATTTAAAGTCGCTTTTTGAAGAGGAGTTGGGGCAAACTATTCTGGTGCTGCCTGATGCCTACATGTTAGGCTATTATCCGGAGAGTAAGCATGGACTGGATCAGATGAAAACGCTCCTCACTTTGCTTCTGGGCGCAGCGGTGCAATGCCCCAATAAGGAGCTGTTTATAGCTCGCATCAAGGAACTGGATCTCGAGACGCAGCACGCGATTGTGGGTCTTATCAAACAGGTCACCGATAGCCACAGTTTGGTGCTCACTGAGGATTCGGTGGAGCGCCTAACACCCGAGAGCATGTACAGCCACATATTGCGGTTAACCAAGGAACGCGATCACATGTACTTAAAGTGGATTGAGACGGTATGCGTAGAGACCGAATTAAATGCAACTGATGGAGCTGAATGTGGTCCAGGTGTCACCGTGCCGCGTTCACCTTCCAGCGGTACGGCCACATCCACGCCTTCCTCCTCGTCCAATTCGGAGAGCAATCACTTAGCGGTGGAGTGTGCAGATCTTAGATCAAAGAATCGGAAATTACGCCAGGAACTGTAAGTATCTAAGTTTTCGCTGTAAATCTATAATAATAGTTCCATTTCCTTTACAGCGAGGAGAAATCGGAGAATCTGCTTGAATTACGTGAAGAGCTGGATGATAAGAAGCAACGGTTTGAGAAACTGCGTCAAGAAGTATGAAGTGCTCTTTTTCTGTATGATAATTTGTAATCTAATTTCTCAATGCATTAGAGCCAGGAATGGTTTACCGAAGCCAAGCGTGCTGCTGCTTACCGGGATGAGGTTGATATTCTACGGGAACGTGCAGAACGCGCAGATCGCCTAGAGATTGAAGTACAAAAATATCGAGAAAAGCTCGGCGACTCTGACTTTTATAAATCGCGTGTAGAAGAATTGCGCGAAGACAATCGTGTGCTACTCGAGTCCAAGTACGTTGAAGTTCTTACATATATAAACAAAGAAATAACCATTTACGTTTTATTATCACATTGTAGAGAAATGCTGGAGGAACAATTGCAACGATCACGCAAGCGTTCGGAGCACGCCATCACTTTAGAGTCGGAGATTATTAAATACAAACAAAAACTGAATGATATGGCACTAGAGCGGGATGTAGATCGTTCCAAATTGGAAGAGTTGTTGGAGGAGAATGCACAATTACAGCTGGTGGCAAAGAATCTCAACTCGACACAGGAATTTGATAAGTCATTCTCTGACAACGAGGATGAGTGCAATTCGGGCGACAATAGCCTTTCAGAGCAGCTCACAAACAATGCGCAAACTCGCGCCCTTAAATTGGAGCTGGAAAACCGTCGACTAACTGCTGCTCTGGAACAATTGAAGGAAAACAGTTTTCATGAATCCACCGGAAAACTGTTGGAGTTGGAAAAAGAAAAGAAGAAATTATCACTGAAAATAGAACAAATGCAGGAAAACATTCAAAGATTAACCCAACAGAATGTGGAACTAGAAAGTGTTTTCAAGAACGCCCTGGAAGAAAATAAAAAGCTGCAGGATGCGGTCGATAATCGTCAGAAGAGTTATGATCGCCAGAGCCAGGAACGTGAAGCAGACCGACAAAAACTCGCTGATGCCGAGCAACAGGTGGAGACTCTTAATAAGGAGAAGCAAAGAATTCAAACTCTCAATGAGAGCATCCAGAGACGAGCCGATGACCTGGAGCGTTTGGCCGAGAGCAAAGCCAAGGAATTGGAACAGTATGCAGAGAAAACACAACAGTTCGAACAAACTAAGCAGAAACTATACGAGATTGAGGCTAAAGTGAGTACTTCCGAGCGAGAGAATGTTAGTCTCCTCAAGGAAGTGGCCAAACTGAAAGAAAGCAGTGAACAGAAATCTGTACAACTGGATGAAAGTGTGAATCGTCTGGACACGCAAGCCAAAGAACTCTTGCGCCTCGCCAAGGCGCAGGAGGAGGCCGAGCTGGTGCAGCAAAAGCTAATTGAGTTGGAAAAGCAAAATCAAGATCTCAGCTCGCAGCGTAATATTGACCAAGAAATGATTAGCACGTTGCGAAATGATTTAGTTAACGGTACGCTGGTCACAAAGAAGGTGCGTCACAATCTCGAAAAGCTTGGTCTCGACGTCAACGAAGTCGATGGTGAGCCCACTGAGCTAAATGTAGAACATGTCGTCGAGAAGTTAGTGCGCAATCCTGAAACATTCAAAACAGTGCGTGAGATTATGCTAAATGTCAATAGAGAACAGCAACAGCAACAAGAGGCCGGTGTCAAGTCGGACATGTGTGTTTTGTGTCATCGCCAGGAGATTTTCACCGTCGAAAAGAACATAGAGCTATCAGCTACGACTAACCCAACGCCGTCCGCCCAGGAGCTACGTTTCGAGCACAAGGTGCGCGTAAGCCCAGCCCGGGATTCGGGGGAACTATTGCGTCTTCAAGAAAGCAATACCAAGTTGCAAACGGAAAATGCGCGTTTAAGTGTGGATGTGGCAGCATTGGGCTCTCAAATAACTTCCCTGAACACACAACACGTGGCCCTGCAATTGGCGAACTCTCAGCTGGCGGCTGAAAAGGATACGCTACTAAAGGAGATTGATGCTTTGCAGCAGGAACACAAGAATGCACTTCAGGATCAGGTGACACTGCAGTGCCTGCATGATCAACTGTCTGCCGAATATGAATCTCTCAACAAAGACAAGGAACAGTTAAAGGCAGCTGTGCGAGATCTACGCCAAGAGACACGCGATGCTCGAGAAACTATCCAAGAACAGGAGCAACGCATTGAAGATCTAATCACACAAACGAATAGCATGAAATCATGCCACGAAGATCTCGCAATACTCCGAACCGAACACTCAAAACTGACAGATGATTTTCGTAATCTCTTTGCTACCAGCGACCGATTCAAGAACGAGTACAAAAATATTCAGGAGCAGTACAAGATGATTCGCGTGGAGCACAGCAGCCTGAAGTTGCAAAATACTGAGATGACCGGTGAGCTGAACGCCAAGCAGGATCAGGTGCGTCTGCTTCAGGTCGAATACTCCAAGGTGCAACAGCGCTGCGAGGTAAGTTCCAATTCTTAATATATTATTATTTACAATATAAATGTAAATGTAGTGACGGGACCTTCGACTGTATACTCGATAACCAATCATAATTATATCTGCCAGATGCTGATACAAAATAATGCTGACTTGGATTTAGAGCGCAAGGCTTTGATGGATAATGTTTCGCAATTGTTGTCACAGTATCAGGAGTTGTTGGCTATGTCGTTGGAGGATAAAAAACATTTTCACGAAGAGGAAAAGAACTACACGGAACGTGTGCACAGTCTCAAGCGGCAAAAGGAAAAGCTAGAAGAAAAAATTATGGAGCACTACAAGAAATCAGAGACGACTGTCCAAAAAAAGTATAAACCCCTATCAATCTTAATTAAACATATGCTAATCCAACTAATTTTGTACAGAAAACCCTTTGCCAGTAGCCTGGTGCGCCGTGTCAAAAAGGCTAGCTCAGATCTAATGAATAAGGTGCCCAGTCGGGTAAGCGAATAGAAGAAATTTTCTTAACAAGCTCTTAACATATTTCGATCATAGAATCGTCGCTCTTGGGTTGATGATGCTCGGACCAGTTCACAGTTTGTCATCGGCTCCGAATCTGGTGGAAATGAGTCAGATAATAGCAATGAGGAACCATTGTCAATAGCCTCCGACACTCATCTGCTGCAGCGCAACGTACCACTTCGCCAGAGTCTTCAGCGGTAAATTCATATCTTTACTAAACTTAGATCAGAATTATCTATATGACAGCACTGGTTGCGATCATTTGATAAATAGCTGTAGACCTGGTTAAGATATATGCTGCAGCAGTTAAAACTTATTATCAGGCAGACTTTGGCGGACTTTAAAGTCGATTGCGTTGCTCTTATTTGTAAAGACTCAAGACTTTGAATACTTATTAGTAGTTACGGTTTAGGTATAATATCTATATCAATTCTTTGGTTATTTATTTTTGGCTCCTTAGAAATACATTTAATATGCTTTAAGGGGCTGCAATTTAAATTAGTTTGGTTCACGGTTCTTATTCTTGTTCTATTTACATGTATATACACATCAACTTTCTGCACAACGCGTACACACATGCACACAACTTTACTACACATAATAGAGATTTACTGGATAGCTCCATTCAACGAGGCGGCACCGTGCGAAGCAGCCTGCAGGCACAGAAACGTACGGATTTGAGTAACTCACGTAGAAATAGCGTGCACGGGTATGCGCTTTTCACTGTTTAACATGCTTATTCTTCCATAAAAAGAAAATAAACACCCAGATCCCTGTCCTGTACTGCATTGCATTGTTTGCGTTCTGTATTTGTCTCAGATTATGTTTTCTGATTATAATAATGTGTGTTTTCTTGCAGCAGTCTGGAAGCGCCTGATGTAACCGGTAGTAGCTTAACACTGGGTACCGCTGGCTCACGTCGGACCGTTTATTTAATCGACGAACACCAGAAATTGCCGGATGGGTCTAACAGCTCAACTCAGTCTCAGTCTCAATCGCAACAGCCGCAATCCAGCTCGACGACAGTACCAAGCAATAGCTCGGTGAATGCCAACGCATCTGCGGAGCCGCAAACACCACAGAAGAACGACGGTCCAGCCACCTTTCTTATGTATAATCGAATAAATACAACCATCGGTGGTGTCTCTACCACTGGCGATCAGAGTCCACTGCTACAGGCGAGTGGGAGTGGGGTAAACGCCACCAGCAGTGGCGCCCAGGATGATAAGGCTATGCGTAAACGTAATGAGGATAAAAGTAATAGCATTTGGTATGAATATGGTTGCGTTTAGAACTACAAACTATAGTATTAGAAACTAGTATTTATAACAAAATGCATTTGCTAACGACGAAGTATTATTTCGTTTTAAAATGTAACGAATTTATGGCTTTATCTTAAGTGCTTCTTAAATGCTATGATTTGCCTTAAAATCTGAGATTTGTATACGTAGATTGCCGTGTTATACAACTAGATGTAGGATGATTTATATTATATATTATTGACATAAAATTTGTATTTGTATTATAGAACTCAACGAAGACTTTGGTAACTAAGTGAATTAATAATTACCTAACATACATGTATTTATATATATTTTTTTATATACCGCATTTTATGTCCATTACGTCCAGAATATAGGGCTTCCCCCAAATAAGAGCAACTGATCAAAACCGATTTGTAATCATTTACTATTTACACATTTTACTCTTGATCTATTGAGTATATTCCTAAATATATGTATACTGCAGCTTACAGCTAACTTCTGACAAAGCGCCTTTAAATTGTGAATATATACATATAGCTTAAGGACAAACCATTTAACTAGGCAATCGCAAACACATTTGTTTAAGTAATACGCATTAATTTATTGACACAATGCCTAATCAAGCAATAAATCAAAATAATCAAAATTTAACTTAAACTTGTATTCTTAAATCAACTTTTCTTCTTAGCATTTTAGCATGAAGTTTCATGTTCAACGTAAAATAAAATTGAAGATGCTACTATGCTCTACAGACATATGTAAGTTTCAGTCGTATTGTAAGTTTTATGATGATAACCTATTGTTCTTTTCAGTTTAATTTCTTTGTATGCCAACAGGAAAACAATATTTAACAAGATTACAATATAGTATGAGAAAATATCCTGTGAATGTGAAATGCAAGCCGCAAAAAAATTTGTTCTTTAATTGTACTATATTTTCCAACTGCTTAGTTGTTTATTAAGTGCGATTTGCAGAATAAACAACATAAGCTTAGGCCCATAAACTAGGCAATATAGTATACCTTAACAAGGCTAATAATAATATTCTTTGAAGATAATATGTCCGTTAAAGATAAAAATTCTATATAAATGTTTACCACCTCCAAAAAAAATTCAGTCTGAAATCTGTGCTGTCGGCATTTGCTAAAAGATGTTGTTAATATTCATAATATTTTTGGTAACGTTACTGCCTAGTTTTGTGTAATAGCCTTAATCCTTTTCCTTAAAGTTTCTAGTACAAAAATTGAATGCCATTTGCGATGTGTGTCAACCTTCTTCAGACGTTGCTTGTCACAGTGAAAACACCTATTCCATTTGCATAGATGGTATATATGGAAAATTCTCCAAAAATATTTATATTTTATTTCTTTATATTCCGTGCTAAGGGCAACCCACATGGAGCATTAAAGAATGTCCCGGTGGTTACATATGTTCCGGCAATAAATATGCTTGTAGTAAGATAGTGGATGAATATACAGCCATTTGCAGCATTTCACCTGGCAGCACCTGCGATGTATGCCAGTCCGGCGATGCTGCATGCCACAACAGAAATACTTATTCCATATGCATAGATGGTAAATATGCAAAATGTAATTGTACTGCATTTACAATTTAACTCGTACTTAGGAAAGCCAACATGGAATGTTAAGCCCTGTCCAGACGACAAGATATGCACCGGCAATAAATATGTGTGTAACAACGAATCGGATGAATACGTACCCATCTGCCAGAAAATATCAAATGTACAAGCAACTACTGAAGAAACTACGACTACTGAAGAAACAACTACTCCAGAAACTACCACAACTGAGGAAACTACGACAACTGAAGAAACTACGACTACTGAAGAAACTACCACAACTGAGGAAACTACGACTACTGAAGAAACTACGACGACAGAAGAAACTACAACTACTGAGGAAACCACGACTACTGAAGAAACTACCACAACTGAGGAAACTACAACAACTGAGGAAACTACGACAACTGAAGAAACTACGACTACTGAAGAAACTACTACAACTGAGGAAACTACGACAACTGAAGAAACTACGACTACTGAAGAAACTACCACAACTGAGGAAACTACAACAACTGAAGCAACTACAACAACTGAAGCAACTACGACGACAGAAGTGGATGTAGATTATAGAAAATACTGCTCCACTGTCACTGAAGACGACACCCCTAATCTTGAAAACAAATCTGATCCCACGTGTAAAACGTAAGCCATTCATCAAAAATGAAATTTCCAGATGTGTCATGTATCAATGTATATTTATTTTCATTTTTAGATATATATTCTGTACCTCAGGAACAGGTGAAGTTACACCCTGTGGAACAACCTCTAGCAAAAAGCAAAAATATTTTGATAGAGATTCTTCGACATGTGTAACGACGAAACCAGATTATTGTTCATAATTTTCATTATTATAGCTAAATTCCGTGTAGGCATTTTCCTGCATGATATCCCACAAGGAAAAATTGTTCTATTTTTAGCGATTTATGAAAATGATCCAACAATCTTGCCGTTCACAGCGAAAATGTTCTGTGTTTTTCTATCGAACTCGCGATACCTATCGATTTACCTGAAAATTCCGCATGCTCCTGTATTTTTGAAGGGATAAAGGACACTTTTCACATTATCCGCGAATTACTGGCAAAAATAGGAAAATGCCCATAATTTTCGCGGAATTCAGCTGTACATAAAAAATTAAATTTGTACATACACACACAATAAAATAAATGTAAAGCAGTTAAAACTCTTAAAAAAACTTTTTTTGATATATACATAATTAGCTACATATTATCTAGCAATGATATCTGAAATATTATTTTCAAAATCGACTTGAGCCATTAAGAGCCAGTGTTATGTGAAATATTCTGTCTTAAGTGTACAGTAGGAGCTGTGAAATCCTAGTTAATTTATGTCACGTTGTTAAGAATACAATGGAACACTAAATGTGGTTTAATTAGTCAGATATGTAATAAATGTATATATTCGAATAATCATGACATAAAGAACATATGCGCAATGTTATAAACAGTTCTCCATTTTTCTTTTTGTATTACTACATAGGTAAAAAGATAAAGCGGCAGATCGAGTATTTTAATCTAAAAAGTAAAAAGCCCGAAGCAGCAAAAAGATGTGGTCTGAATTGCTGTTATCTCTAGTAAGTTGCCATTCCCTCAATAAAAAATTAAAATATTCAGTCAAATATATATTTATATATTCTTTTCAAAAGTTACTACTGCACTCTTTGAATGCTGCAATAACTAGAACAAATACGACTACTGAAGTTGAGGATGTGCATTTTGGCGTTGATAAGGAGAATGGGGGTTACGAAAATTTAGATGATCCCACATGTTGTGAATCGTAAGTTATTCATCAAACATGAAATATGTAAATATTTAATTTGCTTGTTTTTCAAAAGACGCGGATCAAGAGGAAAATGTGCCACACATAAGGGAGAGAAACAACATTTTTATAAAAACCTAGAATGTCTAACTCCAAAACCAAGGCGTTGTAATTTAAGCAGATTAAGCTCAAATGACCAGCCAACTCTATCAACAAGTCATAGTGCAAAACCAACAACTGCAGCAACTACAACAACTACATCAACTGCAGCAACTAAAACATCTGATGACATGAGACTACATTTCGATGAAAATGGCAAATCACTTGGAACTATTCCCAAGGGTTACGAGTAAATTAATCAAAAAACATGAAAATCTAGATGTGTTGAATTTCTTTATTTCATTTTATAGGAATCCAAAATTGGTGAACAGTGATAAACGACCCTTAACTCCATTAAGACTGCATAATCGAGCGTATTGTCAGGAAACTAAAGAGCCCGAACTTGATGCTATGGAATATTATAAAAATTTTTGCCGCTTTCGTTGCTTTGGGAATTTTAAAAATAAACAAGACCCCACGTGTAAATCGTAAGCTATTTATCAAACATGAAACGTCCAGATGTGTCATAACCCTTTATTTCCCTTTTTATAGATACATAAGATGCACCGAAGGAAAACCCAATATTGAGCAATGTGACAAGGCACAATATTTTGAGAAAAAGTCATGTATTCCTGAAAAACCAAAAGATTGTGTATAAAAAATTAATACTTAGTTTACTACGCACTGTTCACTTGATTTTCATGTATTAGTAAATAGATTCACAAGTAATAAAATGAATTCAAAGTGGATAACCATTACTAAAACTAATTTTTTTCTTATTATGTATACTCTAAAGTAAATCATGTTCGAAATTGGTTTGTTTGCCTTAGATAATTCAGTGCTTGATTTTTCAAAACCATGAAATGTTATTCTTTAGCGGTCAATTTATAAGAAAATATATTTATTATTCTATTCTCCTACTGATACACTTTTTACTCATATGTAGGATGTTTGAAAATTAAAAACACAGAGACAATTTTTAAGTTAAGTATGTGTGTATATTTAATACATAAATTTATTTCAACAGTCGTCAGGACGTACAGTTCCGCAGCGAGTCGTTTCAGAATTATAATATTCGTCGGAATTACAATGATAGATCCAACCCAGGTACTGTCCGGATAGCAAGTAGCAATATACATAGCTGAAGAAAGAGATTATAGAGTCGTATTCATGAAATATTCACGACTTACTCACTCCTTGCATGTGGGATCACTCGTTATTCTAAAATATCCAGTATCCTTGAGCCCTGCACAAATAACATCTGGATTTGTTTCCGGCGCCTGTGTGGTGGTCGTTGGATCTGTAATTGGAGGTGAGAAATCTGTTTAAATAATTGTTCTTGAAAATTCTAACATGGATAAATCTGATGTCTCACCTGTAATGACTATAGAGGTGGTGGTGGTAGGCTCAGCTGTGGTTGTAGTCTCGTCAGTGGTGGTAATAGAAGTAGAAGGGCAAGACGGCTGTAAGGAACGGAAATAGACTACCGAATACGTATTCAACTAAATATTATTAATGACTTACAGATAGAGAAGTGCCCGGGGAACAATATGTTTCCGCATTTACATTACAAAAATAATTTGGTGGACATTCGTCGATCGATTCAGGGAAAACAGTGTCCGTGTCAAAGCACATTCCATACGTATTCTCACTTAAACAGGCATACCTATATTCGGTTAGAGCACAGTTGTTGCAATCATCGCAATTAACACTTCCAAGAAGCAGTAATAGCTGAACACCATGGATAATAATAGTTATAAAATATAATTTTTTAGATTTAGCCTTATTTACCGCAAGCAATTTTAAAATTGGATCCATGTTAGAAGTCTTTTTTTTTGCGAACGACTCTACTTAGCTGGAAGTCAGAATTGGGTCTGGCAAGTTTTAAGATTTTGATTCACATTTTAATAATGTGACAATAATAATTTATAGCAAAGACACTCGTGCTTAAATGATGCTCATAAAGATTGTGGGTAAACAAGGGTTTCTTTGAATTTAGCATTGATGCGAAAATTGTCAAAATAGAGATTAGTTTATTATACGTCATTTAAATACAAAGATAACTTTCGAAGGCCATCAATTAAATAGGAAAGTTTAGCCTAGTTTGTGGAAGACAGATTATTTAAAATGAAATAACTCTTCCAATTTGTACATATATAAATGATTATATTATTAAAACTTGCATAGTATAATTTAGTTATAACAATTAAAGTAATTAAAAGCTATAGATCTTCATCCTCTGCATCATCACTATTGGTTTCACGTAACCAATCCTGTGCCATCCGCAACGAGGGCAAACGGAAACGCCACTCATCGCAGCAATGTTTATAAACATTCTCCCCAAGCTGCAGCAGCTCCTTGGCAAAAATACGCTCGTCCTGCCTCCATGCACGTTCTCCGCCGCCAAACATTTCCATGCGTACCAATGCAGCCATCGATGGACCTAGATACTTTTTGATGCCATTGTACAGTTGAGGTTTAGACAGTTGTGGAGCAGATGAAGTATTTGAAGTAGTTGCTTGTAGTTGAGCTTCTAGTTTAGCTATCGACTGTTTTAAGGCTTCATTTTCTGTAGAGATCTGATCAAAGTTTCGTTTCAGCTGCTCACATTCAGCTTCCAGCTTTTCCACAATATCGACTGCTGCTGGCGTCGCTGGCTCAACTTTGTCGGTTGTAACACATGTAATGCTTGTCGATGATTCAATGCTTTCCATATGAGTCGGAGCGAGTTGAATTAGGTCAATTGTCTTAGGAACTTCTAGCTTTTCCCTCGGCTCCTGCTCCATTACATGCCTGATCTTGCGTTTTTTGTACGTATTCATGGGTAGCGGTGTATTAACGACCACGGTGTATTTACGACCAAATCTCTCTGCGTCCGTAAAACCAAGTGGACACTCAAAATTTATTGGTGGAATCAAATGAGTTAATGTGGGGATAGGTAACTTCACCATCGTAGCTTCGCCATTTTCATCAAGGCGACTGACGTCCCAGGCTTCATCCTTACTGATACGCACCAAAGTGGGCGTCTGATTTGGAATGAGTCTATCCAACTTGTAGTTCATGAAGCATTCATATCGAAAATGTCGCGCGCAAACGGAGCGATTTGATAATTTTTCCCTTGGAACATTTAAAATCTCATCGCCGCAATTTTTCAGCCAAGCTTCCAAACGAAGTGGGTCCCGAACGGGTAGTTTAAAGAAATGCATTTTTGGATTCCGCTGCGATGATACTTGGCAATCACGAAAAACGCAACGTGAACCACCCATTTTATCAAATAATTAATCTTATTATTATTTTGCAATGCAATGTCAACAAAAAACGCTTGCAGAAATTTAGCACTAAAATAAACTTTCGGCGTAATGTGAGGTCACACTCTTCTAAAATCCCAGAAATGGTCACTTAATATACCAAACGCAATTAATTGACAGTTTATTTTTTGATTATGCTTAATTTAAACTATCATGTTACTTACTATATAGAAAAACATAAATTAGCAAGGAAATCATTGAATTTCCGTTTGTGATATAAATATATAAACTCTAAACGGGTTTGATTATTCTACTCCATGTTAAGTGGGCGGTACTAAAAATATGTTTATATAAATTAGTTTTAATTAATTTAGTGTCCTATTATCTTATATTTTTATCTTCTATTATCAAGTCGACGTTTTTTTATACCTTTGCTTACAATATTTTAAAAGATTACATCCTTTGCGCTGCATTTTGAATTTAGACAGATGATAAGTGGTAATTTTGGGGCTGCCACACTTGGTGTTTTAATGCGATTATTTTCCTATATGCATATCGGTTAAAAAATTTAAAGCAGAATATCATGGAAAATATCAAATAGATTATCATATTTAAATTATAATATCTTAATAGTTATCAAAAAATATAAGCCAAAATATTTATTTAATTTATTATTTTGGAGTTGGTTCATTTTTGATTAACAGTGGTGCATTACTAAAGTGGCAACCTTGCCTTGTCGACCGGAAAAGGTAGCCCTGGTAGCTGGAAGGCTCGAGAATTTTCGAGAACTTTCGTAGCATTTGTTCGAGCCCTATAAAAGCAGAAGCAAGCGTATGCCGGCTTGTCAGTATATAAAAATTTTCGTGCGGTGAGCGTCGTTTGTTTCAGAGCGAAGTTAAACGTGAAAAGTCAATTTCATTTTCTGCCCAGAGAAAACTGAGAAGTTATTTTAGTTAATTTTGTGAAACAAAAAAAGTAACAAGGTAAGAAATTTAATATTTTCGATACTGTGTGTTCGCTA
This sequence comes from Liodrosophila aerea, assembly GCA_035045005.1. Lineage (NCBI taxonomy): Eukaryota > Metazoa > Arthropoda > Insecta > Diptera > Drosophilidae > Liodrosophila > Liodrosophila aerea. Next base: position 86,748 of record JAWNNL010001293.1, read on the forward strand.
CGAATATTAACAACAGTAATTGCAAATTCTTAGTGCATATAACGTTAGCATGTGTGTGTGTTGGTGGAGGATGTGTTCTTGACACAGTTCCACAATTAATTATATCGATTGCAGAAATTTCTAGATTACAAAGAATTTTCATGTGTTTCATTCAGAGATTAACAATTATTTTAATTTTTCAACGCTTGTATTAACCGGTGTGCAAATCCAGTATGAGTCACTCGCACGTTCGCCGGTCGCAAAAAAAAAATTGAAACTTCTAGAAATTTTTTTATAAAGATTAAAGATTTTATTAAATATAATGTAATGTGATTTAAAGGTGACGCATTTGCCAATTTTATTGCACATAATGTGTAACAAAAGCCTGAGACTATACACCACACAATTGCACGTGTTTCTGGCTTCTGCTCTTTGTATGTACTACGTATGTATGTATATACATGCACATACAATTACATTTAATGTGCCTATCTGGTTTTGTGGTTTAAAATTTACGATATGGCAAATAGTAGTTGATAAACGGTTTTTATTTTATCATATACCAAATTTCAATAAAATGTATGGTAGTGGACTTTTCTAGAACTGCATGAAAAACCACCACACATATTGTATATATGTACATATGTATGCATGTATACATACTCCTCTCTGAGAGAGTCGATGAAAATGGCGGAGAGTTGGACCCAAGTTCAAATGGTGCAGCGTTGCAAGGCAACAGCAATGACCGATAGTAAATTACCCTCACCAACCCCTAAATTTTTTTTGCATTAAACTGGTAATTTTTCTAAATTAAATTTTTATTATTTGCTTGCAGATGCCGGAAGAAGCTGAGACCTTCGCATTCCAAGCTGAGATTGCTCAGCTTATGTCGTTGATCATCAACACATTCTACTCGAACAAAGAAATCTTCTTGCGTGAATTGATTTCCAATGCGTCTGATGCGCTCGACAAGATCCGCTATGAATCGCTGACGGATCCCAGCAAGCTGGATAATGGCAAGGAGCTGTACATTAAGCTGATACCAAACAAGACCGCTGGTACCTTGACCATCATTGATACCGGTATCGGTATGACCAAGTCCGATTTGGTTAACAACTTGGGCACAATTGCCAAGTCTGGCACCAAGGCATTCATGGAAGCATTGCAAGCTGGTGCCGACATTTCCATGATTGGCCAGTTTGGTGTGGGTTTCTACTCTGCCTACCTGGTGGCTGACAAGGTCACAGTCACCTCAAGGAACAACGATGATGAGCAGTACATTTGGGAGTCATCTGCCGGTGGCTCATTCACTGTTCGTGCTGACAACTCAGAGCCGTTGGGCCGTGGTACCAAGATTGTGCTGTACATCAAGGAGGATCAGACCGATTATCTTGAGGAGAGCAAGATCAAGGAGATCGTCAACAAGCACTCGCAGTTCATTGGCTACCCCATCAAATTGTTGGTGGAGAAGGAGCGCGAGAAGGAAGTTAGCGATGATGAGGCTGATGATGAGAAAAAGGAAGACGAGAAGAAGGAGATGGAAACTGATGAACCCAAGATCGAGGATGTTGGCGAGGATGAAGATGCCGACAAGAAGGACAAGGATGCTAAGAAGAAGAAGACCATCAAGGAGAAGTACACCGAAGATGAAGAGCTGAACAAGACCAAGCCCATCTGGACTCGCAATCCTGATGATATCTCTCAGGAAGAATACGGAGAGTTCTACAAGTCCCTGACCAATGACTGGGAAGATCATTTGGCCGTCAAACACTTCTCGGTGGAAGGTCAACTGGAGTTCCGTGCTCTGCTCTTCATTCCACGTCGCACGCCATTCGATCTATTTGAGAACCAGAAGAAGCGCAACAACATCAAGCTGTACGTGCGCCGTGTGTTCATCATGGACAACTGCGAGGATCTTATTCCCGAGTACTTGAACTTTATTAAGGGTGTGGTCGACTCTGAGGATCTGCCCCTTAATATTTCTCGTGAAATGTTGCAGCAGAACAAGGTTCTGAAAGTTATCCGCAAGAATCTAGTCAAGAAGACCATGGAGCTGATTGAGGAGCTCACCGAGGATAAAGAGAACTACAAGAAGTTCTACGATCAGTTCAGCAAGAACCTGAAGTTGGGCGTCCATGAGGACAGCAACAATCGCGCCAAGCTGGCTGATTTCTTGCGCTTCCACACTTCAGCCTCTGGTGATGACTTCTGCTCACTTTCTGACTATGTTTCGCGCATGAAGGAGAGCCAGAAGCACATCTACTTCATCACTGGCGAGTCAAAGGATCAGGTCAGCAACTCGGCTTTCGTTGAACGCGTTAAGGCACGTGGCTTCGAGGTAGTCTACATGACTGAACCCATCGATGAATACGTCATCCAGCACCTGAAGGAATATAAGGGCAAGCAGTTGGTGTCCGTCACCAAGGAAGGTCTTGAGCTGCCCGAAGACGATGCTGAGAAGAAGAAGCGCGAGGAAGATAAGGCCAAGTTCGAGAGCCTGTGCAAGCTGATGAAGTCGATTTTGGACAACAAAGTTGAGAAGGTTGTCGTGTCCAACCGTCTTGTGGACTCGCCATGCTGTATTGTTACTTCACAGTTCGGCTGGTCCGCCAACATGGAGCGTATCATGAAGGCCCAGGCTCTGCGCGATACATCCACCATGGGCTACATGGCCGGCAAGAAGCATTTGGAAATCAATCCTGATCATCCAATTGTTGACACTCTGCGCCAGAAGGCCGATGCCGACAAGAATGATAAGGCTGTCAAGGATCTAGTCATTTTGCTGTTCGAGACATCGCTCTTGTCGTCTGGATTCTCCCTGGATAGCCCTCAGGTGCATGCCAGCCGCATCTATCGCATGATCAAGCTGGGTCTTGGCATCGATGAGGATGAGCCCATGACCACCGAGGACGCCCAGAGCGCCGGCGATGCTCCATCCCTAGTTGAGGATACCGAGGATGCATCCCACATGGAGGAGGTCGATTAAGCACCCAGACCCCATACTCCCATAAACCACCCAAATCCAAATCTACACTCACGACCCAATTTGTACACTCTTCACTCAATTCGTACACTCATCACTCATTTTTTACACTCACCATTACTTAAAAAACACATTTACATTGAATTCCTTAATAATAGGAACAGCTATATTCTTTGGTAACTTGACAAAAAGGTTCATTTAATATTCAGTTTACATTGTAATTTGTAATAACGTTTTGTCGCGTTATAAGCGGCAACCATACGCTTAACTCACAGTCATACACCATAAACGAGCAACACGTAAAAGTAGGTTCGCGAAACATTCAATAAGAGCAGTTGTCGTTTTAAGAAATTTCTAGTTTAGAATCCAAGTACTTTATGTAATGAAAACAAAATACAAGACTACATATATATTATGCAGTAGATATACATATAATAATAAAATGGATGATCTGATCGATGATAAAACAAATAAAATAAAACCAAATTGTGTTTGAAATGAAAACATTTATTTTCTATGTTGACTATAGAAGTGCTATTGGGAACATTCCTTTCGTAGTAGTTGCTCTATGGCTTCTACTGTGGATGCGCCTTTACTGATGAGTATTATTTTATTTCGAGATCTGGATCCTTTATCCAGCGATACATCACTCTTCCGCAGGCCCAATACTTTCGACAAAAACTTCACCAACTCAGCGTTTGCTTCGCCCTCACTGGGTGGTGCTGCAATCTGTACGCCAACACCCTCCAGGCCCATGTCGGTGATTCCATTCTGTTTCGCACCTGGTTTGGCCAATATTTTAATGGCAATGTTTCCGCTCTTGTCCAGTGTGACCGGTGTGTCGTTAGTTGCAGCCGGTGCACACGTCGCTTTTGCTGCGGCATCTGCCTTGCCTTTGCCCTTGTTTTTTGACATGGTTTGTGCATAAAATGAAGTGTAAATGCGCCGCATTCAATTACAATCTTTATAAATTGTGTTTCACATTTATTTTTATGAAAATAAACATTAGTTTGACCCTCGCCTAGCTAGAAGTCATCGAGGCTCACACACGATACGATTACAGTCAACCAGGGTTGCAGGCACAGTTAATTTTCATTTGAGTATATTTCGAATATTTATTTATATTCCTATGAAATAAGAACAACTCATTGGTCTCCCCGAATAGAAACACATTAAAATATTTAGGTAAAAAATTATCATATATTTTCTTTAATATTTACTTGTAGTTTTTGTCTAATCGTCCTCATAACCGAAAACAATGCTCAATCAAACCCTTCCTTCAAATTACTGCAAAAGCATCAAAGAAGTTCTCATGCAATTGTCTATATGTTTAAATTTGTATCATTTGTGCCGCCTTTTGCACAGTCAGCAATCAAGTTGAGTAATTCGTAAATGCGCGAAGCGGTACACAGGAATGCTTTTACAATATGGGCGCGCATAATGTTAAATTTTTAAACTTAAACATTAATAAAAATACAAGTATGGACTTAAGATTTTGTTTGTCTATGATACACATATTGCATACTGTATCAGTAAACTGGAAAGCCAAGTTCTCATAGCGCTTGATCGATGCAGAAGAATGTATGGATAATGCCGGGATAATTCAGTTACAAGAGGCTGTTGATGTTATAAGAGTCGGACCTGCGCTTGTGTGTGTGTGCTGAGCTTATAGATATATAGTTAAAAGATATTGCTTCGACTGCGTCAAGCTTACGCAGCCCGAATAGACTGTATGATTTGGAAAATCGCTGAGCCGCACACAACGAAGATGAACAGAGCCAAGAGCCAGGGTCCCACTGGGTATTGTCCTTCTTTCGCTTTCTGCAATATAGAAAAAACAAGAAATTGATAAGCTCGAATCAAGACTTGGCAGCAACAATATTGCAATGACAGATTAACGTGATCAGCAGAAGCAGCGATAACATTGGAACGCACACACACACACATGCACGCGCACACAACAATAAAATCAATGACGGCGTGGCACTTTTCGCTTATTGGTTTTGATTTTGGCTACGAGCGCCGTTATCACATTGCTATTGTTATTGTCAGTTATGTTCACTTATTTAGCATCTATAAAAAACAGGAGCCCTGATTTTTTTTAGGATTCAGGAAACCTACCGATGATTTGGGTACATTGCCACGCATGGTCACATATTTGCTGGCCTTTTCGTTGGCGACGCGCATTCTCTGTGGTGGAGCCATTTTAAGTGTGTTGGCGGCGATGTAGCACGGTAGGTACTGTAAGATTCGAATATAAAATGCAATTAATGAATTATCTCCGTTTTTGAACACATTCTATATTTGCACGACTTTTACCTGCGATCCGAGCGAAAACAACAAAACGAATGTGAAAGTACGTAGTGCGACACGTATAAAGAAGCCGAAGCTAACTTAGTGCTGTCAAAAGGTCTGTGTAGTACAATCCATTGCCGCTAGGTGGCGGTACGAAATAAATAAACACCACTGAATTATGACAGCATCCTATTGCAGGGTTACATATACGTATCGATACTGGTATCAATCGATGCAACTTGTTTAAACCGCATCCAAATCGGGTTTGCCTTTTAAAACATACCAAAAAATTTAAGCATTGATGAAAATTACATCTAGTCTATTTTTATGCAATTTTGTTTTGTTTTGTAATCAGCTTTTAAGTCTCGTGCTGTTATTCAAAATTTATGTTCGCTCAATCGAATCAGTTCTCGGTGTCAAAAATATTCAATTCACATATTTGTACATGATTATTGATTGCGCAAAATATACATTAAAACTATAAGATTCGTTATAGATAAATAAGTAATTGTTATAACAACATATTCTGTAAGAAAATTTGCATTTGAAATTCGACGTTGGCGCACTCTGTTAATTTACATAACAAAGAAGAGGAAGAAAATGACGCGAACGCCTATGAAATAATAAAGTATCATGGCGCCAATACATAAAAAAGGGCAAATTTTGGTGTAAAAACGCCAAGTGCGGCATTAGCGTTAAACACTAAAAAAGTTCAAATTTTGGCGCAAAACGCCAAGTGCGGCAACTGTGTCATTAGTGATGAACTCTTATTGTGACGAAGTTTGAAGTAGGAAAATGAATTAATAAAATACTTCAGCAAGCAACTTATTCAAGGTTATAAAATGACCAAATATAGAAAGATTGTGATTGTAAATCAATAACCAATTTTTTAAGCGCAGTACGGAGTAAAATGTTAAAATTTAGTTGAACTAGGCATTTTTTTCATTTGCTCGCACCGAGCAAACAAAATTGTTGAAAAGAAGCGCGAAACTCATAAACCAAATTATGATGCCAATTACAGCTACATATACATATATGCCGAAAAGCGATTATTTTAAATATAAATATAATAGATTTAACCTCCAGTCCCTTTTAAGTTGAAGGTAATCTTATTGACTTTGCCAATTTGAAAAATAAAAGTACGAATTATGGCGCAAAAACGCCAAGCGTGGCAATCGTGTGTACAGCTGAGCTGATTGGAAATTGCATTTTCTGGGGCGGCGTTAAAAACAATACAAATGTATTTATTTTCCTCGTAATTGTAAAACTGAAGCAATTTGAAGAAGCCGCACTCTGTCACGCGGGAAATATCTGAATTGTGCAATTCGACACAGATATTAATAAGTAATACTCAGGCCTTGGAACTGAAGGAAAATAATAAACACACACACAAAAGAATGACGATTGATGTTACCAGTCTGCCGTCAGAGCTATTGGTGATACCACAACCGCTGATTGGTTTTTGTGGCTTGGATGTCGCACGCCAGAACGTTCACAAATTAATTTGGGATGCGTTTAGTGGCACATTGCAACGAAAGCTTTCGGAGAGGGATAGTAGGGATCGAGCAGCGGTGCAATACAAATTATTGCCACCCAACTATGAGTTCCCTGTGGCCAAGCCAAAACGCACCTCTTACGAGTGGTATCATCCAAAAGGAATACTCAAGCGTAACTGGATGCTGAAGCATCTCCATGTGCTGCCTTCAGTTGTAGTACTCTTCCAAGATATCGAATGGAACGATAGCCAATGGTCCGAAAAGCAACTGCAATGTGCTGCAATCGTACAAGCCCTAAAAAATGCGCTGCAGGAACGGAACACCAGGTTATGTCTTGTGTTGCTTCAGAAGGCGGCGCCGTTACCTCCAGGCGAAGATATGTTGGCGTCCGAACGAGTTGCAAGTCTGACAACAGCTTGTGGCATTACCAGTAAAATGCTATTCATTTTGCCACACACGGAAAACCTTATGGGCTATACACACCGACTGGAAATAGCGTTCTTGGACATGGCACAGTCTTACTATGCTCTTATGTCCAAGCGTATACGCATTCATCGAGATCAACTGTCAGCGGCGCACACAACACTTAAGATACGTCATCAGTTCAAGCTGGGATTTGTAGCAGAAATGCGACAAGACTTTACCACTGCACAAAAGTGAGTCAAAACAGTTTATTAAACCACAGATAAAGTAATCTTTTCGTTTTATTGTAGACACTACATACAAGCCTATGGAAATTTAGATGAGATACGGATTAACGATGCCAACTGCTTGGAGATAAAGACTCTTGCTGGCTTCCTCAACTACAAGATGTGTCGTTTAATGTTTAAGCTAAAAACTCCAAGGGATTCTATCACTCAGTTTATCAATCATATTGAGAAGTACAAAAGTCGCATTGGCTTTAAGGATCTAACTTTTGAGCATCATGCATGGCTAAGTACACAGTAAGTAAGATACTTATTCATTTAGGGTATTGGAAACCTTTATGATAACATTTATCCAATTTCAGACACTCTGTTTTCGCCGAGCTTTTCTGTGAAGCCATCAAGAATGGTCTGCCTGCACTGCAGGTTCAGCATCCCGGTATGTATTATCAAAAGGCTGCCGAATATGTAATTAAACGACGAGAGGCTGCCCAACAAGCCAATCAGACGCTCTCCATGGAGGGCTTAACGAGTCCAATGCAATCAAATTTGTACACTGAGTTCTTTGGTATACGTTCTGTGAAAGCCGGGGATCCAGTGGCCGAGCAACAGATGACCATGCAGCTGTGTGAGCTGGAACGCAGTTATAATTACTCAGCGGCAATTATAGCACTTCTTAGCCAGGCTATGGCTCAGTTCAAAATCTATAAATGCTTAAGATTTCGCAAGAAACTGGCCATTGATATGGCTGAGGAGTATCTACGAAGTGGAGATCATGCCAAAGCGTTAACGTAAGTCATTTCGTTGCGCCTTACACTATATGATTAAATACATCTTGGTGCCTTTCAGTCTTTATTCCCTAATGCTGCCCGATTATCGTCAAGAGAAATGGTCAACTATTTTTAGTGACGTCCTGTTGAAGACGCTACGTTGTGCCCTGCTGTCAGCTTCAGTTGCTGATTTTATTGCATGCAGCATCGAGGCACTTTCGCTGCGCCACCACGGCGAACAGAGAGAACGTGTTATGCTGCTTGAGAATCTTTGGCAAGTCTTTCAAAACGTGCCACCCATGCCGCCATCTCAGTTGACTCCCGACATGCAAGCGCTATGGAGTAGTGCCTTGGCGAACGTGAAATCCCCAATTCCAATTGATTTGAACAAAGTTAACGATGTGCTGGAGCTCTGTGCTACATTCCAACAGGTTCAACTGAATAACAACGATGTGCTTCAGCTCCATCTCATAGTGCGGTAAGTTGAAACACCATTATGAATGCTAATACTAATAGATTATTCTTTGCAGAGTATTGACAGACGTGCCGCTACGCATACGCAGCTTTAATGTGCTGCTTGCTGAAGCAAATAATCCGCAGAACAGCTACAAGCTGGAAGCCCTTAAGTATGTATGCTTCCCCAATCTGCTGCAACTGCGGCAGGCTCACGAGCAGCAAAACGAGCAGTTGGAGTATAAAACATTTGAAAAAAACATGCGATTAGAGCCAGCTTGCTATTACCAGTTGCTGTGCAGCACGGAGGCGCATCAATTTAATGAGAACACACAGCTGCGAATCGTTTGTACAGAGGCGCATATGGGCACGGATCAAATCGGCGCGTTACTCACGTGCAACGCCAACTACACACGCCAGCCATTCCGGCATCACACGCGCACCCGCGATTTGGATGATAATGTGGCAATCAATCCTATTTGCTACATTGCGCCCACGTAGGTCAAAACGCTTCGTACCGGAAGCCAAACGATTGCATGTGATTAATGCATTTAATTTAATGGTATACATTGCAGCTTCCATTTGAGCACGCAAACTAACCTTGGCCATGCAACGGTGAGTGAAGATGCCCCCGCAGTGACAGCGGCAGCCACAGTCATCACAACGACAACAATGCTGGTCAATGAATACTATCCAGTGGTGACCACAATTAGCAATCTGTACAATGTTTATCTGCAGAATGTGGGCGTACACATCAGCGTACCTTTGGATCTGCGCAACAGTGGTAAGTTGCATGCTCCATACTAAAAGATGACTGCAATTGATTCTGGCTACATACATTTATTTGCTGCTTACAAGCTCAAAGCCTTATCAATAAAACCCCTAACAGTCTTGACACTTGTATAAACACCTGGGAAATTACGTCGTCCACAGCCGACGCCCCAAGACACAATGCCACACAGTTGACCCTGATAGACGGCCGGGCCTCCAGAGTCGCCATCGCAGGCATCTCTTACACCTGGCCCGGCAGCACAGAACATGGTGCTGGTTATGGTACCACGCATTTTGTATTGGCTGATGCAACTTTTCCGTGATACCAAGGCCACGTCAACACTGCGCACGTGCTGTGAGACCTGTTTATTCTTTTCCGTTGTCTGTCCCCAGCCGGAGACCTTGATTAGATCACCCACGTTCCAGCTGGAGTTGCACAACTCTATAGTCGCAATATTAGGACCCTGTAGGGATTTCTTGAGCTTGAGTACTGCCACATCTGAGTGAAGCGTTTGGGTATTATATACCTTAGGAGTGAATACCTTGTCCACGCCACTGCGCACACCTGTTGCATCCGTTAACAGTGTCGCTCCGCCCACCACCTGCATACGGGATGAGGGCACATTCTTGACGCAGTGGGCGGCAGTCAGCACATGAATGGGCGTTATCAGTGAGCCGCCACAGACGAAGTTGCCACCGATGCGTAGATTGATCAAATAGGGCACACTGCTAATGTCCACCGGAATGCCGCCTACAATCCGTGCCCCTGCCTCATTGGCGGGCTTCGCCTCGCCCGGGTTTATCAGTAGCAGCAGCACCGATACCGTTACCAGCACAATCAGAACCTCTTGCATTGGTTAACATCAACAAGAAGCTCTATCGCACATGCTGCGTTAAATATTTGCTTAATTCCGATTCCACTTGTGCAAATAGAGCTTTTGCCACTAAGCCCAGCGGATCATCCAACAGCCCGGCAATATACTAGATTTGACATGGCTCGCGCGTTTATTTGCTTGACTTTATATGCTTTTTGCTCGCGGACTCGGGAAATAATTATAACATTGTTTTATTGTGCAAATAATAATTATTTGTAATAAAGCATTTTGTTGTTTTTATCGTGTGCGGCCCATCGAAAAGTGTAATACAGCCATAAAAACGATCTAGTCAAACGCAAATACAACCGATAGATAATCAAATATTAAACGGGTTTGACCTTGGCGACGGCTTATGTGCTTTATAATGCTCTACTTTTAATATTTATGGATATTAGATGTAGATACTATTCCAACTATACTTACTATACCTACTTCATTGACCCTGTACCAAAGGGTCTTATAAGTTTGTGGAAGAGAAAAACCTAACCGTCTGTCTATTAGTGGCTACCACATTTGAAAGTTAATAGTTTTGCTGCTATCGACACCCTAGGCAGAGTACAGAGTCTCCTACTGTCGGTGGCGTCCGACAGTAAACTTTCCCACTTTTTTGCTATGGGTTCAAATGCCTCTTATTGGATTGAGCAAACTACAGTTCATTTACGCTAATGTAGTCCGACGAGTACCCAACGAATCGTGAAATTGCCAATGATGTGAAGTGGATAATATTGTGTATAATACTTGTATATCTTTGATGGCATGTATATTTATATTTATTTTCAATAATCATGCCCGAGAACTCGAGCTCCGAACTAACTACGGATTGTGCTTAGTGTCTGAGTAATGAAACGCTGTACCTTTACATTGGCCACACTGGTGTAGACGCCCGGATAGTTAGCCTGGGCACAACCAAGGCCCCACGAGACAATGCCACAGACCTGGCCACGATAGACCAACGGACCGCCCGAATCACCAGAGCAAGCATCCCTTATTCCCCGTACTGCGGCACAGATCATGGAATCGGTTAGCATGAGAAACTGTTGGTAATCGGCTTTACAGTCGTCCCTGGGCAATATGCGCACTGTAGTTGTGCGTATACGATTCGAAGGCTGATAGTTGTGCTCATCTGTCAAGCCCCAACCGCTGATCCGAACATATGCATTGACTGGAGGAGGAGTGCGGCAAGGTGCGATGGTTGCCACTTGACCGGCAAGTAATTGAACTGGTGTGGCAAGCTCAAGTATGGCCACATCCATGTCAAGCGTCTCTGTATCAAATTCCGGGGCCACATGAAACCTGGCCACATCGCGCATTACTGCGGCAGGTTCCGTGAGCAGACTGGCGCCTGCCTGGATGCTGAGAGACTTGGGCGAGCAGTCATATACACAATGTGCGGCACTGAGTACACAGCTGGTCGTGATAAGAGAACCACCACAAATGAATTGACTATTACTGCGAAGATTGATTATATAGGGAACCTTTTGAATGGTCGTCTCTTCGCCTCCCACAATGCGAGGTCGTGCAGCAGAGATGATGTCAATGGGCCACGTCACGACGAGCAGACCACACACTCCTAACCAGTTCATAGTTGGAGACCCGAATGCAATCTGTGATCTAACACGAAACGCTGTTCGCCTTATTCAACATTCTATGTCAATAATAATCTCTAAATAATTGCGACTGGCTGAAACTATTTCAATAGATCTCACCCCGACAATATCACGATATTGGAATTGCCTTTGCCACGATAATAATATGACAAATGGAGGAATTACACATTGGAATTCGGCATAATACATTACAAATTGGTTGAACGTGGTACAGTCTAAAAGGCTGCAGTCGTAAAAACCCGATCAATCAGATGAGGAACATCTGATTAGAGGTAAACCCTTGACAAACCCTTGTGTGCATTCCACTTATTTATTTGCTAATGGCATATAGTTGCTCACGAACAATGTTTCTCCAAGATGGTTTTCAAAGCCACAGTCATAAGGAAACTATCAGTGCGCACATAGACGCCAGGATAACCGCCGCCACACTCATGGCCCCAGGATGTGATGCCAGCAGTGCGACCTTCGTGCAGAATGGGGCCGCCCGAGTCTCCTGGACACGCATCAGCATCATTTTCACCCAAGGCACAGAACATGTTTTTGGTTAATTCTGAGTCCAAACGTTGAGCACACTCATCCCGGGGGACTATATTGACATTGGCCGCCTGCAGACATTGATTCGAAAAGGAACACTCCTCCATGATCTGACCCCAACCGAGAACGGTAAGATTTGCTTGCTCTGGCAGTGTATTGAAGTCAATTTCTATTGGCGCCACATCCTTGGAAATCTCAAAGGGTTCACGAAGTTTGATCACTGCCATATCCGCATCCCACTTACCATGTTGGTGGAATTTAGACGGTTTCACCACGTACTTGGCCTGGCGTATGTGGGACTCATGGGATTCATCGTTCACGCACTGTTGCTGGGCGTGCACATAGTAGTCCTTCAACCGGTAACTTCGTTCCAGACAATGGGCAGCAGTTAGTACACAGCTGGGCGAGATTAGACTGCCTCCGCATTGAAATTTTGTGCCATAATATAGACTAACCAGAAAAGGATAATCCTTAACAGACACCGTTTTACCATTGTACACTCTGCCCTGGTTGGGAGCCGCAGCGCTCAACTGGAGCAGTGTAAGCCAGGCCAGGTACTTGAACCACATCACTATCTACAGATATTGTGCCACCTGCAGCGGGAGCGAAAGCATTTATAGCCACGGCAGGCTATGACATTCCTAAGCTAATTGACTGCAGATAAGCGAAATGATCCAAGTGGTTGATTCTTTAGCTAATTTATTGACTATAACTCAGATTGAAATACCTATGAATATGCCTCCACCATGTCCAGGAACCATCTTCTGACGACTGGCACACTGGTGTAGACGCCGGGCAGGCGACTGGCGCACTCGTAGCCGAATGAAACAATGCCCACCAGTTCGCCACGAAAGACCATTGGTCCGCCCGAGTCACCATCGCAGGAGTCCCGCTGGAATGCTTTCGAGGCACAAATCATGGAACGGGTTATGTACTGCTTGCCGCGATAGGCCGCTCGACACGCAGCCTGTGACCACATTGGCATAATGACACTGTGCACCTGGCGTGCCGTTTGCGAGGAGTTCGGATTCACTGCTCCCCAACCAGACACCTTGACCAAATCCCCCGCCAGCGGAACCTGTGTGGCCAGCCCTATAGTCTCCACATTGATGCCAATCATTTCCTGATTCAGCAGCACCGCAGCCACATCCATGTGCATCGATTTCATGTTGAAATCTGAGTGTATAACCACCAGATCCGCCAGTCGTACGACGGCATTCCTCGCTCCCTGCTCCGACGTGCCACCATATATACGCAGTTTCCTCAGATTTACATTGTACACACAATGCGCTGCTGTGATAACCCAACGTGTTGTTATCAGTGAACCGCCGCATATTTCATCAGCCGTGGACACCTGCACCAGATACTTGACCTCCCTAATAGTCGTCCTAAAGCCACCAATAATGCGTGGTTCTATCTGGTGTATTGTCGCATCCACCAGCAAAAGAGGAGCCAGAAGGAATAGTATTCCAAACATATTGGCAATCTGGACTCTACTAATGGTGTAGAGGAAGTGGGCCTAGTGCTTATATAGCCATAGGTACAGTAATATGTTTGATATGAAAAATCTGAGCCCAACCCCAACCCCAAATCAACATTTGCACAATTGTTTTTAACGGAACTGCGTTAACATAACTATTTATATCATTATACTACGTATTTATTCTTTATACTGGCCCATTTGTTGTTGGAGATACTCTAACCTGGAAGACAACTCCGCGTGGTTTTCTTTTATTGGTTTCCGATTCCGGTTAATTGGGCGGAAGACTACAACTGTTACAGACAGACAACATAAGTACTGAATCAGAGAACTGTGTGTGTTTGCAGAGTACACACACTTAACACCTGGCATACACCTTGCTAACTGTTCGTCAGAACTGTTCCTATGTCTCTCATTACACGGAAGGAACTATAGTTTCAGTTCCTTCCGCATAATACTAGCTAATCAAAGCTATATAAATAGATCTCTGTGCTTGAGAAAGTTCATAAAGTGTGTTGATATTCTAGTGCGACGACTAGAGTTGGCATGTAGTATAAGTTTGCTTTACTTAGTACAATTAAGAAGTAAGCAGGACTACAGTCGGTTAAAAGCAGTCACACAAAAAATATACAGGGTCAGGGTCGCAATTTTTGTCCTAAAAACACAAAAACTGTCGTATCCTGGCCATTTAAGGAACTAGGACGATGTCCTTTGGCCAGATTGTAGTCCTTAGCAAGGCGCGTTCGATGACACCAGGATCGTCAGGATCGAAATTTGACTAAAATTTTCTTCATTTTTGTGGATGCGTTTTCATTGCATACTTTCGGGAGTACATAGTACAGAACATGAACAGAAATGCGTAGCAGGTAATTTTATTCTTCATCATATTTATGAATTATTCGCTATGACTGTATTGATCCAGCCCCGCATTCTTGCTATTGAAGCATAGATGCCAGGGTAACCGGCTCTGGCACAGCCCCTGCCAAAGGATGTGACGCCAACGAGTTCGTTATTCTGTACCACCGGGCCACCGGAATCGCCGCTGCATGTGTCCTTGCCGTTGCCACCTGCACAGAACATACTCGCGGTAATCGTGGCTACATTAGTATATTCACTTTTACAGACACTATGGGCGATCACCGTGACATTTGTGGCTCTTAGGTACTCAACAACACCACCAGATTCGGATGTGGATCCCCAGCCAGCGATGCGTACTTTACTACCCGCTACTGGGTTGCTTGTGGCCAATGGAATGGTGGCAATCTTTGTGCCCAAAGTGTAGGCTGAATCGAGCTTCAGCAATGCAACATCTCTGTTCATGGTCCTCCGTCTGAATCGGGGATTTACCCTTTTAAACATAACTCCACGGTGTATGCCATTGGTGCCATTGTGCCTGCGTGAACCGGCCACTATGTCCATGTTGGCGATGGGCACCTGATATGCACAGTGAGCGGCAGTGATCACCCACTGTGCGCGGATCAGAGTTCCACCACAAGTGCTGCCATCCGGCCGGAGCACTTGCACTGTATACGGCATGGAGTTAATCGATGCTACGCGGGAACCACTCACAATGCGTGCCTGAACGCTGTTGTCCACGATGCGGGCAGAGACGCCAGAGTTGCTGCTGGTGCTAGTGCCAGTACTTCTGCGAGCGCTACTTCCAGTGCTGCTGCTCCTGCTCCGTCTATTTAGACGATTGGCTCTTCTGGCACTGCGACTGGCCCTGTTTCTTCGACGATTACGTCGCACACGATTGGCTCTGACCCGGCCTGTGCTCGTCGTGCCGCTGCTGCTGCTGCTACCGTCGACAATTCGCGCTTGCACCTGATTACCAGTGGATCGACGCCTGCTAACGCCAGTGGCAGAATTCCGTACTACCTGAGCCGATAGCTGCTCCAGCAGCACCACCAGCAAGACCAAACATAACCAACCGCAACGCATGATGAATCGGAGTGTGTGCGGATATGCCTTGGTTGGGCTTTTATGCCAAAATAATAACAAATACCAGAGCTGAAGACAACTGTGCAAATAGAAATTGGCAACTGGTTGAATGGGCTCTAAAGACCTTGGAGCCTAATGACGTGCTGCACTGCGTCAATATTGTTGGGATGTCAAACAGCAGCTGTAGCAATTCGCACATGTCTTTTAGATTCAATTACAATTTTAATACTCGTCGGCTTAAACTAACTCTTGTCTTATCTAGACTAATCCTAGTAGCAATATCTAGCCATATTATATGCGATCCAATCGTACAGATAGGCCACACTCGTGTACACGCCCGGATGATCCTTGTCCGCACAGCGATTCGCCTTGCCCCACGACACAATGCCCACCAGTTCTCCCGCGGCATTTACCGCCGGTCCACCGGAGTCGGCATCACAGGCATCCCTATAGCCCGGCACTGAGGCGCAGTACATGCTGTTAGTGAGATTCCGATAGCCCTTGTACAGCAGCTGGCATCGCTGCTGTGATAACACCTGCACCTGTACGCTGTGCAGCTGATTGGGCAGTTGCAGCGATCGCTCGTCCGTCAGACCCCAGCCGGAGACGCGTATAAAGCTACCCACATTTGGCGCTTCGCTAGCTAGGCGGATCGGTACGATCTGTGCACCCAACAGGGGATTCTGCAGCTGCAGCAGCGCCACGTCGTTGTCCAGTGTGGTGCGATTGTAGACGCTGGGCAGTAGGATGCGACTCACATAACGTGCGTTGCGTTTATCCCGCAAATAGGTGACTCCACCGCGCACTACATAATCCGAGGGCTTGTGCTGCTGCTCCTGCAGGCAGTGGGCAGCGGTGAGGACGCACCGTGGTGTGACCAGTGAGCCACCACACTGGAAGTCACCACGTCGTCGTATATTCACTATATGCGGCTGGCTATACACCTCGATCCTTCGGCCACCCACAACGCGTGGCATTCGCGGGCGTCTGCTCATCGCTGCCCGTGGCAAGGCAACGGCGTTTACCAACAGCAGCAAGAGTAATCCGTTCCGCATACTGGTATTGATCGAAATTGTGTACCAACTGGCGCACGCGTTCCAGCTGCTTCTATTTATATCGATTATAGCCTCAAACCAGATGTGCCAAAGACCCTCAAGCAGCAGCAGCAGCAGCACTAACCTTACCCAACAAATTCAATCGAATGTTACACAGCTCCAGAACAGAAGAAACACCTGTGCACACCGCATTGAACTTGCGTCCCCAATGCAGTCCATAAAATGGAACCCATTCGCTGTACTGTTTGTTTTGTGGCACTGCCTGAACTCTTAGACAGAAGCGGGGATACCACACTTGCAGACAACACACACTTCTGAATAGATTAGATAGCGTTATGGCGAAGAAGGACTCCAGTTTTATATCTTTATGTGACTACTTTTAATATAATATACTAATTTCCAAACAATCTCCCTTTAACTCTTACAGTCTTTCTCACCACGGACGTCGCTAGTGGTCGCCAGAAGCTGCACTCTCAGATACAAATCGATGTGGGTGAGCTGTCTGCGCAGAGCAGCAACACGGCCACCTATTACATCTTTAGCCTTGTGGAAACGGAGATCAAATTGCTGCAGCGACTCAGCTATACATTGGATGTGGATCGAAGTGCTAGTGGTGTTAATAGCGCGCACATCCTGACACCCAACAGCACAGAAACCACGCCAGAGCATGTGAAGAGTGTGGGCAATAGCCTGGCAGCCATCTCACCGGTGCAGATTGAATACTTGGACGAGACGAGATTACGCAAGTCGCGAGAGGACACGCTCAGCGTGAGCTGCACCGGGGATTTTAAGTTCAGTGCGCGTTTCTATACGCTGAACCGCCGACCACTGAGTCAGGTCTATCGAGGCGAGAACTTTCTGTTGCGTGCCAATACGGAGGTGATGGCCGTGGATGAAGTGGAGATACTGGATAGCTTCTTTATATGTGTAAGTGAGAATTTGTTCTACACGTGATGCATTGGCTTACGTTCACATTTCCTCGACAGGATCACAATTTAGTGCAATCGAACTACAGTCTTAAGCGCAAGAAGTACACCAACAAGTACAGAGCAGGTGACCAGCTGGAGAGTGTCATAGTGCTGCGCACAAATGCCACGCTGCAGGATTGGATAACTGCCAGAGACTTGGAACGTTCCAAGTTGGATGACGTTGGCTCGGGTAAGTTTATAAGTCGCCAACAAAAGATGTCCTCAGCCAGCAACATGGGAGATACGCCGCCATTGGTTGCAGCAGCTCCAGCGGGCTCGTACATGAGCAAGAGTCTTATGGCCAAAATACCGACAACCATGACCATAATCAACAACAATAACCCAGCACTGCAGTTAGGCAATGCCAGCACCTTGAGCAATTCCATGCACTCTGATGATGGCAAGCTGAACACTGGCGGAGCAGACGCCGCAGATGCTACAACCTTGTTGCCCAGCGGACATGATGCGCCCAAGAGCATGCGGATTGTATTCAACAAGGCACTGGAAGCGGTGCAGCCCACTGGCCATCATCGTGGCTTTATCAAGGGCGTCTATACGTTGGACACTGCTGCAACTGCAGTAGCACCCAGATTTGGCCTCTTTTGCATACGCTGGAGGCGAGTGGGCGTCAAGGAGGAGAACGAATCCAAGTTCATAATAAGTGGTCTTGACATAGCGGAGCCGCCGCTAAACATTTACTGCACCATCGAGGAGAAGATGTTTGTCAAAATGCCCATGGCTTTCAAGGTGGTGCTCAAGAATCCGACTTCGCATGTGCTGCATCTGATAGCGACGTTGTCCATTAGTAAATCGGATAACTTTATATGCTCCGGCCATAAACAGGTAAGCAGTAAGCAATAAACTGTGTATATCCTGAGTTAATACTTACTCTTTTGGCAGCTGGACTTGTCAATAATGGCGTATGATGAGAAGGAGCTGGTGTACAATCTGTATCCACTGCATGTGGGCTGGCAAGAGCTTCCCGTGCTGACGCTGGAGTACAATACCAAGGCCGATCCGCAGAAGAATGATAGCCAGAATGTGCTACTCGATGAGCTGGTGCAGCGGGCGTTGCCCAAACGTGTCTTCGTATTGGTGAGTGAGAAAACAAAGTTCGAATCTATAAGATCTAAATTAATCCAATACTATTTCTGTTTCTTTGTAGCCTCCGTTGAGACAGCAGTTGGCCAAGTGAATGTTCCAATTGTTGGCAAATTAATTAATAAGTTTAAGTATTTGAAAGTCTTAATTATCGTTGTGGTATGTAAAAATGCAATTCTATTTCTAGTTATCTTTATTTGCTACAGTTTACAATAATCTACTGCATAGACAGACAGACAGACAGTGAGACAAACACATGCATACAAATAGTTATATATTTATAGAGTTACACATAGTATAATACTTGAGTGTGTGTGATTTGTAAGGATAGTAACTAACTTGTTAAAAGTTGCAGAAGTTGGGGCCGAGTTTCACACCGTACCATAATAAATATGCATATACAGTTATACAAAAATAAGTATACTACATGTATATTGTTTAAATGGAGCACATTAATCCGATCTCTTGCCGCTCGAGGGAAACTTGAAGACACCTCCGCCTTTTCTTTGGTTGCGGTTTTCGCTCTACAGAAAAGAAAGATTCACTTAATAATTAAAAGATAATGATTACTATTTACGATTAACCTACCAGCAAACGATTGCCAAATAACATTTTAGCCTTGTCCTCCTCTTGGGGCGTGGCACGTTCTCCGTCCGACAGCACCGGCTGGCGTCGATGGATTTGCAGTTTCTGTTTAATGGCCTGAGAGACTATCACACGTTTGCTAACTGATTTCATGGCCAGCAAGAGATCCAGCCAGGTCCATGTGACGTTGTGATACTCTAGAGTTGGTATTACTAGTGAATAGTTTGTGATATCCTCCAGATTCTTCTCCTTGTTCCCTTTGTAGCTGACACGCACCGGGACCTCAGGTATTTTGATATAGATAAACAGTTTGTTCTTCTCAGCGCGCTCCTTCATCTTTTCCACATCATCCTTTTCGATTTTCACATAGAACTCCGAGTCCTTGGCGCTCTTCTTGCTCTTCGCTGATTTCTTTGAAGATAACGATGTCTTGGATGACTGTAAATTCGTAGTAGATGCCGAACTAGTGGAGGCATTATCATCTAACTCATCGCTGACCTCTGTCTCGGACGCATCGCGATCTGGGAAACAGAACTTCAGCATGGTACTGTAGAACTTTTTCGTTATGGCTATGGTAATCGGTGCCACATTGATTTCAAAGTGATCCTTCACAGAAATGCCGCCAACGGGAGGCTTCTCGCGGCAGAAGATGCGGAGCACACGCTTGTGCGTGTCCACAGGCATATCCTTTTGTATCTCCGTGGCCAGCAGCACATCACGATAGATTTCACGTGGTAACAGGTTTTCCATCCGTATGTTGCCCAATTCCAGCAAATGTTCCACTGAATCGTCGCTTTTGGACTTTTTTGTGTAGAGAAAGGCGCTAAGCACCAAGTCAGCGATACCAATCTGTCCATCCGTCTCCGTGAGACGCCACTGGGCACGCTTAAAGCAGATCTCATTGGCACGCACCATTGTTACTGACTTGTCCGAGCGCACATTGGAGATTTTACTTAGCTGTGAGAGCTGTGTTTCCTTGTAGCACAGTAGCATCATGTCCAGCTCCTCACTGTACGTGTTTAGCTCCTCCTTGCTATCGCGGATCTGTTGTTGTACGCGATCGAAATCTATGCGGAGTTCAAGCGTGTCTCCCTCTTCGATGCGCTCTTTGCTAATCAAGTGTATGTCCTTCTCCAGGGAGCGTATCTTCATCAGCAGACTCCGTATGACCGTTTGCTTCTGTTGTATGGGTCGCTTCTGATCCTCCGTGGAGTGCAGCTGCAGTTGGAACCTCATGCGAGCCAACTTCTCGGCTGCTTGCTTGCGCTGTGGCTCCACGTAAAGCAGTAGATTGTTCACAATATCCAGTATCATGGCATACTGTAGTGAATTGGTGCACACGTCCAAATCATGATGCATCAGCGTAAATGCATCCACGGGATCATCCTGCTTCTCCCATGGCGACAATGATTCCTCTGACGGTGGTGGGGGTACTTCTGTGATGCAGTTTGGATCGATGGCATCACCATAACTGACATAGAAGAACTCGCATTTACATTTAGAAACGATGCGTTGCAGCTGAACCGGCTGTGCCTGGCCAGAATTATCGCTGAGGAATGCGCCCACAGTTTCAGATACTACACCGCCCACACTACGACCACTGCCCACCAGGTGAGATATGTCCTCAGGCAGATGATTGGTAATCACTGTCTCATCCTTGTCCTGTATATTGTCCACAGTCAGCCACATGATCTCACGTTCCAGCAACGAGTCATTGTCCCCGGCACTGACTGTGGCATAGTACTGCATGCACTCCAACGAGCCCTTCCAGGTTGTCTTCGAGATGAGTGAACGATCCCGCCAAACGGGTCGATGCTCGCGCTGCAATATCTCCGCCTTAGCGGCACTAATAATCACATAGCCAGATGTCTCACAGCCCTTCAGGAGGACCTGCGAGTTGACTAGACTAATTGACCAATTCTCATGGATAATATCCTGCACGGAGCATGCCTGCAATCCCTGCAACTGCAACTCCCGCGATTGTGTGCTGTGATCATCGCTGTACACGTTAAACTTGTGATCTGCCTCTGCGATGAGTTGCTGCAACATGGCTGTGGCATGCACCTGACCAGCCGCCTTCTTTAGCGAGGCATTCGGATTCGAAACTGCAATAGATAATGAATGAAAGGAATATTCCAACTCAATAAAAGAGTCCACTTACTCGGTAATACCTCGCTGGATGTGCTGGAGAGCGTTATGGTGCTATCGCTGCGCTTATGCTTCAACATGGCTGAATTAGTTGCCTCCTTGCGGTAACTTTTTACTGCCTCTGTGGAAAGGTTATTCTTCAGCTTCTGCGACTTCATGAAGGAGTCAAACAGCGCGAACGCCACATCTCGATTACTCTTTGTCCAGGCACCCTTCAGGTCGTACACAACCAACTTGTGTGTGGGAGACGTGGACTTGGCTTTAGCATCCTCTTCCGCATTGTTGGGCGCTGTGGGCATTAACGCCTCCCGGCCGTACGACACTTTGGCCACACTTAGAAAATAGAAACGTACGATTTTAAAAGCATCTGCAGCACTTGCAAGATTCTCAGAGCTGCTGTCCAGCTTCTCGGTGACAATGCTCTTTAGCCATATCTCTGCATCGTTGAGCTCACAATTCATATACACTGTTGACCAATCCGCGCGTGGTCTATGGATAAGGCCATCATCAATGGGATTCAGTGTCAAGCTGTACTCAGAACTGAAAGAAACACGACGTCCGTTCAGCTGGAAACCTTTGTGCAGGGCATGTGACATCCAGTAAAGCACCTGGAACTTGTGTAGACACATCTGTAGATTAGCCTTCTTGTAATGCCGACTGAGCTGCTTCTTGCGCGGGCGCACGTTGTTGAAGACGGGACCACGACGTGTGGGCCGCGTGACGCCTGATAGAATGAGCTTGAGACTCTCAAACCAGCGCAACGTGCTGCCGTATAACACCAGACTAGGTATATCCAGTTCGACATCGTCTCCCACCTTTGGTTTCGTCTCAAAAGATGCCCACACGTTGAGGTTGAGCGAGCGATAGGCTCGAAATGAATCGTGTACCTGGTTGCTGGAGTATTCCGGTAATTTGTCAGGTGCACAGGGCATAACAGCGTGATGATCATTCGGATTAGCCAGGCAAATCCAATTTAACTTGAAGGTAAGCTTTAAATTTGGAAAGTGCAGCAGACGGCAATCATCATAGCGGGATGCAGTTCTCACTGTCACCTGTAAAGACGTGATATTAATCGTGGTAGGCCATGAAATGGATTACGGTACGTACATTGAGTTCGCCCTTAAACATAATCTTGGCATTTGTCCACACTATGCCACAATTGTTCCATGTCAACTCCATTTCCTCGGTTGTATTATATGGATCTAGCGAGGCGTGGAGCAGCACCGTAAACTGTTTGGCAATGAGAGTCAGTCGTCCATGGAGCAGTAGACGCATCTTGTCCCAGAACGGTAGTGTTGGGCTGGGATCTTTGGAGGGCGCAGAAATTTTCTCAAAGCTCAAGTTACACTGGGCCATGACCGGCTCCCAGCAGGGTCCAAAGGCATAACTACAGCTTTCCAGCTCGCAATCGAAATCATGATAGAACTTCAGCGATGGCATGCTGCGTTGCACCACATCAGTTTGAAAGGGTTCTCCCACCTCAACAAAGACGTCACGCTTGGCGCGTTTCGAGGGCATCTGCTCTGCGCCGCAGAGATTGCCAAAGAGTCGCATACTCTTCACATAAAACATGGGTTGCGGAAAGTCTCTGTAAAAAGATTGTTATTATGTGGACTCCATGTATGACACTTATGATCTTACCTCAGCATGAACTTCCATTCAGAGCAGCTGACGTTGACTCCGCGGCACCAAAGTGTGGTAAACTGCAAACCCTCCTCTGGCCAGGGACTCTCCGAATCGATTTCGCGCATGGTACGGGTGACATTGTCATAGCCATGTATGGAGATATCTGCCATGGCCATAATTTCCACATCGGTCATTATCCAGGCCAGCAGACGTGTCCGCACTGGTCCACTCTCTCGTATTTTTTTCGAACGTTGAATGTAAATCTCAGAGTTCTTCTTGACAAGATTAGCATAGAGGCTCTCAATGGTGCCAGCAGGTACCAGCAATCGTTCTGAGCAGAGTTCAGCAATTTTTTTGTCGAACAAAGCCTTGCGCTTCAGACTCTCCAAATATTCATCCACCAGGAGCACGTAGTTGTCGCGCAGCTTCACCTCGAAGGGATCATCACTGATTTCGAGTAGAAACTCCTTGATCTTGATGACCAAATCACTGGGTAGAGGAGAGTTCACAGTAAACGGCTTCTTCTTGTAGTTGTGGACCAATTTAAGCCACTTAAAGTGCGTCACCAAATCATTGTTGATAGCATCATAGAAATCATGGTCATACGGGAAGATTGCCTTGAACGAACCAATCGTTGTCTCCCACACCTTGTTCGAAGGCAACACAAAGCCCGGATAGTGTTGGCGTTCATAAGCGAGCGCTTCAAGATATGGTCGGGATTGGGTCTTTAGCTCCTTCACCGTAAAGATGTGCTGATCGTCGATCTTCACAAATATATTCTCCACGTAGATAATGATGTGCTCCTTGTTGCTAAAAAACAGGTTTTCCACAAAAAACTGTATCGAATGGCGCTCCGACAACTTGAGTTCGCAAATTGTGCTACGCTCTGCTGACAACTCAATGATAAGCGTACGCTTCGGTTTGGATGGCGGTGACTCCGTCTGGACAGTAGTTGGCGACATTGCTAACTCAGTTTTAAGATCCTGCATATCCCTCACCAGTGTTAGAAGATGCATGTGTAAATTGGAGTTCCACATGGCTTCCGTGTTGCCGGGTATATAAACAGATAACTTTCCGAGAGAGTCCACGGTGTCAGGATGCTGTTCATGCTCGAGGCGTACCATTTTACAGCTAGCGAATACGTCGGAGAAATCAGTGAGACAGAGCGAGGAGGCGGTCATCGAACGCATGATAGCCATTTGGAACTCCTCCAGTTTAAGAGTTGCAAAATGCTGTGCCCGTGACAGGTTAATCTCCGAAAAGCTCAGCAGCATAAAGACATTATGATGATTAACAAAATACGCTGTAATATCTTTAACCTTGACGGAGACACGTAAAGCAGTGCCCTGATGATCCTCCGGAGTAGTGGTAATCTTTAGCTCGACCTGCTTGGAACGCTTATTCCCAATGCCACCATACTGCTTAATGCACTGCATCGACATCACAATAAATTCGGCCAGTTGCATGCTGTATTCGGTGCGAAACGTGTGTATTGAGATGTCCAACTTTGTGGTATTTGCATAGGAGCACAGCTTGACCAGACTCACGCCGAGGAAGAACGGTGAGCCTGGTGAGTGTGTCTTCTTTAAATTGTTGGTATCGTTATTAGAGTTGCCCAGATTCGACCAGAGTGTTTCCACCATTAGTTCCATGCTCCATTGTCGCTGGTTGAGTAACAAATTGAGAAACTTGTTGCGATACCGTGAACTGCGCTTTTCCTCTATCTGCTCCAAAAGGAATCGAGTGTGACTAACGCTCATGGCTATGTGTTGATCATCTAATTTCATTAACAGTGACACATTCCATAACTCAGCACATCCTTTGACCACAATACGTTGCATAATCCACTCCAAAATACCGCCATCACGACGTTGCTTAGCTGGCGATGAAGAGGCCGAGAGTGCCTCTAGTCCAAAATGCTCTGACAGAGATTTTTGTTTTTGACCCAGATGCAGCAGATTATGGCTATGTGATGCACGCTGTCGAGCCAGAAAATTATTGTTAACGAAATCGTAAATCTCGCTGTGATTGTAAATGATTTGGAATGTCTTTAGTTTGACATACAAATTGAAAATGTCCTTTTCGAGCTGCAATTATGTAAGAAATAGCAATTAAGACAAAATAATGTTGCGTGTGAGTTAACTACTAACCACTGAATCAATAGTAAACTGTTCCACAAAAAGTAGTTTCTCGTATTTGGTATCAATGTCCAAATGCTGGAACACCAACTTGGCAAGCATCGAGGGAAGCAGCGTTTTCTCATCTACTATCTTTGAGTTGAATTTACCCGTTATCTGAAGAAAGGAATACGATTTTATATTGTAATCTATAATCCAATAATAAATACTTACTGTAAACAATTGCAACTTGGCACTGAAATCATTCTGTGAATTTTCTTTAACAGCCGAAAATGTTGCCGCTTTAATGCTAAAATTAAAGTTCTTTGGTATTATAGGCGCCAGTTTTTCGTAGTTGTCATTGTCGTAGCTATTGGTGGTGGGTGCAATCACCTGCTGCAAACGCTTCGATGTTTGTCCCGGATTGTTGCGCTTCTTAGCTTCAGTGAGAAACTCATATAAGCCTCCATGAATAACAGACTTGCAGTTATTAATAGTCAGACTCAGTGTCTGTTGATGGAAAAATGGTTAGCAAATATGTTTTACATGTGGTTTGAACTGCAATAGCCACTTACATCCATAGAGAGAGGACCCTGAGCAAACAGCGACGCATCCAGTGCCACATCGAAGCTTACTTCACCCAAGCATGGACGTATTTTATTTAGATTTTCTAAGGACTGACGGCGTGCATTGCAATGGCGTAACATTTTAGCTTGGGCCTCTGTCAGCGCTGCATTAACCAGCAGAACCCTCGCATTCTGCACGATGCTGCCGTCAAGATGCAGCTCTTTGGCTGTGGCATGTATGAACCAGCCCGGATCGAAGTCATTGTTCATTAGGACCACAGATATATTGTTCACATGGACGGCCATAAACTGTGCAAATGTGATAATACTCGCAGGCACTTTGGTTTGCCGAAAATCGGGAACACCCCGAACACCTGGTTTCTGTTTACGCTCTTCATAATAGAATCCATCGCTGACGTCATCCGGCCGATGGCTATGTATATCTTTGTTTATGCGTATATCGCGGATATAAATGGATAACAGCTTTGTCACCTCTGTGGTAAAGAAACTGCTGCGTAAGCATACCTCTTCAATTTGCTGAAAGATTATTTAATTATTGAGCGGTTAAAAAAGTGCAGGTCCATTAGGTCATACTTACCACAGAGAAACCACTTTTGCTGATGTGGACATTTTTAAGCGACAAATAGGGCAGAGAAATGCGTCCGATACGCACTTTGACCCGAAAACGCTTTATCAGATACCAGCTTATACCAGTGGGCAGAATCCTAATTGGACGAAAAGAGAGCAGAGTCAGAGCTACACAGCTGAAAAATTAATTGAGGGCCGGTGCAGCCGTACTTACCAGTAAATGAAGAGAAAAAGCAACGAACAAAAAAGCAGCAACTGCAGCAACATGTTTACGGCTTAAATGTCATTGCACAATTGTAATATTTTGAATAATTTTAACAGATGTTTTATAATTGATAATTTTGAAAACCAAAAATGAATAGTATTTTCCTGTTTCTCGATTTTTAGCGTCTGTTGCTTTCGTGCAGGTGTAGGCCAACCATCAGCTGTTTATGTTTATGTCATTTTTAGTGTTGTCAAGTTATGCAATTTTTTCCGGCTTTTTAAATACAATTAAAAACAAACAATAACAGTACACTAAAGTAAAGGAACTGTCGTTCCATTGCTTTATCTATATAAAGAAATACTCATATTTCTGTTTTTCACTCTTTGTTGAACGGGATATCTGGGACGCCATCTAGCGGCTTTTGTTGTCGCTTGGTAACAGTGAATTTCGCGCTTCTTTTCATTTTAGTGTGGCCAATTTTTACTTATACAGGTATCGAATGAGAATATCGATAGCATCTGTTTTCGCTGCGCATCGATACCTCTCGGCGTTGAAAATTATTTCGGCTTCTTGATAAGAAAGAAAATCAATAACCGTAAACAAAAGTTAACCAAAATGTCGTTTCATTTAAGTACTAAAGAGCGCCTTTTGCTGCTAGTCGACGACCTGGAAATGATTTCAAAAGACCTCATTGAGCAAGCACACCAAAAAACCTCAAATACCGAACTAGTGGATTTACTCGATGTATTGCTTGCAAAAGATGAAGAGCTGCGGAAAATGTTGGCGCTGGCAGAAGAGCAAGCCAAAGTAGAAGAAGCTATGGAAAAACTGCGCGTTAAAGTTGAAATTCATGTAAATATTTCATTACAATTGTCTTAACAATGTCTATACATTATTTCTGTCTAGGATCGAGAAATTCAAAAGCTTCAAAAATCGTTAAAGGACGCAGAGCTAATACTCTCCACAGCTATATTCCAAGCTCGTCAGAAACTGGCAAGCATTAATCAGGCTAACAAGCGTCCAGTTTCGTCTGAGGAACTCATCAAATACGCCCACCGGATTAGTTCAGCGAATGCAGTGAGCGCACCTTTGACATGGTGTATTGGCGACCTAAGACGACCGTATCCCACAGACATTGAAATGCGCAATGGTGTGCTGGGCAAATCTGACCAGAATATCAATGGTGGACTTGCAACACCACAACCAGGTTCTGTACAAGCAGATGTTCAGCGAAGTTTAAGTACCAGTGCCAGTGGCAGTGGGGGCGGCAGTAGCGAAGTGCCCAATTCTTTCCAAAACCAATTTAGCTGGAACTTGGGTGAATTGCACATGATGAATGCCACTGGCAACCCTGTAGCACTCGAGACACGCACCCACAAAGAGGCTTCAGCTCAGGATGATGTCGAGGTCATGTCCACAGACAGTTCAAGTTCAAGTTCAAGTGATTCTCAGTAGAATCTTCATCAAAAGCAAATAGTTCTATATTAATAATTAAGAGTATTTAATGTAATAGATTTATTAATAAAATACGAGCATAACGAATAAATTATTCATTGTTAAAATTATCCTTAGATGCCTATCCGATAACGATGGCAGTAGTTCGGCGATAATTTGATATCGCCATTCCAGCATCGATACCAAACTGAATGGCAAAAATTTGGCATTGCCACTCACACGGAAAAATTCGACTAATTTTAGTTTTTAATGCAAAACGAATAGACCACAAATTTCACGTTTAGATTATATGTAATATAGTTGGCGTTACTTTATAGGAGTTGACTTTGTAATGTGTGTGTCTCAGTGTGTGTGTTCGCGAAAACTGATTCAAAGGCCTTGAAAATTGTTACGAAAATTGACTGACGTACAAAGTGTGCGGAGTGTTGAGTACCGAGGTTTCGTACCATTAAGAAGAAGAGAAGCCTCGCCAGCGCAATTTTAGAAGTGGTGGTCAGGGAACAACAAGCGCAGCGTAGCGCCACAACACCCTGCATTTAACTTACACACACACATATAAGTCACCTTTTTCAATTTTGCGATTGCTGGAAAACTGCACCGCTTGCCGCTGAGCCACTGCAGCATGATCAATTGTATGTTTTTAGCTAACGTATGTGAAGCATAAAATAAGCCGTGCATTAACTCATACTGATACCGAAACCGGATTGGATTCGCACTGACTCTAAATAGGGCACACCGCTAAGTGAAAAGCTCCTCGCACAGTCGTGGCGTCGGAGCTCAATCAGAATCACCACTTTAATCTATTAATTAATAAACAAAATAATAAAAAAAAACCATGATGATTCAAGAGCCCGTGCAGGTAAATCAATAGAAAACAAGAGAAATGACACATTTCGTTCTACTTTCTACATACTTTTACCCTGTTTGCTTTTTCCACATCGTCTTTTAGGCCGCCATATGGCACTGCCTCAACCACTACGATCATGAAGATGCTGTTTTTCTTGCAGAACGACTCTGCTCGGAAGGTGTGTGTGAATGAGAATAGTTTTACAATTAACTGCTGTTTACTAATATTCAACATTGATTTTCCAATTTCATTGACAGTGGAAAGCGACGAAACAGTATTTTTACTGGCCACCAGCTATTACCGTTCAAACATGGTGCATCAATCATACTGGCTGCTCACGGACAAGTTGCGTCGATCACCGCAGTGCCGCTATCTGCAAGCGAAATGCGCTTACGATTTAAAGAAATATGCTGAAGCCGAAAGCGCTCTAATGCCAAGTGGTTTTGCGGAAAGCAAACAAATGGATGATCTGCAGCGGGAATTCGGTGAGCTTGCCTGCTTTGTTTACCAGCTAATGGCAAAGATCTGTATGCACACGGATCGACAGAAGTTAGCGGCGGTTGCGTTCCAACGTGCACTTACATTAAATCCATTTTTGTGGCATGCGTTTGCCGATTTGTGCCTGCTGGGTCAGGAAACGGATGTGCCGGAAATATTCCAAATTCAAAGCACTGATGTGTTTAGTACTTGCCAAGGCAGCAGCGCCAATGCCAATTCCATAGTGCTCTTCGGCGGTAGCATCGCTCCCAATGAGCAACAGCAGCTAGAGAGTCTGCTCCTAAACAACATAAGCAATAATTCAAATTACATATACAACACCCCGGTGGATCATCAGCAGAACAACAACAGCAGTATTGCCACGCTTCAGAATCTAATAACACCAAACAATAACATCAACAACAACATCAATAACAACAATCTCAACAGCTCCATTACAATGCTGCGCGGTGGCGTACAGCAGTTGAATACAAACCAAAACAGCAACAATTCCAGCATGATGGCCCTGGAAGACACACCGATGAGTGGCTGTGCAACGCACGAGATACACGCTTCGCAGCAGCAGCAACCGCAACTATATGATGGAACTAATGGCACCCCCTTTCGCAAGCAATTCAAATATTTGTCTGCAATATCACCGCTAACGCCCAGCTTCGGCATCATGCCACTGACTAGTCCCTGCGATGGCAGCTCGGCCGCCTTACAGTCCAATTTAAGTATGACTTATTCGCCATTGCCCCAGATGCTGGCGGAGGTGAATCAGGAGCCCAAAATAATTGGCAAAAAGTTTAAAGCCCATGTGGGTGGCCTAATCAATCGCCAGGAGAAAAACAAACCCGCCGTATTCACTCAGGCCGGCAATATAACGCCCCGCACACCCAACAATGTGGTCGGCAATGCTCCAAGCAATCCCAATGCTGCAGTTCGTCGCAGCTCCCGACTGTTTGGCAATTCAGCGTATTCCGTCAAGGAGAACAATAAATCGCCGAATATAACCAACAATAATAAGTTTTTGCAGCCACGTTCACCGCCTCGTAAAACCAAATCTCGCATGCCGAAAATTTGCTTAAACAACGACTTAATAGATGATAAGACGCATCATCATCTCGCCGATAAACTGAACGAGAAACAGGCACGCAAGGATAAGGAGAAAATTGAAACAATCACATCGGCGGCAGGCAACAATAATCAATTATTAAACAACAATCGCAGCTCGGAGGATGCGAAAGTCCTGCTGAACAACAGTCTGAACAACGCCCAGACGCTGGCACATCAACTGCTCACCATGAAGAAGCAATCAGCGGATGGCTTAATGCTGCTGCTGCGTGATCTGGCCGAAGGATTTAAGCTAATGACTGCATTCCACTGCAAGGCGGCAATCAAGCACCTGGAGTTGACGATACCAAAGCATCATTTGAACTCCAGTTGGGTGCAATCTTTGATAGGTATGTGCCGTTACGAGTTGCGGGAATATGAGGCTGCCGTTGCCATATTCGAACGGATACACCAGACGGAACCGTGTCGACTCGAATATATGGAAATATATTCAACATCTCTGTGGCATCTGCAAAAGGAGGTGACTCTGTCGTCACTCGCACAGGACCTCATAGGCCAGGATAGGAATAGTCCCGTCACGTGGTGCGTAGCCGGCAATTGTTTCTCCCTGCACAAGGAGCACGAGACGGCCATAAAATTTTTCAAGCGTGCCATTCAGGTGAATGCAAATTTTGTGTACAGTTATACGCTTCTTGGGCATGAGCTGGTGCTCACTGAGGAGTTTGAGAAAGCCATGGACTACTTTCGCACGGCGGTTGCACGTGATCCACGTCATTATAATGCCTGGTTTGGCATTGGCACTATATATTCCAAACAAGAGAAGTACGAGCTTGCCGAATTGCACTATCTGAAGGCGCTGAAGATCAATCCATGGAATTCAGTGATACTGGTGCATATCGGAGCCATGCAGTTCTTTATGAACAAAAAGGATCTGGCATTGCAAACACTAAACACAGCGGCAACGGTGGATCCCAAAAATCCATTGGCTCGCTTTCATCGTGGCTCCATATACTTCTCGCTGGGCAAATACCATGACGCGCTGCGTGAATTGGAAAAGCTCAAAGAGATTGTGCCAAAGGAGTCTGTTGTATTTTATTTGATAGGTAAAATATATAAGACGCTGGGTAACATGGATCTGGCACTGATGCATTTCAGCTGGGCCACCGAACTGGACCCCAAGGGCGCCAATAATCAAATTAAAGATGCCTTCGACTCAATGGCCCATCCCAATTGCTGCCCGGCCACCACCGACAATACATTGGATGTGGAATCTGAACCAACCTCGGATCGTTCCGATGACTCAACGCAGGCGCAGCAAGATGTTAGCTACGACAGCGACTACTAGAATGGTCTCCCCAAGTCTGAGCGCTTGTATATACATAACATAAATACATATACAAATACATTTATTGAATGATAAAACAATGAAAACCAATTATGAATTATACATTAAAGTCTAGATAACATTTAGCGTTAGGTTATTTATAACAAAACAAAAGAAAACACAATTAAGATGAAGAAATGTTAAGCCATTCTCTGTCTCTGTGCACTACGCAAAGTCTAAGGTAACAAAAAAGAATAGCAAACATATACCAACTAAATTATACAAAATATAAAACTTAAAAGATGATCCAACACTAAACTTTTAGCCGCTAAGTTCAGCTTTCAGCAAATTTTGCACAGTTGAACGCTGGCCAGCTTATAGGTGCTAGCATCGTATAATACTTGTACTAAATATAAACATATATTAGTATGTACTATACGATGGCAGCATTGCATCCACAATCTCAACATGTACGATTAAAATGAATTCAATCAAATAGAGACGTCTGGACAGCGCCTCCACTGTGCACACGATAAACAACAACAGAAAATAATATAAAAAATTAATTATAAATTTCTGACAAGATTTTGATTCGATTCATCCATCATCACTGGATAAACTGATGGTTCCAGACGATTCCTGCATCAGTTGCTCTGACTCGTCGACAGGCATGCGCTGCATCAGACTCAATACAGACCGCAAACGTTCCACATCTACGTTTAGCATGACTGCTATAGTCGCTAGATGCGTGTCCAGCACAAGATACCGACGGGTTGGCCTTATGTTTAGTATACTTCGTATTTTTCTTGAGCCAAAAAGTTCAGCCAGTGAATCACTCACTGATGGCGATGAGGAGCTCATAGACACGTCAATTGGCGGCGATGGGGTGTTTACTTCATGATTGGCCGTCGGCGTGGTATCTGGAGTGGGACACATACTACGTAACTGAGTAACAGGCACTGGTTCTGGCTTCTCTTCGGTAATGATCGTTTCCTTCTTGGATATGGGTGTTGATGGTAGTTGGTGTATAAAATGCGGCGGATAAAGCTCGGGCAGCACCGTTTGAGTTTGATCGAATCGTTGGTATTTTAAAGTTAGAACAGATTGAGACTTTTCTGGCATTACAGATGTCGACTGCTTAAAATTCTGTTGCCAAACGAAATGTAGATTTTCCTTGGAACTATGGGGTAAAGTAGTCGTTCTTGACTTCAGCACAACTTTTGATGACTTCTGGGAACAAGTTTTGTTAGTTTCAGTCGTTTGATTTTTGTAAGGTCTTCCTCTTGCTCTTTTCTTCGCATGAGTTGGAGCAGGTACCACTTCATCTTGAGTTGGTTGAGCACTTAAATTTAACTCAGCTTTAAGGTCCTTTTTAGAATCCTTCTGGTTGTTGTATGGGACATAGATGAGGGATGAGTTCAAGTCGGACTGAATAACCATTGTGTTTGGTTCCACATAATCTGTGGCTTGTGGTTTCATAGTTGGCTCATCCTTATGTTCCAGATACGATACCGTTGTTGCTTTCACCGCGGTTGAAGACTTTCTTCCAGATCTGGATTTGGATCTGCTCCTAGATCGGTTGGTAGATCGGCGACGACGTTTATTGCTCGGTTCATCTTTCTTGTCCAATACGTTAGCAATTCGCTTGGCATTTGTCGAAGTTGGCATCACCTGAGCCAACTGACTACATTCTACGTCTGAGTCCACAAAGAGTTGTGGTGACGCCGTTGCATTTTCAGCTACGGGAGCTTCAATTTTAGCTTGTTCTTTTTCAAACAAGCGTTGCGAACGTCGGAGTTGTGAGCAATATTCCTCCGACTGCAGTGCAATTAGGTATTCTAGTTCAGAACAATGTGTGCTGGCTGGACTTGAAGGTTTGCCAACGGGTAATTCACAATTTACCGCCATTATTAATATTAAAAACTAACTTGAACAAATTAAAATACAATTTAAAAATAAAAAAAATGCCGTTATTATCATATTTAGCGTCATATCAGTTAGCTTTCGTATGCGAACAGCAGAGGGTTTTCGGTGCTGCCACTACCCAATTTTCATTCAAAGTTGCGCCAACACAAAAAAAAGTGCTAATTTTGGCACTAAAACGCCAAGTGTGGCAGCCGATGTTTCAGAGGTGTTTTATTTTGCTGTTTATTTTCATTACAACTGCAAAGTAAACTTTATCTGGAAAATGAATATATTGGATTTACCAGACACGGTCCTAATGGATATATTAGAAATGTTGCCATACGAAGAAGTATCGAGAAAGCGTGAGGTGAGTAACTAGTTAATTATCTCACCCAACTACTACATAGTGCGCTTCTATAAATTTCTATCGTGTTCCAGGTGTGCGTTCGCTTCAACTACATTTGCCAACAAGTACTCAATACAGGCTTCAATAAGGTTGTGCAGGAACATGCCAAGAATTTCAAGCGCATTAAAGCTCTACTGCCCCGGCGTGAATCGGAGCGGCGGTAAGTGCAGTCTACACGCACGTCTCAAATTGTGCAATCCGATAATTAACTTCTTATTGTTTTAATGTTACAGTAACCACTTGCTAGCACGCCACTCTGACATCTTGACCTCAATCGAAACGCGTATTTCTATGCTGACCATGACATACTCAAAGTATATAGATCTCAACCTATGTTGCTTCATACCGGGTCGCATCCTGGATGAAATTAATAGCATATTGACTCTATTGGCTAGTACAATGAAACCACTGCGGCCCCATGAGGTGTTGCAGGAACTGCGCGACATCTCTTCCATGGCCATTGAGCACTTCGATGAGAAAATTGCAATCCATCTCAAATCAAGTCTGAAACTGAGCGACCCCTTACCCTCCACCAGTGCTCGGGTCGTAGTCTGCGGCGCCCTGGGCGACATTAGTTTTAATGGTGTGAAAGTGACGCCATTCAAGAAAGTGCAAACGCCTCAACAGACACCATGCTCCTGCACGTATCCGAGTTCCGACTCTCTCAACTATCACACACTGTTTTTGGGAAAATCCAGACCCATCAATGGCCCCAGTGGCGACAACAATCTGTGCTGTTTCGATCGGGATCGTATTAATAAACAGATACACAGGCAATGGGAATCGCAGAAAATGCTAACAACACGTATACGTCTCCTTGAGGCTGCACGCAAAAGCCAGGATCGTCGTCTGCAGGACGCACTGGGCTGCATAACAGAATTAGCCACTCAGGTATCCGAGTTGAAACGGCAGCTGGAGGATGTTTTTGCCAAGCACAAGAGCCTAGAAACCCCAACGAGTACCACCAAACGTCCATCGACGAGCCAAGCAAGCGGAGCTGATTGTCTGCCGCCCAGCAAGAAATCGAAAACTTAGTGTTGCCTCATGTAGATGCAACACACAGTACTCCCTTTGTGTGTGTTTAGATCAATCCACCAACAATGACGACACCATGGTGACTATAAGTTTCGACATATACCCATATACTGCCGCTAATATATAGCTATATAACTATACATGAAATAACTCGAAAGAACTAGAATTCAGATCATTAAGTGGAAACCTGTAGTTGTAAGCAAAAAGATTCATTTTAAACGAAAATAAACCTAGAATTAGATTTTCATCTACCCAACTCATACATACATATACACACAACGATAATACTATGATGATTTGTCATACTTATTCGTAAATTTGGCCTCTAAATCAAACAGAATACATTGGACACCTGAAGTAATTACATGTAGATAATTAATGAGCAGCTATGATATTTCGAGTTAAGATTTATTGTTGCACTTGTTATTTTAAATATTGTATTACAACTATATAAATACATTGAAACATCTAAATTAAAGTTCTCATCGTGTAATTGCCGCTGACTGCCTTGTGGTTTGCTGTTTTGCTTTAACTGCTTGGATTACTATGGATTGTGTCGAAATAAAGTGTGAGTGAGTTTATATAGCACTGGTAGGAGGATATAGTATTCAGGATTACACACACATGCAACTGACGCATCATGTACATATACCATGATCGTTTAGGAAGTTACTCAGCTATATTTAGTTACAATGTTATCTATTACCGATTGGCGCTGTCTAAGACTACGGTTCCTATTGACTGCAGTTGTCCACTTATAAAGATCTATTTGTTAATTGTAGCATATGGTAATTGTAATCGTATAAAAGGTAGTAGAAATTGCCACTCGTTAGCAGTGTGTAAATCTTTGTATTAACTGATGAGAGCGTATTGCCCCTAGACTAACTAAACTAATTCTTTCATTATATACAATCATCTCAAGATCACACAGCATATACATACATATAACAAAATATGAAAAAATGGAAAACAAAATTCATTGCAAACGCGTCACTTAATGCACTAGACTAAATATCTAAAGAATCTACATGTGTATATATTAAATACTATCAAAACTAGTCGAAATTGCAAGCATTGCCACGCCACGCCGAAAGATCTAGTCATATGTCGCATATGTATATGGACTACATTTAGATACTATGTATAAATACATTCCTATTTGTATGTACGTTGCTTATGTACAAAGATTCACTTGAAACGCTTTCGCTTAGTTGCTCTGTGTAGTTTATCTTAATTGGTTTGCGCTCTGGTTTAGTAGCGACGTCGACGATGCTACTTTTTCTTCACGCTCGCCTTGTGCTGAATCTTCTCCTGCAGCTGCCTTATCAGCTGCTGTATATCATCCACATTGTAGGCGTAAATCAGTTTGCATTGTTTGGCCTGAATGTTGCCGTTGTTGAGATTTTTGAGTGCATGCTGCAAACAGTAGACGTTGCCCTCCTCGGTGCGCACCATGGATATGTATAGATTGGCACGGCACAGATCACATTCGCTGTCGATAGACTTGTTTGGCTGCTGCTGCTTCTTTGCCTTCTGTCCCTTCTCCGACTGCACCTTCTCGGTCGACGTAACGCCAGCAGCCTGATACGTACATAAGCATTAACTTTTACTCACATTTCATTCACTATTAAAACTTACCCTCAGCTGTTCACGCGCCGCCGATTCCTTCTCGCAGACCTCGTTCAGCATTGGTAGCATCTGCTGCAGCGTGTCCGAATTGACACGCTGATCGTAGCCCAAGGCGAACAGCAGCTGCTCCAGCGAGAACATGGCCGGCTCACAGCTCTCGTGTATGTCCTGCGGCACAAAGTAGAATATTAGCATAGTATAATTAGTATTAGGTTAAGAGACTTACTCTAAAGTCATCCTTGGCCAAATCCAACCATGACATGGTAGCAAAGTACACACTCTCCGATACCACATAGCCGGTGGCCAAGCTGGAGGTGTAGGCGCGCGGGAAGACCACAATAAACTCGCCGGGCTTCTGCTCGATGCGGCACAGTGAAACGCCGCGATCGGTGAGCATGTGCGGCGGTACCATGACCGTATCACAGGGCAACCATATCGTCTTATTCTGGCAATGTGTTGGTATTAGCGACGTGAGAGCCGAACGGAAGTTGGCGCTCTGATCGTCGGGTATGCCGTACCAGAGCTTAGAGGCGCCCGTATGCAGATACTCAATCCAGGAGAGGCCGTGCGGATCACGATACCAACAGCAGGCGGAGAAGAGCATGCCCACATGTAGCGTGGGCACGGTGACACCCATGACAGGTCCCAGGGAGCGCAGCACTGAACCAGCATTGTTGGTCAAAACCTTGAGGTTCCAGGGATGACGCGCATAGTTGGAGCCCTTGCCCTTGGGTCCCGGACTGGGAAAACCGTAGCCCCAGAAGGAGCTATCAATCGAACCAGAATGCACACACACATGACTGTCGCGTACAGCCACATGGCGCCAGAACTCAGCCTCCACCTCATTAACAGTGGGATCTGTGCTCTTGAACCACAGTGCCATGGTGTTTCTGGCAATGCGATAGAACTGACTTAGTGGCATGCTGCGTCCCTTGACAATGCACTCCATGGAGACGCCATCGATCTCCTCCTCAGACTCCTCGTCCTCGTCTGTGGACACATCGTCCTCCTCATTCGATACGCTCTCTGTGCTATTGACAAACCGATCTGCATTCCGTCTCGCCCGCGCCTCACGCTTCGCCCAATCCGCTTCGACTTCATCGAAGAGTTTCTGCCGCTCCGCCGGCGAGAGTGTATCGTAGGGCAACAGATACTTGCAGTAGATGTCATCCAGTTTAGTCACCCGATCCTGTGCCAACTTGGGTATGCACATTTCCTCGGCCACACGTGCCCATTTCTTCTTCTCAATCACCTCCTTCAGTCCGCCCAGCTCCTGCACCGTATGATAAAGCCGCGGCAGATCCACCTCCATACCGCCAATCCATGGCGCATGATTCATCACAATGCTCTGAGTGGCCAGATACTTCTTGATCGCACTCAGCTCCTTGGCACTGGGTCCCCAGCGATGCAGCATCTTGTGCACGTACTGATTGTACGCCGTGAAGCGCATCTCATCCGAGATGCGGCACTCGGGTTTAAAACTAGCTGGAGGTATAATCTTGCAGATGCCAAACCTTGCTGCAATGGGGGTGATGCGTTCTATAAACTCTATGGGATCGGCAAACTCCTTTTCGGTGGGTTTGAAGATGGGCGCCTCCACCATTTGCGTGGGATCATCGTGCCGCGGGAATGCAGTGTTGTTCGCCATCTTAATGGGCGTATCATCTTTGTACTTCTTGGCCAGGGCTGTAGCTGCTGCTGCGGATGCATTGGCTGCTGCTGCTGTTGTTGCTGTGGCAGTTGCTGCCGCGGATGCTGCTCCAGCTGCTGCTGCTGCTGCTGTGCGTGACTTGGCGGAACCAGAGTACAACGATGAATTGGAATTGATGCGCACCAGACTTGTGGCCGCCACTGCAGCTGCTGCTGCTGCTGAGGTGCTGGCCTTGAGGCTGCTGTTGCTAGCAACTGTTGCTGCAGCTGCTGTTGCTGCCGCATCATTGCCCGTTGTTGCTGCATTGAGGAGCGATTTAACTAGCTCATTGTCTTGCAACGGCTTGGAATTTGTGTCCATCTGTGCCTTGGTTACCAGCGTGGCCTGCATCACCACTTTCTGATTGGGTCCATCGGGTCCTTCTCGTCCCAGCTTGACGGCAACACCCTGTATGCCACCCTCGCCAGCGCTGGCCCCCTGCAGGAGTGGTATATAAAAGGTGGCACCCTCCGCATCTGATTCCCCGCCAGCTGAAGCAGCTATGGGTTGTTGCTGTTGCTGCTGTTGTTGCTGCTTCTTGGCATTTCGTGCTGCTGCTGCTGTTGCCTTAGGCTTCTCCAGTTTGTCCGTTGGACTGAGGGTCAGCTGCACCGCAGTGGCTGCTGCTGCCGCTGCGGCACGTTTCTTGGTGGGAGAACGCTCGCTGAGCGCAGGCGGCGTTGCGGTGGTTTCTACATCAGCATTACGACGACGATTTGCGGGCTTAGTAGGAGCAGCAGCTGTTGTTGCTGCTGCTGCTGTTGCAGCTGCTGCCTCCTCATCCTTACCAAAGGCATAGATAGATGTGGTGGACTTTTCAGGCTTTGGCTGCTGCTGCTTGGTGTGGTTCTCCAGCTGTGGCTGCTGCTGTGCCTTGGCTTTGCTCTGATTCTGATAGATGGGCGTACGCTTAGCTGTGGTCGCTGTCGTGTTGCTGCTGGCTTTGCCAGCAACTGTTGCTGCTGTGCTGCTGCTACTGGGTACTGCTGCCGAGGCATTCTTCTTATTTCCCGCTTTCTGCTTGGCAGGCGGCGGCGGTGTGGCACTTGCTGTGGGCGTGGCAGCAGTACTGCGCTTGCTTGCTGCTGTTGGTGTTGCTGTGATTGCTGCTGGCATTGTTGCTGCCGCTGCTGATGCCTTGGCGGTGTTGCTGCTGTTCGTTTTCACCTTCTTCTCGGGCAGTTTCTTTTCTGCCTCTAGCTGCGATTTCTGTGTGAGATTCACGGGCGTCACACACTTGTCATAGTCCAAGGTTTCCACCTCTACCTCCGGCTCCTTGCGATTGGCCGATTGTGTGCCAGCTACGGCTGTGCTCACCAGCACTGGTGTCGCCTTGAGCGATGGACCCTTCGCTGACCAGGCACTCTCACTCTTGCCCAGCTCACCGCGTGTTTTATTCGAGGAACTGCTGAAACTGGTGCTCTCCTTGTCGTCGCGCGTGGCTGCCGGCGGTGTCTGGGATTGCTGTGGCCGCAGACTATCATCGTAGTCATCGTCAAGATCGTCCTGTATCTCATCCGGATTCGAGCTGCACTCGATGAGCCACTTCTGTATCTGTTCGTGCGACATATTCACCTTGGCCTTGCGCCGCTCCTTGCTCGTCAGCTGATCCCCAATGTAGATCTCTGTGGGCACCACCGGACCCAGCACCGGCTTGTGTATGGAGCCGCATTTACCCAGCGTGCACTTGGTGTTATCCGGACCGGAACTCTGCGCCAGACTAACGCTGGCAATGCCAA
Source organism: Liodrosophila aerea (assembly GCA_035045005.1). Lineage (NCBI taxonomy): Eukaryota > Metazoa > Arthropoda > Insecta > Diptera > Drosophilidae > Liodrosophila > Liodrosophila aerea. The sequence goes on from JAWNNL010001293.1 coordinate 127,119, forward strand.
AGATTTTCCCCGACTCTTCCGCGCTGGGCATGAGCGTCACCTGGGCCAGTATGCTGCCAATTTCATCCTTGAGCGGATCTGTATTGTTATTATTGTTATTATTATTATTGTTGTTGTTATTATTACTGTTGCTGGCCGCCGACTGAGTGGTTGTTACTGCCGTCGCTGCCTGTTGCTGCTGTTGTTGTTGTTGCTGCTGCTGCTGCTGTTGCACCACTGCCGCCTGCACTGCGGCTGCTGCTGCCGCGGATGTGGATGCCACCGTCGAGGTTAGACTGAGGTTAAGACTTTGAGTCTGACTCTGACCGATCAGAGGTGGCGTCAGCACACTCTTCCCAGGCGTCGCACTGCCCACAGTGGGCGTGGCCAGGCTGCTCAGCGTGGTGCGTCCGCCAGTGGGTGTGGTGAAACTGGGGTTGCTGCTGCTACTGTTGTTGTTATTGCTGCGGGGCAGCACACTGCTTCTATCGTACTTGGGTGTCAGAAAATTAGGATTAATCTTGGGACACTGATACGCCTCAATGGGCGGCGGATACGTAGTGGGCGGTGTTTGATACTTGAGCGGCGAGACAACTGTTGTTGCTGCCGCTGTGGTAGCTAATGTTGCTGCTGCCGTTGTCTGTTGCTGTTGCTGCGGTGTCTTATTGCCAGCGGCAAACGCTGCTGGCCGCACATAAGGTGTGTGATAATGCGGCGAGGCCTGCGGCAAATACGACGAGGTCTTTACAAAACCCACAGCTCCCACTGCTGCTGCCAATCCCTGTGCTGCTCCTGGCAGGGCATACGTTGCTGGAACATTCAGTATCTTGGATGTGGGCACTGGTGACTTCTTCTCCATTGTTTTCAGCGCTGCTGCTGCTGCAGCGCTCGCATAGCTGGGCGGAGATATAGAGTATGCTGTGGGCTTGGTGGTGAGTGGCAACATGGTTAATTGCGTGGTGGGCGTGGCACTGGTAGCAACAGCGCCTAGCTGATGGGACAACTGCTGAGGCTGTGGTGCCTGTTGCTGCTGCTGTTTAACTGGCGTGCTGTTGACTATTGATGCTGTTGACATGGCTCTAGATGCTGGTGTTGTTGCTGCTGTTGTGGCAACTGTTGCTGCTGAAGCGGCTACATCTGCAATTGTAGTTGTTGCTGCTGCTGCTTTATTGCTGCTACTGTTGCTGGCTTTGACTTGACTTGTGGTGGCGGTTGCCGCTGTTGTTGTTGCTGCTGCTGCTGTTGTAGTTGCTGCTGTTGCCGCTGCTGTTGTTGCTGCTGCCGCAGCTATTGCTGTCGTGCTTCCTGTGGGCACTTTAATGGCCAGCGGCTCATCATCCGAGTCGCTGAAACTCTTCTCCAGCTTTCGCTTGGTTTCGTTCAGCTCCTCGTTGATGAGAAAATCCTCCTCGGCATCGGAATCGACTTTCTGTTGCTGCTGCTGCTGTTGCTGCTGTTCGGACTTGGCTTTAGCCAGCGCCAGTGCGCCTTTTTTTACCAACATGCCCTCAATTTGAGGCTTTACTGTAGCTGTTGCTGCTGCTGCGGCTGCTGCTGATGTGCTTGCTCCTGCTGCAGCACCTTTGCTCTGCTTGGGTGGTCGCCCGCGTCTGCTAGTTGTTGGCTCTGACGGCGTTGGCTCAGCAACTGCAACAGTTGCTGGTGTGTCTGTTGCAGTTGTTGTCTCTGCTGTGCTACCCGCTGCTTTGCCCGCTGCGTTTTTCTTCATCTCCTTTTCCATTTTCTCCATTTGCTTGACATTGGGTATATCCGGAAAGCTGCTCAGCGACAGATCGTCCTCCTCGTCATCCGCCAGTTGCAGCTTATGCCCTATGATGCCCATGTAGATGGCAGCCGCCTCCTTGGTTTTCCGCGATGGTCGCTGGCTCCGCTGTGGACTGGGTTGAGGAGGACTCAAGGAGCGTTCGGCTTTCGCTTTCGCCTGTCGTCGCGCTGGACGTGCATTGATGCTACTGCTGTTGTTTTGCTTCTTGGGCGTGGGCGGCGTCAGTTCCTCCTCCGCTTCAGGCTCAACTTCGGCTTTCTTTTTCAACGCTCTGCCACGTTTCGTTTTATTCGTTGGCTCTTCGGATGGTACTGGTGCTGGCACTACCTTCTCCTCCTCCTTTTCTGCCTGCTGTTGAGACTTTTTTGCAGATCCTCCTGCGGACTTACGACCACGCGCACTGGTGGCAGGAGCTGCTGCTGCGGGACTCTTCTTTGCGCCCTTTTTAAGCTTTATGGCCTTGGCCAGGGGCTGCTCATCATCGGAGCTAAAATCGAAGACATTTAGACCCTTTTGCTGCTCCGCGGCCAATGCTGTGGCAGTGCCTCCATTCTCCAACTGCTGCTGTTGCTGTTTGGCAGCATCTTTGGCATAAATGCTGGAGTTGGTCTTCTCCTTGCTGATCTGCTGCTGCTGCAGCTTATTAACGGCATCAGTTGTTTTCTTCGACTCCGACTGCTTTTTTTCTGGCTTCGCTTCAGTCTTGTCCGCTTCGGGTGGTTCCTCCTTGGGCAACACCTTGACTGGCTCAAAAAAAGCTCGCTGTCTAGTCATGCGACCGGAAGATTCGGGTGAGGGTATAAATATGGGTGACTCCCGTTGCCGTACGCGTTTCACCGGCCCCTTCTCTTTCGTGCTGGCACTTTCTGCTGGCGAATCAGCAGCAGCTGATTTTCTTGTCCGCCCCCGCTTGACATTCGTTTGCGTCGTCTCCGACTTGGACAGCGTCTCATCTGCAGCTCCACCATTGCGAGAACTAGCATCATGCGCCGAAAAGAATTCATCTTCATCATCCTCCTCCTCGTCGGCGACGTCTTTATCATGCCGCTGTTGTTCAGGCTCCTGCTCGTCATCGTCCTCTGGCAGATCCTTGTTGCCAGAACGATTGGAACGTCGCTTGAGAGTCTCAGTGCGTCTGGCGCCTCGTCTATTGCCCTCAGTTATCACCTCTGCGCGCTTACGCACTGCTCCCGCCAGCAGCAATGGAGGCGTCGCTGCTTCAACTTTATCACTGGATGTTTTATCAGCTGCCGCTGGCTGTGGCTGTTGCTGCTCGTCTAAAACTTTTCCCGTTTTGGAGGGTCTGCCACGTTTCTTCTTGCTGCTGCTGCTGTTCTTCTTCTTGTTGTTATTGTCACTGCTTCTGGGCGGGACTTCGTTGGCCTTGGACTTTCCCTGATTCATGTAGTCCAAGTGGGCCGGCAGGGCGGGCGTGCCGCGAAAGCAAAGGAACGTTAAAAAGTCCTGTGGCTTCGGACACTTATTCGGTAGTATATCAATCGGTGGTTGATGACTGTCTGCTGAAGTACTCGGTCCGCTTGATCCGCTGCCCGCTGCTGCTGCTGCTGCAATACTGGCAGCAGTGTATGCCCCCGCTGTGCTGGGCGCACTTTGGCCCTGGGCGAATTTGCGCTGTGCCTGCACCTTCGTTCTGTAAATAGTGGGACGCAGAGGAAGGGGAGGGGACAGACAGACAACAAAAACTGTGAGTGAATTTTAATTGGTAACAAATGCAATTTGATATAAAATTACGCGCAAATCAAAGACGAAAACAAACACAACAATAACGCATTGAATTACCCCACACACACACAAACACACGCACACACACCTACCACACACCTGCACTCCCCCAAAGCGTTTGCGAATCAGCCCTTGGCCAGCGCCACGACGCTTGCCTAACAATGTTGGCAGTTTGGCTTGTTTGTAGCTAAACAAAAGCACGTTAACTTCACAGTTAACCATTTGAATTTGTTTAACTACTATTTCAGTTTTTACTGTTTACCAACACTGACGCCTGTGTAACATTATCTTATTTACAATTTTCTATTGAGAAAACTGTTGTATTTTCTTGTATTTCTCAACTCTGTTAGACTCCGCATCTGTCAACACTGTGGCTTATACAATTGAAGCGCATCACACTTTACGCTTTGCACTGGAGTGCGGTGGGGTTGAGTGATGTTGTCGTACACTGGGCAGTGCGTCGTCATCTCCCTCTTTACACAATTACACACATACATACACACATATGCAGTCATGTACGATCAACTAGATACGTTAGAGGGTGGGATAGATACGCAGTATATAGATATGTACATATCTGTACGTTGGCTCACCTTTTAGGCATCTCTGGTGATGACTCCACGGCCAGAGTTGTTGACGCTGTGGCGGCTGTCGCTGCCACCGACGATGACGTTGGCGGTGTCTCCGTTTCCTTACGGCGACGCTTGTTGTCTTTTGAGACAACCATTTTGTAGCGAATTTTTCGCGCCTCTTTTTCCCCAATGTAAATTTCTCTCAGACTTATAGACTGAGTGGAGAAGAGAGCGCGCTCTCTCTCGATTTGTACACACAAGTTAATTAAAAAATCACTTGATTCTATGCAATTTTACAATTTAGAATTTGTTTTTATCCCCCCGTTCTCTGATCCACATTTACATAAACGTACGCAATTGCCAATTTTCCACTGACACTACAAACACTGATTTTGTTGGTGGTGCCTGCACGGAGTTGAAATCATATTTTCGCGTCATATTTTCATTGCTGTGTCTTCCCCACACACTTAACAAATATTACACTAAATTATACATTATTGTCTCACTATATATATTATAGTACACATTATTGGTTTACAATTGCACAGGCAGCAGAAAAATTCACTTTTTTACATTAGACTTTTTTATCTTTGCGCATATATTTTTTTCTCCCACCGCTTTTGCTTTGTGTCCGCCATGATATTAGCGACACGGTTGCCACACTTGGCGTTTTTGCGTTAAAATTGGCACTTTTTTTTATGTGTTGGCGCAATGACACAATTTTTCTTAAATTGGCCATTTACGTTGCTAAGATAGCGTTTAACTTGAGTTAAAATCAATTTCTAGTAATATAATTTCTTCTGTTTAGCTCACAAGTAAATTTATTTGCAATCTAAAGGCTATTTAACGAGTTGTCTTCGCTTGATGCACCTTGCGTTTGTTTACATTTTTTGCGCGCAAAATAGAACAGGGGTTGCCTCTGTTAAGCAAATTGCACTCTGTTAACGATTTTAATGCAATTAAGATTGTAAAAAATATATATATTTGATGACTGACAAGTATGCCTATGCTCAAATTTGCGCCAACTCTTTAATACAATAGTCATCAGTTGTAGAAGCGTAGTAGAACTATTAAAACAATTGCACATCGATATTATTAAGGCGTTGTTAACACTTAACATGCATTTATCGATATATTGATATCACCCCTAACGCAAATCGTGTTGGCTTGTGAGTTGACAAAAATTTTTTTGTTAGAAATATTTTTCAGTACAAGTGACTGGCCAACAAGCAACTGACAATGGGCGAAGAAGCAGGCAATTGGTGTCTTATTGAAAGTGATCCTGGTGTGTTCACGGAACTTATCCGCGAATTTGGTAAGTGTGTATTCCGCGCGCGCTTTTCTTTCGTTCGAGTGCCGATGCCGGTTTCAAATTGGATGGTCGAATTTCTTTTTCATTAATTGAAACTTCCATTTCTGTAGGCTGCGATGGCGCTCAAGTGGAGGAAATCTGGAGTCTTGACAGTGAATCATTCAAAGACATGGAGCCAATACACGGTCTAATATTTCTGTTCAAATGGGTGCAGGAAGATGAGCCTGCCGGCAAGGTCGTCCTAGACCGGGATCACATATTCTTTGCAAAGCAAGTGATCAATAATGCCTGTGCCACGCAAGCTATTCTCAGTTTGCTACTAAATCTGAATCACGCCGACATCAAGCTGGGCGAGACATTAACAAACTTCAAGGAGTTTTGCCAGTGCTTCGATCCGTACAACAAGGGCCTCACCTTGAGCAACGCATCCCAGATACGCACCGTGCACAATTCCTTTGCACGCCAAACGCTCTTCGAGGTGGACATGAAGAACCAAAACAAAGACGAAGATGTTTATCACTTTGTTGGCTACATGCCAATTGCGGGTCGTCTCTACGAGCTGGATGGTTTGCGTGAGGGCCCCATCGACTTGGGCGAGATCAAGTCCGGTCAGTATTGGATCGAAGTTATCCGTCCAATAATTGAAAAACGCATGCAGCGCTACAGCGATGGTGAGATACATTTCAATCTGATGGCATTGATCTCGGATCGGCAACGCATCTATGAGCAGCAAATTGAAAAACTGCTAAATCCGCCTGCCGATGCCATGGAAACAGGAACATTACCTGATCGTCAGACCGAAATCAATACCCTTCAATCCTACGTCAAGTATGAAATCGAAAAGAAGAAACGATATAAGGTAAATGAACTTAAAATCAATTTTATATTATATGTATGTGTATATTTATGTCATTCGTGTTTGATACAGGTGGAGAACGTGCGACGCAAACACAATTATTTACCCTTCATTATGGAACTGCTGAAGATGCTCGGTCAGACGGGTCAACTGATGCCCATCTATGAGAAGGCCAAACAGAGGGCGCTGGACCGTGAGCAGAAACAGAGCAAGAAACAATCCAAGTAGACAGCATTTTATCGATAGCAATTCCAAATTGCCGAAAGTATCTGGAATACACACGAGAACATATTCCTCTTATCGCTAAATTTTAGGTAACTTAAATATATAAAAAAAAAACATCGTTTCTGGCAAGGAGTCGTGTTAGTTAAGTCGCCACACATAAAGAAAACTGCCTTGTATTGTACTTTTACTTCTTTTGTACCCCAAATCGCCGCAAGTTATACATACATAGAGAGGAGAAAGAGAAAATAAACAATTTCCATAAATCTAATAAATAACAGTCTTTTGTTGTTGTTTTGGCTTGTCGTATATAATATATTTTGGTTTATGTTATTCATATATAATATATATGCATGTATATAGACTTCATGTATGTATATTGAATTTACAATTGCTATGCCTCTTGCTATTTGATTTTTGCGTTTCCTTTATGCCTCTATATATATATTATTTGTTGTATATAAGTATTGTATATAGGAATAGTTGTTCTGTTAATCTTTTATGTTTAGTGTTGTTGATGTTCTTGCCTGTCCTCTGTCTGTGCTATCTTCTGATTTGATTCACTTACAAACTATACGCTTTAGCTGATGTGTATTGTATATATTTATATATATATATATATGTATTCATATTAGGGAACTTTCATGGGAGGTCTTTGATTTATATTTTGAATTTTGGTGTTTAGCTTACACTCTAGTTAAGTCTACTCAAGTATGTCTATAAGCCAGTTTAGCTTTTGGAAAACAAGAGGGGAGTTCAAAGTCTTGGAAACCGAAGCGAAGGTAACTAAACGAGGTCTATTCATAGGCTAAACGAATTATATACTATTCGGATTTATCTTGCTAATTGGAATTTAATTCGCATTGCCTTTATTCATATTTGAAATCTGTTACGCTAATTTTCTCTAATTTCTCGTATTCTTTTGGTTTTCTGTTGTAATTTAGCACTTAGTTTTAGCATCATTTTGCTTAACAATTTTTCCATTTTCTTTGTTTTTGTTTTCCATATAATTTGGTTTGTTTTTCATTTTCATTTTGAAGACACAACAGTTACTGGTCCAGTTCCAGGAAGTATATTTAATATGTATGCGTGTTTATGTTATGTTGTTGTTGTTGTTGCTGTTCATTAGTGCCCAACTGGGGCTAACTGCAGCTTTTACCGTGGCGCATAACTGTACTGCGTCAAATCGTTGCATACTTCGCTGAGCTGCGTAGAGGCTGTTAATGCGGCGAAGGCGTGATGTGGGCGTGGCGCGGCTGTAATGGCATGCTGCGGCTGTTGCGCCACCTGTTGGCCCGAATCATAACTCGTCAGATCCACACTGGTAGCTGAAGAGAGGGGTGGAAAAGCAAAAACAAAAACTATAATGGATTCCACATTGGCAAGCATTTTATGTTGGAACTTATTTTATATAGATTCCACCAGTTTGTGATATTTACCAGCAGCATGCAGGCGATTATACAGGTTCTTGCGCTTCTTCTTGAGGAGTACATCTAAATTATAATTTTCCGGGTTAGCTCTGTAAAGGAAATGCAGTTGAGACGATAAATTAATAACAATTGGAATCGTTTAATCGCTCACTTCTCTGGTCGTCCGTTGCCTAGCAGATCCTTGAATGCCACATAGATCTTGTTTAGTGTCAGATTGGATAGCCCCTGGCCCAAATATCGTACAAATTTAAGTTGCTCACATTTGGATAAAGCGCTCTCGTGGAAGTCCAAAAAGGGTCGATGATCGGATATCTGATATTCCTGTGTGATAATATTTAAAAGAAGGAAAAGTATATCAATGACTAGAACCAAGTTAAGGACACGGCAAGAGTTTTGTTCTATATGCTCTAGGGATGATGGTGAAATTTGGAATCTAAACTCTAGAACGATTGATATGATTGATATGCCAATGTATGTCGCCAATTTTCGGGATTCGGGGTTCAAGAACAAATCTCTGCTGCGCATTACGCAATACGCCTCCTTGGCAGGAATGAGCAGTTCGCGATACACATTTGCTCACATTGCAAAACTTGATGAAGTTCTCGATGAGTATGCACTTTTCATAATTGCTCAGACATTGCTGGCTACTACTCTGTATACCGAACTGTTTCAATAGCTCCTGCTTCTTGGGGGGGAGGCGCGAGATGTGCGTGCAGACGCCATCTTCGATGCGATGCGTTTCATGCACATTGAAATTCTCATAGATGATCAGCTGTTCCAGTGATCGCGGCGGCGGACCCAACGGCGGTGGCAACGGCACCGACGGCGGCGGCAACAATGACACCGACGACGTGGCTCCCACTCCCACTCCACAGCCATAACGAGTGTCCAATGGCTGCGCGGCTGCTGCGGCTGATGTTAAGTAGCTGTTATTACTGCTACCAGTGCTGTTAATGCTGCTGCTGCTGTTATTGCTGCTGCTGTTGTTGTTGTTGCTGTTGTTGTTGCAGGTGCTATTGCTGCTGCTGCTGCTGTTACTGGCAAACTCGAGCGTGCCGTCATTGGCAGCCGCCATGTTCTTGAGGTCTACAAGAGAGAGTTGCATTTTAAGAGGGGGGAGAGTAACGGGGCGCGGTAGGGCGACTGACGTTTGCCTAGCACAAATGCAGAGCAACGCGGGAACAGGCTTAACGGTAATAAAAGAAGCCATTTTGTATTTCGCTATGTATATAAGTATGTATATATTTTGTTGCAAACAATTTCTCTTCATATAATGATGTTTGTATATATAGATCGTGTGTGTGTGTGTATATATATATAGTTAGGATTGGTTTTGTTCTTGGCTTACTAAAATATATATGTACTCAGTTATTATTAATAGTTTTGCATTAGTTGGATTTTCGCTAATGTTGACAGTTTCCATGTGTGTATGCGTGTGTGTGTGTGTGTGCTTGTAATTGTAATAATCTCTTTTCAAGGAATAACATTGCATAGTTCAGGGCGTGATCATTGTACAACAATTTAGTCGTTTAACATAAAGCTAAGGACTCAGCAAAATAAAATCTTTGGCTTAGCGAAATGTCCATTATAGACTCTATCTATACCATAGTTCTACAGATTCTCGTTTGCTGAGTACTTAGCCTAATACATATTCGAAATTTGGCAAAAAGCTGGTAAAATTAGACTACAAACGAAACATACGCTAAAAGAGATATGCAGATGAAACATGCAACATGAATGACAAATGATAAACGGAACAAATGCCCAAATGATACAAATACAAAGAAAATACAAGACAGTTACGAGTTTGTTTAAGCTAATACAATGGTAATAGTAGTTGGGGGCTGGAGCAGCTGCCTACAATGGTCAACAGGTGGCGCCACTGCCGCCATATTTGGCGCCACGCCGACGCCAATCTCACATACTGGGCGGCGGAGGCAGTGCATGTGGTGGCGGTGGCTGTGCGGGTGATGGGGGCGCTGGTGGCGCCACCTGTTGTCCATAGCCCATGGCTGCTGCCATATGGGCGTGTGGATGTTGATGGGGATGCGGATGCGGATGTGAGTGAGGATGTGGATGTGGATGCGGTGGCAGGCCATAGTGTGTGTGATGCGGATGCGAATGCGGATGTGGTGCGTAGGCGAAATGATGTGGATGTTGTTGAGGATGTGCATGTGGATGCGGATGTTGCTGAAGATGCGGATGCTGATGCGAATAATGATGTGGATGCGGCGGTGCCACATGGGGCGAATGCTGCGGATGTTGTTGCTGCTGCTGCTGCTGTGGCGGCAGTTGATGATGATGTGGATGTTGTTGCGGCGTCATGGGCGTGCCGCGTATGGGCGTAGATGGGGATTGCTGCTGCTGCTGCAAATGATGTTGCTGCATCAAGTGCGGATGTTGCAGATGTGGCGTCGTTGGCGCCGCTGCAACTCCTCCTGCTACTGTTGCTGGCGTTGTGGGTGTTCCTGGCCTAGGCATAGGTGTGCCAGTGGGTGTCATAGTGCGTGCTGCTGACGTTGGCTGCGGCTGCGACTGCGCTGCTTGTTGCTGCGTGTGTAAGTGTGTGCTGCTGTTGCCTGTTGCGTGTGTGTTGTTGTTGTTATTGTTGTTGTTGTTACTAAGTGTAGGGGGCATCGTGCCTGGTGGTGCTGGTGTTGTTGTCGGTGTTACTGCTGCTGGCGATGCTGGCGCCGACTCGCACTGCTCTTGTGTTTGACTCTGTTTGACCGGTGTGGATGATGTTGTTGTGGTGTTGGTCTTGTTATTGTTACTGTTGTTGTTGTTGTTGGTATTTTCGCCTAGTGATTTAAAGCGAATGCGTGGAAAAGAAGAAGAAGAACACAAACAAATTGAAGTCGAAAATTAAAATGATTTGGTTTTTTGTATAGCAAAAATTTTTGATTTCTAAATTATTTTAGAGCGCAGCCAATTTTAGTTTTATTTCATTTTGATTTTTTAATATATTTTTCATTTCGAGAGCGAACAGAAAGTGCATGTGATAAAACGAAAATATATAGAGCAAATGAGAAATGAGTTATAGAAGAATGCAAAATAGAAATAGAATAAGTAGAAATCATAAAAAGAAAAATCGTTTCTGTGGGCGCGCACTAGCTTCTCTTCTGTGTATATTTTTAAAATTCAGCACATTTGTTCGCCGTGGGCTATTTTGGCTTTTCATTTTCCTATTGAATTTGCATTTGCTTTAAGTAGTATTTTCGCCTGCATTTGCTTTGCATATTACTGTTCGTTGCTGCATTTGCACTATACACAATATTCTTTCTCATACAAAATCATTAATGGGATTCTGCAGGGGAACGGGGAAACTCACCAGCTGTTGTGTTGGCCAGGAAGCGCTTGGTTTTGTCGAGTATATAAGGCAGATTGTAGCCATCCTTGGTATAGCTGCGAAGTGTGGGAATAACTGAGTTAAATACACTCAAATATAATCATCTTCATTCTACTCACATTTCCGTGCGTTTTGTGCAAAATAGATTCTTGAAATTGCTGTAAATGCAAAAGAGTGTAAACGTTGGCAATCCCTGGCCCAAATAACGCGCAAATTTTATTTGTTCCGGCTTGTTGAGGCCACACTGATTCAAGGATAGCCATGGCCGATGATCCTTGATGTCGTATTCCTGTAAAATACAAAAATTGTTAGTTAAGGCATAGAATGATATAAAGATACCAATAGCCCTAATTCTAAATATCGAAACTAATCAACTTATAGCGTATTATATTATTTAATTTCAAATGAAAGAAGTTCTACATGTTCTATAAAACACACACATAGAAAGAGCATACATATCGGTCTTGCTGCACCATAAAAGTATGCTATATCAGATATCATTTCCTGAAGAATATGCCCACTGTTTAGCATTTTGCTACTTTGCAAAAGCCATACAACTGCTAGATGGAACTATACATATGGCCCAATGCAAATTACATAGATACACATTGTATATATTAAGGACTATCCCCACTCCCTAACCTCAAAAGATGACTGCTCGGGCAACGGCAAACACCCTCTAGGAATTTTAAGGCTATTATTATGCTGACGTCAAGCTCATTTCCTGCATATATGTACCAGTACATATGTATGTAGTACATGCATGTATTTGTGTATGTAATATTACAACTACCCCCAACCCAACACACTCACACACACCCACACACTTTGCAAGTGAAAACTTTGCCCACTACTAATCAAAACTTATAATTCGTGTACAACGAAAAGTTTAAAACGAAAATTGTACAAAAGCCAAAAACTTGCAGAGACCCCAAAATGCAAACACAATCATAGAAAGGACACCCTGCGCCTAAAAACATGTACACACACATACATACACCACACCCATACAATGTATATTTTATAGTGTAAAAATATAAAATAAAGCAGAAACGAGAAGGAAAAGGCAGCAAAGGCAAAACCAAATAGAAAAGCAAACAACATTTTCAATGAAGCCATTTTCAACAATGGAGACCGGGCAAGGGTAGAGAGGCAAGGGTATGCCCTCGTGTGTGTGTGTGCGAGTGTGTCTGTATGTGGGGAAAGGGTTGTCGCATGCCCATGTGCTTGTGTGTGTGTTTAAATAGGCGCAGCAGCTTGACGGACGTCTGTTTCTGTCTGTGTGTGTGTGTGTGTGTGTGTGAGATGAGAGAGAGTCAACAAGCATCGTCCGACGCGTCGTCAGCGTTCGTCGTTCGTCGCTGCTCGTTCAACGTCGACGCTGAAACTTATCAACATCCTCATAATCAGCGCGACGCCAACGTTGCCACCCAACGCCATGCGCCCACAGTCAGCCACCTTCTAAGCACACATGGCAACGCTGTCGAAAATTTCATATGTATGCATGTGTGTGTGTGTGTGTGCATGTACTTATGAATGTATGTGTGCATACATTTTGGGTTTTGATTATGTTAAAAATCAATAGAGCAAAAAGGAGTGACGACGCCCCGCCACAGAATATGATGGGGTAAGCAAAAGAAGTCAAGTTGCCTAGCCAAAATATTTTAAGCTTGACTTTATGTGTTTGCATGTGTGTGTGTGAGTGTGCGTGTGTCCGTGTGTCACCTGTCAAATTATGAAAGAGAGTAAGAGCAAAAGAGCGAACGCGAACAAGCAATTCAACGCCTTTGCCCATGATGACAGGCCCCTTCAGAGAGGTGTTACCTGGCGACTCATTAACAGCAGCCGCACTTTGCGTAAGAGAGGCAGATGCGAAGAGAGTGAGTGAGGGCACAGAGTCCGAGAGAGAGAGAGAGAGAGAGAGCCGAGCTTGTCAAGCCAAGTGTGGCCGTACTACTGATGGGCTGCTGTCACCACTTGATTGTTTTGGCTGTTGCTCACATTGGCAGGGCGTGGGGGTGGGGGTGACACTGTTTGTGTGTGTTTACATTCCCATAGCCGCTTAACTGTTTCATAGCAAAAAAAAAAAGAACTCAGAACAACAAAAAAGAAGGAATGAAAGCAGAAATGGCAATGTGTTGCCGCATTGTGTGCTCGCTTTTCCTTTTATTGTTTTGCTGCTTTTTGCAACTTATTGGCAGCAAGAGCAGACTTTTGTCTGAGTATGTGTGTGTGTGTGTGTGTGTGCTTGTGTGTTGTGCGTGCCTGTGCGTGGCGTATCCTGCTGTCTGAGTGTGTGCGTGTGTGTGTGCGAGTGAGTGTTAGCATTTGTGTGTGCGGCCTGCGGTTGTTGTCTGTGGTGTGTGTGTGGTGTGTGTGCTGTGTGTGATGTTGATGTTGTTGTTTTTATTGAGACAAGTGTGAATTGTTTTTCTTTTCTGTTTTCTGTTTTTCTGCTTGTGCGTGCAACAGCAGCAGCAACAACAGTTGCTCGTGTTTATGTTGTTGTCGCCTGCCTGGCCTGACCATGATTTTTTGATTTTTGAGGGTTGCGTGTGCGCCCCAGTCCCACTCCCAGTCCCAGTTTCAGTTTCAGTTTTGTTTATGTGCGTTCGTGTGTACAACGCAGTCCGGTGGCGGGGGGAGGAGGTAACAATTTTCACACTTTCACTTCTTGCGTTTAACAGGTTTTTAACAACAATTTGAGTGTTCCACGTGTGAGTGTGTGTGTGTGATAAAGGGTGGAAAAAGCTCATTAATTATTGCCTTAACGCTCGTTTACCTTCCCCTTCAGATGCTCCTTAATTAAAGCCCAACGGGCAGAACACGTATAGAGTGCGAGTAAACCTAACCTCAATGTTCTGTTACTCGGCTCGTTGCTAATTAGACACCCGTTCATTGCAGCATAATATCAAAGTACATACATACTGATTTATATACTTACATATTTACCCGTATACCTACAGCAAAATTAGAAATGTATATTTTACATTTTTGGCAACAAACAGCGGCCTTTGCCCACACACCCCCCAGTAACCCCTTGCGCCCGTTATACAACACTAATTTAATATGGCCCCAAAGCTAAATATTTTATGTGAGTGTGTGTGTGTGTGTGTGTGTTAGTTGACAGTGTGTACACACAAATATACATACACATAGAGTCATCATATAAGTTTGGCAAGTACAGTTATACATAGTTATAATAAAATATGTATATATATTGGTATGCATGTATTAGTGTGCTTACATGTACCCAGCGTGTGTATATAATTTAAATTTATAATCAATGTACATGTGTTGCTGTGTGAGCGCGTAAATTGTGCGAAGCCGAGACATTGTACCTGCCTCTGCCACAGTAAGCTCCCACAGCCCCCACCCACCCAACCACACTGCTCCCCAGTTAAGCTGCCCCTTACATGCACGCATACAGTTGTACTTATTGCATATGTGTGTGTGTGTGTGTGTGTGTGTGTATTGGTGACTGCGACTGTTACTGCTGCTGTTGCTGCTGCCCCTGCTGCATGCGCATTTAGTAGCCTTCAACGACGCCTCTAGGGGCCCTCACACTCAAACGCGCAGTAAAACACACACACACACACACACACACACACACACACACACACACACACACACACACACACAGCTACAGCAAAGGACACGACGAAGGCGGGAGCTCAATGGACAGTGCGCCCCAAGTAACTTGATGATTGTACGTATGTACGTATGTATGTGAACGTAAGAGAACGTGCGGGTGTAAAGACATAGAGAGAGAGAGAGCGAGTGCGAGAGGGTCCATATACAATTACTCAATAGCGCCCGCTTGAGCTTTTTGGGGGTTGCCAGATCCACACATAACTATACACATACACACACAGACACACACATAAGTATAGACGAAACTTTGTAGTTTGAGCAGCAGCCGCCCCCCGCCTTTGCCTTTGCCTTTGCTTCCTTCCGCTGCTGTAAGTAAAGTTTTTGAGCAAAGGAGTGAGACTGCCAGGCGAGTGAGAGCAACAATTTTGAGTTGAGAGAGAGAGAGAGAGAGAGAGAGGCTAGGCATCTTAGAACTAAAATGTTGTAATAGCGACCGAAGGGCCGAGAAAGCAGCCATGTTGAAATAAGGTTAGGCTCTAGCTGCTGCCTTTGTTGTTGTTGCTGGTGGTTTTATTGCTGTTGTTGTTGCTGCTGCTGCTGCTGCTGCTGTGCCTTCCTGTATTATGCCATCAATGCCGTTTCGTACATAGTTTGAGTGTATTTGTCTGTGTGGATTGTGTGGGTGCTGTGTGTTGGTTCAACCAAATCTAGTTGGTCTCCTTGTCGGTGTTTATGTGTGCTTGCATAAGTGTGTGTGTGTGTGTGTGTTGCTGCGTTTCGATAAAGCTGAGCGTAATGAGCATGTATCGGTGTGAGTGAGTGCTGGGGCAGGGTTGCCTGACTGCCTGACTGGCATAGTGTTGAAAAGGCGCCAAATGTGGGGGAATGTGTGTAAATATATATAAATACATATGTACATTTATCTATATGTATGTAGGTGTTTAGAATCACACACCCGCTTACACACACGGGCTCACATTGTGTGGCACACATGATTACAGTTGTATTCGTATTTGTGAATTTGTGGTTGTGGGTTGCGCCCGCTGCTGCAGTCGACGCCAGCTGCGACGTCGCTGCCCCTGTTATTACAATTTATAATGACATTCGTTATGCGAGTGTATGGGTGCGATGGGCATGTGTGGGTGGGGATGGGCGGCAAATAATAGAGTGAGAAATGCGCTTGTGTAAAGGATATGAACGGTGTATCCGCGTTATGAATACATATATACGCACATGCATACATATATAAATGTGACATACATACAAATCTACATATGAAACTGTATGTATTGTACGAGTACATTGTATTCGATTTGTCGGGGTATTTTGATAGAAAAATGTTTGAAATTGATTGCAAACGAGGAAGGGGAAGGGGGACGGTGTGAATAAAGTTAATCCAATTCTTCTTTTAGTTTCGACATTCAATGTGTATCCTTTCATCAATATATGTATGTAGAACCATTCATCTCGAACAGTCCATTCCTTTTCAATCAATTTCTACATTTCTCTACTTCAAACTGTTCAGCTTGGGGTCCTTCTTTGCCGTGAATATTAGTATACATTATAGGAGATATGTTATCGAAAGTATTACATATAGAAACATTGTAAAATTTATGTAAATGGAATCATAAAGTTTTGTATAAGTTTTTACGGGTATGTAGAGAAGGGATTAGGATGTTTCGATATATTGGCATCATCCCAACGTTCAGTTTACATTCCTTGAGGAATAAACATTTTTCTATCTTCAATCTTCCTAGTGCTTTTCTCACATTTACATATTCAAACTAGGGGCCTTCCCTTCCCATTTCGATTCCCTACTATCCCTGGCTTTGCCCCCCGACTCACCTCGCAAAACTTAATGAAATTCTCGACAACAATCGATTTGTCCGACAATGTCATTTGGCCAGTGAAACGAACGCCCAGGTGCTTGAGCGTGTCCTTCTTCTTGGAGGGCAGCTTGTTCATGTGCTGAAATATGCCCTCCTCCACCTTGTGCGATGGATGCACATCGAAGTTCTCCTTGATCACAAAGCTGCCGAGCAGCTTGGGTGCACCCGCTGCGGCTGATGAGCAACTGGCGCCGCTTAGTAGACCGAATTCTCCCGCGCTGCCGCAGTGCTCCTCCGATGAGGTATTTGAATTGGAGGCGTTTAGATGTGAGTTGGGAAAGGCGAGCAGTTCCAGGGAGGATTCGTTCGAATTGGAACCATTCGATCCATTCGATGCACTCGTCATGTGTTGCAGCTCGAACATGGTTTGCTTCGAGTCATGGTCGAAGACGGCGTCCAGCGTGGATGAGTTGGCGTCCAGGCTGTTGGAAGAACGGGAAACGGAAGACAGCAGTGCAGCGACCTTGCGTGATGCGGAGCGTGACTTTTGCGCGATGCTCGTCGAGTCCAGATCAAGCAGTCCACCGGTGGCACCCACTGGCGATGCGGGCAGTGGTGGGGGTGTGACACCTCTGCCCGCCATACCGCCTGCTGGTGCTGCTGCATGTGATGGCGTTAGCTTGCTGCTCTTGTCTGCCACTGCAGCGTCAGCGCCATCCTCTGCTGCGCTGCCACCTGCGCTGTTGTGGGGCGTGAAATCCGTGGAGTGACGCAGATATTTGATAAACTCAAAGGAACCATCAAAGTGCTGAGCGGTGCTGGCAGAGCCGCTGACAATCGCTGCAGCTGGCGCGTGTCCGTTCGGCGTGGCCACCGCAGTGGGCCACCGATTGCTTAACAACTGCGACGTCGACGCTGGCAGCGCTGTCGATAGAACTGCCGGCGTTTCAGGGACTTCACGCTGCAGCGATTGCTGTGACGTCGCCGCCTCATAGCTGAACTCGCCGCTGCCGACGCCATTTGTGTGTGAATACTGTTGCTGCTGTTGTTGTAGCTGCTGCTGCTGCTGCTGCTGTTGCTGTTGCGTCGACTGAGCAAACACTTGAAATTCCTCGAAATTTGTGCATTTCAGTTCGCCATTGCTCAAGTACTTGGAAAACTCTGAAGGATCGTTCAGCGAGTTGAGAAAGAATGAGCTGAAATTGCTCGATATGCAGGACATTTTCTTTTAGTTTTATATATGTATTACAATTATTACTACTCCTGTTGTGGTTGTTGTTGTTGCTAATACTGTGTATATGATAACGCTTATGTATAGGTTACAATTATATATTTATCTTTCAGTTGAATTATTTATGTATTTTGTTTAAAGCTGCTCCTTTTTCATTAGTTTTAGTGGTTGTTGTGAAAATTATGGCACATTTGAATTTTGTTGTATTTCCTTTTCTACTCTTATTCTTATTACTTTTGCGTGTTTTGCTCGCTTATTATTTTGCTTTTTGCTTTTGATTTGATTTCGCGCAGCCCAAGTGTTAATAATTTACACTCAGCTATAGCTGCTGTTTCGAAATGTACTTTTAGTTTTCCATTTCCAGCGCTTTTCGTGCGTTCATATTTTATTACAATTTTCCCCTACATACGCACACACACGGAGAGAGAAAAACATTACTTGCACATGTGTGTGTGTGTGTATATAAATTTGTCTTCTTATTATAGCAAAAGCAAAGTGTAATTTATTATTCTTATAGCTTGCTCCGCTGACGCTGCTGCCTCTGCTGCTGCTCTGCTTCTGCCCCTCTCGCTGCCTTTCGCTCCTTGGCGGCCTTTTCACCGTATGTGGTCGCTTGTTTCTCTTGTTATTGTTGTTGTTGTAGTACTGTCTTGGCTAGCATGTGCATACACGCGTGTTTGTGTTTGTGTGTGTCCGTGTGTCTCTGTGTACGTTCAATTGCCTTCCACTGCCATTGCCCCTTCTCCGCTCTCACACTCACACGAATACAAAACACATGCACTGCTTCTGCCGACAGCGACGTTGACGTTGACGTCGACGGCGGAGCGGCGATTACAAACTGGTCTCTGCTTTGCGGTCTCGGCCTGTCTTTTGGCTATATTATTATTATTGTTATTTGTATTTGTTTGTGTATTACAATACAATTTCTATTTTTGCACTATATTCACTTGGTTTTTCTTTTGTTTCCTTTTTCGTTAATTTTCGCCTCACACACACACTCAAACACAAGTAGATGTTATTAGCGAGGCGCGGCTGCGACGTTAGTTGAGATTTCGTTTTCTTTTCACATTGATTTCAAAACAAATGTAGTCGCCTGGCGGAAATCGGAAAATATTGTGTTGAATTTTCACCGTTGCCCAGCAGAGTAAAGCAACGCGACGTAACCGTACCGCACTCGGATGAGAACTGAGTCCGAAAACTGAGCGGAAAACTGAGCGCGCTAGTTAATCTGTTCATGCTTCCTCTTCGCTTCGCTCTTGCTGCGCTCTCTCTCTCTCCCTCTCTCTTGCAATGAGCGCAAGTCACGTCTGAGTGTTAGTGTGTGTATGTGTGCGTGTGTGTGTTGCGCGCGCTCCTTGTAGTTGTAATCAAAATCAGTTGTTCGTTGTTGTTGCTGTTGTTGCAGTGGCTCAGCGACTAGGAAACGTGTATTTCTTCCTGTGACAGGCTGCTTTTGCTCTTTTTAACCCTTCCATATAAACCTGATTTAATCTTTGATTATTATGCCTAGTGTTGTTGTAGTTGCTGCTGCCGCTGAAACTGCCGCTGCTGCTGCTGTTGTTGCTCTTGAGGATTATGGTTGCCTTTCCTTTGCTATTTTCGAAAATTCCACTAAATTATCCGTTGTGTTGTCTGCGCTTGTTTGTGTTTGTGCATGTGTGTGCCTGTGTGCAGGTAAAGCAGTTCATTTGCCTAGAGTTGCCGTACCGTTTAATTTTACGAGACCACCTGGAATGCGAAAAATGAATTTTTATTAGTTTTTCGTTTTATGGGTTCTCATTTACAATTTTCGGTCGAACGCCGCTGGCGATTTCCACATTAAAACTAACTGAGGTGCATGCAACGCGCAGGTAACAGTTTCACAAGGCCGTCATAATTCCATAAAACAAGAGTGCAATTCGTATAGGTGTTGACAACCCTGGCAGTCTCTAAATAGGATAAGAGCGCCTACACAGCTCCTTTCCCCCCTGCGTGATCTATCGTTACACAGTAACAACAGCTCGCCAAATACTTAAGCCGCAAAGCGACTTTCAGCTCAATTTATGGCCATTTAAAATTTTGTGCAAAGAATTTTTATAGTTGTTTTATGTATATACATATGCATATATACAGTGTACAAGCTTATATACATTTAAATGTGTATAAGCAGGCAGATTCGCTGTTTTGTTCAATAAATATAATTGCCATTGCAGACGCTTTTAATTATAAATAGAGCGCGGCAGGGAAGTCATCAATTAGGCAAAAAGGCGAGCAAAAATGTAAACAGAAATGTACTTTTGTCATAATTACTAACTTTTCGGCAAGCAGCACAATTTCGTATTTAAATTGGTAACGTGCATTCGTACTAGTTTAATAGACACTCAATTTTCGATGTTACAACACACTAGCTTACAATTTTCATACGGTGTCCGAGTGTATGCGTATTTTTATGCATATATATGTGGGTAATTTTTCAATTAATTTTAATTATAAACTTAATTAGGAAATCAATGAACGAACGGAACGAAACGGAACCAACAGGCACAATTGGGGAAAAGTCTGTGAGGCTAGCGCGCGACGCCAACAAGTAAGAGTGAGCGCGGAAGGCAAAGCAAGAGCAGTGCGGCAACAAAAACAATGACAATTCTCAAGTGCGCTGCGCACAACAATAAAAATATTACCTACACACACGGTTGCCAATGTTAAAAAATGAATGAAAAAAGGTGAAAATTACATTATAATTTAACCAACATATGTTTTTGCAACATATTATAGATATTTCCATTGAATTTAATGAAAAGAGCAACAATTTTGGGGCGAAAACACCACATGTGGCTACAAGGTTTTGTCCAGTGGCACAAAATACTGAAAGTCACAGTTACACCCACAAAATATTTTTCCCCGCAACATGGCAACACTGGCCTTCGATGAAACTCTTGTTAGGAACAGCTGAATTGTTATCGGTTATTCGGCACAAAACGTGCGCCAACGATAATAAAAACAATAACAGGATGAAATTTGCAATAAAGACTATTAGTAAAAAATCTGGCCGCTTAGGTCAGTTGTGTATCAAGGAGGGAAAAGAGTTTCAAACCCCTATGCTTATGCAAACAACTAAAGGTGGCAGCATTCCATATCTAAGCGCCGATGCATTCGAATTTGTCAGCAAGGAGCAACAATTGCTCCAGCTAACATTATGCACAATGGATCAAATGGCTGACTCATTAGCACAATGGAAACGTAGCCTTAGTGACTATGTTGGCTTTCCAGGACACAACACTGTGCTCCTACTTCGTGATCCCTGTGAGACAACTCCAACAGGTGGCAATGACCGTGATGTAGTACCGCTCTTTACAAGACGTGGTAAAGAATCGCTTACGGCTGTACAATACCTAGAGATGGTGGCCAGTTTTGCTCCCGACGTATACCAAGGTCTCTGTGATGCGGACACAAATCCCGAGAGCACCAAGAAGAGAGTACAAAAATCAGTTGATCGCACCGAGCGATTTATGGATCAGTGTTACGAACAGCATAGCAAACTGGAGCGGCTGGCTAATTCCACATTGCTGGCACCAATTGTGGGCGGTTATAATACATTCGCACGGACGCAATCCATCAAGCACGCACGCAGCCAACCAGCCGGCAGTTATGGAGGCTATGTACTCGAGGGATTCCATACAAATGGCTTGGGCGCGACGACATTGCAAGGTTCCCAATTACTGTCGGTTGTAGAACACTGTGTGCAGCAGTTCGAGGAAGAGAAGCCACGTCTAATGCCTGGTGCTTACACACCATTGCTAATACTAGAGTTAATACGGTTAGGCGTGGATGTCTTCGATACTTCCTATGCTTACTGTGCAGCGGTCAACTACAAAGCTCTAACGTTTAGTTTTAGCGTGGATAAGGACAAACATTACCCATTCTTGGATTTAACAGATGAAGCTATCAAGGAGCAATTTACACCGCTGCTAAGCGGCTGCAACTGCTTGGCCTGTCAGAAGCATACACGGGCCTACATTCATCATCTGTACAAGACGCACGAACTACTCGGACCCATTTTGCTCATGATGTAAGTTTAGAGAGATTCAAATGACTCCCATTAATAGAACGTTCTTTGTATTTTACAGCCACAATTTACACCATTATACAAGATTTTTTGAAGCTATTCGTGCCAGTATTGAGACAGATCAGCTGCCAGAGCTGTTGGATCATGTGAGAATACAGAATACGGAGGGGGAAGTAGACTATAGCATTCATCCCAATGTGAAGGTTGTTACTAAAGCTGCTATGGGCAAAGGATTTGCTGCAGCTGCTGCAGATAAATTATAGACTTGACTATAATAAAAAATGCTTCTATACTAGTTAATAGCCTCATTTCTTATATTAAAAACAATTGCTGCCATAGGTTGTCCGACGTTCCGTTAACTATGTCGTGGACTTTTGCATAGACTGCTTTGTAGGCATCTCCCGTTATGTATTTAATACGTTCAAGCAACATTTCCTCGGTTACGTTCTCCAGTTTCTCCTTATCTGAAATGAATTAATATAGTAAGATGCGATGTGACTATTATACAGGTGATTACCTACCTGCTAATGGGAAGAACCCAGCTAATTCACAGAAGCCCACGTTGAAGGCTGTTACATCCTTATTCACACAATATTTCTCTCGTACGAAAAGGAACAAGCGAAGATCTCCGCTATCCGAGTGACGTGTGATGAAGAGGTTATGGGGCACATTGTTACTGCACAGCCACTCTATAACCTTCTGGATATTTTGGACTTTTGCTTCCACGCGTTGCTCATCGTCTGTTGAAGGAAAGACAAAGCATATCGCCTCGGTTGGGGATTTGTTTGTTAGGCGGTATGCGTAACCACCTGCCAGGGGCTGTAGTTTTACTTTGTCTATGTACAAATCAGATGGCAATTTCAGTAGATGAAAATGCAAATGATTCACTGATGCTAGAGCACCAGGGCTGTTGTATCCCATGTACATATTTGGATCATCAATATTCCTCAGAAAATGTATGCAGAAACTTAGAGCGCCAGGTGTGACACGTTGCACCAGGTTACTCCTAACATCCGGGCAGATAAGTGTATGATATTGAGTAAGTGGACTTTTGTTAATAATCATCTGGACTGAAGAGTTCGATCTTTCATCGTCTATGGTCAGCAGCACCTCCAGCTCGTCGACTTTGTTAAAGTTAAACATATTCGGCTTAAATGTGGGCTTCAAGCTATCTATAGTTTCTGGAGCTCGGCGTTTTAGCGAACGATCTTCATTTAGCTGGAATCATAATAATAATTGTTGTACTATGTTTTATCGAAAACTGTTTACTGTGCCCACCTCAGCGTAAAAGCCACATTTGCCAGGTAATCTTTTCCCTTGCCTCGCATCGGCAAGCTGATAGGCAAATAGTCCAGGTACCTTCTGTAATTCCAGCCAGCGGATTTTGAGGTCATTTAGATAATTTTGTGCCCTCGAATCAAGGGAAGCATCGTATTTGGCTTTGCTCATCGTTCGAATACGCTTCCGTGGTTCTAGTCCACCCATAATAACAGCTACCTTCAATAGGGTTGCCATACCATTGAATTTGAGTCTGCATATGGCAATAGCTTTGTTTGAATTTCCTCTCGAATTTAAATGAACATTTTGCGCAAAAATTCGGCTTTGTTTCAGAAATCGGCGAAAGCCCGACCAACACCAAGACATTATTGGTTAATCTGATAAAGGTCCTAGATGTGAAATGTATATGACAGTGAATTTGATAAATATTATAATAAACAGTGGCAACCCTTTCCCTGCCAGCTGATTATTGTTTTAATTTTTAGGTAGCTTTGCAAGAAAATATAAATTATGGAAACTCGAGGAAAAATTAGCGGGTCTTGTGAGAAGTTTTGCCCCGACAAGGAAGCAAAAATGTAAGAAAACACAAATAGTATAAATTCCAGTTCACATTCGCTGTGTCCCCTGCAGGCGCATAAAAAAAAAGTTGCTCCATTATTTTGAGTACAAGGATGGACAAAAGAATGTGCCAGGCATCCTGGTAAAGGAGTTTACCCGCTCTGCAGCTGACGCAAAGATGCCGAATGCAAATGACATGCGCACTCAATTGTGTTTGAATAAAACTGTTGAATATCTGCTCAAGGAGTAAGTACCTGTAGAATGTTTCGATATAATCAACTATAATCATTTTTTTTAGTGTTGTGATGGATGAACGTAAGCCATATTACTGGGTATACGATTTCATATTCGATCGCTTGCGTATGGTGCGCCGAGAAATTGTCATACAACAATATGAGGCAAGGCAAACCATACATCTGCTGGAGCCGATGATAATGTTTCTGGCATACAGTCGATATCGTCTCTGTGCAGAACCTATTGAGAAATTTGATCAGAAAATATGCAATCAGCATTTGCAGGAATGTTTGAATATGGTGCTCTGTTGCTACAAAGAACTGGATGATGAAGCTGAGAAAGAAAATCACAAAGCTCCCACTCTGCGTGCTCTTGAACGTCGATGTTTCATTGAGGCATTGTATCAGATTTTCAATATGGGAACACCGGAAGCTCTGGTGCGTGGTTTAACATTGCCTGCTGAAGTACGGGAAAATGAGATATTTAAGCTTGCCTTTGGCATTTGTATGAATTATCATCAGGGAAATCTGTACCGTGTGATAATAAGTTTACCGAAATTGCCACACATCATCTGCGCGGTGGCTGCTTCAAAATTACAGATGATTAGAAGGTAACATACATTGGGCTAAAACTCCACTCCTTCTACAAAACTTTTGTTTGTTCATATATCCATAGACGCTTGTTGGAAATCTTCGCCCACGCCTACAATAACAAACAGCTTACAGTGCCAACATCCTATCTGTTGCGTGTATCTTTGGTTGACGCACAGGTCCTGGATGAACTTTGTGCGCATTACAACATATCCATGACTGATGATCGCAAAGCAGTGCAGTTCAATAAGACTATATTTAATAGTTCTGCAGAAACAGTAAAAGCACAACAGGAACCCTTTGTTGATGCTAAACTGTCGCGGATTTATCTGCCTGAAGTGTTGCTTCTTAAAAAGTTGTGGCTGTAAATTGATCTCAATTAGTGAATAGGAAAACGTAATTATTTATGTTTATATTTGTGGAAACTGAATTCATGAAGAGTTCTGGCGGGAAAACAGGCTGGCAACCCTGTTTCGAAAATTATTATCGGTGTCGATAATACAAACAAGTTGTAAATAAAAAGAAATTGTAAATAAAACAAATTATGCCTATTTAAAAATAATATTGTTTAAATTAACTTTTAAAACATATATATGATTTTAATAATGACAATAATTTTTAAATCATTTTAAACAGCCCCCGGCTGGACGCTCACCGCACATACGCAAATATTCACATATGTATACACAAAGCGCACGCAGAGTTGCATTTTATCGGCCGTCGGTCCGCCGTCAAGCACTAACACCAACAAAAAGTTGTACGCAAGAGAAAGTGCTTGAGCCATTTTGGAAAATACAATTCCGCCATATTTACCGGCAAAATTCAAAATATTTACATTGTTAGTAAACATTTATCGGCTACTGCATAATATTGTGCAATATTCGGCAAGTGTTTGGTCGCGTGGAGACCAAAAAGCGACACATTTAACAGACAACGTCTGCTACTGCCGCTGCTATCGTCGACGCAGCGCCCCACGCACCGATGACAATAAGAGCAAACTAAAGAACGGCAAAAACAACAACAAAAACTTGAAACGCAATTGGGCTGGTGGGTAAGTTTGTATTTGTTATTACTGCTAAATGGTTTGTTGCTCTAATTGACAATTTGCAGTGGCCCAACATCATCCACAAAGGCATACACACTAACGCGCGCGCCTACACATACACAGAGACGTAGTTAGACACACACACACCAACACGCAGAGGCAGACATAAACGACGTCAACGACGACGACGGCGACGATGACAAGTCATCATCAAGGCGGCAATTTTCAGGCCAGGGCGCCGCCAATTGTTAAGAACCTATCACTTGCTGCAGCCGCTGTACCACTGCCAATGCCCCTTCCCCTCTCTATGCCTATGTCCATATCCTCTTCGTCATCATCATCGTCGTCATCGGCAGTGCACAATACAAATACAACAAACACATCACCCTTGTATTTCACTCAAGTGATGCCACCGACAACGGCCAGCGTGGAGCATCAGCATCTGTACAGCTCCGAACTGGATGGCACAGCCGGTGACAACGAGAGCTATCTGATTGAGGAGATCATCGATGATTATGATGATGAGCCAAACATCGTTGTAGATACCGGTGAGTTTTTCATATCCGGTGACATCTACGAATACTACCCGGTAGACCGCATGGATAGGCTGGGCGCATTAGTCAGTGTGGCTACAGCAGATGCATTACCTCCGCCCATAATTATGCAGCAGCAAGAGCATGACAGCGATGAGGAGGAAGATGATGAAGATCAGCTTATGGATTCGGAGATGCGACTATCATCTGGGGAGGAAGATGAGGAGGGAACGCAGGCCATGCAACGGGATGCGAATGCTTTTGAAATTGCCTCAGAAATGCTAACCACAATTGAGGCAACAGCAGCAACCATCAAGGAGGAGCAACTCGAGAACGATTACTACGTGAAATCAACGGATGATTCGAATAGTTGTCATGTGCAAGACTTTAAGCCCTTTGACAGACAACGGCATACTACTAACAATATCAACAACAATATTACCGGCAATGGCACTCAGAAGCGTTGGAAGCAAACCAAAGTGCCCATACGAATCCCACAGGATCAGTTCAATGTAACGCTGTGGTCATCGCTCAACTCCGAGGATGAGGATGACGAGGAACTGGAGCTAGATGATCAGCATGGGGATCAGCAGCATCAGCTAGCCACACAACAGGTGGCAGTTAGCGCAACGGGTCGAAATGCCAACGAGATACCAAAACTGATCATTGATGAGCATATGATGCATCATGATGTGCTCAGCGACGGGATTGGGAACGAGTATGTCATATTGCCCGATCCATTCAGTGCAGCGGCTGTCACAGATGTTGAGGAGGTGGTAAGTGCATTTATGGCGGATGGCGAGGGCGATGGCGACAGTGATGACTTCAAAGAACAGGACATCGAGGAGGATAGTCAATCGCTGAGTGAACAGTATCAGCTGGATGAAGCATACGGTAGCATAGAGCTGATCGAGAATATGCCCAATCCAGTTGAACTCATGTCTGTCCCAGTGTCCACCAACTCCACAACAGCAACAACGTTAGCCTCAGCAGGAACAACACCCACAGGTGCAGCTGCAGCAGCTGCCGCACCGACCAAAGCTATACCCAAGCTCGTCCTGCAGAACAGCAGTACCAATGTGCGTCTGAAAGCAAGCAACAATAGTATCACAAAGGTTACGAAACGTCAATTGGCCAATCAAGCACCGCCTCCGCTGGTACCTGCCGGCAACAACAACCTCCCGCAACAGCAGCAGCACCATCATCAGAATCATCATCAGCAACAGCAGCAGCAATCCCAGCATCGTCATCAAACAGTACCGACAACAATGCCAGCATCGACTCCCGCACTGGAGGACGACGAGGAGCCCAAGTTTCGTTGCACACACCGCGGCTGCAACAAAGAATTCCGCAATCACTCCGCCATGCGAAAGCACATGCACACGCACGGTCCGCGCGGTCATGTGTGCAACGTGTGTGGCAAAAGTTTTGTGGAGAGCTCGAAGCTAAAGCGACACCAGCTGGTGCACACTGGTGAGAAGCCATTCGAGTGCACCTTCGAGGGCTGTGGCAAGCGTTTCTCGCTAGACTTCAATCTGCGAACTCATGTCCGCATTCATACTGGAGATCGACCATATCACTGCCCCATCGATGGCTGCTCCAAATGCTTTGCCCAGTCCACAAATCTCAAATCCCATATGTTAACGCATACAAAACCCAAACGCAAATGGCCCCGAGCGCCACAGGTGAACAACAAGGCGTCATCGTCATCTCTGGTGGCTCGTTATGGACGCCTGGAGTTTGGAGAGGATCCCACACTTGTCTACGTGGAGCCTAATGAGGAGCTGGCGTCGGTGCTACTGGATAGCACATCAACACCATCCTAACTAGCAATGCCAGCCCTAGCTGTTGTGATCTGAATCTGAGGATGGATGACTTATAGTCTGTACAGTTAGTTATAGTCACATTAGTTCTACAAGCAGGCAATGGCAATGGAGCTCAGGAGGAGTGCACTTGGTGCCGTCTCCTGTTGCTCCTATGGCCAATAGGTCTTACAACAAAGTAGTGAATAAGCTGTAGCATAAGTTTGGAAATTGAAATGATTGGAATGCGCGACACACGATGGTCGGAAAGTGTTTTAGATGTTAGTTTTTTACTTTTTAAATGAAGAATAATCTAAGCCCCAAGCATCCTCCATAGAAGAGACCATATTACCACTCCACATCTCAATACTGGCAGCAACTGCGGAATACTTTAGTTTTGATCTACTTCTGATCTTATAGTGCGGCTACTCGAATAACAAAAGGCTGCATCAAACTTTTTCTATGCATCTTACAAATACAATTAATATACTATTTAATACACACATACATCTAATAACAATAGGCTATATATTTTTGTAATGAAACTGTAACAATTAGTGCATTGAAGTGCAAAGTAAAGTATATATATATACATACATATATATATAAAAGAAACGAATAACAAAGATAAGATACCGTCAATTACATTTCATTCTCAACTGGTTCTAGGTATCACAAGTGCCAATCCACCTGGTCAGCGGGAAGTAAAGATTGCCGCAATCGAAATTTATAACACATTTTGGATTTATTTGAACAGGCAGAATGGAATCTTAAATCTACATTTGCTTAAATACTGTGAAACGAGAGTAAACAATAAGTTTATCGTATTGTAAGCCACTTGATGCAAACGAAGCTCAGTCACATTTTACAGATAGTTAAGCTTATGCGATACAGAGGTACACTATTATTATAATGAATTCCTTGAGTTTCTTAACTTTGAACCGAGTTCAGAGTTTCTCCATCTTTACATTACTTTGTTTTCTTTTTGCATGACTAAGCCGAGAAAGCCGTAGCGGAATTTTAGATAAACTAAGCGATTTTTGCATAAATGTATAAAGTCATAAAGCAATGAACTATGTGACCTTGAGGGCTGCTCCGTGAGTCGACGTTACTGTGGGCACAATGCTGGCGAGGGGTGTGTATCCAATTAGATTGCCTGTTACCGACAGCAGAACGGAATAATTAAAGTACCAGAACACACAAAATAGGACCATAAAGATGACGTCTGTGGGGAAATACAAGCGATAAGAATACAATTACAGTGAATAAAATATGACTAGTGGCTGAATCGTGTGCATGTTTACAACTTACGTATCGTTACACGCTCCCATTTTTCCACAACATACAGCTCGGTAACCTGCGTAGACAGAATAACAATTTAATTAAATTACATACACACATATATGTACATATATGAAGATTCACACATGTTTCCTTGATAGCATCGTCTAGAGTTGAATTGAAGTACATACCATGAGATATCGGAACCACCAGTAATTGGCAAAATTGACTACGTTGTTCAGCATTTTGTTGAAAAGTGGTAGTAACAGATTTTGATTGAGGTATTAAGAACCTTAAATCTTATTAGTTTATTCCGAAGCCGAACGCAAAAATTGTCAAAACATCGATGTCAATATCGATATTATCGATGGCTGCACTTTCGTCAAATATCGATAATTATTTTAGATATATCGATGTTGGGTTAAAAATATCTGTGTAGTACAATACCTTGCCAATAGATGGCGGTAATTAGTAATTAGGTAACTTTGAAAAATGCCAAAATGAGTACTGTAGGCGACAATATCGTTATCGTTCGTCATCGGCAGCAGCTGATTTCGAAATTTCACAATTATTTTTATTGTTTGTGTTTAACATGTCGAATCACATCGTAAAAGTTTTACAGCGCCCTCAATTGAGCCACAGCCAATCGGATGTTAAGCATTTTATTTACATCCACAGCAAGTGGCTGGAAGATTCAACAGAACTGGAACTGCATCTTACTACAAACGGTGCAACTTACAGGGGTACACTGGAACATAAGGAAATCAAAGCTGGTGCCGAAGAATTGGAATTGCCGTACGATGAGTTCTATGCTGAGACCAAGAAATGCTTAACCACTCAAATGGGTTTGGCACAATTCGACTACATACTGAACGAGAAGAAAGCCACATTCAAGGCTGTCAAGTGCATGGGATTTGAAATATTATATGTGGATGTGCCACTTCGTAAGATTTCCAACTGCTACCAGTTGCTGGATGCTGCCATTGAATGTGCCGAAAATAAAGCTGTGGTTCCTGCTGCTTGTGATACCAATGACAGTCAAATAAACCAGTCCAGCGAAATGGCCGTGGCATACGAGCAATATATTGAGGGCTCTAAGCTGGCAGAGAAGAAACTGCTAAAGAAGTTTGTAATGCTGCTCAATAGCAAGAAACAACACATTGAAAAGTTGGAAGGGCAGCTGAAGAAGCGTAGGAAGGTGTCGTCGGCAACAGATGAGGACGATCAGGTTTATGAGGCCGTCACCCAGGCCTTAACCGAGGCAGAAAAAGCAGGAGAATAGCAATGTCCTCTCTATGTAGTCTACATCTATATTACTATAGTATTTGCAGTTGCTTTGTAAATGTATTTAAAAACGATCAGGGATTATGTCCATTCCAGTGATTTGTTTTTAATAAATTAACTTTTATAAGGTATATGTGTATATGTATAAATAAACAACAAATAGATCTTTAAACATAATATACATTACAATTACAATACGATCAATGCGTGTGTATTAATTTGCATCAGCTTACAGTTAAAGCAAACGTTCGATTTGCCTTTTGGAATAAGTTACAATTGTCGTTGCAGTTATTTCTCGTTTTGGAATTTCTTGCAGTTATTTTGTCGTACAATACAAACGATAAGCGAAAATCAGTTATAAAAAAATCATAATAAAAGCATTCGCCATAAATTGGTATATGTATGCTATCTGTATATATGTATGTGTATATACGTTATGTATAAATATGTTAGGCGTGTGTAACATTTGAAAAAGAGTAAACAAATGGGCGCTGCACTCAGAGCGCAAGCAGATCCTCCTCAGCGCCTGGTTTCTTTGGTGTCTTTCGTAAGCTGCTATCGGTTGCTGGCACTGATCCTGAACCTGTCGTGGCACTGGCGGCGGCGTTGGAGTTCGATGCATTGATCGTTGGAAGATTTTCAGCGGCAGCGGCTCGTTCTTCGAGAAATTTATCAAACTCGGAGCTAGTCAGTTCTTCAATGCCCTCAATGTCCTTCTGCAGGACAAAAGGAAATATTAACATCTCTAAACAATCGAGGTAAAAACAAAATACATATGCCACAAGCAAATGAAATTATAAATTTGATGTGCTAAATGGATTATTTGATGGGAAAAAGCGAGTGTGAATGATTTTATTTGCTGCTGCTTTGCTACTTACTGAGCTGCCCAGCCACGCCTCCATTTCGTCGATCTCATTCTCTTTCGTCGACTATGTGGGCGCCATCGGAACAGAACACAAATCAAACGAATCAAATCGAAAATTGCACAAGGAAAACCATAAAAACAAAGAAAACAATTATAATTTACAAAATAAACATAAATATATATAAAAATATAAGAGCGCCATTAGTTTAAAATGATTCTAGGCGTCTGTTTTACTCACTTTACTTACCACCGGCATTTCGCCGGCTGCACGTGGCTGATGTGGCGTCGGCGACTGCTTCTGTTGCTTGTAAGGCGAGGCAACACTGCCAGCTGCGGCATCCACGCTGGGTATATCTCGCAGCAGATCCGTTTTGCTGTTGGATTGAAAAGTAATTTTAATAAAATCTGATTGTAAAATGGATGTGGGTTAAGGTACTTACTGGTTGCCATC
The DNA here is from genome assembly GCA_035045005.1 of Liodrosophila aerea. Lineage (NCBI taxonomy): Eukaryota > Metazoa > Arthropoda > Insecta > Diptera > Drosophilidae > Liodrosophila > Liodrosophila aerea. The sequence goes on from JAWNNL010001293.1 coordinate 158,988, forward strand.
GGTGCGCGACTGCGCTAGCATATCAAACTCATCTGCAGCGCCAGCTGCACCACCTGTCGCCCCCAGTTGCAGCTGTCCCAAGTTCTGGGGCAGCTGGTCTTCACTGCTCTCTATCAAATCAATTAGCAGCTGATCACTTTGTGGCGTATTACTAACGCCACTTGCTGCAGTCGGAGGAGCAGCTGCCGTAGGCGCTGTCGTCACAACACCTGGCACACCCATGGCAGCGCCGAGCACTGCTGATGGTGAGGTTACAGCAGCCACTCCAGCGTTGCCCTGGCTACGAGTCTTTTCGTAGCGCTGATGGCGTAAGAATACATTATTGAGCTCATCGTTAATGCGCAGAAATTCCGCAGTCAACTCATCGTCTTGAACGCGTCCAATTAGATCCACAATGCGTGACTGCATCTCCTTGCACGTGGCGGTTAGCTCATTGAGCAGAGCATAATCATCAGGTGACTCCTGGCCTGGCTTCATCACACTCAACATTTCCGCCAGCACGGACATGTTATTGCTGACAATTTCCAGTTCTGAGCGCAGTTTGGCTCCCTGTTCGGGTGTCAAGTGCAATGGCCCGGTCGCAGGAGTTGCCACTACTGCCGCATGCTGAGGTGATATGGTATGCTGTGCCGCCATTAGCTGTGGATGTACCTCCGGCACGCTCTGTAAATCAAACGAAATATTAACAATTATACAGAGACTTTTTATTTGTTACTTACACGTTGTGGTGTATATATAGGAGCCAGGCCATCCAGATCGGTGGGCGGAAACTCAATGCCCTTGTTCTTTAGCTCCATATACATCTGCGTCACGCCATTGAGATCGGGCTGGTTCTTGAATGCATCTGCCCAGATCTGTATAAGGCTGAGCACCTTCTCCTGCATGGCAGCCGGTGGATCGTTCTTGGGACCAATTAGTTTGACCAGATCATTGATGAAATCCTTCTGGGCCACGAGCACATGAAACGCCTTGCCACAGTTCTTCACACACGTCTCCAGCACAGTCAGCGTATACATGATGACCTGGTTGTTCTTGCCCGCGTTCTGGGACAGACGCTTGCGTATCGCCCGCATAGCATCGCGGGCCGTGTCAGAGGATTCATTGATCATGTCACAGATCTCCATGTTGGCAGCCCAGTTCTCCGATGCCAATGCTCCATCTGTGGCGGCCTCTGCAACGAGTACGCATAATGCGAATGGAATTTTTATATTTTGCATTAGTTATGTTAAATATTTATTCTTATCACGTAAACATGAAGACAGTCAGCTGAATATCTCTATTGTTGTTCTTGTTGTTTATTTTGTTTTGGCGCGGTATCGCATTCTGTTTACGCTAGAAAAATCATGCGGCCGCAGTAAATTCCCAAGCAGTAACAGTTTTTAATTGAAAAATAAATATGATAAAAAAAAGCAGTAAAAGAAGTAAGAAAATGTTTAGCGCTTTTACAGATAATTTCATCGCGATATTTCGCACGTGTAAACGGATCAATTTATGAGCGAGAGAGTGAGAGAGTGACTCTCTCCTCTCATCTGCTGAGTGCAACGCACTCCCGCCTAAATAGCACGCAATAAGCAACAATAAACCGAATGCGAAAACAAAAACAAACAAAACACAGTTCCAATTGCATTCATAAATTGCAGACACAACAAAGGAAATAATAATGAGGCGGTTATAAAATAAATAAATGTATTCAAAGCACGGTACACTAGGAAATTGGAGCAAGAAATTAGTTAAGCATTGAAAAGCAGCGTGAATCACACACACAGACCCAAACTTGGAGTATCTACGAATTGACTAAGGCAGAAGTGATTAAATTAACACATTTATGTAACTTAACGAGCAAAACAACATCAAAAGGCAACGGCAGAGAGCGATGACTAATTACATGCATCACTGCTTGAGGTGGTCAGGGAGTTGGGGCGTCCAAACATTATTTATAGTTTTTTCGCAAACCAATAATGTAATGTCACAAATAGTATCTGTCTTTTTAGCGAATGTGTCACACACTGGTTGATAAACCGCCTTTCATCACAACTACACACACGCACACACAATTACACACAGAAACTGTAATCTTATCAGACAATTGGCAATGCCACTGACTTGGAACTGAAACAGACACTAAAAAAAGCCAAGAGGGCAGGGCAAAGGGAAACATCTTGATAGCGGTTTTTTTTTTGCCATAGTAATGAGATGGCAACAACAAATCTGTCATTGCGGTGGCTGATTCGGGTGGTAACTAGGTGTGTGTGTGTGCGTGTGTATGTGACATACCCAATAAGAAAACTACTGGCAGTTGAAAGACAGTTGTGAAAATTCAATTTTCCTGAACTTGTATATGTATGTATATGTATTTGATTACGCAGTATACCGTATATTTCATCATGTTGTTGTACTTTGAGTTTACTACGCACAAACACACAAGCATTGACATATTTGAAAAGGTGATACAATTTAATAATGTATGTACACGACACCTACACCCACATCATACACTAAGCAGATTTGTCGGACGGGGGAACACTCCTCTGCTTGCGGTTCTGGGCTTTACTCACCGATTCGCTGGCCAACGGGAGTGGAAAAAACATTGCCCAGAGCGCCTACATTGAAGAATGAAGCCATTTTGATGCACTGACTTTAATTGTTTTAGTTGTGTTTGTTTTATTTATTTGCCTACTAACAGAGCGGACGAGTGCATCTGCTCTAGGGATGGGTACACGACTGCCACACTTGGCGTTTTTACGCTAAAATTGGCACTTTTTATATGTTGGCGCCATGGCGTTTTTGGGCTAAAATAGGCACTTTTTATGTGTTGGCGCCATTGCGGCAATTCGGGGTTGTGGCCTGCACTAAGGCTGTGAACTTGGATAACTTAGGTTGTGCACTTGGCTAAACTGCACCGCGTGAGAGAATTTGGTTCGCTCTTGCCTCGATGCACCTTGCTTTGTTTATATTTTTTGAGCGCCAAAAAGACTCATTGGTTACTTCGGTTAAGCGAATTTCAAAATATATATGTATTTCTAGAAATTACTGTTTTATCCATATTGATTCTTATTAATTCTCTCAGTTTGCACAATTATTGTTCATTTTACAGAAACAGAAATTTTGAATCCAAGTGTGACCACGTGCCAATTTTGTGAGCGGATAATTGCGCAAGTACAAAAAGAATAGCCTCTAGATGGCGCCCCTAATAGCTAGTTCAACACCCTGCCGGTAGATGGCGAATAAATCCATTTTGGCGCAAAACGCCAATGAAAAAGTGATATTTTGCCATCAAATAAAAAACCCTAAATTTGGCGCAAAAACGCCAAGTGTGGCAACCGTGACAGGCCGTTTAACGAAATAAGATACAAAAGAGAATCGACAGTCGGAAGAAACACGAGGGAAGGAATTGTGACTATTTTTGAAAATCAAGTATTCGCTCCGAAAATATTGAAACGCGAAGGATAAAATCGTTATGTTTGATTTTCGATTAAAAGTCGAATATCGTTTTCGTGTTTGCGCGCTACAAAAAGACTCAACTCGTTCCGCACATTGAAGAGAATTGTGGAGCCAAAAGCATAAAGCGAAAAAAGCGTGCAATTGTAGTAGTGTGCGTGCGTCGGTTGCTTTGCTTGGTGTGTTGGCTGTTGGCCGAAAGCAGTGAGACGAGTGTGAAGAAAAAAAAGAACAAAAAGGTAGCTGCAATTGTTGTAGCGCGGGCAACGAACGTTCAACACAGTTGAAGGACGCCGAGCGGTCGCAGCACGCGGGGGCAGGACCTAAGCAAAACGTGAAGTATACCGGGCGGTGGAACCTAAAGATTGCGCAAATGTTCAGCTAGTTCTCAAGTGTGTGTGCGTGCGTGTGTGTCTGGGTCCGAGTCCGCGCAACACGCCCCGCCCGCCTACGCCACAACTGCAACAGCAACAATAACAACAACAACAACATCCACAACATAGAAAGCGCATCGAATGCTTTCATTAAATCTCATTCTACTGCCACCACCTTCCCCCCATCGACTACCCAGCGGCAACTAATACTATTTAGTTGCTATCGCCTTAGCCCCAACCTCACTCAACCTGCTATTCGTTATCAGTTTTATCAGTCCAACCGTGTGCAGAGCCATCGTCGTCTGTGCGGCAAATCCTTCAAAATTCCACCACAAACGCCTACCACTTCGAGCGCCATGCCTGTATCGTTGGCTGTGTGCGAAACAGCAAACGTCGTCAATGCCGCACTGCGGGAATCACTTGGCGTCGGCGGAGGTGTCGGAGGCTGCGTTGCTGCTACGGCCAGCCGAACTGTGTCTGCTGTTGCCGATGAGGCCAAAACTGGCGACGGCTCCTCCTCGGATAACCTACAGAGCCAAATTGTGGCTAATGCCAAACGTGTCTTGTTCGCCAAAATCGAATACGAGGAGGTGGAGAACTACCACGAGTCCGTTTTGACGAAACTTAAATCAAAATACATTGTCATCAAGCCGGAAAATGCAGCCGCCTCAATTTCCACCTCCACCTCCAACTGCAGTTTCGGCAACAGCAACAAAACAAACGGTAACACCGCTGCTGGCAAAGCTATGGGCACAAATGGACATGGTGAGTAGCTATCGTAATCGTTATCGTCATCGTATTTTACTCTTTCCCCATGTGTGTGGCAATCGGCGCAAAATTGGATAATTCTGTATGAGCAAACACATGCACGTGTATGTTCATATGTGTGTGTGCGTAATAGAATGAATGAATCTGTGTGTGTGTGTGTGTTGTTACTGTTTATTTTGTCTTACTTTGTGCTAAATCACGTGTGAACGAAAGCATTTTGCAATTTACATTCTTATGAGCAGCGCAGTCGACTAACACTTATGCATTTAAATGCCTGTGTGTGCGATGTACGCTTGGGTGGTGTACGTGGTGTGGTCTTCACACACATAAACGAATGCAGAGAAAAAGGATGCGAAAGCAAAAACAAGTACACATGATCGTAAAGAGTGAGTTGGACAGGCAGCGACGACGACGTCGACGTCGACCGCAGCAGCGGCAGCGGCAGCGAGCCCTCTACACATTTTACTACTACTGTCCACTTTTTCTGAATCGCAGAGCTGAAAAAAAAACGTGCAGTTGTCGCGGCAAACATTTTACACGCGGCTTCCCTCCTCTCTCTCTCTATTTTTGCGCTCTCACTCTTTGGGTGGCGCTGAAAATTTGTATTTGGTAACCGCAAATGTTGCGTCGCAATTTGGCGTGTTGTGAATGGCAGTATGAAAGAGTATAAGCGAATGCATGTGATTCATACCGTATGCATGTATGTATGCTTGCGTGTATGTATATAAATTCATACATATCCATGATACACACACAAACAATAATTCGCCTTCGCCAAGTAGGAAGTAAAACAAAGCAAAGAGAAATGGTCAAAGACTCCTCTGGCATGGTGAGCAGTAAAAAAAATAAACTAAAAAAAAAAAAAAAAGACTTGACAAGACGCCTACATCCACAGTTGCCACGCTAAGCGTTTTTGCGTCAAAATTGGTGCTTTTAGTGTATTTTTAGCGCAATAGCACTTTGTGTTATTAACTTGGCTTTTATATTGATAAGCAATTAAATTGTCTTGGATGAAAACGTGTTGAGTTAGAATCATTTTCCAGAAATATGCATATATATAATATAATTGAAGAGGTTTATTTCTGTTGGGCTCACATTCAGCTTCACTGTACAGGCACGCTTGGCGTCTGTTTTTCGCGCTGCTATTTAACAATTTTCTTCGCTCGTTGCAATTGGCTTTGTTTACCTTATCCAGCGCAAGCAACAACAAAACAGCCCTCTTCGGCTCGCGAACATGTATGACATCATGATCATACCGGGTTGCAATCGAACAAATAAACATTTGTCCTTTTGCAGCCGACTTTTTACATATGTAATAAAATGCACATAATAACATCGAAAATACAAATTTATATTCGCAAATCGATGCTGTATCGTTTAAACATTATTGTTTTTTTTGCTGGCTCTTTTTTTTGTATTCCTATTTGGTGCCTTTTTAATTTTCATTTGGCAACAGTGCAACTGTTAGTCAGCGAGCTAGTCAGAAATTGAGTTGGCAACACTCGCAATTGGCGCAGCATGTGCAATTTAGCATGCGTTAGAACGGGACGTCTATAACTATTGTCGCAATGTCTGCTGGTCACTCTTTCTCCTCATTCTTCTTTCGGAACCCCAACGAGTATTGAACGAAACGTTCGTTGTTATCAACACAACACAAAGACAGGTGACCATGCTATATACACACACAGAAGCGCATGTGTGAGTTTATATAAAATGTACATAAATGCGTGTTTGTGTGTGTAGGCTGCTCGTTGCTGTGTTTTGCAGCCGTGAGTTCTACTGTGCTCGTCATATTCGTTTTAATTTTAGTATCCAAGTCAATTCTCATGTCGACTTGGCCACCTCCAATGTATTGCAATGTCTGTGATAATTGTGGACAACAGCTACACCCTGTGGCTGCTCTATAAATTGCTATTCGTGCCCTGCCTCGTGCTCTTGGCGCGACTCTTACAATTTGTAGTGCTAATGCTCCGGCGCAAATTTGCTGTTTCATTTACAGACAATAATAACGGTAACGGGAGCACAGTGAATGGCAACCGCAAGCTGACAACGGTGGAGCAATCCAACCTGAATGCCAACTCCAACTCCAATCCCAATGAGCTGCCCAAACCGAAACGTGTGCTGTATCAGAGGGAGAATATACGCATCGGATGGAAGCAATCTGAGCGCAAATGGCAGGTTGGCACGGGGATGCTCAATGTGGGGAACACCTGCTACCTTAACTCGACGCTGCAGGCCCTCTTTCACATACCGGCCCTGGCCAACTGGCTCGTCTCGGAGGCATCACATGTGGAGAACTGTAATGTCAGCGAATCTTGCGGAGGCAACGGTTGCATCATATGCGCCATGGCCAAAACCCTTCAGTCCACTCAGTCCAATCAATCGGCGGTGCGTCCGTTTCTAATCTACACAAAGCTCCGACAAATCTGCAAGCACATGGTCGTTGGCCGTCAGGAGGATGCGCACGAGTTTCTGCGCTTCCTGGTTGAGGCTATGGAAAAGGCGTATCTGATGCGTTTTCGAAATTACAAGGAACTGGATCAACTGGTAAAGGAGACGACACCATTGAATCAGATCTTTGGCGGATATCTGCGCAGCGAGGTGCGCTGCTTGAGCTGTAATCATGTGTCGACAACGTTTCAACATTTCCAAGATCTGTTGCTGGACATACGCAAAGCGGACACCCTGGAAGAGGCCTTTGATGGTTACTTCTCGCGTGAGCGCCTGGAGGACATGGGCTACAAGTGCGAGGGTTGCAAGAAGAAGGTGAGTAGGAGGGGGAATCAAGGAAAGCTCTTGGGAAGTTGTTTAATACGCCATTGAAAGAAAACAGCTGCAAAAGTAATCAATAATTGCTTTGTGTTAAAAAAGAAAAAGTGAAAATGCGTATTAATATATTCACCTGGCTTACTCACCTAATACAAAGAAAGTCAATACTTATCTATGTACATTATCTCATGTCTATTCCAGGTGTCTGCCACAAAACAGTTTAGCCTGGAGCGAGCACCTATCACGCTCTGCATACAGTTGAAACGTTTCTCGATGATGGGCAACAAGTTGACCAAACAGATTACCTTCAAGCCACGCATCGACCTGAGCAAATTCGCAGCACGAAGTCCAACGGCAGCTGCTCAACCTTTGGCCTATCGCCTGGTCTCGATGGTCACACATCTGGGTGTCTCCCAGCACTGTGGCCATTATACGGCAATTGGTCTGTCGGAGACGGGCAGCTATTACAACTTCGATGACAGCTATGTGAGGCCGATTGCCATGCAGAGTGTCTGCAATACGAATGCCTACATTATGTTCTACGAGCTGGATGTGGCCAGCAACAATAACCATGTGGCGCCGAAACTGAACGGCATGCGCCTGACCAACGGACAGCATATTTCAGCTGTGCCGTTGGCTGTTGCCGCCACAGCAACGTCCACATCAACATCCACATCAACATCCACATCTGCCTCTGCTGCTTCGGCTGTGTCGCCACGTTTTATTGGACCACAGCTGCCGAATGGATATGCCAATAGCAATGGACATGCGCTGGGTGGCACGGGGGTCAAGACAACCATACAGTTCAAGGCAACAGCACAGAAACAAACACAGCAGCAGCAACAGAATGGTATCCTTATAGGGAGCGGTAAATTTCAGGAATCTGCGCAGTCGAAGCATTCACTGGCTGGCACACTGCATAAGGGAGAAGCTGCTGCTGCAAGTGCAAGTTTTAACAAAAGTTCCTGCAACAACAACAATATGAATAGTGCAAACCAGCAACAACATATTCTGCCACCCTCATCCGACGAGGAAGATAGCGATGCGGATGATGGAATCAAAGCCGACAAAGTTCCACAGTTGCCCAGCATGCCGAAGATGTTTGAGGACAGCGACAATGTGACACAAACTGCCAAGTTGAAACCAAAGACGCCACTCAAAAGCCTTGTGCCGTACGAGTCTGCTTCCGAGGAGGAGGAACAACAGCAACAGCTGGCACACTTGTCGCAGCAACAAGCGGCAAATCCTCGCAAGCGGCGTGGCGGTGACGACTCCAGCGATTCAGAGGTGGAGGCGCCATCCAGCACACCAATGCGTAATGGTCATGCCAAAACAAATGGCAGCACCAGCAATTACAACAGCAGCAGCAACAACAGTAGTAGTAAAGCCAAGTCCGCCTCAAATGCCTCGTCGGGGATTGTTAACAACAGTAAACAAAAGACTGACGCCATAGACGAGATATTTAAACATCTAAACAATTACAAAAACAAACATAGAAACGCATCGCCAGCGGCAGCTGGAGATGAGGATAAGCAACCGGCCACAAAATCAGCGACAGCCAACAGCAACGGCTGGCAATCACAAAATGGCAAGGCGCCACCATCGCCAAAGACGCCGCCGTCGCCAGCGGTGATCAAATCCAAGACTGGCATCTGGCAGATTACCCGCGACGATAACGATGAAGATGACGATGTCAAAGATGAAGACACGGATGAGGATGAAGTGATTGTGGTGGAAGAGCCCACACCAGTCAGAAATCCCAAGAATCCATTTTCTGCCACCAAACAACAGGCGTCCGAGAGCAATGGTGCCAAGCGCCAGAAGCTGCTCAATGGCAATGCCAAGTCGTCGCTGCAGACGCCACGCATTGGCAATGGCTATCAGAGTGAATCAGTGGCCAATGGCAATGCAGTGAGTGAGCTGACAAAGCAAACGCATCGTGGCTATGGCAGCTCTGTGCTGACTTGGAACGGTAAACCATCTGAACTGGACAAGGAGGTGAGTGAATTTGTCACAACCATGACCATATTCATTGTCCTTTGCACGCATCTTTCATACGCAATCGCACTGTAGAATAGAATTATTGTTTTCCTTTTGTTTTTCCGTTTCCTTTTTGTTTTCATTATCATTTACATATTTTGCATGTCGCTGTTGTTCGTTTAATCAAAAATTGTTTTGTAATTTTGTTTTATTGCATTTGTTTCCACATAATCCCTTCCACTTCATTTAGACTTTTGATTTGGTGTCTGCGAAACGGATAGCTGGTTACGCAGATGAGGATGGGCCTAGCTACAGCGATTGCGATTACGATTACGATAACGATAACGATAAGAGTAACACTCGCGCTCACAGTAGCAGTAATTTGATGGCATCCTCAGCACCTGATTAAATAAATTAATAAACAATAACTGCGGGAAATAACATATCGCAGTTATTTGATTATAATAAATTCCGAACCAAACTGTGATTGTGTGGCAGAGTGTCTTCATGCCTTCATGACACTTTGTACGCACCCCTCTTCCTCCTTCAGTTAACGTCGTTGAGATTCATCATATAGTAGGTAAATCCGTTGTAGTAACTATCCAATTAAAATGAATGAAGCTTATGATTATCATCATATCTCAAATTCAATCGTGGCCGTGTTACCGTTTTGCTAACATAACTGTTGGTTGTATAGATTTGCTGACACTAATAATTCCTTTCCAATGTTTTTTTTCCAATGTGTTTTCCAATAATTTCTTTTAATATCTCTTTCGCATGTTAATATGCTCTCGTTTACTCATCTACATAAGCTTCATTATCATTCAACACACACACACACATATTAAAGTAAACGAAATAACAGAATAACTTACAAATTTCGCATTTTCCATTTCTATAATTTTTCGCAGCTGCTGGCCGAGGCACGTGAGCAACGCAAACGTGAGGAGGAAGATGATGAGGAGAACGAAATGGATCGCGGACGTCAACGCAAGATTAAATCTGCTTCGGTCAAGTGTAATAACAGTGCGCCCCCCGGCTATAATCCATTCCAGGAATACGAGGGACAAAAACGCTGGCACAGCAACAAGTCTGGCAGCTTTCCACGTTTCCATCATCATAATTATCGACCAAATTTCCAGCACCGCAATAAATTTAAATACAATCGTTTTGGTGGCGGTACGAAATTTCAACACCAGCGCTCTCGACAGCGCCATCTAGTGGCGGGTAACGGTTTTACGCGACGCCATCAGTCGGCAGGACAGCAACAACAGCAACAATAACTGGATGACTGGAGCTCCAACTGGAACTGCACTGTAGCAATTGTTGCATTTGTTGTTGTGCTGTGCAGCAGCAAATGGCATGGGAATTCGCTTGAGTTCATGAGTTTTTACATGAGTTTTGTAAACATTTTTTAACAGCTGATGAATATCTTAGAACTAGGACATATAAGCTATAAGCTAGAGCACTTTTGTTTTTCCCCCCACTAATGAATCCCATCCCACCATCCCACCCATAACCTCAACATATACTCCCCCGCCCTCATCGTAGGTTTAAGTTGTAATCGTGTTTTGGCATTTTTTATTTATTGTGTTTTAATTGTATAAAGATTTTGAATTTCGGAACACACATGTTTAGCATTTTACAAAAATGTGAACCCTACCTATACCCCTCGCCCATAAAAACCAAACAAAAAGAAGAAAACGAAAAATTAAAAACTTATAAATGCAAACCAGAATAGAAATGCAATTAAGAGTAAAATGAGAAACAATATTTTTAAGAAGAATCTAACGAGAGAAAAATGATGTAAATATTAAATATTAAAAATGAGAGTGTAGATTTAACAAATTTTCTTTAAGTTAAATGGCGAAGAAATCGAAACAAAACGAAAATCGAGAAACACAAATCAAAAATTGATTTCTGATCGCCAGTTTTATTTATAGCATTATTAAGCTGCGGCCGCGGCAATAATCAATTGATAGTGTTAATATAACCCCAAACAAAATAATAATAAACAATGTTGGATATATATATAATACATAAATATATACATTATATGAAATAATTGAACAAATTTCAATGTGCAAGAGAATACGGCCGGCGTCGGCGAATTAGCAAAATTATATATACAGTTTATTTCGATCAATTAGTGTAATAGTAAATAAACCGTATAAGAAAAACTAAATATATGAAATTAATATGCTTAGATTATAATCGAAATCCGAGCGCTAATCGCCGCCGCCGGCATGCTTGCGTCGCATCTCTTTTTTGTTCATCATGCGGCCTTTGCGATAGCGCGACTGTCCTGTAGGAACCTTGCCATGCTTAATCTTCTTCTTCAGATGCTTGGGTACACTCTTGATTGTATTCCAGTGGTCACGTTTCGTCTTCTTCTGGTTGACTTTCTTATCAATGCGTTCCTTCTGCTTAAAAAGTTTGCTCTTTTTAATTTTATTAAGCGTTTTCGTTTTCATCAGCTTATCCAGATCCTTTTTACTCTTGATGTCTGGCTCTGCGCCGTGGGACTTTTTTATTTTGACATCACTCGGTTCATCGTCTGAGTCGGTTTTCCTTTTCCGTTTAGCAGCTACATCGAAATCCATGCCAGGTATAAGATTCGTCTGATTCTCATCATCGTCACTGTTTTCCTGTGGTTCTTCTTCGTCACTATCTTCAGCAATGTTCGCACCAAGCATGTTGCGCTGGGCAGCCAGATCGTTAGTGGTAAGTTCTGTGATTTTGACTTGGACTTCGTCATCCTCGTAGGCGTCTTCTTTCGCTTCTTCTAATTTGTCAGCGTCCGTTAACTCACGTAACGGTTCAAAAGACTTTTTGAGATATTTGAAACCATCCTTCACTTCTTGGCGAATACGTTTACGCTCTTCCTTCAGATTGCGATCCAACTGGGCTTTGGCACGGGATCGTCGTTCATTTTTTCGTTTTTGAAAACCAGTTAAAAATTCTCTGCAAAAGTGCAATCAATGCTTTAATTTGATTTCATTGCTAGTTTTTGCTGTCACTTACTTTCGTTTTTTTGGATCAAAAACAACCTCTAGCTTCGCTCTTTTTGTTCTAGCCATGTTGTCTTGCCAAATGTAAAACCTCGTTGTTTACTTCTGTGCTAGAGCCACAGCTGCCACACTTGGCGTTTTTGCGCCAAAATTTGCCCTTTTTTATGTGTTGGCGCAATGAGACTTTTTTATTCTTAAATTGGCTTTTTACGTCGATAAGATAACCTTAACTTGAGTTAAAATCAATTTCAAACAATATCTAAATAATATTATTTCTTCTGTTGATCTCACAAACAGATTTCTGTTATCTGACGGCTGGACAAGATATTTAGGGTTGTGGCATGCACTAAGGTTGTGCACTTGGCTAAACAGCACACGTGAAAGGATTATGTTCGCTCTAGGCTTAATGCACCTTGCTTTGTTTACCTTTTTTGCGCGCCAAGCAGACTGTGAACCACTTAATCAATAAAATAAAAGGCCATTTTAAATGATTCAAATTGCAATTTAATTTAAATAAAGTAATCATAATTTCCCGAATGGTTTTGCGCGTTTTCATATCGCATTTCTTATATATATCACAAGCTTATTGTATACTTCAGTTTTTAGATTACTTTACACAAACAAAATAAGTCTTCTAACAACATGTTCTTCTAAAGAAGCGATAACATACGATCGTGAGGCCTAAATCTATGGATATTCGAAAAACTATTACTAGACTAAGTATATAACGATATAGTTTGATTTCATATGTACGCGTTTTCTAACTGATATATGTGTATATTAATAAATTCCTTGCGCAATACGAAGCATTTCCTGCTCACTCTTCATCACTATCAAACATAAATAACTTCATACGTCGAAACGAAGACGTATCCAGTTTGGATGTAGATACATTGGCACGCGAGTTACTGCGCTCCACTTCTAATATATTACTGCTCTCTCTTTGTGCTTTCCGTGCTGAGCTAAAACTGCAATGAAAAGACCTTGTGTAAAATTTCAGATGAATTGCATTTAATAACTGACACTACTTACCCCCTTTGCCTAGATAGTTTATTGTTATGATTTAGTGGTGTCGAATTAACCATTTTTTCCCGGGCACAGGCTGAAGGTGTACCTAGCTGAGACAACTCCAAGTTAGTCATCGGGGAAAGGAAGTCGGAAACGTAACAATCCCGGTTACCAATGGGCGTTGAGCCAACCAACTCGAATTCTAATCGCGGTATTCCAGAAAAAGAGTTGCTTGGTGATGGAGGTATTTCAGGGGAACATCCATTTACTTTCTCCACTTCCATCGGCTCTGATTTCTTCACCGGTTTAAACAGGTGTAAAATATTAATTATATATAATAAGCAACGATAAACAGACATTTTGAGATTGCACATTTTTGTCCGGATGGAGCGACTCGAACGACGGAAGTATTTCGACTAGAAGATGTAAAAATGAATTGATTGAGTATTGGATAACTTTAGACTTGCAATAATAGTGGTATTACTGTAGAACAGATAATGAATTAATATTGATAAAGTTGCAGTTGATTATAAATTTAAGCTTACAAGTAGTTTAAGCGCAACCATGGATTTCTCATCCTTTTGCATTTGTAACAGATGCGGATGTGATAAAAGATCGTCTGCTGTTGGCCTCAGATGTGGATCTGGTGACATCATATTCCTGATGACCTGTTGTAGTTCCTCAGAAATTGCTACAAGTACACAAAACTGTTCAAATAAGCTCAATATATAGGGAATATTTTCGTTTACTGTTAATGAAATCCTCGGGCAATTTGTTCTGTCTGAGCTCGTGCCAAAGTGGTCCATTCGAGGGAAGGTCCATGTAGCAGGCTAATTCCAACATTGCTATGCCTAAACTGTATATATCTGCAGCCTTTGAAAATTGACCCTGAAGTATTTCGGGAGCCATGTACCGTGAATCACCCTCTGTTGCCTGATGATTGTTTGCTTTATCCACGTCAATAACCAGCCCAAAGTCGGCCAATTTGCAAGTGCCATCGTCATCAATGAGAACATTATCGAGTTTTATATCCAAATGTATGAGATTACGATCATGCAATGACTTTAAGGCACGTAACAAATCCAACAATATGTGCCAAATGCGTTCTTCTGGTATATGCCGGCACCGGTACAAATACTGCTCCAGGTTTTCACGGCACAGTTCCATTTGCATAAAGAGTCGATCATACTGTTCCCACGCACGTATAAAGCGAATACAATTTTCATGACCGGAGAACTGTTCGTATCGACGCACTTCCTCTAATCGCTCGGATCTGTACTGTTCACCACGAAACAATTGCTTAGAGATTTTGACCGCATACAGCTGTCTGCTCGACCGATCTCGCACCTGGAATACCTCACCGAAGGATCCCTCACCTAGCTTTGCTAATCGCTCAAAACAGTGCTCAAAATGACTTTCGTTGCACGACTTCACGGATGTTTCTGTGATTTTTGGGTATTTGAGCAGTGTGCCGGTATCGGGGCATTCCGATCCATCACGAAATGAAATTGCGTGGGCCACTTGAGAAGTGTTTGCACTTCCGGATCCATTAGATTGGCTGCGATTGAAATTATTGTTATCGATGGCAAGGTATCGCTTGTACTTAGGCGGTCGAAATCTGTTGCTATCCAAGTATCCATTGAACTGCAGAAACAAAGGGAGTTACAAGATTTTCAACATGGTTTGGGCGTGTATCCACGCCGCGAATTTGTACGCTTGCATGTATTTACAGACCTGTTTGTGGCGATGTTTGTCATCGACTATCTCAGGTAGTGGTAAACTATGTGTTTTGTCCATGCTGTTTTTATGTTTTATTTATTTATTGTTGATTGTTTGTGATATTGTAGCTAAACACTTTCGTGTTTTCAATGTAGAGTTGCCACACAATCCATGTTATCATTTCGATAGTTTGCGGAGGTAGGCTGATTATTTGTAGAAAATGTCGATGAGCTTATCGATAGGATTGTATACATATGCACTGTTATCACTTGATAATTTAAATGAATAGCAAAAGATCCAATCGGAAAGAAAAACGCCAATACATTGTTCAAAATAATATTGAAGCAATAAGCAATAAGCATCGATATAGTTAAATCAGAAATTGTTATAACGACAAATTAAAATCGTAATAGAATGAAATTCGCTTAACAGAGGCAACCAATGAGTCTTTTCACGCGCAGAAAAGGTAAACAAAGCAAGATGCGTAGAGCAAACAGGGTAGCCAAGTGTACAACCTAAATTAGTCAAATTCACAGCCGCTTCAACAGCCCCCTAAATATCTTTTTCAATAGCCTTCAAATGGCAAATACCTCTGCTTGCGAGGGCAACAGAGAAATTATATATTATTTATAATTTATATTATTTTACTTGAAATTGATTTTGACCAGTTAATAAGGCTATCAAAGCAACGGTAAAGGGCCAATTTAAGAAAAAAATGCCATTGCGCCAACACATACAAAAGTTCCAATTTTGGCACAAAAGCGCCAAGTGTGGCAACCTTGTACATATGTAATATTGAGTGGTTTAGTCCATAAAAACAACGCGTAGTTTAAGTCTTCAAAACAAATGCGGCAAGATGGTTAGCAGAGGTTTAGACAGGTAAATACCTATGACTCACGAAGGTAGGCCGCCTCAAAAAAGAACGTTTCGGAAATAACTACCGCAAATGCATAGTTATGCAATTTGTATGCGGTTTCGATTTGTGCATAAGTATGTATTGCATACAAATGTTTATAAGAACATGTATGTATGTATGAACACTTTATTGCAAGTGTGACCACATTTAAATGATACCAAAAATACTAAATTAGTGTCTTAGCGCGCAATTTTAAATATTTGAAATTGAAGTGTTTTAAACTGTGGTTTACTTACAGTACAGCTAAACAACCGACATTTCATGTTATACGCGAGGTTTACGACAGTTCAAATGCTCACGAACGCTTTGAAGCGGAGCTGGATAAAGCGCTGGAAGCTAAAGTAGACTTTATTATTATCGAGCCTCCACGTTTGGGCGATGAAACCGGTAAGTTAAGGTAGAAGACACTTTCTCAAGGCACACATTAACCAAATGTTTGAACCATAATCTTCTCTAGGTCGCTGGATATGGGTGGGTAATTGTCTACACAAAACAGCTGTAGCCACTGGCGTTGCATCACTGATATCTAGCTTACTGTGGTACGATCGTCCAGTTATAGCAGCCCCTGTTTGTGCGATGTCTCTGTTCTGCAGTGGATTATACACCGTTTCGTGGAATTACGATCCCTGCTGCCAGTATCAGGTATCGTATGCAAATCATATTATTGTTGAAGTATTAAAGCTAAGTGTGTCGTTTGCAGGTAGAGGAAAACAATGAAGTTGCATTGAACAAGCTGCCCTTGACGGACGTCTCATCGCCTGTGATCCTGGGTTATGCGCCCAATAACAAAGCCAAATACCTACACCGTGGCATCACATTTCTATCGGCTGCAATATGCGCCTGGCAGATTTGGCGGTCGTACAAGTAAACTACGATCAGCGAGCATAATCTTTGGCTAGGCTCAAGTATTTGGTATAAGTTTAGTTAAACGCCATTGCGTATGCATTTTAATAGAATTTCCAGGTATTCGATCTTTCCCTAGTTAAATTTTAACAGTGTCGTTCCAAAGGTTCAGAATATGTCTTGTATGTTTCCACAGTTTTGTCTATTTTTCGGCGCTTGAGCTAAAAATATTATGATTTAAGTATTTAAATGGAAAAGCGAAAAGTGTTAACGGGTTTTAGTCATCGAGTGAAAAGCACTGTATAAATAATTAAGCAAAATTACTTTTTGTGTATAATTAATTAAACGTGATTGTTATTAGAAATTTAGTAATTACTGCAGTGCGAGCAAATAAAGTCTAAACCAAATAAATAAATCTATGTATAACATAAATTAATATCGCTACCTGCTCTCTGATCTCTGTTCTCTTACGAGCTGAGTTATCTGCACAAAGAGTGTGTGTATGGTGTTTGTGTGTGTGTGTGCGTACTCGCGGCTGTAATGGAACAGCATGCGGGCTGCAGTCAGAGTCTCAGTCGACTTGTGGATTCAATCGCGGTTGTATTATGCTCGTTTCTCCGCTCTCTGCAATGCCAAGCGTTAATCCGCATGCATCTATCGCGATCGAGTGAAGAATTCCAGTGTAAACCAGTGGCAGGCGCTGCATCGAGGTTACTCTTGAGCCAATAATATTATTGTTGTTTTGGAAAATGGAGATCTCCCAAAGCGTGGGTATGTGATGGCCAAAAATCCCTCATAATCGATAAGCGAGTAAAAGTGACAAAATCCGTACAGTTTATTCAAACTGCCAGCTGCAACTAATCATTGGCGTAGCCGGAATTAATAAATTGTATTGCCCTTATCGTCGCTTGAGTTTGTTTTTATCATAAATAGAGCAACTACAACATTTTGTTTCCCATGTGCCATTCGATAGCTCATGCAACATTTGGTGGAGACCACGACACAGGCTATACCACGCCAACCTCATCATCACACTCCTCACGTGCCAGCTACTGCAGCACTGAGATCTACATCAATCCCGATCCAGAGCCAAGTGAAACCACTCCACTCCTAAACCGCACCATCTCCCACATCAGTTCCTCCGCCTCACGTCGCAGAAGTTCACGTGTGGCTGCTTCTCCAATCTATACAAAAGACTGCATCAACTGGCGCACCATTGGGCTGCTCGTGATGTTCATCATCGGCCTGGGATTAGCCTCGTATTTGCTGTGGGAACAAAGTAAGTTAAACCACTGAGCGGCGGCGTACTTGTGACTCAATTTGTTTAAGTGTAAAGTTAAATAAATATTTATGCGATTAGAAATGTTTCTTTGGGTGCGAACGAGTATGTGTGTGTGTACGCCGCTGATGGTGTTTTAGGGTTAGCTATTAATAACTATTGTTTGTAAAAGCAGTAAACAGTTGGCAATCGCTGCAATCGATACAGTCGGACGTAACCGACAGCTTGAGACTAAGTACTATCCGTAAAATAAGATGTAGATCCTAATTACATTCTAAAAAATTAAAGTTATGGAGTCCTAAGATAGGTATACTCTAGTTTATGCCCTGGGTCAACTCACCTTACATTTATTTAAAGCAAGCAATTTCTGGACCATTGGCTACAGGGTAAGCCTGATACCTCATGATGCCTGGAGCAGGGCTCAAGCCCATGGCCAGACTCTACTAGCGTTGGGTACGGTCTGGAATGTCTTTATCACACACACAGCCAGTGCGGAGTGCAGGGAGGACTGTGAAGAGCTGCTGCAGTCTCTGCAGGTGAGTCACTGCCAGAATTATTCAGTTGCTCTTTATTAAATGAGTTATTTCAACAGGAAAAACATTTGGGGCAATTGCCATACAGTTTCCTCATTGCTGGCGACTGTGAGGCATACGAGGCGCATGGCTGGCGATATGTGAGCAACCATAGCATGATTCCACAAGAAAATTCATTGGTGCTGGCATTTGTGGGAAAGTTTAGTGCGAAGCTACCGAGCAAGTGCCAGTTGGAGCTGGCTCAGGCTTTGCTGTGGGAATCGCAGAGAAGGCACAAACTGCAGCCGGATTATCAGCTCTTTGCGCTGCGAAATGTGAGCCGAAGTGAGCGGGATGCGGAGGCACTGCAGCAGCAGCTAAAGTCGTGGCCTTTCTATGCCGGAGAACAGAAAGTGAAATGAAAGTGTCCGTTCATCTCGTTTTGTTGTTTTATTGTAGTCCACGAAAAATGTTTACAAAATAAGCGCAGGATTATTAAAGCGGGGTGCCACCGATAAGCAAAGCGGGTGCCCGCTCCCAGCCGTTCCTAGCGGAAAGATGAGCCAGCAGCCAGCAGCAAGAGCCAAGCAGAGCGCTGCGTGTGTTATGGATAATGCCCTAATACTATAGCTTATAGTCTACAGCCAAAATGCTGAATGCGCCATCGATGTGCCTAATCGAACTCCAATTTTCGAAAACTGCCCTCAATGGACTCGATCTGTGAGACGAAATTGGTGCCGTTACTGGTCTTCTCCGAGTTGTAACTACTACGTCGCTGTATGCCACGATCCGAGAGCAGCGTGCTCTGATCCAAGGCCAACACCATCTCCCGTTTGGCAGCCAACTCCTGCTTCCACAACTCGATCATCTCGCGCATGGGCATCGTACCGCCCATCTCCAGTGGCAGGCACTCGGGATTAACAGCCTTGGTTAGCTCCTTATCGTTGCCGTAGATGTTGAGACGGTTTCTCATCTTCGAGCTGACACGATTCTTCACGAAATCAATCAGCCATTTGAGTGTGGAGGGCACATTGATGAGATGTATCTCCTTGTGGCGCATGGGCAACGATTGTTCGCCCCATTTGAAGACGCGTGCGAACTCTGTGGGATTCCAGTTGGTCACATGCGAGGTGGTCACGCCCGCAAAGTCGCCCACATGACTGAGGCCCGTTATCTGTGTCTCCTGATCCTCCATCAGCACCTCGTAGGTAAGAAAGTGTGCCTTGGCCTGGTCACAGCTTGTGTGTAACTTTGGATTCAATCCTTTGGCATTGATGACCACCACCCGCCTGCCGTTCTTATCCCTCTTGGGCACTGCAAATATGTAGCCCTGTTCGATGAGATCGCTCAGTCGTGGCTCCAGGAAGTCCAGTTTTGTGGCCATGTGCGGGAAGGTGCGTCGAATGTTGAGGTACTTGAGCAGCGTCTGCTCAGCCATTGGCACGCTGAACTTTTTGGCGCGCAGAAACCGCAAAAGGAATGTATCATCGCAGCGCACATCCTGCAGATCCTCATTCTTCTGCACCCAATTGCGCAGCTGCTCCAGACTCTGCTCCCGCGTGCACTTGTCCTCGCGCAGCTCGCGTTTGGCAATCTTCAACAGGGACTCGGAGAGCAACGCCACACCGCCACCGTCTTCCAGCACTTTGGTTTCCTTCATGGTCTACTGCTCCTACTGTTCTGCTGTACCACGTGACGTATGCGCAATGTGTGACGCGCGTTACGGCAAACTGAAAGTGGAAAATACACATTAGTTAGTTGTGCATCCGGCCAGACAAACCTCTCTTATCAAATAACTTAAACTTAAGCCAAGCGATTGTTAATTTGTTTCGGTTAATTGCAATTCGTAACAATCATTTGGGTCAATCAAAAGCCCAAAGCCTAAATAATTATACGATTGGTGTGTACAATTTAATTTGCTCTTTTTAATGATATCTCACGCAACGCATTTAATTGCGGCACTTTCGCCAATCGAACTAATCAACTTTAGACAATGTTTCTATCGTAAAACAATGCAACAATTTATATAAATTAACTGAAAATTGGTTCAAGGTCCCACAAGACCTTCAAGGCGAAGCCAAACCTC
Source organism: Liodrosophila aerea (assembly GCA_035045005.1). Taxonomy (NCBI): domain Eukaryota; kingdom Metazoa; phylum Arthropoda; class Insecta; order Diptera; family Drosophilidae; genus Liodrosophila; species Liodrosophila aerea. Next base: position 179,691 of record JAWNNL010001293.1, read on the forward strand.
ACATTTGAATTTGCAAATATTTGCTAATTATGCCTAAAAAAATGCAAATAAATAACGCAGAAGAAGAAGAAGAAGCACAGACTCAATCGCATATTACTTAATCAGAAATTCGCGTGTGATTCAGACTGTTTGGAGCACTAAAAATCGTCTTTACATATGTAAATTATTTTCTTGCCACCTTTTTTTATGCGAGAAACAATAAATCCAAATGACATAGAAAAACATAAAAAAACTGCAAATTGGTTCAAGTTCAAAAAACTTTTTGATTGAAAGGGGGTCACAGTCACAGGTGTGTGTCTGAGTGTGTTTGTGTGTGTATCTGTGTGAATTGAAGCTCAAACTAACTACTTAATTAGCTAAACAATTGTTCATCATAAACAAAGTGGGTTCAACTGTTCAGCTTCAGTTTCCTTTTGTGGCCATTGCATAAGCTCTCTTTTTTCCGGTGCTCAAACACACACGTCTTTTATTCATAAGAAATCTCTCAGTTTACTCTCTCGCAAAACAAGCGATTTGCTTTGTTTGTTATTGTTTTGGAGATTTTCAAAGTTGATTATGCTACATATGCAAATCGATTCATGCAAATACTGTGCCATTTAATTGATTTATGTTATTTGTTTTGGTTTTCCATTTATGATCAACATTTCACAAGACAAATGCCCCTTGTTTTTTACTGCTTTTCAAATTTACACAAATTTGCATATGTTTTAGTGTTTTTCTTTCGGATTTTTCTCCAATTGAAAATGCGATTTCGAAAATATGATTAGGCAATGGCGCCCACAGCAACAGCAACAACAACAGCAACAACAATGTACTATGTACTACAACAACGTCTGCTTTAGTCGCAGTCGCCGTCGCAGTTCCAGTTCCAGTTCTCTGTCTCTGCCTCGTGTCTCAGTTCCAGTCGCTGTTCCCAGTTCCAGCTCTGTCTCAATGCTTGGGCACACTTGGTGTTTCAACATGTTTATTAGAGGCTTGGGGCTTGTCAAGTGGGCGCTGCTGCTGGTGGCTCTGACTCTGGTGGCTCTGTTGCCATTGTGGTTGCGTGGCTCTGTGTGGTTTACTGCAGAGGCTAATAATGCAACACCAAAATACTAAACGGCATAATGTAAACTGCGGTTTGGTAATGGCTTTACGATTTTTCAGTTTCAATAACTATTTTTAATTGCTGTTTGTATTTTTCATTTCTCAAGAATTTCGCACATAATCCAAAACAATTATCTATCGTTGATAATTAATGTAATTTATTAAATTATTGATTCATCAAAAGTGTTTTATTTTAAAAATAACTTCTTCTTCAGTGATTAAATTGTTTTCTAGTTTAATTAACTTTAATTAGGCATTGCTTTTCTTTGATCAAATATATTTATAGTTAATTTAAAAATATTGTTTCTATTTTAAAAATAATTTTGTTTATTTTAGTATTAAGTTTTCATTAAAAATTTGTATTGTAGGCATTGCTTGTATTTGTTTAAAATATGTTTTGAATCTCTTTATATTATTGTTTATATTATTTAGTATTCGATTTCAATTTAAAATAATCAATTTCAATTAAATATTTCAGCAGACACATACACAATAAAACTGCCGTAAATCCTTTTGTTATTTTATAGTTGTGCAGAGACGGAACAAACTAGTATATAGACTAGCTATAGCTATGTGTAGGCAATATCCGGGCTATGTGACGCGACAACCGATCAGCGCGAGCTTTGAACAACGAATGATGCAAATCGACAAAAAGTGGCTTGAAAAAATGTTAAAGAAATTAACTAGATTATATAATGACCACACACACACACACACACGTACACACACGGCTACACACCGACAGCGATACGCTCAGACACTGAGAGGCACAGCTGAGACGGCCCATAAGCGAATCCAAATGCAATCTGATCGGTTTCGGACTGCTGCTGCTGCTGCTGCTGCATGGAAGCGAACAAGTTTTTTCTTCTTTCGTTTTCGTTTTCGAATCGAAAACCGAAAACCGAAAGTGCTTAGTGCGACAGGCTGTTTGCCCGACTCCCAGTAAAAGCGACAGCTATCAATGGTAGCCGTTGAAGCTGCTGTTGGGTAATCCCAGTTAGTCACTGCATACTATGTCAGCCAGTCAATTGGTCAGTTGGTCAGTCAGTCAGTCGGGTTATCTGGCGGCTTGTTGTACGAGTATTTTTTGCCCTTTCATGCTTATTTCACTTTGTTTATCCCAATGTAAACATTAATGATTAGGCTCGTTGACAACAAAAGCGTTTGAAGCACTTGGCTTATGGCAAAAATTTGCATTTTCATCCACGTTCATTTCCAGTCGACAACAATCGTATGTAGTTGTCAGAGCTCCATGCCAACCTTGAAAATGTAATCTCCCCATCCACAAGTGCAGCTCCATAGCCCAAACAATCTGCTGCTGCTGATGTTATACTATACCTAATGATCATGTTGATGCACAAGCTGGAATTAGAGTCTACCCAAATAGACTTCGAGACGTCATCCGCTTGGAAACGTGTTTATATTTCTCTTCATTGTGGTCGATGAATTTTGTGATCTTTTAATGTTTTTGGACTTTTGTCTGAGATGTTAAACAATTGCAGTAACTGGGCGTTGAGGTCACTTAATGTCTCAAAGGAAAAGCGTTGGCTATTCGACAGTCATTAGTGAATTGTTTCGAAATGAGGGCTCATAACACTTGTAGTAAGGGTATTTCCCAATGTATTTTATGTGTTTAGCATAGGGCGTAGGCCGTGTCAATAATATGCTATATAAATCAGCCCTTTATCGGTTTATATGCACACTTTGAAATGGAAATACTATGAAAGACGTTGGCACGCTTAGAAAACAAAGCTGAAGTGAGTCAAGTTTTTTGTTTTTATGACAGTGTAAATGTTGCTTATTTATGACATGTGTTAATTAAGCATAGTCCCTTTTGCTTATAGATATATCATTGATTTTTCAATGTCAATTGTTATATTTTTCAATGACCAAATTGAAAAGTCATGCACAATGCCTGAAACAAGAATTCCTAAGGGCATTCCTGATGAAACAAGTTTTCGCTCAAGTGGTCAGTGGATAATGAATTTCTCTGTCTTGAACTCACCTCACCTGATTTTCACATTACTTTTTGGCAATTTTGAATGTTTGTTTAGTTATTTCCCCATTTTACAGCCTGCGACCTTCAAGGCAGGTTTGGCAGCCAGCTGATCGACCTACTCAACGGCTTATGTACATTTTTCATTTATTTTTGTTTTTATTTTCATCTTTTTTTAACACTCTGGTGTGCCTTGTGTAATGTGCGCACTCATTGTTGGCACGTTTTTAATAGTATAACTGAATTATATGTACGACGAGTGCGTATACTTATATTTTTTATAATTTTTTAAGGTATAACTAGTTTACAACAGAGCCATGCATCCAATTGCTCCATTTGGTCATAAAGAAACCACCGTCAAATGTGAGAAATAATAATTTTTAATAAACACATTACAGCGCATTCAGAAACCGTAAGAGGGCCAAACTGAATATAAAGCCACACAATAACAATTCGCAACGACTTCAATAAGCCGCAAAACACTTTTTCGTTTCTTTTTCGAAATGGGTACCCATCACCTGGCCGGAGTCTGCTGGCTGTCGTGATTTCAGTTTTAACAATAATTAACGTCAAAGAAATTCAGTTGGTGTAGCTTAATTATCTTTCCCAAAATGGTTTTTTTTTCAGCTATTGTTTTTCTAGCCAGGTGTCCCTAATTACAATATCTTAACCAGAGCTTGTATTGCCAAAAAGCCAGAAACCAGCCCTTAAGGCGATAGATTTGGCCAAAGCCAGCACAGGTTGGTGATTAGAACTTCATTTATCATATACTTTTGGGCATACATATGTAGCTGTGTGGGTGTTACAACGCTAACTCACAAGCTACTTTGATTAATACTTATTTAGCAACGACGTAAATAATGAGCTTTACGTTATGTTACAACAAAATTTGAGCAAGACAAACTCTCAAATATTTCTATGGTGTATATGTTGACTTTAACACTTGCCACTGCACTATTTAATTGGTATTGTTCGGTGTGAAAATTGTAATTATAATTTCACAAGCCAATACCACAACACTAGCACCGCAAATTTTGTTGCCCTCAAAAGTGTAATTATATTTTTGCTGAAACTTACCTACTGGTAGTATTTGATTTTGACTGACAGCAAAAGTCAATTTTCCGTTTACACACAATCCCTCGATTCGGCAAACAGAAGAAAAAAACCCGCAAAACAGCTTTTAACAACGTCTGCAGCCCGCAAAGGTTTGACGCAGAATCAAACAAAACGAACAAAACATTTACCTAAAGTACAATAAACCAGGTTTTACTTGCAAAACTATCTCTCGCTCGCGAGAGAGCAGGGAGAGCGTAGATTGCTACTTTAAGGTTTTCCATACAAAATCGCATCATTAGGCAGAGTTATGCACGCAACAAAGTAGTTTATCATTTTTTTTAAATGCCAAATGACAATTCAAATTTAAATTAGCGCCGTTAAAAACGATAAACAGCCCAGCGATTATTCGTTGTGTGGTTATCGATTTGAAAGCAGTGCTGTCAAATAGCTGACTTTATCAACACTGCTTTTTAGACCCTGTACTTTAAAATAGTACAAAAGGGGCTATTAAGATTGTGCAAGCCCGAAATGTATGTAATACCCAATTTCCACTGCGGTCTTACGACTTTTTTGGGGCTACGACTTTTTAGGTGTTTCCATTGAACAAACGGTCGTAAGTCGCAAGTCGAAATCAGCTGTTTTTTGTTTACATTTAATTTGATTCGAGACTTGCAGAATAAATTAAAAGATTTTGATTATAAAATGGAGAAAATGAGTATTGATTTAATTGCTCAGTCCCAGATAATGGTGGACATAAGCGAACTGGAGTGTATCGAAGAGACACAGAGCATGGAATATGCCCATAAAAGCCATTTGGAACAAATGGCAAAAGTTGTTGCAGTTCTCAAAGCAGAATTAATGCCAAGAACTATATGGATGCATGAAATACCAAATTGCGTCATTTATTAAATATATATATTGTCCACTGCAATAATATAAAATACAAACAAATCAATTATAATGATAAGAAAATTAAATATTATAATTAATAAACAAACAAACTTATTGTTTACGAATTTTTTTTGTTTGTTTACATTTTTTTAACTGTAAACAGAGTTAAATTTCGATAAAATGCGGGGAAATTTCACAATGCTGCCACATTTTTGGCAGAAAATCGTTTTACAACACTCTGGATTTTTTGGTCGCAGCTCTCACGACTAGTCCCAAATTCAAACGCAACTGACAAGATTTTGTATGGGCTTGAGACCAGTCTCAAGCAAAAAGTCTCAATTTTGGTCTTACGACCTCAGTGGAAACGGGGCTTTACAGGCAGAAGGAGGCGTGGCAGACCCCACAAAGTATATATATTCTATGATCAGGACGACGAGCTGAGTCGATCTAGCCATGTCCGTCTGTCTGTCCGTCTGTCTGTCCGTCCGTCTGTCTGTCCGTCTGTCCGTCCATATGAACACCTAGATCTCGGAAACTGTAAGAGCTAGAGACATCATATTTGGCAGTTAGATGCTCCTATAGTGCAAGCAGATCAAGTTTGTTTTAGATTTTTGATACCTCCCCTCCCCCAAAAACCGCGAAAAACTGCCACACCCACAATTTTAAAGATACAAACTTGTGATCTTTAATCTTTATCTGTGCTGTGAATTGTGGCTCAATCGGATAATAAACACCGAAGATATTCAAGATTCAATTCCCTGCACTAGGTAAGGGGGGAGCAGCGCGAACGTATGTGTGGTTGTGAGCGACTTTACGATATGTGTGCATGTGTGAGTGTTTGTTAGTGTGTGTGTGCGAAGGAAAGTACAGGGTCGCCTACTGTCGGTTGAATCTGTAGCTTTCCGAGTTTTTTTGAGCTGGCAACACTGCAAAAAGTTTGCTAAATATAAACAAAAGTTTTCATAGTGCTTTTGGCGGTTTACTTTTAAAAAGTAAAAAGGGTTTATTAAGATTGTGCAACTCAGAAATGTATGCAAAATCCTTAGCAACATGCACAGTCGTTGCAATACGTCGATTAGCGGCATCTACTCCTTACCGGAAATAAGTCTGCTCCACCTGCTCTGCTATTACATCGCTTCTACATCCGTGCTCTTTTCTCCTCACATAGAAAGGCAGTGCAACGCCGTGACCTGTTAAAAACGCACGCTGATCGCGACTCGACCTTTTTTTATATATTCTTTTTTTTTCTGTGTGTGAAAACCTCAATTTCAATGTTTAAAGGAGTTAAAAAAGTGTAAATAACAGTTTAAAGTGATAAAATGGCTGTTGGGTTGTTGTTGCAGTGAATAAGTTAAATCAAAGTAAAGTGAAAATTGTTGTCTCTGCAGCAAGAGTGGTGTGAAAATTGTTCCCTATCTCTGCAACAAAAGTGTAGCAACAAAATAACCCTAAAATTTGTTTCAAGAAACAAGTTAACACGCAGCCGAAGTGAAAAAATAAAATAAAACAACAATAAATGCAAGCGTCAGCATTGGAAGAAAAAATGCATCGCATATAACGGTAAGTCCTCAGTTTGGCTTAGTTCGCTCCCTTTCAGTACGTTTTCTACTTTGTCTGTGTGTGTGCAGTAGAAATACATATGTATGTAGGTGTGTGCGTGAGCTCGTGCGACACCAGGGTTGTTTTGGTGCGATGAGTTGCGGTGTTTTGGTGCGATGCGTTGCGGTGTTTTGATGTGGCGATGTTGGTGTTGCCAGACTAATGATATGGCGCTCTAATTTAAATTCAAATTTAAACTTGGGGCTCGCTGTAGTACGACCAATTGCAGAAAGTGGAATGCAAAACAGTGGTGGCCGAAAATATGGAGCACACCTTTGCTTTAGCACAAACTTAATAGACCCTTTTGTACATTTTTAAAGTACAGGGTCTAATAATTTGCTGTGGTTTTTTTTAAAAATGGATATAACGAATTTTAGCATAGGCAGTCAAATGCGACTTACCTTATAAGATTTTGTTAGTTAATAATAAAAATAATACTTTTTCTGATTGTCAGGTTTGTGTAATAGTTCTTAAATTTAATCATTGTTAAACCTATTTAATATCTACTTTTAAAGCTGGTTTTATGTATTAAATTATTAACTAAAATTATAAATCACAGATGGTAAAGGAAACTCTTTCATTCGCACAATAAGTGTTTGTCTAAAAGAGTGATGAGCCCGCCATATTTTCCGATATAATCATTTGCTGAACATCGCTGAAGACATCCTTGATGCAGCGTGTATCTGTGGCCACGGTGAAATGATAATAGCATTCCCTTTCCGAATAGCTCACGTCAGATTGATTGCGAGAATTTCGCTTGAATCGCTCCTCGGTAATGTCAATCATTTTCTGCTTGATGAACATCTTGGTCCAGTCGCATTCATCAAAGCAACTCTGCTGCTTCTGTGGTCGCTTGGAGAACTCCTCGAACTCCGGGAAGTAGTCAACGATGTGTTTGCCGGCGCGTATTTTCCGCTCCATAATATCATATTTATTGAGGAACACTATAAGACCAGCCGAGGCAAGGAAACGATTCTGCCAAACGGCACGAAATAGATTGAGGGCCTCCTGCAAACGGTTCTGTTTGGCATCCTCTCGCAGATTCTGATCGAATTCGCTGCAGGAAATGAGGAAGAGCACAGCCTGAATGCCTTCAAAGACTTGAATCCATTTGTTGCGCTCATCCCGCTGACCGCCCACATCGTACATGCGAAACTCCTGCTCGCCACCACCCAGTCGCCGGGGTATGGGAACGCGGAAGGTGATTTTTGAGATGCCAGTGGTAACCTTGCGGCTGTGCAGTATATCCTCAGTGCTGGGAATGTATTCAGCCTCGCAAATACGCGCAAAGTTATCAAGAAAACTGTTGAAATAAGAGAATGAAATGGTTAGTAAGCAGTTTAGCTGGATGATAAGCTGGGATTTACTTACTATTTGGCGCTATCTAGCAGCGGAAATTCATTCGAGCGATCATAACAAGCCCGTATACCCACATCGTTCCACAGTGTCATGACATGATCACAGTACTCCTGGAATAAATAAAGATGATATGATAAAATTAGATTAGATATGCATACAGCGATATGTTGTGGTAATTAGTCATACTACAGTTGACACTAGGCATGATTGATGTGGGGGGTAGAGGAGAAAACCCAAACATTCAACATACATATGTATATGTAAAGGCCGTTTGCTGATCAGCATTTATCTTATCGTAAATAGAGGCCGTATAATGACCGACAGGCCGACCGTAGTATGAATCAGAGTTTAAGTCGGACGGACGGTCGGCGATTGTTCAAAGTTCCCTACACCTGCAGCGCCGATGACTTTGCCAGGAAATGTGCGGCATGTAAGCGACTGGCACTAAAAAGAAACACTTGTCGGAAAGTTTTTCGACAAACCCATTAAATATAATGGCAATGCAATCAATCACATCGATAACAAGTAGTGATCGTTCTCCACTGCATACGCGCATTATAGTCTTTAGCTATACGCACACATAGAACACATATGTCACAGATATCTGCAGCTGTCTATCTGGGCAGCGAGTTGTGCCTGGAAACGTGCAAAATCTCAAGTGTATTTAAAACCGATTGATTCGACTCCCAATTCCGATTCTAATTCCCAACTGCGACAACATTCTGAAGTGTGCATGTCGCTGGATAAGATACTACCAACTAATACTCGTAAGCCGGGTATTAGAACTACTACTAACGTCACTCACCTCATCGAAGAACTCTGGAGCCTCTGACGGCAGGGACTGAATGTAGTTGGCGCTGCGTTCCGTTGTTGAACTGCCAAAGCGTAGGGCCAACGGGTTCATCTGTTGCACCAGCTGTATGATGGAGTCATGGATATTCTGATAGATTTCGGGTATCTTCTCACGGCGTTCACTGCAAGTTGAATGGGGGCTTTAACTCGGAACTCTATTGAGTTGTTCGGGTAGGACTTACTCATCCGTGAATCCATTGATGTGTAGTATCCGCATCTGTTTGATGATTGTCGTCTTGCCGGATTCAGCTGTGCCGAGGAGCAGTATCTTCACAGTGGTATCCTTGAAGTTCGCCTGCATATCCTTGATCATGTGATGATGAGTCTGCAGCTCTTCGCTAGGTTTCTGTATCGCCGACTGTCGGGGATGACCAAAGTACCGCATAAGTCTGTAAACAAAGAAACACATTGTAAATATTTACTAAGACTATGTTATGACTTCTAAGGAAAACCATACAGAGGCGACACGGCCCATTAGATGTACGATGGCCTGTAGTCTATATATAGAGGAGCTGGGCAAATGTTTGCCTATCGCGATGTTTAATTAAAAGATAAAGGCCAGTCTGGGGGCTGGTTCGAGGTTACCTGACGCATCATTGGCAACATTTTCTAACACGAATTGGCAATTTTCAAAGTACAAACATTAATTAGCAACGTCTATTTGCGCTGTTAATTGGGGTAACGCGTCGGGAAAGACACGTGTTCCCCAAGACATGACATCCCGATCTGCGAGTGAGTCTAGTAATTGAATGTGTTATGGAGCAGTTCAAAGTCTCGACTATGGATATCTGTTTATCTGCTATCTATACGGAATTCTTTGGGGTGCTAAATATCTTGCACTTTGCACTTGCTATAACAGCTCGTAATGACTTTGTATCGGTTCCAGTGTGGAAATCATTCACAGAATGAAACGATGATGGATGGGAATGGATGGGAGGGGAATCGCAAAATTTATTGCCTCAATTTCAATTGGTGATTGCCAAAAAGCGAAAATTCATTCGTGTGGCGAATTGTTGTTGTCGCAATTGCCCCGCCCCTATCAGGGGGCTTATCAAGCAACGGGCGCCCGACACTTCAGATAGGGCCAAGACTTTATCAAGCCACTGGCATCGAGCAGTCAGTGTTGGCGGCGCTCGATTTTAGCAGTATTGATTGATGATGAAACCGCTCTTTGGAAATGTGTTTCAGCAGAATATCCAAACATATGGGTAATACCAATAATATTATGATTTCGGTTGAACCATAACCTATGCACATTCGCTGGTTTATCCAGCACTATTCTTTTCGCTGAGTCACTCTTTCGATTAATCTGCGAGTATTTAGTGTGTTTTGCTAGCGCTTCTTATCTTTATAGTCTGTAATTTGTTATTTGATTTTAACTGGCCTTATAAATGGTCATATGCTTCGTGTACTTTATAACGGTTCTCGCACTTACAACACCGTCTATAAAGCCAATACAAAACAGTGTCTATTGACCTCCATACCGAGCTGTTTGTGTTCCATCGGACTTGGCAACAAATTAAGTATTTGTAATTGATATTTATAATACAGAGTTATCAGCGCATGTGTGCTTCCTCAACTCTAATCGGACGAGCCATAAAACTATAGAATTTATATGCCATTTGCAAATAATTAACTTGTTTAATTAAATGTCGAAATAATAGTGGTTAACTTAATATTATGATTACGAAATTATTTATAGTAATAGACACTGATATCATTAGCCGATGTTCTACTTTAAGGCTGATACTCGACTCAATTATTTGGCTTATCATGCTGATGTAGTAGATGCGTTTTCGTAATTAGTCTCACCTGAGTTTCATGTTGTATAGTTTTCGGTTTGCTGCCTATTTTGACTGTTGTAATGTTCAGTCGATTCTTTATTTAATGTCGACTGGTGTATGGTGTATTGTCTTTGTTTCACAGTTCACTTGTATGTATTGCGTTTATAGTGCTGAATACTTTGGATTCCTTGGCTTGTTTACAGTTTATGTTTATGCCAGACTGGGTCTTTGTTTTGATAGCACTCAACGTAGTAGTAATGCAATGGGTCTATATAGATATTTTATATCTTTCTTTGATTTGATTCTTCACACTTTGTAAGCGACACGACACGTCTAACGCTCTATAATAGTATCACAGTACTGAAACGCCCAACGAACGTTACATTTTCTTAAATACTGCTTATCAGGTCTTCGAACAACCGACGAGCAGCCTGATCCGTTCTGGGGCCGATGCCTGCCCGACCGAGCACACGATGGCAAGAGGGGAGTCGAGGGCAGGGCTCTAGCCCGTAATCAATTCAGCGTGAATCGTTTGTTAATTGCTTGTACGAAGTAAGAATGTACAATATCAGCGATAAGATAGCCAGTCCAGGCCAGACCGCGGGACGGGGCGAACTGCAGCTGAGCTTAGGCTTTATCGATTGGGCGAGAACACGGCAAACAGGCACAGAAAATCAGGCTAAATCACGAGATCTTTTAGCTTTTGCTAATGACTGAAGAATGAGGAAATTTCTAACAGTTTCTAGCCATTGCAAATGCAATTTTTGCCATATAACTGCAGCTTTGCTTTGAGATTGTCAAGTGTAGGCGCTAACTTTTGAAGGAGCAAGCACTCAGCGCACTCGGTAGGTACTCGTAGGGCCACACACACTTTGCCAGTGGAATTATACCTGGTTAACTTATGCAGATGCACTCGAATCACTCGCACTCAGGCACCCCACTCACGGGCTGGCTGGCTGATGGACTGCCTGATAGGGAATGTGTTTGCCTTTATTATATACTCGTTAAATAATGTTTGTAGCTCGTACACAAAAACTAAACACTCGAGAGCACAACTAATTAAAATACCAGCACACTTACACTTACAGCTGTAATCTGAGTCAGAGCCAAGCACTGAAAACAAAACAGAAGTTTCATCTTTTGAATTACGATATGAGGCAGCATATCGGTATCGGTTCACGGGCGTTCGTCTAGTCTTGGGTATATATTTATTGTTAAATATGATGAATGTCAATGGCATTTTCAATAATCTGTGCTATGCTGTGCAATGCCATTAAAAAGTTTCCATGTTATTGTTTTGATGTGCTTGAGACGATAAATCAATGAACTCCAATTGCAGTTATCGTTATCGTTATCGCGATATACTCGTAGTGGATGTCATAGGGACAAGGTCACATGCTTTTACTCGCGCGCTCTCTTATTGAGTTTCTTCTGTCAATTGAGCGCCATATAATTGAGTTATTGTTTTATTTGTTTATGTACACTGTGTCTGGGATTCAAGAAATCTGTGATATTTGGGCCTGGCCGAAGCAAATGGAACAATTATATTATCTATTTCAACCTGCTTTCAGTTACCCTGTACTGTTTGCGGAAATTTTTCTTAAGATCGTAAATGGTTTACGATATTGAATCGTGCCCAGTCATGGGTTGACTCCTGTAGCTGCTTATCGTGCCACTAAAAATTTCGCCATAATTTGACTAATTACAAAAATATGAAGTAAATAGACTTTTTGCTGGGAAATAGCACTTCCCAAGTTATTTCAACTATTTTGTTTACAGCAATGGAATTCGTCTACCGTTTTCCATTTAATACATACCCCAAAAACAAGTCGCCATTCATTTCCACGTATCAGCGTTGGCCACTCGACAAATGATACGTCAGATCAGTTGGAGGATTTAGATTTCCGTTGAATATACTCACACCAAATGAAAATTTGAACTATTCACCGTCGACAGCAAATGCCAATTGTTTGGCTATTCAAATGCCAAAGAGCAATCGATTGAATTTCCCAAAAAATAATGCCAGTAATCAAACAAAAGGAGCATGTGTTTATGTTATATAAATCAGATTTGAGGCTTTGCCATAAATTCTGAACGAATCAATTGCTATTCGATTGCGATTTGAATCGTGGGTGAGGGGAGAGGTAATCATGGCGCTGGCGCTAATCACTAATCACTCTGATAATGCTGCTTATGCACTCTCTTAAGAAAGTTTCAATAGTCCGTACAGTAGTCAGTGTTATTGAAAAGGCAATAAATTGAGTAATTTTAGCAACTGTAAACAAGTTAGCTGGACTGTACATAACAACAGTAACGAAGCATCCTTGAAAGGATAGAGCATCTAAGAATAACGATGTACCTGTTCGACACACACTAGATATACTTTTAATTTGATCATATATCCACATGTTTCTTTGGGGATTCCTCCAGTTTACAACTCTAAACTTCTAGAAGTCTTACGCAATCATCATCTAGTACTTACGTAGTCTCTAATTTTGTCTGGCTTCAGTCAACAGCTGGGAAACGTGAGCCAAACGATCCATAAAGTGTGACAGCACCTCAAAATGGATGTCAATTTGGTATGAGATATCAGGCTGCACCCGCATGTGCCTGATAAAGTTCCGTTGTCTCTTCTATGCCCTCTTTCACTCTGACTGTTTGTCTAATTCTAATTCGACAAACAGGGCCAACACAAGCTACAGATAATCACTAACAACGGGAACTCCGACGTGTCAGGGGTGGGGGAGCCATATTGGTATCGGAATTTTTTTGCAATGTTGACAAGCATTTGATTAAAGAGTGCCAATGAGCACGACTGTGGTTGATGATGATGTATGGAACTGGCGCTGTTTACCTGAAATTGAATGATAGTCAGTGGCAAGAAAAACTAATTGACTCATCAGGTCAGGTGTCGGGGTTATACCTGCTTTGTTCTACTAAGATTATAACTACTACTACGTCGTACAAAAACAGTATAGTACAGTAAGTAAGCTGCTAATCCTGCAAATCTATGATACGAGCCCCTTCGATAAAGACTACAGTAGCTTTTGTTGTTAATACAGAACAAATACTGTTCCATAACCAAATCCTATAAGCTCTAAGCGTTTATAAACCGATTCCTACTATTTGATTGGCCTTCGTTCATCTTCTGTATACTGATGCACTGGGAACAAATGGCGCCGTGTTTAAAATTAGAATACAAACAGCTAATAAGCCCTGCTATAAAAATGTTGAGATTAAAATCCAGTAATCGCATTATAATTGAACGTAAGATCATAAAACACTAACTTCGATCATGGGCCACAACTTTACGGCCAATACTTGGAACCATTAAAAGGTCTTTATAGGGTTATGTGTGATTTTAAAAAAGCCTTAATCAAATTTTTAATTTTCTACTTGTTTGCTAAAATAAATTAAATTTGAGATTATCTAGACCAATCAGATTCAAGTATCGAAGCGTATCAGCCAGCCAGTTGCTGATAGCTGACATGATATCCGTCTTAAAATCACGTGAATTATGAACTGCTTTGGTCGAGTTTATTGGCATTGGATTTATTTAGTGGCCAAAGCTCCTGCTGTAGTACTAGTCGCAAAAACAGTTTGCATTTAGGTCAGTCTTGAAATGTCTATTGCAATATCGATCAGAATTACAGCAATTGATTGCACATAAAGTTGATAACAAAGAAATGCTATTGTATACTATATAGTAATGTTTGGCTTGTAAGCATGGTTAATAATAGGGATTTCTCTCTGTACTACTAGACATAGAAGTATTTATTGTATATTAACACTTTTACAGCTTACTTTGTAGTCTTTTAAAGCGCTTGTATATGGTACACATTCTATTGGTATACAGCGAACTTTCCTTTGTATAATATGCATTTAGGTATAAAACAAACATCGTCTCTAGTTAAACATAGTATATGTATATATAGATGTGTATATTATACTCTAGGCGAATTTAATTTAAAAAAGAATCGAATGTATTGCGACATTGCATGCTGACAATATTACTGATCTCGGCCTCCTCTACGGCCCCGATCTCATTTCAGTAGCGACCATTTGAGCTGCTCACGCGCCGACTGTAGTACCTGAAATCATAAAGGTGAGACATATCGCAATTAACTAATTGATTATCAGTTGATAAAGGGTAACTGATAAAAAATGCATATGGCTAATGAGAAACTCATACAATGGACAACGTTTATTTCAATATACGAAATTAACATTACAACTAGCAACTAATAAGAGCAAAATCCGTTCAACGTCACGTTCAAGTAAAACTAAATATAACAAACTAAAATACACAATAATATGTACTACATACACAAATATAAAAGTAAATACATTAATGCATAATATGAATTGATTTTTCGATTGAGAGTTTGATCTGGCTTGATATTTGGAGGTTTAGGATATACGCTTAGTTATTCAGCTACCAAAATAGATCATTTAGTCTGTTAGTTACCTGAGCAACGGTCTGTTCGGCAATGGGTATGTCGTCGTTGCGCAGATCGACACGTTTCACTACAGACGATGGATCCGCGTCCAAAATAATACTGCAATGCGAGTTGGAAGTTAGCCGAGTTACATTATCAGTTAAAATTGCATCCACTTACCCGCCATCACAGATTTCATCAAATGCCAGCATGATAATCTCTAGATTCTCGAGCACCAGACGCTTCTCGACGTTCTTCTTCAATATGAGGCTGATGGAGTCATACAGACAGTTCAGTACGGACAGCAGAATGAGCTCGTTCTCGTAGGCATTGCCCATAACGTAGAAAAACAAGTCCACGTTACTTTTGTAAACACACGTCAGACCATCCAGCATGATGATTTCAGTATTGGAACGATGCGTCTTGTTGAACAAATTCTTTTCGAACGCCTTCTGCTCCTTCAACGTAGACAGTATGTTTTTGTCGTAGTACTTGGCCAGAATTCGGTTGCCATCATTGTCCATGATACACATGCCCTTAATAATGTCCTGAAAACACAGTCCATTTCATTCTCAATACACAAACACTTTATTTTTATAAATTACCATCATGAATCCGTCCATTTTGCCAGCGAAACAAATGTAGTGTTGGAACAGACATCGATGTATTATCGATACGTATCGATGTTTTCCAGTACTACTTATACTAGTCATGCGATAAAAGCGCCAAAAAATGCGCAATATGGCGTTTTTGGTAGTCGACTTCAAGCGCAAAAAATGCGCTAGATGGCGCTTTGCGTAGTTTTGAATGGCGCCATGTTTAAAAATGGATTTATTTAAAAGAGAATTTCTAAAAGAATTTACTATCAAGATGTGGCTGCACAAGATATAAATATAAATATAAATTAAATAATATTGATTAATTGGATAATTATATTTTATTTATTTTGTACTTTGTGTATTGAGTATTTCCACATTTTTAAGTGGCAATAGTGTAGACAGTCTAACGGCTTTTGAAACGAAAATAAATTTAAGCTATTTTGCTTTTCGTGAAATGTCGTCGGGTTTAGCCTAAGTTCAAAAACATCAAAAATTATATCTAAAGAACATCTATTCAAAACGTTCCAAATTGAGAAATTAAACACGTCCACACGAAATATTAGCGTCCACATATTTATATTTGAAAACTTTATGTCATGGATGATTTAGATCTAGCGATTAAAGATGAGCCTGACGAAGTAAAGGTTCAAGAGCCAAAGGTTCGTAAAGCTCGTCGCAAAACTGAGCATAATAAGCCCGAAGTACATGCTGGCAAATCAAAAGTTCCCAAGGTGGAGACTAAGAAACTGCGCAAGAAACTCCAAGAGTTCGAGATGGAGAACCAAGCCTTATCCCAAGCAATCACGGATAAAAACCATGAAATTGCGGCTCTTAAACGTTCGGTGGATTCTCTGAATGAGGTGTTGAATTCTGTGCCCATGGATGAGCTGCGCTGCAACTCGTCTATTGCCGGTTCTAAGATACTGGAGTTGAGCAAAAAGAATCGCCAGATGCGCGCTGAGCTGGAACAGCTCAAGGGCCGCATCAGCAAGAGGGATATGCAGATTGAAAAACTGGAAAGGGAACGGAAGACCAATGAAGAGAAGCTGACCAATAATACGGAGCTCCAGAAAAAAGGTAATTCCACCGATGAGTTGCATACCAAGATCAACAGCATGCAGCAGAAGCTGTTCGAGACGCGCAACAAGAATACTGAACTGCAGAATCAGCTGAAGCTGGCACAGAAGTGCCTGCAGCATGAAATTGGCGAGAATGTCAACATCAACATTTTGTCCAACAATCTGAATCAAGCCACCTGGCGTGGACGTGCCCAGCAAATCCTGACACTCCAGCAAAAGGTGCAGGAGCTCAAGGCACGTGTAGAGAACTATGAGAGCGGCATGCCAGATCGCTTGGAGTACATGCCAGTGACACTGGGCTCCGACTTGGATTTGACCCAGAGTGGCACTAGTCTAACGCCACGCAAAGCCAAACTGAACTCTCCAGGCCGTGGATCCATGGTCAGTTTGGGTGGTGGCGATGCAGGTACAGCCTCATTCGATCGCTTTACTCCTGGAGTGCGTAAAAGTGAGATTCTGCACAAGGCCAAGGTGGAGACCTTGGAGAAGGAAATAGCTGCTCTGCAGGCACAGATCGATGGCGAACGTAATCGCACGCTGGCCCTCAAGGTGCGCAACAAGACCCTCAACGATGAGATGCTCAAGTACAAGCAGCGAACCAGCGAACTCGAGGAGCAGTACGATGTGAATGGCGTGAATGCCCACACGCTCAACGACAAGATGAGTCGCCAGCGTACTCAGTACGAGAACCGCATGGACGAGCTGCGTAATGATACCATTCGCATCACGGAGGAGCGCGACATAGCCAAGCGTCAGATGGATGAGCTGAGTGGCATGAATCTTGAGTTACAAACGGAGCTCAAGCAGCGTGATGTTACCATCCTGGGACTGCAGGAGATGATTAAGAAACTGGAAGCTGATTTACGTGCCGTTACTGGAGGATTTCTGTTCTCCTGCCGCGAATTCCGTAAGGTAAGTGAAGGAGCATCCCATGTGCTGGTTCTGGCTCATTTTTCGTACTCTCCTTAGGAAGAATTTGTGGGCATACTGGATGCCCTGGAGGTGGAGAAGAATCAGCTTATGTTGCTGAATAAATCTCTAGATGAACGTCTAGAGATTGAGCGTACCAAGAGTGATGCAGCCTCGGAACAAATAACCAAGCAGAAGACACGCATCTCTCGCTTGGAGACCAAGATACGTGACCTAGAGAAGGAGCTGGACGTGCAAACTGATCGCAAGAAGCGTTCGCAGCGCATCACCGACTACACCAATTCCCTGAGTCGCACTTCATTGAATGGATCCATTGGTTCCATTAGCTTTGACAATCAATCGCATTATCAGTCGATAACATCACTCAACTCTCTGACGGGTCAGGAGCCGAAGGTGGAAGACCTGAAGAATCAGTAAGTGAAAGATAATCATAATGAATCTCTATAACTATTGATACATAAACACAGATTGGAGCTGGCCAATGAGAAGATAACTATGCTGAACGAAAAACTGGAATATATCTCGGCTGAGAAGCGCGCCGATGCCAAGTTCTTTGAGGACACCATGTTCAACTCCAAGAATATCATCCTAGACACCATACTTGGCTCCCGTGGCGGTGGCGGTGCCGCCAAGGTGGTAGCCACTGGAGCATGTAAATGATTTTGTTGTGTTGTTTTTCATACAGAATTAAATTTGATTAAATTGTAAAAGCGAGCATAAATTGCGAGTTTTTTAATGTTTATTTTATTTGTAACACATTGAATACGAAGCCTTTGGCGCTGCTTCACTCGTTTCGTAGTTATATTCATTAGTTATTCATATTTACGCATATTTCATTCATAATACATTTGCAAGTGGCTCGTGAATATTCATATTTTAGTTAATTATTGCATGTGTGTGTGGGTGTGTGTGTGTGTGATAACATTACTATTAGTTATTTATGTCAATTTTCGTTTAATACAAATAGAAAGCACTTTCATCAGCTTTAGCCACATCAAAATGATGCACTTTTTATAGTAGAACAAATCAGTTTTTTTTTTCGTTAGTCGTTGCAGTTATGCATAAGTTTTATGTATATCAATATAATATTATTTCAGTATAGCCTATGGTAAATGGTTTATCTAAAAAACACGTTTTAGCAAATTAAAGGCACTTCGAGGATTTTCTCGGATCAAACGAAACAAATTTCAACGAAAACAATCAATATTCATATACATATCTTAACAATAGATTAAAGTAGAGAAACCAAATCAAAAAGAAAACAAAACCGACGAAACAAATCCAGGGCCTGTCTCTTTCAAGATTCAGTTAAAAATTGACAAAATTGTAGGGATGCATAATGTATCTTAATCTCGACTCTGCTTAAATAGCAAAAGCTTTTTAAAAAAGCACAACTCTCGCTGGCATTATGCTAGCTATATTCGTAACTGTATCTCTTATCTGAACTCTAATTTAATTAGAAGCTATTGCCGGTAGTCGAACTCTAATGCATCTGTACTATATGTGTGTGTGTGACATGATTTAGTTAAAACCTTTAGCTAGGGCGTTACAATATATTTAGTATGCGGTATATGGAACCCGATTAGATATAGGCTGTTAGCATTATGTGTATATGTATAACTGATTAGTTCTATTGTGTATATTCCATATGTATATAGCTCAATAAATACTTCTAAATTTACGGCCTGCCCATGCGTATTGTAGATAAATGCAAATTTTGGCTGGGTTAGCTTGGTCGCTTAAGTGGAAACAGTTTTTCATTTTCATTCTCATAAAATTACAAAATTTGCAGCGCTCTTTGCATATATTGTTAGTGTTTATTGTTATTGTTGTTATCGTAATATGAATAATGCTTATAAATGATTTGAATGCTTCTTGCAATTTCATATAATTTAATGCTATGAATTTAACAATTTCTTTTTTTTCACTATTATTTCTCTCCTTCTTCTTTGCTCTTGTTTTTACATATTGGCCTGCTGACTATATATACTCTATCTATATATATATTTATATAATGTATATATGTATTCTATGTATTTCATCGCCGCCTGAATACATGATTGAAATAGTAGTAAATATCTTGCTCCACCTGCTGCTGATTGGGTGTTTTCCGTGTCGCCTGCTGCTGTTGCTTCGGGTCCATTTGCGGATGGTAGTTGTTGTAGTGATGATAGCCATGCATTTCGTATGGATTATGGTGTCCCGGATGCATGCCCGGCATGCTGCCAACACCATT
The DNA here is from genome assembly GCA_035045005.1 of Liodrosophila aerea. NCBI lineage: Eukaryota > Metazoa > Arthropoda > Insecta > Diptera > Drosophilidae > Liodrosophila > Liodrosophila aerea. The sequence goes on from JAWNNL010001293.1 coordinate 199,597, forward strand.
CCCACCACCACCGCCACCGCTAGCGCCTCCTGGCATCATGGGATTGCCGGCACGCATCATGTTCCGATCAGCGAGAAAGACATTGATGAAAAAGATGAGCACGAGCAGTATGTACAGCAGGCAGACCAAAATGACCACAAACTGCTGGCGGCAGCAGCAGTAGTAGCACATTCCCTATTATATAACCGCCTGCTCCACATAGTTGGCGGGCAGCATGCCGGTCTTGCCGGTGCGCTCCACACGGCCAGTCATCCAGCCCGAGTCAATGGATTCCACCTCGAAGATGACATCGCCCTCGCGAAAGCTCACCTCATCCACATCCTGCGCCTCGTAGTCGTAGATGGCGCGATAGACACGCTGTAGAACGAGAAGAATACAAAGGATTAGTTTCAATATGATGACTGGGATTAGTACGACTTACTAGAGTGCTCTGGGACTGACGCGATTGCTTCTCCTGCAGTGCCTCGTAGCTGGGCTGTTGGCGCACCTGTTGATGCTCCTGCTGCTGCATCATCTGCACCTGTTGATAGTATTGCTGCTGCTTCTGTGCCTGCGCCTGCTCGGCGCTGCTCAGTGAGCCATAAATGCCATTGGCGGGATCTATGTCCGAGATGGAACCAATGCGTTTCGGATAGACGCTGTTGCCTGTGGAAAGGGAGATGGATTTAGTGTCTACTTTGGCAATTGCTACAGCATTAAAGGGTTAGGACAAAGGACAAGATGATTGGTTGGTTGATGCACATCAAGCTGAATTGAGCTGAGCGCTAACGAACTACCAGCTAGCCTCTAGAATACTACTTACCAGCTGAACCACGCTGATCGGAACTATAGACCAGTGTGGTGCTAGAACGTCCGGCATTTGGCATGGCACGTGGTCCATCTGTCAGCGGATCATAGTCGGCAATCTTGCCAATGTTGTTGATGCTCTGCTGATGCTGCTGCTGTTGCAGTTGTTGCTGCTGCTGCTGGGGCAGATGGCCATTGCTCGACTGCATCTTGGCGCCGAGCACATTCTCCGATGGCGTTACGGCACTGTAATTAGACGACACATACAACTGTTGCAGGTTGCCGCTGCTGGGTTGCTGCTGTTGATGTTGCTGCTGCTTGCTGTTGTTGCTGTGTATGCTGGCCTGCGAGCGCTGTGCCTGCTGCTGCTGTTGTTGCTGCTGCTGTGGATAACTCAGAGTGGCCGGATGCGGATGTGCCAGTCCGCCATTGTTGTTGTTGCTGTTGCTCATGTGAACACTGCCATTGCTGGCGTTGTTGTTCAACAGGCTATTGTGCGAATGCTGTTGTTGCAATTGCTGTTGCTGCTGTTGTTGCTGTTGCTGCTGCTGCTCTTGGTACATGTTGTACTGATCCACCGCATTGCCACTGGGATGATGCGAATTGTGCAGTATAGCCGATCGCAGCTGATTGTAATTGTTCACCGCCTGCGGCTGTTGTTGCTGCTGCTGCTGCTGTGGGGGTTGCTGTTGCTGCTGCTGTGGTGATGCTGTGGGATACAGATGTGAGGCTTGTTTAATGGCATGTTGCTGCTGTTGTTGCAGCAATTGTTGCTGGCGCAAGGCCTGCGGCTGTTGGTAGTGTGCATATGGATCATGTTGTTGCTGCTGCTGATGCTGCTGCCTGTGATTGTTGCTGTGTGGCTGTTGTTGTGGCAGCTGTTGCTGCTGCTGTTGTTGGTGGTGTTGGTGTTGATATGTGGGCGTTATGGCCGCCGTGTTGTATTGCTGGTGTTGTATGGGTGGCGGTGGCATGGTCTGTTGCTGTTGTTGCACATAGTGTTGGTGTTGTTGCTGTTGCTGGTACTGCTGTTGTTGCTGCTGCTGCTGCTGCTGTTGTTGCTGCTGCTGCTGCACTACTGCTGCTGGCGGTGGTATGGGCGAGGCTGTGGGTGCATATTGCGAGAATTGTTCAGCTGCCAATTGCTCAGAGAAGTATTCCGATTCGTCTGATAAGACGCAGATACATTGTTGATGTTGTTGTTGTTGTTGTTACATGTTGCAGTTGTTCCCAGTTAGTTCGTGTGTGTGAGTGTGTTGGTGATGTGTGTTGTTCAGGTGTGGCGTTAGGTTAACGGTAGTTCAGTAAGCACACACAAATTATGAGCAGTTGTTGTTGTTGTTGTTGTAGTTGATGAAAGTGCAACAAAAATGATGTGACAATAAATGAGGAGAGAAGAAATAAACAATAAGTAAATAAAAAGCAATCATAATCAATATTAATGACGACATAACCAATGTGCGACAGATGTGTGTGTCTGTGTGTGCGTGTGTGTTAGTCAGATAGCGATACACATACATATGGCAGCATATAGCGCACAGTGGTACTTGGCATATGTGTTTAGCATGAAAAAGTAGCTTTGAAAAAACAAATGAAATGTATGAAAAAACAATTGATGAGAGCGGCGTTAGATGATATTTACAAGCAGCAGCAGCGGCACAGTGGCGCAAAGTGCATTTGTTCGGGGCAATTTGAAGAGGAATATATTTATAGAAAATGTTACTACATTTTTGCATTATATTTGTTGATCTAGAAGTCTATAGAAGAGCAGTTTGATCATTAATTCAATATTTCATATATTGAATATATATTTTTATTTATATTTACATATATGTACTTCTATACTTGTTTATTTATAATTATTATTATTATTTATTGACATTTACTATTTTATATTTATTAATATATTTTTATTACTTTTTATATATTTTCGTCCATTAATCCAATACCTCATATATTGAATATATATTTTTATTTATATTTATATGTACTTCTATACTTGTTTATATTTATAATTAATATTATTTAATATTTATTTACATTTATTATTTTATATTTATTTTCATTTACTATTTTATATTCATTAATATATTCATTTTTTATATATTTTCCCATTTATCGTTTTTGCTTGCCCTACAAATGCACTTTGCCCCACTGTGCCCGTTTAATGAGCTCAATAAATGATTATTTAACCAATTTAGTCACATTTAATGCCTGTGTATGCCTTGATAATACCTAGTGTATGGCCAAACATATTAATTTAAGCAACTCGAGCAAATTAACCTGAAATTAATTTTAGTCAATTTGCCAAGCTTCAATTGCAAATGCGACAGGAGTGATGGTGGATAGAGACAGAGTAATAGGCAAACGGAGAGAGAGAGAGAGAGGGGTGGGTAGGTGGTAAAGTGGGGAGTACTCACTGCTGCTGTCGGAGACCTCGGCCGAGCCGCGCTGCTTCTCCATGGCGGCCTTCTTCTCCAGATCGCCGTGATATGCCACATTCGATATGTGCTTCGTGTTTTGTTTAATGCGCAACGTTTCCGGGTCGTCTGCCACCTGTCGACACAGATACAAGATACACACACACAGATAATTATTAGCATACTCTCACACACACACACACTCGCACACACACTCGACTCTGACCTGTGTAAATTTGCCTTTGGCCTTCTCAAAATCCGCATGGTATTTCACATTCGATTGGATTTTCGTATTCTCTGCGATGCGCTTCAGTTCGGGCGTATCTGCAATTGCCGTTGCCTTGGCCTTGGGTATGTGTCTGCAAGAGATACAAGAGAATACAATAGTAACAGATACACTTCATGTACATGTAGAAAAGTTCAAGTTGCCTTTGGTCAAATTCGCAAACATTTTCACATTTTCACATTGCGGCAACTCTGCATTGGAAAATCTGACTTTATAACTGTTTTACAGCTGCTGTTGTTGCTGTTGCTGTGGTGGGTGCTGCGCTGCCCCTCCCACCAGGAAAGTGCCTTGCGGCCAGCATATCATTTGCCAGCTCTTCTACTGCTCACAACACATGTCCCTCTGCTCCTCCTCCCTATCACAGAGTCTTCCTCCCCTCTTTCATTGCTCTCCCCCCTCCTTTTCGACTATCGTGTGAGAAAAAACCTCTGACCCTCATCTGGCAGTTTTTATCAATTAAAATGGAATTTTGATACGGGCTCGAGTGCATTTCTGTTTCTCATTTCACTGCCCCCTCCCCCTGCCCCTCGGGCAGCTAACGGTTAATGGACGTTGTTGAATTATGCGGTTAAGAGCGCAGCTAAATGCAACTACTACACCTCGTTGTATCTTTTTACTCTTACCCAAGAAAAGTTTTGTGGCTATTGCAGTTTAATGTGATTTTAAGCATATAAAATTCAGCGTAAATTCGCTTGAAAGGATTCTCTATTATAACTTGGCATATAGTAGTTGGTATTATGCAAATTAGTAGTTTAACTTAATGCAGAAAAATTATGAAAAATCAAGCACTGAAGTTGTGTGTTTGGCATGAGAGAGGCTACAGTGGGACGCTATCGACACCTTCTGTTCGTACACAGTGGCAGCCGTCAATTAAACCTATAACGATCCGATCACAAATGTTATCGGTTGTTTATATCGATAACTATTTACATTTTCACATAATTTTGAATATTGTCTTATCTTACAGTAACTTCTCAAATTGTAACTTTGTTCTATCGATATATATCTATATCGATAACTATTTAATTTTCAAATAATTTTGAATATTATCTTATACTATCTTCTTTTCAAATTATAACCTCGTTCTTTATACAGGCAAAACTCTAATAATGGACACCTCTCTACGTAACCTCCCCTTGGACGACCGTAAGTGTTCGCACAAGAGAGAGTTTCTACTATAGTCCGTTTCCACGGATATGTGCAATAAATATTAAACAATATTTTTATGACTTCTGAGGTTCTACAACATTTACCGCTTACTCTTTTACGAGTGTTTACAACTTCTAGGAACTGAGCTTCATTTATTGTTTTTATCCGCAAACTATATTAATGTGCCAAATAGTTTTGCTGAATGAAAAACACGAGCAAAGCATACAATAAGATGTATGTGTGTGTGTAGTAGTAGGGCGCTATGATTAATGCTCCCAATGGACTAATACATCAACATAATTATGGCAAACGCGAAAAAGGAAACCAAAGCCAAACAAATGGAATTGCTGCAGCTATACACAAAGGCAATCTGTGTGTGTGTGTGTGTGTGCGCTTTATGATTCACACACACCATATATGTATATACTTTTTCTGCTTGTGTGTATAGAGTACTTTAACCTATCAGTTGGGCTAATCGATCGATTCGATTGCAGCTCGCGATGCCAGCAACTGATAACCACAGCAACAGCAACGACAACAACAACAACAGCAGCAGCAACAACAGCAGCAACAACAATTGCAAAGGTTGATAAACCCATTGGTGTCCATTCTTCAGTCACTACTACTGCGACTGTCTAACATACTCTCCCTCTTTGTCAGATTGTAATTGCAACAGCACGCAACTGAAATTGGCTTATAGAATATTTATGACTCGATTCAAATTGAACGAGCAGCTGTCGCCGGGCCACCCCACGCCCTCCCTCCCCCATTACAGGGTATGTGGCGTGGGGCAATTGTTTAGTTTAATCCATAATATGTGTGCGAAATTTCAATGGAATGCAGCATTGGCTAATTTATTTAGTTGAGTTGTTGTTGTTGCTGCTGTTGTTGTTGTCACACGCACCCTCTCTCTTAGTACTCACACACAACTGAGGGTGGGCAGGGGGAGGGAGGGGACTGCAGTAGGTGCAGCACTGGCACAAGGCCGTTTAATGACCAATGACCGGTCGCTCAACCATGTAGGTCTGCTTGCAGCTATATATTGCTGTTGCTACTGTTGTTGCTGCTGTGATAATGTTGATGGGTTGTTGCAAGCTTTGCTTTAATGCTGGCTGGACACAACAAAAGGCAAGAGTGCGCTGCTGGCACACATTGCGGCTGCTACTGTTGCAACAGTTGCTGCTGCTGCTGTTGTTGGCTGGCAATGATGACATAACAATGCTTAAGCGCCAACGGCGGCATTGGACAGCACAACGATGACAACAACAGCAACCACACAGCAACAGCACAGCGGATGTCTCGGCACGTTCTCAATAGATCAACAACAGGCAACACGCACGCCAGCAGCAATTGCAACACCAACACCAGCAGCAGCAGCAGCAGCAGTTGGTGTGCGTGACATGCCAGTGCTACTATTGTTGTTGTCTTTAGACTTGTTTACGCGCTGCTTTACTTTTTACTATCAAAGAATTTTAATTTATCTGTAAACAATATACAGAGGCAGCAGCAGCAGCAGCAGCAGCAACTGTTGTTGCTTGGTCTGCAAGAATATCCTGTAAACAAGGCACTGAGCTGATGAATGATAACTTAACTTTAACTTAAGCTAAGTTTAAGTTTACTTTATAACTCTGTTAAACCAATGTAAAAGAGGCTATGTTACTGTCCTGTTAAGCTGCTGTTAATAACAGAGATTGTGACTGGGTGACTGAGGGAACGTCTGCCAGTTGCTCTGTAACTAGTTCTTAGTATACGACTCTAAAGTACTCTTCTAGCATAACTCTTAGTCGTGCATACCCTCTACCCATATGAACCGTTTGGTAACATGCAATGTTTGTGGTTCCTGTTCATAATTTAAACGTAAATTGTTGTTGATGTGGAGACTTGGATAGCACACACACACAGCAGCGTTGGCTCAGTGTGTCAGTTGGAAACTGGACTACTACCAACTGACCAGCAACAGCAACAGCAGCAACTGCAACTCTTAAACCAAACACAACAAATGAACTCACTCCCACAACAAACACACACACACACACACACACACACACACACGGTGAATGAGAAAATGAATGAACGAACGGACATTCATTGATGTCAACGTTTTTTGCATGTGATTTGTGAATTGGTGTTGAATTTCCATGTGACAGGCCTTTGTTGTTGCTGTTGTTGCTGTTGCAATGGATCAATGTCTGTGGCATGACAGTAGTCGAGGGGGGGAGGAGTGAGTACTGTAACACTGATAAGGCAGAACTTGCACCAGAGATTGAAGAGGAAATTAACTATGGCTAACAATATAAAATGCAAAGAGGAAACGCAGCCAACATGTTTGAGCCATTAAGCAGTAAATTGTTTAATTAATTGATCAAGTGGGGTAAGGGGGAGATATACATATATACATAGGAGAGATATAAGTCATGCTAATGCGGCAAAAGTGAGGAAATTACTTCATGATGTGCAGGTCAGAGCATTAAGAGCGGCATAAAGGAATGAAAATGCGATTTAACGCACAAATTGCCATATAATCGCCAGAGGGGTGAAGGGGGGAGGCTATAAGCCAAAAGAGGGGGGATAAAAGACAGAAAATCGAAATGAAAATCTGAAATTTAATTGAAGAGCCAAGCTTTGCTTTCATTATGCAATTTGTGGGGGTAGATAGGAGAGGGGCAAGGAGTGGAGGGGTAAAGCGTAGAGCGTGGCATGGAGTAGAAGAGGGGAGGGGGAGGGGTAAAGCGTAGAGCGTGTTGATGTTTAAAATTCATATGCAAACGAGCAGAGGGGAGCGGGAGGGGTTCAGCTATGGCTCCCCGGTTGACACTCCCAGTTCATGAAACGGGGCGGGGTCTTGCACCACACTCATTGTGCGAGTGTGTGTGTGTCGAGTGTTGTTTAGCATTAACCGAACAAAAAAGAGAATGAGGCAAAGCCAAGTGGCCAAACTATACAATTTTTTTGGGTAATTGAAAGAGGAGGCCCTATTGTTTCGCCCATTGTAGGCGGCTTAAGTAATCAAACAGCGACTAATGGGGCACATATGACCCAAAATACGTCGAATGTATGTAAGAGAGAGGCTGGGTTTAAGCTGAGCTTCTCGCACTGAAAGTGAATACAACAAAATAATAATAGAAATGAAAATAGAAATAGAAATAAATAAATGATATCATTTGGCTGCAGAACTTTCGAATAGCAAAGCGAAACGAATGATGCCATGGCAGAGGCATAGGCCGAGGAATGTGTGGCATGTGGAGCAGGCATTTGCAGCAGATTGAAGAGATGTTTTTTCACTTTTTTTGCCGAATTGGGACTCGAGGGCATGGCCATGGTTCACTGGTTTTTTATGTTAATAAATAAATGTGCAGATACGAAATAATGTTGGAATTGTACAGCTCGATTCGTGTGTGTGTGTGTGTCTCTGCAATTGCTTAGTTCAGTTGAAAAATGAGGCAAAAGCACAAAAACCTGCACAACCAGACACACACACACGTACAGTGTATTTCTATATAAAATACTTATAAATATATAAAATAAATGTGGCATAGAGAGACCCACCGACCCAGCGAGAGAGTGAGCAAACATTGTAAACAACTCGTTTTCTAGTTCAATTCCAACTGAATGGAAGAACCTGGTCATGTAACGAATACAAGCGACTTGCATAAGCCTCTGCTCAGTCTGAGAGGAGTCTCTGTGCTGTAGTGTATTGTCCTGCTCGTTGGCTGTTTCTTTAGCACACATTCAGGGAGAGAAAGTCTGTGGAGTTCTTTTCAATTTCTATGCACAAGTTGCGTCAAAAGTTGGCATTCTTAAGCACCAACTGCTGCCAGCTATTATCATGTCTTTAGCTCATTCATCCACTCGAGTTGCCAGGGGCAATGGAACAGGGCTTATCCAATTAAAATCACAGTTCCAAGTGGCGCTCCACATGTGGCAACAATAACAACTCCGACTATAGATATATAATTGCATGTCTCCGGCGTTTTAAATCTCTTTATAATTTATTGCTCGCTTCATATCCCTATGCGATAGCTGGCTAGCTGCTTCCACTTCCTCCAATGCATTGGGAAAACTTGCCACATTCACTTCACTCTACTGACCCTCTAAGGCACCCGTGGGGCACCACACAGACAACTTGCCAACTCAGACAAAAGAAAAGTTCTCGCAAGGCAATTATAGAACTTGCAACGGGTGCAGCACACACACACACACACACACACACACACACACACGCAGAGCAAACCAACTGAACCGCTGTTGAAAATCGAGGCGTACGTGGCGTCACGTAAACGGAGCAAATCATTCACTCCCGATCCCTATTCCAATCCCCATTCCCAAACCTCAAAATGAGGTGTAAATAGTCGTCGGCAACTGCAGAGTGAAAGTGCTGAAAAGGGAACCTGCCTGCTTGCCACACACTCCCCTGTAATCCTCTGCCTCATGCATGACATCATCGACAGATGGAAATTGGGTTTGGGTTTTGGGGCATGGGACACTGCGTCAGAGTGAAGCTAACGGACGCATAACTCAATCCGCATGGAATTTTTATACTCGCAGCGGTGGCATCCACAATAAATCTGCATTAGAGACAGTCGCTAGTTGCCGATGTTGCTGTTGTTGCTGTTGTTGCTGTTGTTGCATGCATCCCGCCTTGGCTCAAGGCCAACAAATGCCACACGCACTGCAGAGACAGCGACAGTGGGACAACACAATGGACACTCACACACACACACACAGATACACAACAAAACGCTTGTTACTCCAATGAGCTGTGCAACATGCTAGAACAATAACAAAGGGGCGTGGCAGTGGCAGCATGCGAAGTCGCGAATCAAACGGGGTTAAACTTGCTGCAATGCTGCAGGGCATTCTCCTCTGAGAATGTGTGTGTTTATCTGTGTGTGTGTGTCTATTTGAATTTGTATTTGTCTGTCTCCACAGCAAAGTGTCGCCGCATTTCCGCACCTTTTTTCAACAGCTGCACTTTAGCGCCAAGCGACAGTTGCATGGAGGGGACGTGTGGCACATGGGGACAGTCCATGTGGCAGCAGCAGCAGCAGCAGCAGAGGCAGCACGTGACAAGTGGCCGCGCCCCAAGTGGCAACGCTACAACGACAACTACAACTACACCCCGGGGGCAGCTGTTGCCGTGATTTCCATAGAATCTCCCGCTTGTCAAAGCCATGTTGTTTGGCTTGTGCAGGGCTTATCTATGCCGCCTTGGGTGTCCGGATAAGATAAGATAAACGACGACGACGACGACGACGACAACAAGCCGACGGCCTGGCCAGAAATCAAGGTTATCACGCCTCTCCGCACCCACCAAGTGTGAGCATGCACTGCGCAAAATAAGTGAGTGGAAAGTGCAAGAAATTGTAGCAGAAGTTTGGTTCAAGTAAGTCCAAGACTAAGCAAGTACACTGAACAGAAACTTTGAGAACTAAAACGTGTGGGTACTAACCAAAACCGGTATCACAATGGACCACTAGGTCTATGTGAGGGAAACGATCCCATCCAGCTCTACCTAACCTAACCTAAAACAGTGAGAAAGTATAATCTTAAATTAAGTGATGAAAGAAAATCTAAACACAATATTGTTCAATGTATTCCAAAGGTTCTATCTCAAATGGATCTGCTTTCAGTTGGCTATAAATACTGATCTATAGAAGAAAATGTAATCAGTAAATAGCTAATTTCTTAATAGGAAGAACTCCAGAATGATAGTTCTTTGGCTTCATATTTTCAACTCGAATTTCTAGTTCGATATTCCTCATACTTTCTCTCAGTGCTGCCCACTAAGTACTCGTTACTAAACGAGATACTTGAAGTAAGTGATGAATGATTCTATTCCCCCTTTATTAAGTGATAATTGTACACTGCAATCTGCACATGTATTATTCTGCCTGTAACTAAACCAAGTTTACAAGTGGCACAAACTTAAGGGCTTAAGCTAGTTGTATGGGGAAGGGGAAGGGGGGTATTTCTCTCAGATACTTACGCCTCACAGTATGGCATTTTATTGTAGCCCTTGTAAGTTTTCATATTGAGCGTCATTCCACATTCTGTGCATTTGAAACACGTTTTGTGCCATGTCTGAAACGGAAAGAGCAAAAAGAAACGTTACAAAAATAAATACTGAGAAAATACACATCAAGAGCGGCAGAAGAGAGAAATAGGAGAATGGGAGAAGAGAGCAAATTGTTAGCAAATTGTTCAGCAGCCAAATGAGAACATTTTTATAGCCTTTGCTTTTATGACTATTATTGTTATTGTTGTTGTTGTTGTTCTCCTTGTTGTTGTTGTTGTTGTTGTGGTTCTGGTTGTCTTGTTAAATTGGCGCAATGCAACCAAAACTAAAAACTAAAACTAAAACCAAGATGAGCATAAAAAACTCAACTCATGCCAACTGTATGAAAAGATTTTTTAGGTTTTACAAGCATTCTCTCCTCCTCCTCCCCCTCCTCCTCTTTCCCCCTATGGAACTAATAGAACTTAGGAATTTTGTTCAACTAATTGGTCTGCGGTAGCTGCTGGTTGCCAGGGAGAGCCAGAGTGGTGGGGAGGTTGGAGAGGAGAGCTTAGGTTAAGGCAAGTCAAATTGCTAGATAAGTACTCGAAAGTTAAGAGACAAAAGTTTCCACAATTGTTACGCATTTTATGTCTTTAATTACCGCAAAAGAATACACTGTAATAAATTGTGTAGTCATTTCATAGAGTTAACTCTGTGGGATTTGGGGTAAAGTTTATGTAGCAACTGGTATTAGATAGATGGAATGGCGGTTAATTTTAGAATGAATGTTCATTTGGCTGTTTAGACTCTACTAATCTCCTAATATGTTCTACTGAATGTCACATTTGACAACATTCAATATGAATGTAGCTATTAGTACAGAGGGTTTATAGAATTTATTAGATGAATATTATTACAAAGATTCTATTATCATAATTATTATGTGTTTATCAAGAGAAATGCCAAATATAAATTAGATAAAATTGATTTATAAATATGTACATTCTTTGTTATATTTTATTATTTCAGTGTGAATGGCAAAACCACGAATTTGAATGTGAATATATTCTTCTGGCCAGACAAATGTGTCGAATGTAGCTGCTCATGGAAAGAAAGAACCCTCTAAACACAACTCAACTACAGTAGAAACTCGAGATCTGTTACTAAGCCCAGTCAATAAGCCTTCGCACAGGCTGTAGTACAATATCTGGCTATAACTCACCGACTTAAGCTTTAAAGTTAAAGCCAAGTGAAGAAGAAGCAGAGCAGCTAAGCGCAATCTCTTCTATGCTGTTTCTAGAGCTGCCTTCGCCCGTTCCCCAGGCTGTCCAATTTGTGTGTGGACTCTTGAAGTTGACGCTGAAAATCTCTTCAGGCAGTTGTGCTCCAAGGGGGATTTGTCATTGATAGCTGCTGCAAGCCAGCCAAAGAGGCGACTCAATTCAGTTGGTAGTAGTGGCAGCAGCAGCAGCAGCAGCAGTAGCAGCAGCATGTTATGCAAATTGGCGAGTTTTGCTTTGGCAAACCTCAGAGTCTGTTTGGAGGAAGCTTTTTTTTTGAGGCAGAGGTCAACAAACGATTAACTTGTCTGCGGGATTATGTGTGTGTGCGAGCGAGATGTAGCGAGAAATATGCAAAGAAAAATGCGTTAATTGGTTTCACACATGCACACATTCACACACACACACACACACATTCATACTCGCTATGTACAGAGTGTAGTGCAGACTATCAAGCGTACGCGCAAAAGTGATGAAGTGATTGCGATTTCATCACCAGAGAGAGACTCGGGCGCAACCAGGGCTGAGGTGTGAGGTGAGAAACCAGTTTAGACAAATACGCAACCCACTGGGGAGTGCAGCGGCAGCAGCAGCAGCAGCTAAAAGCCAGCCACATTCCAATGGGGCATGAGCACCATAAGCCACAGCCATACAGCACAGCACACACAGGGCCAAGTTCGAGAGCGCGTGGTGAACCAAGACGGTTTGAGAGAGCGTGAAAAGTCTATAATAAATCAAGGGATTTCAGCTGATTGTTGAAAGTTTTAAGCAGACTTGAATCCGAATCTTAAGAGTTACACACGCATGCGTTACCCACAGAGAGCTGGGCTAGAGCAGAGGTAGAGTGAGTGGAGTGGAGTGGAGTGTGGTGGAGTGAAGTGTATCTTCCTCATAACTCCGACTCAACTCGCCTCGACTCGCCTCGCCTGCACTTTGATGAGCTTTTGATGACCGTCACAATAAAAATTTCAATTTCAGTTTCACTTTCACAACAAACTGCAGTTGCTCAGTTGTTGTTGTTGTTGTTGTTGTGATGAGGTAATCGTTTGTCAAGCGAATGCATTTAATTTTCTATGCTCGCTTTAACCCACTTTTCATTATTTCTCTTTGTTGTGACGCTCGCTTCTCGTCTTGGTTTTCAATTTGCGGCTCAATTTCCAAAAAAAAGACTTGAATGTTTTACATTGAGGTTGTTGTTGTTGTTCCCTATTGTTGTTGTTGTTGTGGTGTGTTTTTGTCAACCGCAACGAGAGGTGTTGAATTTGCATTCGAATTTGCACGCTTTCAACATTTTAAGCAGCGGCGGCGGCTTCACTCCACTAGGGCAATAAAAAAACTCTTAACAATTGGCATGAGCCACGACAACAGACCGACAGACAGACAGTCGGACGGACAGAGTCGCCCATTAAGCAGCCAACTGCATTGGGGGATTGGGTTTTTTCTTCGTTTTCGGTTTGGTTTGGTTTGGTCTGGGATTTGGTATGGTTGGCATGGAACACGAACGAACGCAGCTCTCTGGTCGGATTGGATTACAAGAGTCAAGCGAACCAGCAAAATGACAAATGAGGACAACACTAGCAACAGTAACGGCCACAGTGAAAACAAATGGCGAAATGAACACGAAACAACAACCAAAGGGGCGCAAAAAACGGTAACAAAACTATGGAGGAAAAAAACAATCTATTTATAAGCTGAGAACGTGAAGTGTCAAATGATTTGCGGCTTCGATGAGACGTGCTTAAACTAACGGCACAGCTTTAAACAAAGGGCTAATAGAGTCTAGGCAATATGAGCTGCACAGTAAAGAAAGAGGTTTATATTTAATTTAGAATAAATATAATAATAAAAACAAACTTAAATGGGGTAAAGCTACAAAAATGTATAAAAAACAGACGTAAAATTCAACCAATATTTTGTATAGAGTATGACCTAATACTAGCCAATACTTATTAGAATGACTATATGCAAATAGAATACACAATAGAAGAGAACTGAGGACTGCCTAAGAATGAGTATTAGTTCACTTAGAATAGTCACCGTAATACTTACAGGACATTGTAGGCTATGCAAGCATCTAAGCAAGCTCAAAATTGTTGACGATACATTTTGTAGACTCTGTCTCGAAGAAGACGAAACGTCAGAGCACATACTAGGAACATGCCCGGCAGTCAGTAGGTTAAGGCTAGCTCACTTAGGTAACTACTTGCTAGACAGTCTGGAGATAAGAGCTCTTCAACCAGGGAAAATCATCGCATTTCTGCGCTCGATTGAACTGGCGGCAGAGCTGTGACTTAATTAGGCAGAGAGCACAATAGATCTTCGAGGTCGCAGTGTTAAAATAAATCTATGACAAATAATAATAATAATAGAACACACACTTTAGGACGAGAGCTCTTTAACCCTTGCACTCTTTGGTCTACTCTGCAGTCACATCCAAAATATGCCTCTTGTGATATCATTTCTCACCTATCTCACATATTTCCAAAGAAAACACCATCTGAGATGCGTTCACAGAATCACACTTTCTAATACTCCAATTTCCCCCAATCAGAATGCGCAATGACCTCTTGTGTTTATCATCTGGCACCTGAGACAAAAGGAAACATATATCAACTGCTAAATGTGTTTGGCTGTAATTTCAATTTGAATACCAGACAGGCAGGCGCAGACGCGATTTGAGTGCAGTAGGAAATGATGCAGGAGGAGGAGGAGGAGGAGGAGGAGGAGGGGGAGATGGAGTAGGTAGTGTAGTGTGCAAGTGGAGCACACACACTTGGCTCGACGACCCACGTGTTTGTCGTTTTGTAAGCGAAACCCACTTGCAGCAGTGCACCACAGCCAGCAGCTGTTCGGCATGAGATGATAATGATGAGCCAAAGAGATGCTGATGACGATGATAATGATGGTAGGCGTGTGTGTGTACGTGTGTGTGTGTGCACACATGATGATACGGGAGCAAAAGTAGCAGCTGATGAAGCGGAAGTGAAAGCGACAAGCGCAGAATTTAACTACTTCCTCGCTTCCTACTGTAACAGAGAATGAGGCACTCTACATATAGTACACTCGACTCTTTTGCCAAGCCAAACCAAACAGCGCATTTTGGCAGAGCTTCCTCAATGTTGCTGTTGTTGCTGTAGTTGCTGTTGTTGCCTTTGTCGTTGTGCGGGTTTGCCCCAAAGAGCATCAAAATTAAGTTCAAGTTTGCTGCGTCGCGTTTTGGTCAATTTAACACAAGTTACCCCACTCCACTCCACTCCTCCTCGTCCTCAGTGCCTGCTCTATCCGATCTTAATCCCACTGCTGTCTGCGCCCACCTATAAAACTCAGCTCTGGTTTAGGCATATATTTTGCACGCTCTGTTTCGTTTTACAACTGTTTGCAATCGTTGTATTTTTTTTACTTTATTTTTATTTACTATTGCCTAAAGTGTAGACTGTGAGCTTAAGCACTTTATCATCGGCCGTGTGGCGTGTTGTGTGCCATATTCCAAGGTATTCTAGGAAAAGCAATGAGCATCTGTGTAATTAGACAACTATTTATCTGAGTATATACAGTGAATGTAATAAATAATGAAATGCCATAAAATTATGTCTTCAAACATTTTAAATTAAAAGTAAAAAGCGCGGAAAGCTACAATCGGATGCAACCGACAGTGGGAGACACTGTACTTTCACTTGCAGCAGCTAATACTGACAATACGCAGTTTAATTTCGAATATCTCCGGTGTTTATTATCCGATTGAGCCCTTATTCACAGCACTGATGAAGGTTACCATAAAATCTTTGTATGCTGAAGCACAACTTTGTGGGGTCTGCCACGCCTCCTTCTGCCTGTTACATTTCTGAGACCCTTTTGTACTTTTTTAAAGTACAGGGTCTAAGAATTACAGTTAATATAGAATAGTTTCGCTCAATCAACTATTGTATCTATTAAAAGCAGCATTTAAATTCAAGTTACTCTTAAAAAATTCACATAATTTTAATTTATTATTATCCTAAGCAGAGCATCTAGTTTTCGTTGTCAACCTTGTGTCGTTCTGGTAATTGTTGCCTGTTTTTATCGCTAAATTTGCATTTTGGGTGTACGCAGAGTGTATTAGGGTCAAGGTAGTCTGCAGTCGCTGCTAGTTCAATTGGAAAACGCCATAAAAGGCAGCCCAAGAACCATGAGAGCTGTTGAGTCATTGTCAGCGTATGAAGTAACTACTTGTAGGCCCCCTTTAGGGGTCTCAGGTGGGGCGCGATTAGCGACTGCAATCCGTTACGCGCGTCGCCTTCCTCTAACGACCTTATATGGCTGGTCAATACGGCCTAGCCATATAGAGAGGCAATACTTAATCTCTCTCTCCGTTGCTCGGTCTGTTTTTTATACATGACATAATTGTCATTATCAGCTGATGAGCGTTAAGCAAGCCGCAAATAGTTTTAATTGTTGCCCCATTGACGTGACTCGACTGCTGATCATCGTCAACGCTTGGCACTGCCAACTGTCCCGAGTTGGTAATGTTTTAATTAAAGGCCTAACAATGTTACAGCGATAGCCACAAAGCATGTTTCCTTAACTCACTCTCCCCCTCCCCCCACTTCCCCACCTCTCTCTGTTTGTAGTTGGTTTTTTCTTATGCAATTCTCACTTGAGTTTTCTTCTTTACTTTTTCTTTCAATGCATTTTCTTTCCCACTTTTTTGTTACACTTGGGAATGTTTCACACGCCAACAACAACAGTTCCTTCCACTCTATGCACTGTAGCTGCTTGATTTGTGGCACATACATCTATTGGAGAGATCTTCATATCGCCAGACATCGACAAGTTTCTAATTTGTTTGGGGCTGCTTTCAATTTCGTTTAATTGACTTTTTACAGTTCGCCTTTGTTGCCTTTTCTTTTCAGTTTATGGCTAATTAAAATCACTTTGTTTACGCCATTTTAGTGGTGGAGAGGGGAGGGAGGGGTTGCTGTGTCGTAATCGTTTGACTAACCAACATATCCAGTGACTTTGTTTAACGTCCGTCCACCACTCTCCACTCTCTCAGCTGAGTGACTTGAACTGGCTTTGCTTTGTTTGAGAAACTGGAACTGGAATTTTGCAATTATTACACGTATAATACACACTCTATTTGCTGTCGTTGTTGTTGTCGTTGTATCTGTATCTATACAATCAAAATGTTGGGCTACAATTCCATAGAATGACGCAATCCGAGGCAGGCACGCCAGCACAAATGTCTCTGAAATTAGATACTCGAAGCTCTCCAAAATATACAACACCAGCAGCAGCAGCAGCCCAGTAGCAACAGGAAAAACAGCGTAAAAATGCGAATATGCACATATATGAATAGTGATAAAAAACTGTGTACAAGTTGAGATAGTTCACTCTTTTTCTGCTTTTATCTGCAATTGATATAGTGGCATTCCATTCCTTAAATAGATGCGAGCATGAGTACTACACATGTATCGATTGAGTTGGAGTTGAAATTTAACTATTATTACAGTACGAATACTCTTCAGCTCCGACTGACTGTTGATCATATTTCATTCTCCCCAACTCAGTCGTGTATACAAATCGAACACTCACTGTTCCCAGAACACCTAGCACAGTTGCAGCTGTATCTGCCAGATACACACAGCAATACTGCTGATTCCTACGATTAGAACCGTCTGTCTGTAGTGAAATGAATTCCAATTTGGCAGCATATTCGCACGTTCGCATCCGAAAGATACAAATGTGGGCATAATTTGTTTATTAATTTCATTATAGAGCTGCTTATTGCCCCCTCTCGATGCCATTGCAAATAACAACAGCAACAGCAACAACAACAGAAAATGGCCACCAACTGTGAGCAGCTGCCTGCCTCTGACTCTGCCAGATACTTTGCGTTTGTATCTGTATCTGTATCTGTATCTGTTCACATGTACATTTGCCTGTTGTTGCTGTCCACAATAAAAAAGCATTACATCAACCTCAACGTTATGTTGAGTGACTCACTCCGGAGCAATGCTGGAGGCGACACTGTCAGTGAGCCAAGCCAACTGCCGTTCGACTGCAGAACGACCCTGGTATCGGACAGTGTAGTCGGCTATCAGAAGCAGTGGAGGGGAGGGGGGATCACTGGAGTTTTTTATCTAGTCGTGTGTTTCATTAACTTGTGTGCATAGATGCGTCTTTTTGCTGCATACGCACACAGTAAATCATCGTGAGTGTAGTAGCCGTATCGCTATGGGAGAAAACCTCTCTTTTTTGGCTTGGCTGTGTAGCAGAGTGTATGGAGCGGGAATAGAGCTCATAACGGTATTGCCAGTTAAAAAGATACATAACAGCATTTAGCCTCAACTGGCTTTGCCTCTCCACTCTACACTCTCCACTCTCCTGCTTTTCCGCAGAGCAACTTGTCAGCCTCATCATCATCAGTTTATGCTGGAATTGGTGTCGCTGTTGTTGTTGTTGCTGCTGTTGTTGCTGTGGCCGTATGTAAATGGTCAAACGTTTCTCTCCATATTCCAGACAATGAAAATATCTTCCTACTGTGTTCTAGTCTCCCGCTGCTGTTCAATTCTTTTAAAAGCAAAGCGAAAAAAGCTGTTGGCCCACATTGAATGCTCATAGAATTTGTTAGCCAGCAAAACAAAGCCATCAACAATTTGGTGAACTTCTCAGTCTCCTCCTCTCCTACAATGTTCTTGTGGTTGTTTGGGTGTCTCTCTGTCTGTTGACTGTCCGTTTGTCTCGTTGTCTGCTGAAGTGCATTGTGTAAAGTTTTGACAACTCCGAATGTGCAGCGCATTCTTGTTTAATGTTCCAATTGGCAGCCAAGTGCTTATTCGAATACATTTCAGGAACAGCATCAAATATGAATGATTTATTTGCATGCGCTTCAAGCGAAACCTTGCACAATTGTTGTCGAGATTTTAGATAAACTAAGTCGAGTTTTATAACTGTATTAGGCATGTTGAAGCAATGGCATTGGAATCTATAGTAAATTTGTGGTACATATCAATTTAACGAATATCATATTGGATAAGCAATGACTTGAACTTGCTATAGAGTTAACCATAGTTAGAGCAAAGATTGAAAGATACATTTCTGATGTTTATAGTTGGAATAATGAAAATATGCTGCTGTATATTGATATTGATATTGGATCATAATTGATATTGATGACTATTATTGTGATAACATTCAAGCATAATAGAAACTATTTTATCAGCAGTTTCTTTCGTTATCTCTATCAGTACTTCAGGCATCTCTTGCAGTGTCTTTCACTAGTCTCATTCACTGGTATCTTTCTCTACTCTCTTTCTCTAGTCTCTCTACTTCCCTTCTATAGTCTCTGCTCATAAATTGCCAATTGAAACGCTGCCTATGCTCTGCTCCTTTGCTCTGCCTCTAGCTCACTTTTCTACATGCTAAAAGCCTCATCAATACCTCACTCTCTTCCTCTTCCTCTTATCACTACACTCCTCGCTCTCACTCTGTCTCCCTTGCTCAGTCAATTAGCAAAGTCAATAGCGTGCCGCTTGCCACGCCTACTTGTGCGCCTCCACTTTGTGCTGGGTGAGGTTTTTTGCATTTGTTTGTTTAATTTATAAACCTATAAAAGCTGGCGACACACACACACACACACATGGCAGACTGAGAGAGAGTTGCAGAACTAGAGAGAGAGAGAGAGATGGGTGGGGGATGGGGGGGAGAGGTACAGCGCGGAGTTGTCACTTGTTTGAAAGTTCTATTTGAATTCGCGCTATTCCCACTCACTAACTAAACACAAAGTCCAATTGCAAATATGCATGCAATCAGTTGGACAACTTTTAATGTATTTGTGTGCACACACACACACTCGCACACACACACACACGTACTTATGCCTGCACATGTATCTCTAGGGCAGCTGTCAGTTGTGCGTAGCTTGTTTGTGATTAGCGTTGTTGCAACAACCTGAACAAATTCAATTAGATGCCTCGACTGCCTGAGGTTGCGCAGTTAATGCAGAGACTCTTGAGAGGATGGGTCGAGGAGCGGGGGGGTTGGTAAATTAGCTTAAAGCTAAAGGGCAACTTCTCAAACTTGCACATGATGCGCTATTAATATTTAAACAGTTGCGGGGAGGAGGCAGAGGCAGAGGCAGTCGTCACAAGTCGCAGAGACACACAATGAGAAAACTTTTGGATTTAGGGCACAATGTGGCTGACAAACTAATGTGGAGCAGCTGCTGCTTGTCTCTAGCGGGATTTACACAGAGAGAGAGAGAGGGGGGAGGTTTGAATAATGCAAGCGAGAGCTGTGTGAGAAACCGTATATAGAAAAGAAGCAGCGGCGAATTCGAGACGATTAATTTTTGCTGATGAAGTGACAAATGGCTAAAAGAGGGCAAAAAACACAAATTGGAGCAAAGCTAACAAAGCCAGAGCTCAAGCAGATCCAAAGCTGAGTATCTTGATTGACAGCGGGCAGAGCTAGAGCTAGAGCTGGAGCTGGAGCATGGAGTGCCCCTCTCAAGTGATGGGGCAGCCAAGCAGCAGCGGCCCAAGAGTCAAGCCCAGCACTTGAGTTGGCAAATGGCTATTTGTATGTGTATAAATACACACACACACACACACAAACGAGTGTGGCTCTATAAATAGTGCACACAGAGAACCTCTACATGCTACTCCTCTCAGATGCGGGGATCAATTGGATGATGACGAGACCAAGTCATGCAAATGCTTCAGTATAAAAGAGCCGCAACGCAGGGTCGCTCGGGTTGGCACTTAACACGAGTCGCTGCAACGATCGCGCCCGCTTCTCCTGCTCCCCCTCCCCCTCTCTGTGGCATTAATAAAGATCAATTGAATTTAAACAAAGAGAAGAGGTCAAGTAAATGCAGCGCCGCCACGACAATTGTCTTTCTCCCCCCGCCCCGATAAGAGGGCGTGCCACAACAAATTACAACAAGCAAATGCGCATTAACATAAATGCAGAGAGTGCGCTGCAGTCGAGTGTGCTCGGTTGGAGTATTCATTCATTCCTCCCCTGCAACACAGCATACTCCATGCGACTCTAATTTACAGGGTGTGTAACTAACTACAAGGGGGAAAACAATTAAAAGACGACAACAGTCGACAGAGGAACTGACAGGAAACAAGCGACAGCGCAGCAGTAGAAGACAGGGGAAATGGAGGAATTTGCGTAACTGAGAGTAGACAAAGCCAATGGATTGACTAGAGCGGGGAGCGGGGGGAGAAGTGAACTAAACTGACCCACTTATCAATGGCCGGAAACAGAGAGCGCACACACATAAAACAGGTAAATTTAAAGGTAGCCAAAAAAACTACTTAAAATATAGACAAGACAGTAGACAAGACGCTTCATCATTTTTGGTCATTAGTCAAAAGAAAAAACGGAGACGGCGACGGCGACGGCGACTGAAATTTGTGCAACAAAACTAACAATGGGAAATGTTTAATTGAGGGAAAGCCCCACAGCAGCCCCACAGACTCCACTGCCACCACAATAAGCCCAAAGGCAACAAACACAACTTATTTCAGATTCAAAGCCCCAAAACCCTGTGCCCCTGCCCCTGTCCCTGAGCTGCAATTTAAAGTTCGACTTCCACTTTCCGAATCGAACAAGAGTTTCGTTTTTATTTTATCTTATTTATATTATTTTTGGGCTCTCTCTGTTACACATTTTCAATGCAAAAAGTAATAGAAACAGACATACAAATTGGAACACGAGGGCAAAGCAAATTGCGGTAAAAGAAGTCAACGGCAACAAACGAAAAGAAAAGCAGAGAATAGAAAACTTGTGAGTAGTACTCTAATGGAGTAGAGAAGAAACTGAAGAGATGTGAAGACAACTTGATTGATGTATCGATGTTTTTACCTTTTATATATGATATATATTAAGGATTTGTATCAGATCTTATATAGATCATGAAAATATAGAACCAAATCTCAGCTAATCTGCATTATCTTGAAAGCGCATACAAACTTCGCTCAGATCGCAAACCAATTGTTCCTTCTTGTTAGTCATTTGGCTAAGCTGAAGTTTGTTTTGGCAAATGCCAAAGAATACAAACATAAAGAAAGAGGCAAGCAAGAGAAAAAGTCGGCTAATTACTTTGCCAGAGAAACAGGCAAAGGAAATGGACAAAAATTGGAGCATAACTGATGAGCTTAATGCTTAGTTCAGGCTCTGATTGGAAGCTGCAATGAAAGTGAGTTTCAAATATGCAAAAGATACACACACACAACACACACACACACACACACACACACAGTTGCATAAGCTGCATGCCTCAAAGGTTCTCACAACAAAGCACAAAATGCATAAAGACACAAGTACAGAGATTTATGCATGTATTAGTATGAGGGGGATACATGGCAAAAGGAAACGACGTTAAGAAGATGCAGAGGCAGTGCTAAAGTCAAAGACATTGCTGCTGCTTGACCACTTTTATTTTCATGCCTGAATTGTTTATGAAATTGCAGCGCCCTTCGCTTTGAGAGAGCCAAAGCCCTGGGGAACAGGGAACACTGAACAGGGAGCATGGCCACAGGGGAGGGGAGACAACTCTTCTCTCAGAAATGGATTGTCATGCAAAAGTGAACTTCGCTTTTCAGAGTTTGAGAGCTCAGTCAAGAGTGAAAAAGTACAAAATAAAATAAAAACTATTGTCATTGTCAATGTGCTTGTTGTTGCTGCTGTTGCTGCTGTTGTTGTTGCTGCTGCTGTTGTGTCTCGAGGCAACAAAAGTGTTGCATTCTATTTCTACTTGAAGCGCAGCAAGTTCGAAAGCGGAAACGATTTTCAAGTGTCGCACGTGGTAAGCAACAAAAACAACAACAGACAAAGGCCAAGCAGAAAGATCTTGAGTGGAAACTTGAAATGTGAATACAGTAAGAGAAAAGTTGTAAAAATATGTATACATAAATAAATTATGTATGCAATAGGAATGCGCATTTCAGTATTAGTTTCACTTATTGCCAGGGGGAAAACGTTAAGTAAATAAATATATAAATCTATAAATATTATTGCCAATTTTTCCTAATAAAGTAAAGGGGAAAACACATGATAAAATGTAAAATGTAAATTCATTAATATGTGTAAATAAATTGTGTAAAATTATGCAAAATTTTAACTCATTTCTCACTCGCTCTCTGCTCACCCTCCCTCCCCCTGTAAGTTTGTTGCTGTAGTCATTTGTCATGCTCATAGAAAAGTGCAAAAAAAGAAGAAATAAAAATAGAAAGAGAAGGAGAAAAAATTAAAACATTCAACAAAGCGACAGCTGGAAAAGTGTGCCATGACAGGGGCCAGCGACTCCAAGTGATTCCAATGATTCCAGCTATACAGACCAGCGGCGTCTACATATCTCTAGCCGAGCTGAGCTGGGTAAGTGGCAAATGCTAAATCTCAAATGGAGAATGAGGCGATGTTTCGTTTGGTTGGCTGCTTGGCTGCTCTCTGGCTCTCCATGTGCCCCCGAACTAACTGCCGACTCGTGCCCCGTTGCACGAATTGGCCAAAATGTTAAAAACTTGCCCCTCTCCCCCCACTGCCTGCCCTTGTGCTGGCAACAACAAAGAGGTCATTTACTTTCATTCGTTTGCAAGCGCATAAAATAATCGTCTGTCGTGGTCGCCGCAGTGAAGCAAAACAGCAGCAGCAGCAGCGACAAAGCCAAGAGACAAAACTAAAACTCACACATTCGTGAATTTACCAAATAAAAAGTCGGAGAGATAAATGAAATTGGCAACAGCAGTAACAGTAGCAGTAGTAGCAGCAGCGACGTCGACGTCGGCGACAACTTGAGTGAAGTTTGGTATCAAAAATCGATTAACAAAACGCCAGCAGCGTACGCTGACAGCGCTGCAAAACTTTTAACGGTATTTAAAAAGCATTTCTTCATTTACAACGCCAACTTTTCACTACATATTCGAGTGTGTGTGTGTGTGTGTGTGTGTGTAGCAAGATAATTGGTATAAAATGCCCGTTTATTGCTTGTCACGAGTATCGATTTCTATATCAGGATATGTCACGTGCAGAACGGAAACCGCAAGAAAGCAAATGGGAGCACAATTTTCACTACAATGCAACACTAACAAAAACACTAGGGTGATTCACTACAGTCAAAATTAAAAAGAAAACCTGAAATCCCAATTAAGTTAAGTTGTATAATTGATGAACAATATATATTGTATTTCAGTTCTGACTATAATTTATGTGAGACTATAGAAATGTAATACATGGGATGAGTCATAGATACTTTAAGTCAGCTATTGCATGAAAATATTAACAATTGCTGTGTTCTGACTCACTTTATTAACTATCTGAGAACTTTTATGAAATACAATTGTTAACAATCATCAAGCTGTAGTCATACGGTGCTTTCCTAAAGGGACAAATACACGCTTGCCACTTGAAAGTACGGAAATGTTCTACACAGAAAAATGAACACTTTTCAGTAGTTATTTTTTATATAATTAGAAGTTTTTATTTCAACAATATTAAAAGAAAATTCCAAGTTCATTAAACACCACTTTTGGAACCATTGTGGCAACTGTGCAGGCAGCCAAGTCAAATGCAGCAAGTTAAACACGAGACTAGTACAAAGCAACTATGGAAACTATTGCCAAAGTAAAGCACAACTAGTGTTTGTCTGGCATAGCTACAGACAGACAGACAGACAGATAGACATATGAAATTTCCACAAGTTGGAAATCTTTCAGTTTGTGTTTACAAGTTTCAACGTTTCCATTAGGCCTCATGCATATTTTATAACTGACTTCATTCCGTCGACTTGAAATAGTTTTCATTACTGCACACAGTCGCTATAATTAGAAACGGAGATGGACGGAGCGAGCATCTTCTCGACTATAATTAGACAAACGCTTTAAAGAGCCAGACGTGTGGTTTGTGTGTGTGTGGTGTGTGTGTGAGTGCGTGCGTGGAACACGTAGCAGCTGCTGATAGTTGCAGCTGATTACAGCAATGCTTTGCAATGGAATTTGACGCCTGACGAAATGACAATTGTCTGTCGCCATCCGCTCCCCCCTCCTCCTCCTAAGCACCGTTATCAGTCATGCTCATATGCATAACCCAAAAGAAAACCCAACAACAACATCAATTAACGCAAAAGCTTTGAGCTTCGACAGCCGAAAAGCTTGAAGGGCGAACATAAGCAGCAAAGAGGAGGAGGAGGAGAAGAAGAATACGAACGCAGATGAGACACACGCAAAAATAAGCAGAGTATGAGTGGTCAGAGCTCAGCTCAGCTCAGACAGACGAACGGACAGATAGACAGAAGTACGGTCAATAAAAATAAACTGGAATTAAGCATAAACCAATAAGCACAAGAAGAAAGCAACGCAATGACCGCAACAACGCAACGTTTCAGTGCGTATGCGTGTGTGCGAGTGTGTGTGAGGGAGAATGCAAAACTGGTATCGAAATATGTGCTCAAGGTCAGTCAACGGATTGCCTTTTCTCATTTTTATTTTTATTTGTATTTTTATTCTCATTTGAGTTTTGTTTTTATTGCGAAAAAAGAGCAGAGATCAAAAGCTGCGCTGCAAGTTTGCAACGGTCTGGCGAAGCCGAAGTTGACGTCAGATACTCATACGCAGAAATTTACGCAAATTGCGGCAGAGCGAAGTATCAAGAGGTAAAGAAGAAGCAGCAGAATTGTAGCGGAAGCAGCGGCGACGCAAATTAAAAGTAATTTTCAATTTCCTGAGTTGGCGAAAATTGAAAAATTCGTTGCAGCCACCCGCACACACACACACGACTACACACATACATATGTATATACATTCGAATTTAATTACACACACACAGACACAATACGAACGCCGTTATTTTGCTGAATGTAAAAACAAAATTCCAAGAAGCTGCGCATTCGCTGGGGAAACTAGCTAAACGGCTTTGCATTGCAAACAGTTGTTGTAATTATTAAGTTTCTGCGCCCACAACAACAAACAGGCCACGAATTGCGTAGGATAATAAACAGAGAACAGAGAGACAAGCAGAGACATGGGCATGGACACGGACACTAGACACTGGAGTAAACGGCACGCATGATCAATGAGAGCAGCGATCAGCTAGTCGTCCCGCTCTAGCGCGCGCGTACAACAAGTGCGAAGCAGCGGCATAAAACAAAGGAGCAAAATCACAAAAAACACACCAACACACACACACCGTAGAGAACTTTTTCTGTAAACTCTGAATTGATGGAATTTCGCTGCTAGTTGAAATTGGAAATTATTGAATTGTCACTCACCTTGTCCAGGCATTTGAGTTCCTCGATGGGATAAACCACCTTTTGGCACCGTGCACAGGTTTTATTCATTTTGCTGCTGTTGCTGGATACGGGTTGCGTCTCTCGTTTGCAGTGTGTTTGTGGACGAAGGGGCACAGGTTTTAGAATTTTGCAACACTTCAGAACAGAACAGTCTTTTGTGATTCCGTGTTTAATTTAGCATAGCGACGATCGTATGGCAGCAAATAGCTTTGCAACTATTAGCAAAGAAAAGAAATTTGTTTGAGCTATTGCTGGGATTTGTGTTTATGTTTGTTTGCCTATGTCGAAGATAAGCGTATCGGTATCAAGTCGAAACAAAACACTCCACGGCTACTGAGATTTGTGGCAATTGTATTGAAACTGGATGGCAACTAACTGGTTTGGCTGTGTCGCCTCTTAGCACTTTTTCACTAATTGCCAGAATGAGCAGAAAACTTTTAAATATTCAACTGTTGGCAGAGACTCTCACAGGGCAAGCGACGCGCGCACGACTCGGCAACTCCTACTCGAAAAAACAACGCAATGCGATGAAATGTGGGCGACAGGTGGCTGGGTAGCTTCGTTTCGTAAATGCTGCACTACGCAATTGCTTCTCGGCAATTATTCGCAACGAATTTGATTATTATCAATTAGCTGTTAAACTTTGTTCAATTAAAAACGCTGCGCACCCGCAAAACACGTCCGTACACGGCGAAAACAACAACAATTATGCGCTCGCTCTGCACATCGCACATCGAACAAGTTCGTTCCAACATACTCAAAATGGCACTGTTATCGGTATCGCACAGTGTTGTAAAACGTTGCGCACAATCGATGGCACAGCAGCCGGCATGCACAGGGCGTTTCTCCCAATAAGCACCCCACTTTGAGTATCCTTGGAATTTACTATCGAATTTTTTGTGTCCGTCTCGTGGTTCTCGTGGGCGGATATGCAAATATTAATAAAACCCATACGAATAGCACAATTAAATGTATCAATTGCCAAAAAATATCTGCCCAAACGCAATGTGCAAATGAAGCTTCCAAAATATCATAAATATATCGTGCGTAGAAAGCAATAAATCAACTTTTCGCCCATCTCACGGCGAGTGTGTATGTGTGCATAAATTAAGAGCAAATTGATTGCCAGAAAATATAAATACAGGCCAAGTCATAACAAAGCCGTCGAGACGAATTGTATAACAGAAGTTTAAAATGCAATATAACGTATTTTCGATTTAAATCTCAGAGCCAAATTGGATTATTGATTAGTCCAAGTAGATGCTGTGCCACGTAATATTGCTGCATAGTTAAAGGCGTCGATTGTGCACTTAAAGTAGCCGAAAAGTAGGCAAATCTGAAAGCAATCGGGACACTCACACACACACGCACGCACACACAGATAAACGCGCCGATTGAAAAATCGATATTCTCGTCGTGAGTATTTGTAATGCCGGCGCGTACTATTGACCGCAACAACAACAATAAGCACAACAAACGAGGAAGAGGAAGAAAAGGATTAGCAAACGAAAAGGGAGCAGCTGCTGAGCGAGAGGCGGGGCAGCAAAAGGGAACACTGTAAACAAAGACACAACGAAACTATACAAATGTCACCGGGTCGACAGTATATGGTGTAGATTTTACACCCACCCCCAAGGATATTTACGACTGTGACCGGTTTTAAAATTAAAACAACCCCACCCCCTCTCTAAAAGCAGCAACAGCAGCGCCGGCAGAGGCAGCAAATCGCCGCCATTAGACGACATACGAATGCCAATCAGTTCATCGTAGCCACCATGCAAACGTTGCGTAAAAAAACGAGTCCCTGTAAATGTGAGTTAATAATGAATGGAAAATATTTTTAAATTTTTATGTTATCGATAAAAGCTGGTTTGTATAGTACCTGGCCAGGTGCTGTATGATGAGCGAGACTAATCGTGCTTAGACCACTGACAGCGACAGCTGCTGCGCCGGCGTCGCTGTCGGCAGGTGGTGCAGCTGCTTAGGATTTTAGCAAATAAACAAAAGAGCGCAAGATATTGAGAGAGCAAATGATCGTGCTCTCTCGTACGTTTGTTGTAATTTCATTTGTACGAAAAACGCGCAAAATACTGTAGTGAAAATCCAGTGTACATGTGTATGTGTGTGTAGTTGTTCTTAGAGTGTATTGTACTGCCCACTCCCACCAGCAGCGAGTCAAAGGCTGAGGGCGCAGCATCGCAACGCATCGCTGTCGCAGTCGCCAGTGCGCTGTTGTTGTCATTCTGTAGCGTCGCCGTCGCCGTCGCTGTCGTCATTCATTGCCTGAACACCATTCGCGGCGGTTGTTGCTTTACGCTGTTTTCCCTCTCGAATTTTAATTGAAGAGCAAAAATAAAAAATAAAATACGCCGAGAAAATTGCGTTTATTTGTTATTTGCTGTTATTGTTTGGCTTTGTGCGCGCATTGTGTATCTTTCGCTATGGAAATGCTCTGAATGTCACACACGGATACACACACACACACACACTCAGATACATACACACATAGATACATAGAGAATGTGCTGAGATAAGTTGATAGCGAAACTAAAATGGTCAAGTCGCTGGTATCCAAGCTGCAGGCGTCTTCTAATCTCTCGCTAGCGCAGACTTTTGGACTTGGCGGTGGTGCCAGCAGCAGCGGGCCGGAGGAAACGAATTACGCAAAACGTTAGCAAACCGCATTCTCTTTTCTGTTTGTTTTTCCATCACACACACACACACACACATACGGTATATCTATATATTTATTTGCACATTTGGATTCTTCCATTAGATCGCAATGATCCGGGACGTTTCTTCGGGGATGGCGTGCAGTTCAAGGCCAAGTTGATCGGAATTCTGGAAGTGGGCGAGGCACGCGG
This sequence comes from Liodrosophila aerea, assembly GCA_035045005.1. Lineage (NCBI taxonomy): Eukaryota > Metazoa > Arthropoda > Insecta > Diptera > Drosophilidae > Liodrosophila > Liodrosophila aerea. The sequence goes on from JAWNNL010001293.1 coordinate 228,655, forward strand.
CGATCGCATGTGCCAGGAGGCGTTGCAGGATCTCAAGATGGCCATACGTGCTGCCGGCGAGCATAAGCAGCGCATCATCATTCATGTGACTATCGATGGACTGCGGTTGCGGGATGAGAAGACCAGCGATTCGCTGTATCATCATCCGGTGCACAAGATCTCGTTCATTGCCCAGGACATGACGGATTCGCGTGCGTTTGGTTATATCTTCGGTTCGCCGGACAGTGGCCATCGGTTCTTTGGCATCAAGACGGACAAGGCGGCCAGTCAGGTGGTGCTGGCCATGCGCGATCTCTTCCAGGTCGTCTTTGAGCTGAAGAAGAAGGAGATCGAGATGGCGCGCCAGCAGATCCAAGGCAAATCCCTGCACGATCATGCCAGCCAGCTGGCCACCTTGTCCTCGCTAAAGAGTGGCCACAGCGAGCTAGCTGCCGGTAGCAGCTCCTCCGCATTGCATGGCAGTGCCCTCAGCATGCTGGGTGGCGCCTCCTCCAATGGCGTGGGCCTCACCCGGCTTGGAGTTAACCTGGATGTGGCCAAGACTTCGGGTGCGGCAGCCAAAGAGGTAAACCTGCAACACTTTCCCTTATAACCAAACGCTAATCATTTCCACTGTTTTCCAGATATCACCCGAATCTGTGGCGGATCTCGTGGATCTGGAGCAGGAGCTGACCTCGTTGCAGCGTGGCATCAGCCAAATGGAGCGCATTACGCCCAATGAACCAAACACAATGCATTCTGGCCATGGCCTGGCCACAGAAGGCCGGGATGATCCCTTTGGCGACTCCTTTACCTATGTGCCGTCATACAATATCTTGCCGCCGCCTCGGGACTCCGCACGCACGCGTCACAAGCAGTCCACCAAATCCTCAGAGACAGCGGGTGGTGGTGCCGCTGGCGGTGGCTCAGCTCTAGATGTCCATGGTGCTCCTGGCATGTCCACGCTGCTCTCACCGACACCAGCGGACGACGACGACAGCTGGCTGGATGAGCTGCCCGAGCTGAAGGAGCAGTATGTCGATGTCTTCGATACCACCATGGTGACAGCCACGCCCACGCCCATGTCTGCAGCCGCCGTGCTGAGCAGCAGCATGCCAATGGCACCACTAGCCGCACGGGAATCATCGGCAACGCCTACGCAACAAAGCAGCGAAGTGACTGCTGCACCACCAGCACCACCCGCAACCGCCACAAATGCCGCCATCGAAGCGGGGTTAAGTGCTTTGGCTAGCCTAGCCGACACGGCAGAGGGCGCCACCACAGCAACAGCGACCACAGCGGTCATGTCGGGTAAGACTCACAGCGAAGTTTAAGACACACACACACACACACAATCACACACATGCTTAGTCGAGACAGAGCTGCCATTCACAGTGGACGCGGGCAGGGATCTGGGAGGGGGGCAGGCAACAGTTGAGCTCAATGAGTCGCAATCAATTGCTCACATTCTCACTTGAGCCAAGTGTCGGACAAAATGAAAACTAATAGAACTATAGCAAAAGAGATGATAGGGTGATAGTGAGGGGTGGAAGGGGTGATAGGGAGACAGTGTGCAATGTGCAGAGTACAATCCGTATGACACTGCCTCCCTATATAATCTGGAATGGAAGATTTCATGATAACGATCAGAACTTGTAGTAAATCTGTAATCGGATAAAACCCTTGCTCCATACAGATGTGTTGCATTTGAGGAGACATTATAGCAAAGTTTAGACTCTAGAGGTAGCTGCGGATAACTCACCATGATCTCACGCGTGTGATGACCTGTAGATACTCATTATTACTTAGTTGAATCAGTCAAATAACTGCAAACCAGAACTCCTCTGTGGTAAGGGCCAGCTGCTATATATGCCTTTTGATAAGATAAATTCAGCAAAGTATTAAAACTCTAGTTGTCACTGGGAATGTTATCCAGTGTATGCCCCACATTGTGAATGCAGTTCTAAGACTATACTCCCCACTCTTATACTAATTCCAACAGCACTTACTAACCCATTGCACATTTGCTTATACTAAGTCGTTTTTTTTTGTTTAAAGTTAAATTTTCATTGATATTTTTGTATTTTAGTACTTCGTCTTTGAACTAAGTTCAGTTAAGAGTGTAGTGTGAGTTCTTTCTTTGAGTTCTTAGTCCTATTTACTTACTTATATTCTTTGTATTTTGAAATACTCTCAGTTTAGTTTATCGATGTGTTCTTATCCAGCATATTTCCATTTCTAAATACTTTAGTTTTTCCTATCTTTGGTTTTCTCTTCTACTATTTTTCCTTTGAATTTTCAACGTACTTTAATGGGTATTATTTGAAGTTGTGAATACTCCCCGTTTAGTTCTTCCTCTTGATTAACTTGTGCCAGTCTTCCTTGCGTTTTCTACTCCTCTGCTTATACTGTATATCTGTGGTTTCTCTGTTGTTGGTTTCGTTGTTGTCTCGCCCAGATGCGTTCACCGACCTGGATCCGTTGGGAATCGGTCGCACACGGCCGTATGTCGATAAGAAATACTTCTTCCAAGAGCTTAAGAATCCGCCCAAGAAGGTGCTGAAGGAGCTCGGCTCCAGTCAGGGCGACAACTTCGACGACTTTATGGTGGGGGGCAAGGAGAGTTGCATCTTTGAGGACAACAACCATACGCTAACCACAACAACAACAACAGCAACAGCAACTGCATCGAGCAGTAATACTAACACCACGGTTACGGCAGCAGCACCACTAGCACCACCAGCAGGTACCATTATTAACCACATTAATCACTTGGCCATGATTACTACTAACCTGGCTAACGATTGCACTTGCACCACTCGCGCAGGAATCGCGGCCAGTTGCAACAACAGCAACAGCAGCAGCAGCAGCATCAGTGCCACAACTAACCCACTAATAACCACCGCCAGCTTTGGGCAGCACCTGCTACTAACAAACAGTACCCATCCCCACGGCCACGGCCACAGCCACACTCTCACCCACACCCACACCCACGCCCACATCCAATCCCAAGCCCAGTCTCGTACCCAGCTGAGTCCCACGCCCAACAACCACCACACCCAAGCTTACTCTCAATCTCAGTCTCAATTCTCCAGCCAAGACGATGACTTTTCGGCTGCAAAATTGAAGCTAATGCTACGTAATCCCAAGCCAATTAATCCAGCCCTCAACTATTATACCACAGACTCTGCCGCACTCGATGATCATCATCAGCATCCCGATCCTGTGCTGCTGCCACGCGACACGGATCCCTTCTCGCCGACGCGCAAGAAGAGCGATCCGGATCCCTTCCAGGAGGGTGATCTCTTTGCCAAACTGGACGCCTTTGAGTTCGATCCGCCGCATGCCGCCACATCTTCCACTGGAGCAGCCACTGGTGTCGCCTCAGCGAATGTCTTCAATGGGCCACTACAGGTGCAGCTGCCACCGGAGCAGCAACAGCAGCAGCCGGAGAGCTGGCAGGCGGACATCTCACGCTTGGAACCGGCTCCGCCACTCAACAGCAGCATCAGGCATCGTCCCACTCCAGTGGCCAGTGTGGTCAATGTGGGTGGCCCGCTGGATGTCATCTCCAGCATCAGCAACAAGAAGATGCCGCATCTATTCGGCCAGGCGCGCTTCTCCAAGCGTGGCGACTCCTCCTCCGGCGTCGGCTCCAGCGTTAACATGCGCCGCCTGCAGGAGAGCGATTCCCTCAGCGAGAACGAGGCGGCACCTGAGCCACCACCGCGTCCGGACTCCACGCCATATGCAGAGCCACCGCCGCTGCCGCCAAAGAAACAGTTCAGCGACCTGGTCATAAGACCCACTGCCACAGCGCCACCTGTCGGCCGGTATGAGTACTTGAACCATGCCACCAAGCAGCGACGCACTGGCGATGCCCCGCCCATACCCTTGCCCTCACGCCGAGTGGGACGCTCCGATGGCTGCTTCCCGGGTCCAGGCAGACCACGTAAGCCCGGTCACACCGAGGATGACTATCTGGCGCCAGTGGGTGGAGCACCAACACCACCACCACTGCTGCCGCCGCCCACACAGAGCAGCAGCAGCCGGGCACGACCACAGCGCCAGGCTTCCCTGAGTCGTCCACAGGACATATACGAGAACAAGGCGGAGATTCTGCAGGCACAGGCACAGAAGGAGGCGGCATCCCTGGCGCCTGACATCACGCTGACGCAGCTGCTCACACTGGGCATGGATGACCTGGCACTGAAGCTGAATGTGCCCGCCAGCAAACTGAGCACCATGACGCTGGTCCAACTGACGGCGTATCTCTCGGAGTATCTGCTGTCGAGTGGCGACCAGGCGCAGTCCAAATCCCGGGCAAGTCCTGCCGCACCTACAGCCACAACTGCTAACACTGGCTCCTCCTCGTCGGCTGTGTTCAAGGTGAACTTCGATCAGCAGACCTCGTTCGTGGCCAAATTCGATGATACCTTCGGTGAGGATGTGGCCCAGGAGGCGTTTGTGGCCCATTTTGCCAACTTCAATGAGGCACCCACATTGGCAGCACCAGCTGTGCCTCCAGCGGATCGCTATGCAGTCTTCCGTGAGATCATTGACCAGGAGTTGCAGCAGCAGCAGCAGGAGACGGATCTAATGGGTGATCTAACGCCGCCACCGGTGGATGAGGCACAGCAGGAGCAGCTGCAGCAACAGCAGGAACAGTCTCAACTGGACAATGATGTGACTGAACTGGAGATAGAGCCGCCACCACCAAAGATTGATACCAAGATTACCGAAGTGGTGGCTCAGGCCAAGGATCGATATGCGGCACTACGAGATATCATTCTGGTGGAGAATCTATTTGACAAGCCACCAGCTGCACCACCAGCTCCCGCTGTGATTGAGAAGGATCTGCTGCAGGATCTGTTCAGCGATGAGTTCAACGAGGATCAGGATATACGCCAAATCATGGACAACAGCCACGACAGACGTGGCCTAGTCGACAGTCGTGGTCTGCCGGCAGAGCCCTCATCCTCTGCCCTGACGGTGGCCGATGACGATGACGACGACGATGAGGATGCCGGCGGAGAGAGCAGCATGGACAGTAACGAGAAGGATGCGGAGCAGGTGAGCGCACAGGATCAGTACGAAAAGCTGTCCACCAGCGCCGACAAGGCCGAGTTCAAGTCGGAGGAGCAGCTGCCCCCTAAGCAGGATAGCAAATTCCTCACAGTGGTCGGTGGACTGAGCTGTGTTGTTGCCGCTGGTCGGGATGATGTTGAGATCGATGATCTGATGCAGCGTGCCATATCCAATCTGTCACTGGACTCACGGGATCGCATTTCGCCAGCCACATCCTCGGCAGCGCCATCCCGTGGACCATCACATGGTCTGCACACGCCCTCGCAGTTCAACGATGTGAGCACTTCGCCCATTCCGTTGCAGAAATCGCCAGCGCCATCACATGGCCAGACAGGCGTCTCACCCGTGCCCTCGCAGCTCTCCGCCGTGTCGCAGTTGATCGACACCGCCACCAAGCAGATGCAGAGCGAACGGGAGCGGGATCGGGATCGGGATCGAGAGAAGCCTTCCTGGGCCACCTTTGACTCGCCAAAGGTGGCTTCAGCTATGGCACAGGGCAAGGGCAAGGCGCGCCTTACACTGCCACCGCCGCCCACCTCGAATACATCCCAACAGGACACCGCAGAGTCACCATGCAGCTCCGATCCTCGTGACGATGCCGGCTGGTCGAAGCATCAGCAGCAACAGCAGCGGCGCTGGGCCAAAAAGGAACGCCAGCACACCTCCTCCTCGTCACGTGATCTCAGTCCGTGGGATGATGAGACGCCCGAGTATCTGAAGCAGCAACGCCGTGGCCTGCCACCACCCACGCAACTGGCACCACATCCCCATGCCCATGGCTACTACATGCGGCACTCGCGGCGCCTCAACTCCTGTGACGAGGACTATGAGTAAGTGCCTCCACTTAAGCAGCAGCAACAGTTGCCTCAATCTCTCTTTATATTGCAGCTATGATGCAGAATTCTGTGCACGCCGGGATCGGGAGCAGCCACAACGAAAGTTCAAGCAGGGACTCTCACGGAGCAGGGATAACTTTGATCTGGGTAAGTATTTCAGGCATCTCATAGTGCTCCCACTCACCTCCTCTGCTTCATTTTAGATTCCCCCAGCTGGTATCATCACCCTGCACACCACACCTGGTCGCCGCAGGAGATTGAGCAGGGTGTGCGTGCCCGTTCCTTTGAGCGTAGTGCCTACGAACGCTCCAGCTATGGTCCGCCGGCTCCCATGTACGACAAGCGTGGCCAGCCGGTGCCCAGGGAGCGGGAGAGGGAACGCGAACGGTCCAAGTACCGGGATCGAGAGTATCGCGACTATGCACGTCCTGGCTACGACTTTGACTATGAGAATGTATACGAGGAGCGTCGCTCGCCCATGGGTCCCAGCTACAAACCGCGTCCAGAATATCTCTATGAACGCGATAGAGATCGCGAGCGGGAACGGGAGCGTAAGTCCTTTGACCGCGAGAGCGTCGAATCGTTTGAGAGCTCCACTCGACGTAGACGTAGCTTTGGCAGCGGTGGCGATGTCTATGGCAGTCTGGACAGCCGGGATGAGTATCGCGAGCGAGAACGTGAGCTAAAGACGCGTTCACTGCGCAAGCCAGTCACCTCATCCGCCAAGCTGCGAGTTACTGGCGACATTGACTACGAACAGGACTCGGAGCAGGATTTCCAGCGACAGCGCAGCCTGCAGCGTCCCAGTCAGCTGGGCGGAGATGTGGTGCCAGGTGCGCCTCAGCGTTTGCGCAAGAGCAGCGGCTCCAGTCCCTGGGATGGCGAAGGTGAGTCCTCATAGAAAATATCTAATCCTAACTAATTGGCAATCCTCAAATAGAACCGGCATTGCCTGGCCAGAAATCTTGGAAGCGACCAGCCAGTGCTGCTGATACGGAACGACGTCTGGCCGAGAGTCGACGTGCTGCAGGCTTGGTACAGACGCCTTCCGATGGCGAGAAGGATCGCAGGTGAGTCCCGCTCAATGTAGCATTAATTACCACTTGAAATTATTACCCTAATCTCTGCCAGATTCCGCAAGAAGACGCGCGCACGCAGCGCCAAGGATCTGGCCACGGTGGGCGTACGCTATGGCAGTGGGCGTGGTGTGAGGGACAACTACGACTACATCAGTTGCCAGCGCAACGACGATGATGACGACGACGAGGACTATGTGGACGATGAGCCGCCCACGGATGAGGATAAGTTCGAGCGTCTGAATCGACGTCGTCACGAGATGCATCAGCGCATGCTGGAGAGCGAACGTCGCCAGCAGGAGCGGCATGCCCCGACGCTGGCCAAGCTGCCTAGCCAGAATAGATCACGAGGTGGTGGTGGTGGTGTCAATAGCGATTACGGATTTGTGGACAGCTATGAGCAGACACCGACGCCCCGGTCCAATGCCAGCAGCACAGCGGTCATGATGAGCGGTGGTGAATCCTCAGTTGGTGCTGGAGGCGGTGGCAAATTCAACTTCGATGATGGCTTCGAGTCGGACTTCAATCAGAGCTCACCACCACCGGCACCCGCTGGCACCGCCTCCAGCTGCAACTCGACGCCCGCTGGACTCGTTTCGGCCAGCAGCACCGTCGGTTCCAAGTCGCTGTTTCGCTTCTCCAATGACTTCTCCGAGCGGGAGAAGCTGCAGCAGCAGCAACAGCAGCAACGGGATGCCAGCTATGACATGGAAACGCCACCCACATCCACGCCGCCCATAACCCAGAAGCTGCGCTTCGATGACAATGTGAAGGTGTCCCAGTTCGATGACGCTGCCTTCGAGGATGACTTTGCCAAGGCCTCGTTTGATTTCGACAAGGAGCAATCCTCGCCAGCAGCAGCGCCACCGGCTGCCAGCAGTAGGAAACAGAATATGCGCAGCAGCAAGTTGCAGCAACGGCAGGAGCTGATCAAGAAATCGGAATCGGTGAATATATTTGCCAAAAAGCAGGAGGATCCCTTCGAGGATGACGAGTTCTTCAAGTCGCCCGACGAGCCGCATGGCAATCCGAATGAAGATGGTGCTAACGATGCCAACAAGTTCCAGTGGAACGAGGATAACAACTTTGCCAAGTTCGATGAAAACATGTGATTTGACCAACTCTTTGCCCAGGCATCCTCCACCTGCCACCAGCCGGAGAGCGATGGCGACGGCGATGGCGGTAACTATGCCGAGATCGATGTGCTGCACGACGGTGACTTCTTCTACTTGACCAACCTGAATCACTACTACCAGGAGCAGCGTCTGCAGGCACTGAAGCAGCTCCAACAGCACGACTACTGCAATGTGCCGTTGCAGCAGAGCCAAAATCATAACCACAACCACACCCAAAATCAAGTCCAAACCAAATCCACATCCACATCGACCAGCCCTTGGCACGCCGTGTCCAACAACAGCAAGTCCAACAAATGCCGCATCAGGCTGAAGCCGCTCCAGCTGCTGCGCAGACCAAAGAAGTGGAAACTGAAGCGCACCCTGGATGGGTTTGTCAAGTGTCTGGTGATTGCCTCATCCGAACATGTCTACAATTACGATGTCCTCTGGTAGAATGGATCCCTCTAAGCACAAGTCGGTCCCCCGCCCCCGCTCCCGCTCCTTCCCCTTCCAAGTAGCGTCTGTCTAGTCAAATTGTAATTGCCATAATATGAGAAATGATTGTAGAAACTCTTAATGTCCTAATCTTACTCAATAGACTGTGATTTTATGTAAATGTTTTCATCCCTTTATGTGGAATCCCCCCAAGAACCCTCCCCATAAACCACGACTTGAACGCACGCTAGAGGGCGCCACTGACTAAGCAGTTATTTCAAACTTCAACTTTGTATATAGCGCGAAAGAGATTTGCAACTCCCCCTAGTTATTTGAAATTTCGATAACGATTGCGATTACGATAACTAATGCAATGCGAAAGTTAAATGAAATACTCTCACCGGAATTGTCGTAACGCATCAAAAATGGTCGACTCCAAATACTCATCCTACTTCTAAACGTAAACGAAAGCAACTAATTAATGCCTATGCTAAATGTCGTCTAGCTTAGTGTTACGTATTATTATCATCGTTTGACTATAATCATCATTACCAAGTGGAGCTCTCGGCTCCATCCAAAGTGCATATACTACATACATACATACTCGTAATATCGTAACATACAGACACATACACATGCATACATATAACTCTGTGTAACTAGCCTAAAGTTTATTATAATTATTACGATTATTATTATTATTATTTAACTACATATATAGACATAATGCGTACGCTATAAATCGAACAACTGAACCGATCAACAAGCAGCTATATAGTATTGAGAGCCAGCTACACACATACACGCAGAGTGTGTGTGTGTAGTTGGGTATTTAATTTATAACAAATACGATAATGAATACGATAGTTATTATGATATTTGTTCTATCAATTAAAATGTGAAGCGAACATATAAATTCGAGTGTTTTATTGCAGTGTGAAATTTAAAAAGTTATAGAGGGAAGTCATTGATGATCTCCACAATGTAATTGCTAATAAAATTATTGATTTCAAAATGGTATAAAGTAATATCTGAATATTGATATATATTTTCCCTTGAATACATGGATATACTTATCTATGAATTCCGATATAATATGACCCATGAATTCCGCAATGAATTGGTGTATTTATGTATGAATGAATTGGCAGGTTCATGGCTGGATTTATCAATGAAACTATTGATCATTCAACAACAAATAAATTCATCACTAAAACTATTGGGAAATCTGTTAAGGAATCTCCTTTAACTTACTTCTCCGTGGTCTTAAAAAGTTTCTATCACATAGACTGAATATAATTACATCATATTATGAATATAGTTAATCGTTCTCCTTAACAAATTTACTGATATATATTTTATTTACTCCTATATTAGGCAACAGACTTCAATTACACATGTCTTCAATCAGTGCGGCACATGTTGCAACAACTTCAATCGACTGCATCGACTGGGCGATACACAATCCAAATCTTATGCAAATTTCCACTGTAACTTTGGCATAATTTGCCTAATTTGGCAGCCAAATGTGTGACAATCTAGAGGCGCCAATTGATGGAAGGCACCACTATAAAAGCCAGCCGCACCACCAAGTGTTTAGCCATTCAGCACGTGCCGCCAAGCCAAACAACAAATATCATACAAATATCTATTGTAAAATGCAACAAATGGTTTGTAAAACTCATTACACTTCTATAAGTTTGTTACTATTTTACTATACTTTACTTACAGTGTACCTTGTGTCTAGCTCTAGTGGCTGTTGTGGCTGCTCAGCCTGCCTTTGTGCCTGCTGCTGGTCCTTTGGCTCCAGCTGCCTTTACCAATTTTCCAGCTCCTTTTGCTGCTGCTCCAATTGCACGTGCGGCTCCACTGGCTACTCCATTGGCCATCTCCAGCAGCCAGCGGTTGGACTACTTTAATCAGCTTAATGCCGCCTTTGCACCACCTGCACCACCACCAGCACGTTTGGTGCTTACTCCTGAGATCTTGTCTGGCTTTGGCTCAATTTATGGCTATCCAACTGCCAATCGTTTTGGCCAGCCAGCGCGTCTCATTGCAGCTCCAGCTGCTGCTTCATACTTCTTTTAGTTAGTAGACTATATTAACTATGCATTTAATAGAAATTAACTTAGATAATAGTTTAATAAAAGCAAAAGTTGGTTGACCAAAACGTCTCAATACTCTCGCCTGTTATTTAGACTCCGTAAATATCAAGTTGGATCTCAGTCAGAGTCAACATTTTTTTAATAATCTGTTAATAATATTATAGATATGATACACTTAAAAAAATACTTTGTTATAGCCAATATATATCACATTAATAAGCCACAGTCGAAGCTCTTTTCATTTGAAATTACTTGGAGAGTCGACAGTAATAATAGAATAATTATTCAAAAAATCTGTCATTGATTACCAAATGCTCTTATAGCCATAGCCATAGCCATAGGGATAATAACTGGCATAGGGATAGCTGTAGGGATACGTGTAGCCAGGAAATCCACTGCCATACTTGTAGTAGGTATTGGGATAAGGGTTGTAAGCTGGCCAGGCAGGAGTCGTCGCTGTGGGCACATAGTAGCCATTGTAGTTTCGGTTGAAGACCTGATAACTGGTAGCAGCTGGCACTAGGGCAGGCACAGCACCGGGTACTGCAGCCACAGCTGGAAACCCTAGTCCAGTATGGGCAGGTATAACGCTGGCGCGGCACAGCGTTGCAGCCAGCAGCAGGCAGACTGAGATTAACTGCAGAAGAAACATAGGTTAGCCACAAGTCAATTGGAATTATGCTATCGTACTCACCAATTTCATGTTGAGTTTACGCTTGAGAGGTTTACGCTGTCTAGCTGACTGATGGAACACTGTCCACTGGTCGGTGCACTTGTTGGTTTATATAGCGATTCGGGTGAGTGTAAATTTGAATTTGTTGCATTTGCTTAACAAATGCAGCTGCCCATATCGGAGGGTTGCCCTTTTTGGGGCTGGGGGCTGACCATTTGAGGATGAGCTGTTGCCCAGTGCAGCTCAAGGGCAGCTCATTGGCAATGCAGTTTGACGCAAGACCCTTCCTTATGTTTTATTTCTAATCATAAATTTACAACTGGTGATAGAATTGGTATTATCAAATCTGAATATATCAGATTGGCATTGGTAATCACTCCTGAGATATTCACTCTGCACAGCCAATTCTATCAGGCCCCGACTTGTAAATGCTAATGCTTAGATTCGTCAAATATGCTTAAAAAAGTTTAATTTTGTTGCCTAGTGTTATTGAGTATATTTCTAAGAAAATAATGAGTAATTTAATCTACATTAAATCTGCTTCCAATGTGGCCACGTTTTAATTTCGTTGTAGAGCGCTGTTCCGGGGCAGGCAGTTGCCTTGGTCTGACGATGTCCCAGCAGCGTGTAGTCGCTCCTCAGATGTCCACCTTGCTTGGCCAAGTCGATCAGATCCTTGGCATTCTGCAGCATCTGTGCTGAGGGTGCACTGCTCTCAAAGTTACCCACAAATACGATGCCAATGCTACGGCGATTGTAGTTGGGCGCATGTGATCCCTGTAGTCCAAAGCCACGTCCCTCGTACACCTTGCCGTCTCCGGCTATAATAAAGTTATAGCCAATATCACTGAACTTGCGTCGGCCCTTGTGGTCCGTCTGTATGGCCTTAATCATGCGCTGGCACTGTTGCGAGGTGCTGCAACCGTTGGGATTGTCCGAGTGGTGTATGATCACATACTCCACGGCGCCGTTGATTCTCGAAGGTGATCTGGCACTGGCAGCACCCCAACTGCTGCGAGGTTCAATACTCAATGCAGACGTCATACCAGGCAGCGCTATATAAGATGAGCTGTAATTAGTTTGATAGCTTTTTTTTAAGATTTAATTAATTACCTATAGCACAGAGCGCTAGAACGGCCAGAAAAACAGGTGTTGTTGACTTCATCATGTATTGTTTCGCTGTGAGATGTGCTCTGGCAGAGGAGGTGCTTAAATACGCCGATAAGATGAGCGAACTAGCAGTAAAAGTGTAGAGTATGCTGGGGTATATGTGAACAAGTATAAATGAAGACAACTTGAAATAAGTTGAAGTCATAGAAGGTTGAGTTATGTTGTTGTTGCAGTTTCCGAGACCAGTTAACCAGAGTTAAAAGTAATATATATAATATTCAAAAATCTCGATCGATAATCTTATTATAATTACAATGCCGCCATCTACAGAGTATACACAAGTCGACTTGCATCATTTGTTTACACTTTCGGTGATGTACCCGCGGGGGAATCACTTGACCTGTGATAAGCCCAACGACATAAGTTATACATAAACATATATATTCATTATATACGTACACATATTTATATACATAGGCAAACTTATAGCTACAGCTTATAACATTGTCTCTGCATTGGCTTTTACTACTTTTCGATTTGAGGCCTCTTTTTAATTTTCTTTTCAGGCTTCGGTTTGAGTAGTTTTTTGACTTGTGGTTGGGGTTTGGCATCCGGGGCCACCTGTTCAGCCGTCTTGAGCTGTAGTTTCTCCATAAGCGTCAATGGACGATCAGCAGGCTTCTTGTGCAATGCAGCTTTACGAGAAGTGCGCACCTTTTGTATTCTCTTTTCGTCCTTCTGTTTCTCTTGGTTAACACGTAGATCTTCCAATGCCTTTTTGTAAATAGCTGCATGTTGTATTTCCAGATCTGGCGACAAGGCAAGTTCTTCACCCAACGACTTGCCCACATCTTTAAGCATCTTCTTATAACGCTCCTGATCGCGGTCAGTGAGCATTGTAATCGCTGTGCCCTTATTGCCAGCACGTGCCGTTCGACCCACACGATGTATGTAGGTCGTGATGTGACGCGGAGCCTCGTAGGAAAGCACAATTTCCACATTGGGCACATCAATACCACGAGCCATAGCATCTGAGCAGATCAGACCATTGATATTGCCACGAACAAAGTCAACCAGTCGTGAATTACGCACTGATGCCGTTAAATTAGCTGACATCTCTTCAATTTTGACAGGAGTGTTCTCAAAGAGACTCTTCATTACAAAGGTCAGACGCTCGGCAGTTTCTGCGCTGTTGGTAAAGCAGAGGAAGCGCTTCCAGCCATACTCCTGCACCAGGCCATAGAGTGTCAGCGGTTTGTAACGTAACTCCGTCAGGCAATACTGCTCCGTGAGCTCTGCAGGAGTTGTGTATTTTCCTATAATCTGTTCAGTATTTTGCTCCTTGCTGTCTTCGGGCTTTCCTCCGTTTTCAATCGAAGGCTGCAGCGTAGGCTTTGATAGCACTGTGGTAAATAATTTTGGTTGAAAAAGACGCATATTCTGCAGCTTTTCGGGATCCTGAGAGAGTGTGGCTGAGAAGAGCAGCTTATGGGGTATCTTGCCATAGGTGTGCTCAAGATATACGCCCGAGAGATGTGGTTCACCCGTTAGCAGCTCATCGGTTTGATCATACATGTGCGCTTCCAAATGATGGTGCCAGTCCTGGAATGCGGCATCCATAATGCGATCTGCCTCATCGATAACTAGAAACTTCAACCCCTTCAGGCAGAAGCCCTTTGTGGCATGCAAATGTTCAACCAAGCGACCTGCGAATAGAATACGATTAATATTTGCGTCAAGTGAATCGGGCAAGTCCATTACGTACCTGGCGTGGTGACCACAATGTGTACTTTGGAGTAGTAGGTGCCATTGTGTAACTGCACCAGCTTCTTTTGCTCCTCATGCAGAGCATGCTGTTTGGACAATAGACAAACCTCCAACTCGGTATGGCTGCACAGAGTTTGAAACACCTTGTACACCTGCAGGGCCAACTCTGCCACTGGCAGTACTATCAGAGCGCGCACCAACAACTCCTCCCGATCGGCAAGCAGCTGTACAATGGGTATGGCGAAGGCAAGTGTCTTGCCACTGCCTGTGGGCGCTGAAACGCAAATGTCACGTGGTCGGAATGGCGCTGGCTTCATATTATCGTACAAAATATATGGTATAAGTGTTCTTTGAACAGGGAATAGCCGATCGATCTTCATTTGCTTCAGCGCGCTGCGTGTGGCCTTACTCAAAAACGGGTACTTCTTAATAGATTTCACTTCATTGTCGGCATCAGTGGCTTGTAGAATGCCACCTTCGAAAATGGTAGGATGTGATAGCCAAGAAGGAAGTGTCACTTCAACTTTTTGCCGCTTGCTGGCATCTCCTCCAATCACCTGGAAATCATCGGAAGACTCCGGTTTTGGTTTCTTGGACACTTGAGCCGTATCTTTTGTGGATGAAGCTAAAGCCTCAAGTTTTTCCACATTATCCGACGGTTCGACGACAGGAGTAGACTCAGTTGGTTCATTTTCCTCAATTTCTTTGTGTTTTCGTTTAAGTTTTCGCTTTTCCGCTTTCTTCAACAACTTTTGCAATATCTCATCTTCATTCGCAGCTTCGCCTTTGTTTTTCGAAGGCTTTTTTGGCTCCTCCGTGTAACTGTGTATTATAAATAAGTATTTAATGAGAATTACTTAAAAAGAAATGTTTTATTTACCGATTCACTGAAAATAATTCCATCTTTTTACAAGAAGTGGAGAGAATTTATTGAGCAATTCTAATACACGTGCGATTGTTTATGCTTTGACCCCGGTTGCCATTTGAATCTTTAAAACTTAAAAACACCACATTTCACACTTAAACACCAATTGTGTCAGCTGTTGCCATCGATACATCGTTAGACTGTGAAAGCGATAATAAAATATCGTTAGAGAGTCACGCCGCTCACTGCGATAGTCGCTGTCGATGGTTTAGTATCGATAAGACCGGTTTTGCGCGCGCTTTTGAAATGCACTGATTTTAGGGGAACTTTTAAGCAAATAAGTTGCAAATTAGAAAGACTTTAGACTTTTAAACTAATGAAGTGAATAACTTAATTAACAACGGAAATACAAAAGTACTGACTTTTAATGCTGGGATTTTTCTGGTCCCTAAACATTATAATGAGCTGCTGCGTGTGCTAATTATGTCGCATTCTAATTGTTATGGAATTTTAGCTAGAAATTGTCATTGAGTTGCTGCGGTGCGTCACGGGGATGTCTCCACGTGAGCAAAAAGCCACAAAAGTCGCAACGTCGACAGCTCGAATTATACTTAACATAGAAGAACCGGTTAGATATGGTTATCAAACGTCACAAATGATTTGCAAAACATATATTATTGAATTAGGGTTTTATATTTGATACAAATCGGAGAAATTTGTTGAAATAAATTTGCATATACCACGTACATATATTTGTATTGTTATTTGTATTAAAGAAAGGAAGTTGCTTTATATGCTAATTAAGAATGTATTTGATTCGATACAAAAACGAGGAACTTCCTTATGAAGATCCGTAAATATGAGTCGTTAATTAGAGATCAAAAGAAAGCACGTGTTACTTAAAAACCTGTAAGAGCAATGTACGAATGACGTAAAAAATACATAAATTTCGCATTGATCCAATTTTATATCGGAGACAATCAGCTCTGAAAGAATGCAAACAAAAGTCTTAATTGCGGATATTAAAAGCCACAAAAAAGAGTGCGAAATATTCTTGTATTGGTTTTTTTTTTGTGGTAAAAATACATACATATAAGCTTTAGTTCTGGTTCTGCCTTGGGGTTATGGCTGGGAAAGCCCATCTGAGAACTGGTTATTGTCTAGCCAATAAAAGTGTGCACTTTGATCTCCAAACATCTGATCAATGATTAATGTGTTTCCATTCTATTTTGGCAAAGAGTCTTTTGTTTTCTTCTTGTTGTTTTACTCTTGTAACTGATAGGAAATTTGAAGCAGTCTGTTATCTGTGGAGGTGTGTATCCGTTACTCTAGCAAATTGACTGATAGTACATATAGTAGTAGAGCATGTTGTGTCTACCCTCTGTGTGCTCTACATCTGAACTTTCTTTGTTATCGTGCCACTTGTTTAAACAGAATTTTGCCAAACACGAGCCGAACAGAGTGAGTTAGATGGGTTTATTTGAATAACATGAAGTTCGTCTGGCTATTCTATTTTGAATGCAAATCAAGGCATGAGATTCCAGTATTGGATTTAAATATATAAATAAATTGCGGTAAGAAGTAATTATAGTTTTCTCTCCCGACTGATTTGTATACGAAAAACCAGATGATGACAAATTTAAATATATTTTCCATGGAAATATAACGCCCATTGCGTGAATCGACATAACGGGGGATTTCTCGACTATCTCCACCCAAGATGAAGCGCACATATGTACGTAAAAGCAACCGGCAAATATACGAAAACAAATAACAACAAAAACTGTAGCGAAAATAACAACAAACGCAGCAGCAGCAGCGACAGCAGAAGCAGCGGCAGCACACCTGTTGAGCGTCTCTGAGCAGAACTCGTTCGGAGGTGAGTTTTTGACGTACTCACTGACTCGGGGCGATCGCTTTAAAACGCTAGGATATAAAGCAACAGCGTTCATTTGTAAGCGTTTCGTGACGAGCTCAAAACGCTCCCAAACGCTTAAGTCGCTCGCTTAAAATAAAGACTAAGAGACTCGCGAAAATTGCCAACGAATTAAAGTCAACGAAACCTGTGATTGTTCGCTGAAGTAACTCGTTGTGGCAAGTGTCGCTCAAAGGATTAAAGTGCAGTGCTCCAAGGATACAAGTGTGCAAGAACTCTAACAACTAAATCAAAGTATTATCAATAAACAAAAATATGTGGCAAATTCTAGCTAAAGTAACGCTACTGGTTTTGGCGCTGGACCAGAGTCAACGCTGTGCTGCCGCCTCGTAAGTGACAAAATTCAATAAAAAGAAAAAGAAAAAAATCTATGATAAATGTTCATAATTGACAAACAATTAAAATCCGATTACAATGGCAAATGCCTTGAATACATTATGTGGATTTTGAATTAATTTTGTAATATGAACTTGTGCCTTGAACCGCTGTCTAAACTTTTATCTGCAACTCTTATCTAAATGCATTTATAAAAAATATAAATTTTAACAACTTGTCCGCACAATTTATTATCTTGACTGCTCTTTTGATATTTCCAACAATTAGCATCAATTATATATGTTGACAATTTCTTAACTCGGCGTAGTCATGGCCAAGACATTGAAATTTGATAAATACTATTAAGATATTGCTATTATCTCTTACAGCATGGGTGGTGTGAGCACTGTACGACATTTTCCGAACGATTTCAACTGGGGTGTCGGCTCCTCATCCTATCAAATTGAGGGAGGCTGGAATGCGGATGATAAGGGCGAATCGATCTGGGATTATCTGACGCATCGCAATCCCGAAAAGATTGCCGATCAATCCAATGGCGATATCGCATCGGACAGCTATCATCAGGTAATTGTATTTATATTTTAAGAGCTCATAAATGTGAGTTTATTACCGATGTAATCACTTAATATCTGTTGAGGTAATTCAATTGGAATTGCTTGTATCTAAACGGATCTATTGGTTGTGCACACGCCCACCTGTCAGTTTTGAATCATACTAAAGCCATAAAACTAGTTCATTAATTAGACACAAACAGTAAATTAATCACCGATATGGATCCGTGCTGCAGTCACCTACCTACCTGTCGGTAGCCACAGGTGTCCCATTTAGATTTATGCATTTTTCCCACAAAAATAGGTGAAGTAAAGTTACAGTTGCCACGCTGTGTACAATGCAAATGAAGTCGATTTACTCGATTTTATATCAGTTTTGATGATTATCAGCGTGTATTGAAATTAGTTGTATAACTATAGGCAATATTTTGCATTATAAGGAATATTTTCTAGTGTAAATTAATAACAAATTACTCTACCGAGGAATGTAACTACATTTTAGATAAAATATGACCTTGTTAAAATATGACCTTGTCAAACGAAAACAATTGTCAGTTACAGTTTTGTAATCTACAGTTCGACATTTTGGAAGCAACTAATTTTGATAATTTGATAATTTGTTATAGATAGATACATCAGGTATATAGTAAGTCATATGTAGCTGATTCTCAACTCTATTACTCTTAGGGAATTTATTAGAATTTTGTTGAGTTGCGTCTCACATTTCAATAAGCCGCGAAACCATGAGCCAATTCTTTGATGTCTTATCGATTGTCTGCCATTAATCTTTTCGCAGCAATGTTAACAACTCTGTTAAACACACACCATTGGACTTGGCTAACTAATATTTAATTATTGATTAATTGCTATAATATGACAAACAGATCTGCTGAATAATCGTTATTATCTGTGACTCTCTGGCAGCCGTGTGTCCACAGGTGTCTAATCGCTTCATTAGCAAATGCATCCAAAACCAGAGCTTACTCCGCTCAAAGGTAGACGCCCACATGTCAGCCCCAAGTCAAATCAAGAATCTAGAATCTAGAGTTGGCGGCTGAATTGTTGTCTCAATGTGACACACATAATTAGCCAGTGGCTCAGGTGATCATGTGCTTGATTGGTTTGGCGACAACTAGTTTTGTGTGTTGTTTTTTAGGAAATACTTGAAATTCTTAGCATACATTCAAGTGTCACAAAGGTGGTCAGAGCTTAATCAAGTGCATTATTTTGTCGATTTGCTACAGTGGCGACGTGATGTCCAGATGGTTAAAGAGCTGCATGCCACCACCTATCGCTTCTCGCTGTCGTGGCCTAGGATCATGCCCGGTGGTTACATGAATCAGGTCAGCACGGCGGGCATCAAGTACTATAGCAACCTGATCGATGAGCTGATCAAGTATAACATCACACCCATGGTCACCATCTATCACTGGGAGATGCCACAGCGTCTGCAGGAGCTGGGTGGCTGGACCAATCCAGAGATTATACCCGTATTCAAGGACTATGCTCGCCTGGTACTCGAGATGTTTGGCGATCGTGTCAAGCTGTGGACCACCATCAATGAACCCTGGCATGTGTGTGAGCATGGCTACGGTGTGGACTACATGGCGCCGTCATACAACTATCCCGGCATTCCCTCCTATCTGTGTGGCCACAATCTGCTCAGGGCCCATGCTGAAGTGGTGCACATGTATCGTGATGAGTTCCAGAAGCGTCAGGGCGGTCGCATGGGCATCACCTTGGACACATCCTGGCCAGAGCCCAAGAACCTGGACTCTGCTGAGGATCGTGAGGCATCGGAACGTGCCATGCAGTTCTACATCGGCTGGTTTGCCCATCCAATCTTCTCGAGACATGGCAACTATCCCAAGGTGATGATTGAGCGCATTAGGAACCTGAGTAAACAGCAGGGATTCGGCGCACGCTCACGTCTGCCAGAGTTCACCCAAGAGGAGATACATCGCATCAGGGGCACCTCTGACTTCTTTGGCATCAACACCTACACTAGCTATCTGGTTACACCCAATGGTCACAACAACACTGGCGACTACCCCATTCCATCGTTCAATCACGACATGGGCGTCTTTGCCACCCAAGACGGCGTGGACTGGCCCTCCTCAGGATCCCCCTGGCTGAAGGTAGGTCGGCTGAGACTAGCTTGTAATTATATGGTCAAGAGATTGTTATCTGGGCGGGGATGGCGTGGTCACGAGTGGACTAGCTAATGAGATGAGATGAGCTAATGCTCAACTCTGTGTGGGTCGGGGACTGAGCTGGTTACCAAACCACAATTGGATTTATGTCGAGACTGGAGTAAGTGAATAATGACAAGGTGTTGGTAGTTATCAAACGATGGAGGGTGGCTCAAACTACTTAGCCAAGATTAAACTGGGGGTGACTCTGCCCAGAGGGAGGGGTAATTGCTTTCGCTTTTGATTTCGCCACTAAGGGTTGCAACTGGCAGGTGCTCGGGGTTCAATGAACCCCCACAGAATCACTTGAGGCTGCAGCTAATTCTGTTCCCCTTCTCTCTTCCCAGGTCTTCCCCAAGGGCATGTACAATCTGCTGATGTGGATCCATCGCGAGTACAATGGACCTGAGATTATTGTCACGGAGAACGGCGTCAGTGATCGCGGTGGTCTGGATGATTATGCTCGAGTGGACTATTACAATCTGTACTTGTCAGCTGTGCTGGATGCCATGGAGGATGGCGCCAATGTGAGTGGCTACATCGCCTGGAGTCTGATGGACAGCTACGAGTGGAAGGCCGGCTACACGGAGAAGTTTGGTCTATATCATGTGGACTTCAGCTCACCGGATCGCAAGCGTACGCCCAAGATCTCGGCGAGAGTGTTCACCAACATCTGCAAGACCAACTCCATCGACTGGAGCTACAGACCCACCCTCAGTGAGGAGCAGCTGGTAGCGGCTGCCCGCCTGCCCGAGGAGATGGCTCCGAATAGTGCGTCCGGCCTCGGCTGGAGTCTGGCCCTTCTGCTGGGCGTGGCACTGCTCAGATTGTAGGATTGTCTCTAAACACATTGTTGCAAAGTATTTTTAATCGTAGTGTTTAAGCTGTGTCTAACGGGACGTATTGTGTATTATGTATGTATATTTTGTACTCGTATTTTATTAAGCATCGATGAGACGATGGAAAGAACTCAAGAGAATATAAAAAACGTTGTGATATTTGAGAAATAATCACTGCTGATGATGATTAATGGGAGTGGGGGGAAAAGAGAACCAGGGGGTAATCAAATTCCTCGTTAAAGACAATGAAGTCTGAAGTCTAATTTATGGTTCTCCACTACATAAACTACAACTGTTTGAGCAGGGAATCACTTGGCTTAAGTGTTGTATTTTTATGATTTTGAAAGTACCCAGATTACTCAGACTCCCAAGGACACCCACGATAGAGTATATTCTAGTTGTAGAATTCCAGTCTGGCTAATCGTACATTGACAAGTTAAGAGGTCTGTGAAGTCATGGTCACGACAGTTCCACATGTGATCCGATTATGTTTTACATATCAAAGTCAGAGACATTTGCACTAGTTCATTAAGCAGAGGGTAGCCAACAGACTCGTATTGTACTCCATCCAAAGTGTCTCGAATCATTTCCGCAAAACCAGATCAAACAAACACTATAATAAACCGAAGCAGAAGTCAAAATCAGAATCAAACCAAGCTGCGAGTATACATTGTCTGATAATCACAAAAGAAATCGTTTCGCTGAGCATTAACTATTATTATCCACTGCACAATGGGCCCCGATATCTGATAAACGTTGTTTATGTAATACATATAGATGCCAATACCCATACTTAAGTAGAACCAGCAGCAGCTGGAACTATGGATATTAGCTAGTTAATTGTAGGGGTGGGCATGAACCTGAATAATAAGCATAACGTTTAAGCTACCATTGCATCATTATTCATTTACTATCTATGTACATATATGAAGGTGTATTGTTCGAGTTCCCACAGATCCCGAGTTGGAGGTGGTATCCATCATATCCGCCATACATTGTCGACCAATCAACAGCATTTGCTTTCAACATATAAGAATACTTTATTTTTATTTTTTTCTAATTTTGTGACGTGCGTTTGTTCCTGCTTGCCTTTCAAATCACTTCAAACAATGTGCGAGACGGAACCAGAACCAGAACCAGTTACCTTTCATTTGGGCAATGCCTCGGGCATTATTGCATTAACTATACGATCCGCATTTATTTTTATTTTCCATCAATTATTTGCATAGATTAATTACCTGAGTTTATTACACGAAAACTTGGCATAAATTTAATTAAAATATGTAGAGACAGCGACAGCGACAGAGACAGAGACAGAACGGAGAACATTGGCAACATTTCTTATCTATGGGGACTGAGCGGGCTCTAGAAAGGTCTCTCGAGGCAATGTTGCACCTGTTTGCACGAGAGTCACGAGCGAGTGTCGCACGCCATCTGTTATTTATATATACTTATAGCGGAGTAGATTTATATAATATACGATATATCTGTCTGGGTCTGGAGCATAGCGCACAGCGTGTATCTCAAGTGTTTACAGTTGAAACAGCGCATGGGCGTGGTGGAGCGGGGGCTCACTAATTAAGATAAATGATCATCAAATGAGAGCGAGTTGTTAATCGTTTGCTAACTGAAATAATTACTGATAAATTCTAAAAGTAAATCATTTAAATTGAATAACTTCTGCAACTAATTTCAACTTATCAATTAACCAATAAAAAAGAATCTCCGGGTGTACTTCGCAGCCCCCTTTGGGTGGCGGCTGTGAAGTTGCAATTGTCAGCAGCAGTTGCAACCCCCAAGCAATCCCCTCAGCAAACAAAGTTGGAGTGTGCAATAAACTTTGCTAAAACAAATGCAAACAAAGCGACACACAGGAGGCGGGGGCACAAGATGAGCTGAGAGCTGAGAGTGTGTGCAGTGGAAAAACTTTGCTGCTGATGAAATTTTACAAAATGCATTACATCAGCTTGCATGTCGAAAGGAATACAACACACAAAGTTTATTCGAACAAGAATTTCTTACGAATTTTATTTGTTTGTTTATGTGTGAACGTCACGACACTAAAAACTTGGGCAGAGCAGTAATAAAACCGCGAATTAGAGTACTAAAAGGGAACCTGTTTGCGCCTGGCTTAAAATAGATATTACAGCCATTGGCCATAAATTAAATATTTATTTAAATAATTAAATTTTATGCGATTTTCATTGTGCCTTGTATAGTGTTTAATGTTCATAAAAAAGCCAATTCTAAGAAAGAAAGGAATTAGCCATACAATTTCAAAGCATGCAGTAATGAATTCCCACTCAGCTTAAAAGTATGCAATGAAAATTTAACATTTTTACAAGGCAGCCTCAAGTTATGCTGCATAAAACATAAAGAGTGTGTAAAAAACGTATAAAAAATAGAGTCAATGTCAAGAAAAACAAGAATAATTATGTTATAAAGAATATTTTAACAATACAACATAGATACAAACGAAATAGTAGTTTGTATAACTACAAATTCGCCAATATAAATTTCTATGTTAAATTTTCACAGTGTAGTGCAGATAAAACTGTCCTGTTTTCCATTTTACACGCAAATAAATTTAAACAAATAACGAACGAATTCTCGTTGGCAATTTCCCAGCAGCTGTTTTGCAGTTCTGCCATCGTAAATTTAAATGCAATTTGTACTGTCGGCCAAGTCACGTGCTGCATAGTTGTGGGTGATTTGCAGTCTGCGGCTGAGCCATTTATCAAACATTCATGGACCTCATTGCACTTATTGAAAATTAATACGGATTAAATGCCACAATGGTGCAAAAATCAGCAGCACACATGCTATAATACAACTACTGCTGCCCCTCCCTAGGTTGCAACCCACATCAGCGATTCCTATTAATCCTGGGAACAAGGAATTTGAGCGCAAGTCAAACATCTGCCCAGTCGGATGGAACGTGCTGAGCAATGGGAAAAACTACCAGGCACTAAAACGGATTAAATAACAATAAATGATGGGCTGCGAATTTGTGAAAACTCCATGGGATGGGTAAGTGGGAAAACAACTTAAAAACTTTCGCTTAAATGTAGAAAAATGATTTTTCAATAGGCAGCAACAATAATGTAATAATAATGAATGCACTGATTGCGCCTGTGGCTAATTTGATTAACATTTACACTCGATGGGAAAACACAAACAAGCGAACAATTTTCCCCATAGATGCGGGTGAAAAGCATCGATTATTGTGTGTATACACTTATACACACATAAACAGCAGCCGTTATTCATGAACCCTTTTTCAATAGCCAATCAAACATTTAATTGCACAATTTTCAACACCAAAATCCAATAAAGTGCTTCCAGCTGTGCTTTGCTCTGCACTGATTGAAACATTCTTGTTTCCTAGTTCGGAAGTGTTGCCCCCATATGACCGCACAAGTGCCCCCCCCCCACAAAGCGCAGCCCGCACCCTCTGCTTACAGCTATAGATACAGATACATTTTTGGCGATGAAGTATCTTGTTGGGCAGCGTTTATTGAGCTTGTGCTTGTGCTTTTGTGGACTCGTTTAAACTGATGCATGTTAATGGAGCTCTGCTGTCACTTGGTAATTGGCGGGAATTGGGGAGGCATTAGGCAGAGCCATGCGACCATAAAAGATATCAAAGTTCTTAGCATATAAATGGCCCATTGTCATAAATCTTGCAAGAACTTTGCTCTATGAGGGCATGGGAAATGCGTGTTGAAAACTGGATATCAATGCCACTCAGTCGGTAATTACAAGCGAAAGGAAAATCAGGAAACTCAGTCGTCAGCTGTATTTCCTTTTCCATTTTTGTTTTTTTATCGAAGCCATAAATTATGGGTAAGGGATTTCTTTTGAGACGTACAATAAAAGGTGCAAAGGGTAGTGAGAACGTGCCGAGATCAGAAGGCAGCTGAAAATGCGCCTCAGGATTTGCTGGGGTCTGAGGCAAGGTTAATGCACTCACTGCTGATATTCCCTTTGAATGTGAGACAAATTACCAAGCGTGGGCCCGGCATGATTGCGCAACAAATTGCACAAACGAGTCGCTGTCACTCGGACTGTCACCCCTTTTTCCGGGAAATAACAGTTAGCTGACAATTCGACTGTCCATTCGACTGGTAGCTGCAACTGTACCACATTTTTGGCTAACGAAAAAGTAGAGATACAAAAATCCACCACCAAGCGAAAAATGCTTAACGATGGAATCATCCAATGTGCGAAACTGTGGCGCCTGCGCAGCTGTCCCGGAGTTCGGAGACCTAACCTGGTAGGAGGAGCCCCGCTTGGTAGACGACATGCGCCGACGCTTTGTCTGAAATTTCACGCAATGCTCATCATTATGGCTATTAGGTATGTACCTATAGATGTATGTATGTGTGTATATGTGTATAACTGTGTGTGTAACTGCTTATTGATCGATCGACTTGATATCGCACTTTTATTGTTGTTTGTCACTGAAAATGCGCCACCATGGCCCATTGTTGCCGGCCCTATGAATGTGCCCGGGGGCACTGCTGCTTAGGGGTAGTTGCTGTAGTTGTTGTTATTGCCTTAGTAATATGCTGCATGCAGTGCAGTTGCAGTTTTCCCTCTTGTCACAGGGTAGCTTTTATTTCCATTTCAACCCTCTTGGTGCGGCAAATGCTCTGGGATTCAGTTACAGATTTTTGGGTTCAATTTACGGGCGGGTTTTTTCCTTTTTGGTGCTGTCGAAAATTTCCATTATTTGTATATTTTGATGGCTAGAAATTCAAGTTCATTGATTTTAGCATGTTTCACTTTTCTCCTGTGTTTTTCTAGCTTAACTGGAGTTTGTTGTTTAGATTTATTGGCTCAGCCAAGCATTGCATGTGAGTCTGTTGCAAGGGACGTTCGGAGATCGCAGTTAGGGAAAGTAGTTGAAGTGACATTCCCAGCGAGTTTATGGCATAAATTATGCATAAATCTACTAGTCAGAAGTAAAAGGAAAGTGGTAGAACTACTTCCAGTGATCGCAAGGGCATATTTCTAGTAAAAGATAGCTTAGGGAATAACGAGATACTTTATGCATAAAGTAATATAAATAATAGAGCAATATTAGCTAGTTTTTATAGCTTTATTACAACGAATAACCGCTTTACTTTAATACAATTTCTTTATCAATATGCTGTGACTAATCTCCGCTTATTCATCCTGAACACTTCGCACATACTCGTAATATTCATTAAACTCAATCGAGCATCCATTTGGTTTAACGATCAGTCATTTGTCCGACTATCATTTGAGGTTCATTATCTAACTTGGGCGATCTCACGCATTGCCACCGGGTAGCCGACTCGCAACTGCAACTGCAACTGCCACATGCAACGGTTATAATTGTTTTCCATTTATTTGTTGGGCATTTATGGCCTGCCACCGCCCACTGAGTATGGCAAAGACTCGTAGTGTTAATTTATCGCACAGTTGTTGTAGTTGTTGCCCCTCCTGTTGTTGTTGTTGTTGCTGCTGTAGCCACCACCGCCAAAGGTAGGAGTGCTCCATGAACTCGTGGCATATATATCAACATGATATATCGCCAGACAGGCAAACATATCAGCCAACACTTGCCAGCTGCGATCCCAAAAGCTAAGCTCTACCCAAGCTCAGACCGAGAACCCAAACCCCAGACCCCAGAGCCCGGCCAGCGGACCAGGCCCATTGTCGTCATTGTAGACACATTATTAGACGCGCATCGTTGATCAAATTAATTGTCGCCAGTGCCGGAGCCAGAGCCAGAGCCAGAGAACCAGGGCCACATAGCCCACTCGACTGGGCTCATTGAGCAGCCGACCGGCGGGTAATGTAAGAGGGGGGCAAACTGCAGCTCGTAATGATCATTATGATACATTTGGTGGTCATTAACTGGAGCTAGAGAGATAGCGATTTCCATAGACACTGCAGTGTTTACATATGGCAGGCGTGTTGTATGACAGTCAAATTTAAAACTCAACTGACAGATTGACAGTGTCATATAACGGACGGACGGACAGACAGACTGCGACTGTGACTTGGTTCTGGCCTAACGCTTTTTGGGTGTTCTCTATTTTCTTTAGTGTATTTTTTATAGCCGGAAACTCTAATTGTTGTTGAGGTTGTGTTTTTGGTAGGGGATTGGGTTAAGGTTTATGATTCCGCAGTATGAATCATGTTTCATGTGAGTTCTGGAAGCGACTGCAACTTCTCTCTTTGGCTGGAAGTCAAGCAAACATTCTAGCAACGGGAATGGCAACAGCAAGAACAACAACACAAACCAAGGATCGACAACCTGCAGCGGGCGCAGGCTTTTTGGGGTGGCATATCGATTTTTAGTGGCATGCGGTTGCCAGGCGGTCCCAGGCGCGTCCCTTTGGCCACTGAGGCATTGGGGTAGTCTCGAGTTCGAGTTCGAGTTCCTTTTGCCAATTATTTGCCGGTTATTAGTGACGGCGTCGCAGCAGCTGCAGTTGCTCCGTTTGGTGGTGACGCTGCCAGCAACAGCACGTGACTTCGTTCGTCGCAGCGTTTGCTTTGTTTCTCTATTTGCATAAGTGTGGGAAAGCGAGTGAGGCATGGATGACTTTGACATGCAACACAGACTCAAGTGTCGCAATAATGTCTGGCCATTACGCTCAAGTGTGGACGCAAACTGCATTGAACCATTTACAATAGACGCCGTCAGCGGCGGCGACGTCAGCGTCAGCGTTGGGTGGCAGCCACCCTCGAAAAGTAAATCAGAGCTACCCTCTCGCCGGACGGCAGGCGGCTAAGCTGTTTTGTGTGCCAAGCGGAATGGGATTGGCTAACGAACTGTGGGCAGTGGACAGTGGGCAACAGCAGCAAACCGGTTTCTAATCCTTTCAGCATGCAAATGCAAACAACGGTACTTCTACACTACGCTTGGTCAGCGAAATTCCACATGAAAAGGGGTTGCAAATGCGGCCAGGGCCACAATTGTTTTTATTACAACGCAAACTTTGCACAATTCCCATTGAACTGTTTAAAAAATAATAAACTCTTGTTGTTTGCCAGCCCTGGCACGATCGAGAGGAAGCAGCAGCCACAAAACAGAGCGATTTGCATGTCAATCACTCACGCATACATGCATACGCGCACTTCCAACAGACACACACACACGCACACAGATGCACTCTGGCTCGTTCGACAGCGCCGCCTGTCGTAATTTTTTGTTTTTTTTTTCGCTACTGTTGTTTTGGCTCGTTTGCTTTATTCGTTTTGTAGTTGGCGTTGCTGTAAGTTCAGTTCTCTGCACGTCGCGCGGCAAGTGCAATATTTCGTGTGTTTTGCATTGAATTTGGTAAAAGAAATAAAATATATATATAGATCGGTGTATAACAAGTGCCAGCAAGTGATATAGTGAAGAAAATCTACAAAAATTGGCCAGAGATCAGCTTGTATGCGAGTGTTTAAGTGCGAGTGTGTGTAAGTGCGCAATTAATAGATAAGAAGAAGAAGAAGCAGACGAAAGTGGAGGAAACAAAGACCAGGGTTGGAAAAGACAGGTCAGTAAAATAGGATAATAGACAAATTAGCAATGAACCCGGTTGCCACACTTGGTGTTTGTTCACTGAAATTGGTGTTTTTTGCTTAAATGAAGTGCAAAGTGCGCAGCATGAAATGATGTTGGTTGTATTTTAATGCAAGTGGCGATTTCTTTTATTTGTTAATAATTTATGTTGTTGCTGTTCTTATATTATATTATATTATTATTATTATTATATTATTATTATTAATTATATTTTAAGCACTCTAATTAGCAGCATTGTGTAACTAAGTAATATCAGTTACCATAAATACTCCCACATAAACTTCGATAACAATTAAATCATCTGCAATTACATAAATACAATACCTAGCCGAGTCTGCTGTTGCATCCATGAATGTGGATAAACAAAAGGCATGCCGGCTGCTTGCTCACTGCAAATATTGGATATCGACTCCCCCCGCCCCGAGTGGCTCCTGTGCACACAGTGGGGTAGAGTTGTGTGGGGGATAACAAACAATTGGGCGCACCCCAGTCAAACAACTTCACTCCAGTCTTGGTTCACGCTTCCATGGACAGCAGTAGAAGCGAGTAGCGAATTGCCAAGGCAGAAATCGATGCATTATCCTCACAACAAACAGCAGGAAAAACAAAAGGCAAACATTTTGCGCTTTGTTCCAGACTTGGGCCACAACGCGGTCGCTTGACATGTGTAGACCTCATTCAGCGCAGAGCCTGCCAATTTCGGGCCCTGTGCCCTGGCTCCCACGGGGATGCAGTGACAATACCGATGACAACGACAATAACAACTCAATGCGATGGATAACGTATTCCCCCTTGCCACCGGAAAAAAGGAGACAAGAAAGTTGGCAGTGAAAAATGTTGCTGAAAATCAAATTTACTAGCTTCGGACGCCCCTTTTTTGTTGCTGGTTGTTGGTTCGCCCATTATTGAATGTTTGAATGTTATTGCACTCTAATGGCTTGCATATTATCGTGTCTTTTTTGATCGAGGAAAGTTTTATGTTTTAAATAAGTCAGAACTCCCCAAAGTGCCGTTAGTTGGCATAGTGGGCGGTCCAACTGTTAGAGTCTCCGCGGTAACCCCTGGCAACCCTGCACGCCAGTTCTAGGTTATGAGCAACAACCGCCAGAGCCGTGTATGTCGGTCTGTCTGTCGGTCCGTCGGTCTGTCGGTCTGTTTGCTGGTTTCTTTCGTAATTTAATGAAGTTAGTACAGCATAGCTGGGCAGTAAATTTCATTACCTGGCAACTTTCCCGAAATGAACTCTTCCGAGAATCAAATTTCATGCGCACTTTGCTAACCCCCACTGGAGTCGGAGTTGAAGCTAGAGATTGAGTTAGAACTGGATATGGAGCTGGAGTTTGGAGTTGGGCCACTGCTGACGAGCGAAAAACTTCAACAGTAGACTTGAAAAAATAGAAGAAAAACCAAAACGAAAAGTATAAAAAAACAACGGACAGACAACGGGTCCAACTCATTGTTGTACCATATTTTATTGTGTTGCTGCTGGTAGTTTTATTCCACTTGGTTTTCTTTTTATTTTCCTAGTTTTTTATGGCATGCTGCTGACTCTATCATTGCAATTCATTGCAGTTGTTTGTAGAATCCAAAGTGGATGCACTCAAGCGGCGCAGCTGGCACGATAAAGGGAGAGGGGGGTGGGGAGTGGGGAGCACGATGGAAACATCTCTCTAGCTGTGGACGGAGCAACTTAATTGTTAACTGCAGTCGGGAGTTGCTTTTCAAAAGTGGAAGAATACGAACTTAATTAAGTTTTATGCGTTTCTAATGTGGAGCCAATTTGTATCAGATGATATTTCAATTTAGGAAATTGAAGAATCGTATTAAAGAACTGAGTAACAGTTCAAGTAATATATATCAGGAATTAACTAATGATATTTCAATTTAGGAAATTGAAGAATCGTATTATAGAACTGAGTGATAGTTCAAGTTTTATACATAGAGAATTAACTAATGTATCTGGCGCAATTGTTAACGTTAAATTTATTTCCTTTCTTCTAAGAACTCAGAGACTTCGTGTCAGCTCTTGAACCCGGTTTGATCTCTTAACTCATCCTTTGACTGAGCAGAGTCCAGCAGAGTCGTCTCTCGCACGCAAAGGCTAATCAAATTATGCATCCAATTGGGCTGCGATGTCAAGTGCATCATGGCACTCAATTTGCCGCCCAGTCACCATGTCGCAAACTATTTTTACATGGGAATGTACAGCTGTGTAGCTTGCCCCCCCTTCGGCACTCCGCCACTGCATAAATTGACCAACGGAGCCGAAGCTCGCGTGTCAGTTTGTCAACTCTTTGCGAGGCAGCGCGACTTATACATTATTTAATTACAAGAGCAACAAATGCGGCGACAACAATACAATAGCAACAACACAAACGACAAGAACTCTACGTGTCATAAAAAATTATTTTACGCGATGTCGGAAGGGGGAGGGGGAGGGGGGTAATGTATGTGAAGCTTTAACTTCAACTGGTTTTTCTTTTTCGTTCTTTTTTTGTGTTTTGTTGTGGCCCTCTCTGCGCTCTGAGCTCCAATTTGCAACATTATAATTTAGCTTTGAATTACACACACACACACACACACACACATGCAGAGTTCATTGAACTGAGCGAAAGCAAATGCAGCAGGAACAATAAGAACAACTGGCACATAAACTATATCAGCAACAACAGCAACAACAACAATAGAACAAATGCTGCACCATCATTAGGCGCAGCGATTATTTTTGCACTTATTAAATTTTAGCACTGAGCTACAACAAAAACGATAACAAAGTATATGCACGTCATAATCATCACAATCATCGTAATCATCGCGATCAGCAGCAACAGCTCAACTAGAATCTGTATAAAATCGAATGCACAGCAGCTGCCTCGCATACACTCGATCACACTCGAAGATCAGCTGCTAGAGATGCGCAACGCTAGCGATAACGGTGACTGAGCTTTGGCTAGAAGTCACTGTTTAGCTATGGAGAGTTTACTAGTGAAAAGAAGAAGAAAGTCAATTGAAATGTTTACACTTTGCATTGGTAAATTGAAATATTATTAAGTATTTTAAATGTAATATTGATATATTAAACATTCTTTAACTTTACTATAAGTTAAACTTCAATTCAATTTGAAATTTAACCATGTGATTATAATGAAGTATTACTTACTAGATTTAAAAGTGACTTACATTGATCAGCAGCAACAGGCTCAACTCTATCGATAATCATCGTGATCAGTAGCAACAGCTCAACTAGAATCTGTATAACATCGAATGCAGCTGCTGAAGGTGACTAAAAGTCACTGTTTAGCTATAGAGAGTTCTTTAATGAAAAGAAGAACAGAGTTAATAGAAATGTTTAAACTTCAATTTGCATTTTAAAATGCGCTTGTTAAATAGATATATTTTCTAATAATTGAAATATAATACACTGTCAAAATGGTGTGGCATAAATATTGAATTATTATATTAAACATTCTTTAACTTTACTATAAATTGAACTTCAACCAGTGACTAAAATGAAGTAATAGTTACTTGACTTACTGGTGACTTTCATTGATCAGAGTAACAGACTCAACTCTATCGATTGCAGCTGCCGCATCTCTGCTCTTTATGTGTCCGCTGTGTCCGTTCGTCCGGCATGTCCGACTGCCCGACTGCTCTGCCCGGCAGCTATTTTACACGCCATTGAGTTACAAATGGGCGCTGCTCTGCTGGAGCCGTGGAGCTGCTACTAGCTACTAGTAGTAGCTACTCCAACTACGACTGAGACTGCGACTGCGACTGCTACTTGGCGGCATGTGTTGAAATGGTGCATGCTCTTTGGGCTGTTGCTGCTGCTGCTGCTGCTGTGGCTCTTCCTGCATGTCTCTATCAATTGCGATCGCAAATCTCTATGCTCTCCAGTGGAATTATTTGCGCGCGGCTGCGCGTTGTTGCTTCTATTGATTGTGGATTAAGAGGCATGCCACAGTTCCTGCTGCCTGCTGCCTGTCTGTCCCGGTTTGCCTGCCTGCCTGCCTGGCCTGTTAGGTACCATGTTGTCTATTGTGGCGCGTTTCCTGCTGCCGCTGCTGCTGCTGCCTTTGTTCGGGCCTGTCTGGGCTCCCTGTGCCATCGTTTTGGCCTCGTTTTGCGCTTCCTTTCACAGGCAGCATCAGCATCATTACCTGTGCCACACCAACAACAACAACAACAACACCAACAAGCGCAAAAAAAAGAGTGTATACAAAACGAAGTGAACCATTTTTTAGCTGCGGACTGCAGCGACTCCAGTGACTCTCCTGGAGTTCATTCAACTGGCGCCGGCTGTTGAGATTTTTACTTTTTACTCGCTTCTTTCCTTTTGCCTAGTTGAAAGTTTGTTGACAACTACAAAGAGCAAAGTAAGGGCGCTCCAGTTGATGGATGCAGTTACGAGTTGTTGTTGTTGTTGTTGCCGCTGCTGCTGCTGCTGCTGTTGTGGTTTTGCCATGGATAATCCTGCATTAAAAAGTTGCCTAGCGGGTTTTTCTTTTCGGGGGCCGCCCCCAGCCCCTCTGGGGTGAAAATCGTGAGTTTGCATTGCACTGAAAATGTGCCACGTTGCACTTGTTCAGCTGTGCTGCTGCGGGAATCGGAGGAGATTCACTGGAGTGCTGCCTGCGAGCATTACATTTACCGTTGCCCACAGATAATTTACCTCCGACCCCCCTCATTCCCCAGAGAACAGAGAACTCTGTGAGCCTAGGCCAAATGGAGCAGCTGCCTCCTGGCGCACACTCTACACTCTTGTTGCTTATGGTTTATGTAAGAAAGAAACGTGCAACGCTGGCAACATTAAAGCGTGGAAATGCAATCCAGACAGCATTGTTATTACCATCACAGTCGTTGTTGTTGCTGTTGTTGTTGCTGTGGAAAATGCAATTAAATTGCTCGTTGGACGCTGAGAACGTGGTGTAAATATTATCAGCACCTCAACTCGGCCCAAGGCGGCTCAGCTCAGCTCAGTCAATCAATTAGGTTCATCCCGGCGATTGTTATAATTGAAATACCAGATGCCAGTTGCCAGTTGCCAGTTGCCAAGTTCCAGCTATTTGACCATGACCATCAATTGCAGTTGCCGCAATTAAGAGTCTGCACAGAGTATGCCACATTCTGTGATGTGTATTCCACGTGTAGGCATCTGAAATGTTTTAATCCTTGACAGGAGTTGGCCTCTAGATA
Source organism: Liodrosophila aerea (assembly GCA_035045005.1). Taxonomy (NCBI): domain Eukaryota; kingdom Metazoa; phylum Arthropoda; class Insecta; order Diptera; family Drosophilidae; genus Liodrosophila; species Liodrosophila aerea. The sequence goes on from JAWNNL010001293.1 coordinate 262,306, forward strand.
AACTTCAACTCTTTGCAAGTTGTGACAATTTCTTAGGGATTTCTGCACTTTAAAGTGCTAAGCAGACAAGGGTTTATTAGTTTATTCTCCATTGCTGCTGTCATCATTTACTAATTTTCGAATTTTCCACACTTTTCCACACTTTTCTACACTTTTCCATATCCCCTTAGCATAATTCATAGAGTGTAAGCAGCGCTGCTGCTACTCGTATCTACAGTTATGCATGAACGCATCATGAGCCAAGGCAGCACTACATGCTCGACTATGAAATACCCTACACTTTATTATAAATAGTATTTCAATTTGTAGAACAGAGACTAAGCAAGCTAAACAACTCTTTTAGCCATACTTCTTAGCAACTCTTTTATGACTTGTATCTTCATCTACTCCATGCACTCTCTCTCCTCGTCATTTACAGGGTATTGAAAACACAAACACGAAATTAAATCTGCGTACGCAATAAATTTATTTACAATTCATGCAAACCGATGCCAGGCCGAGACTGCGACTCTCCTGGCCATATATCATGATGGTTTTCCCTGCTCTGACTCTAATTTGCATATTCATGAAATCTGACACCCCCTCATTGCTGTCGGCCAGTAGAAGTAAAAAAAGCAGCAGAAGAGGAAAATTTGAATTTAAATTTGAATTTTTATTTATTTTAGCAAGAGGCAGCAGCGGCTACTCCACACTGCCACCACTGCCACAGCCGGTGGCAAGAGCGCGCTTTGGAGTGGAGTGGAGCACGTGCTGTGCCTGGGTTCATAATGACGTCATTAGGCATGGGGCTACCAAACTGAAGCGCTATAATCCTCCTGGGGCTCTGCACGATCATTAATCTAGCACTGGAGTCGCTACTGAGCGAGTGGAGTAGAGAGTCGGGAGTGGAGAGTCGAGGCACTGCGATGCGATCTTTGACATTTTTATACATTGCACATTTTCCGTGTGCAATTTTCTTCGCAATTTATCCTAATGGAAAAACAGAGAGAGAGAGAGCGTCCAGCGTCTGTGGGGGAAGGGGGGAAGGAGTGCGATCAGATTTCGCCCCACTGAACATGACCGTCGGTTATTGGCGGGTGAATTATGAGCCTCAGCAGCCACTGGCCAAGTGGCCTGCCAAAAGCATTAGCCACAAACCAGATGCAAAGATTACTCTCTAGAAATATTGTTAATGGTCGCTTTTGCTACGGCCAAATAAATTTGTAGCAGCAAATCGAAAGAGGAACGAGCTGCAGCAGGAGGGGGAGGCGGAGGCGGAGGAGAGCAGGCGAAAAAGTCGTGAAAACTCTTGGCTGGGTAATTGCTGATAATATCAAGGATCGAGGCAAATTGTCTACCAGCTGACCCACAATGTGAACTTGTAGATGGTCAGAATATGGGCTAAATGCCTGGGCCAAGATTGACTCTTCCAGCAGCAGCTGAGCCACACTGTGCCGTCGCATTGGCAATTAAGACATGAAAAACGATTTAAAAATCATTAAAAACTGGCCTGGAACCAAGTGCTGGTTCAGCTCCAACAGCGTGTGACAAAACGCCATCATTAGCAGGAGCCAGAGAGAACGGGAGAACGGGAGGCCGGGAGACCGAGAGAACGGCCAACTGAAGTGGGTCGCTTGACATTTTTTTGGGTGCTAATGATGACGTTGAGCGGGGACTTTCAAGTGCACAGATACACAGATACTGCCCTTCCCCCCGGGCAACACATTAACATTCATTTGAAAATTTGTCATAATTGGCCATTTCATTGTTTAAATAATTCTGCTGTCACTTGACTGGGAATTAAATGTGGTACACAGCCTGTCACAACCTGATTTCATTCCCAGATTTTCTGTTGCTTCATAATTTTGTGTTTTTGGTTTCTCTCTCTTTCCGGCTGCCAATTAATGAGGGGAGCCTGCTTGGCTTTGGGTCTGGGTCGGGGTCTTCTCCCCTCTCCCAAATTTCGTGCTGCGTGCTGTATTTTCACATCCTCCGGGCTCAGCTTTGTTTTCATTTCAATTCCGTAGAATTCCTTTGAGGGGGATCAAGAAAATAAAAAACTTTTATGTTATTTTTAGTCAGCGCAAAATTGTGTGGCATCAGCAGCAACTGTTGTGATGTGGCTTTAGGAATCTCTGAATGGGCAGAAAAACGTTTATGATTCATGAATATTTCAAAGGGCTTAAAGTTTTAGAAAAGCAATCAAAGGCTGAAGTAATTTGATTACTTATACATAATACTAGAGTAGTTATAGTACTGGAAGTTGCTCTCATAATGAGGAGAACAAATACAAGATAATCTCTAAGTTATACAAATTGTAAAGCTTTTACAAACTTTCAGCTTTCTCTATCTTCTATTATCTATAACAAGTCAAATGCATTAAGTATTTCCGTTTGAGCACCCAACTGATGAGCAGACACTCCCTGGCTCTTCTTCTTTGCTTCTTGACCAGCTGTGGACAGATTAGACAGACAGACAATTAGAGACACTTCTCAACTATAAACTGCGTGCATTATTGTACTCGCTCTCAGTCTCTTCCCCTCTCCCAAAACTCTCTCAAACAGCAGCCTAATAGTAATGCGAATCTTCTGCTGATATCTTGACTATTTCTGCTGATTGATTGATTGCTTGGTGTAGGCTGCGCAGTTTGTGTCTTCCACTCTCTTCCTGTGCCCAACTCCAGGCCAAGATCAATCGCAACAAACTGCGCAATTTCAATAATTCACAAAAGGAAACGTCAAATGGAAGAAGGCAGAAGAGTTATGGTACTCGACATTTCAACTGCAAGCGACCCCGAAACAGTCAGGCAGCTGCTGCAGTTGCTCTTGGTCTTGCCCCCTTCCCCCCGTTGTTGTTGGCCACTTTTCGCCTTTGATTTTCAGTGTGCGATTAAAATGCGACTGTGCCAAAAAAGGCAACGACAATTTCTGACTGAAGGGGGAACGTGTGTGTGTATAAGTGTGTGTGTGTGTGTTGCAAACCTGGAACTGGCTCTGACTGTGTGTGACTGACTCGGTTCCCTGTTGCCCCATAGAGCACCCCCAACAGCAATTGCTGTTGTTGTTGTTGTTGTTGCTGTCAATGCAATCTCTTTATGCCTTGTCGCTGTTGCAGTTGTTCTTGTTGCTGTTGTTTTTTGTTGCCTTTAATAAACGCATCGCTGCGCATTCGCATAAAAAAATGCGACAAAACAATGAGAAATGTCTAAAAATTGCAATGCTCTTGCTGTCTGTCTCTCGGTCTGGCTTCTACTCCCTCCTGCTCTGCTCCCATTTAAGGCGCAATGACGTGCCGCTCATGCGCATCACGCACATGCCACTTGCTGCCCCTGCTCCGCTTCCTTCTGCTGCTCCCCTCCTCCCCTTTCGCTCGTCATCCTTTCTAATCGTCAACAGTGACAGCGCAGAATATTCGACTGCTCATCCGCTGGGCCAATTGCTGGATCACATTATCAAAGCCATCGCCACGTCACGATCGGAGCGAGCATGGCAGGCACCTTGGGCGGTGCCTAAACTGGATGCACTCCACTGCCAGTTGCCAGTTGACGCTGTCTTCCAGCAGTTGTAATGAAATGCGATTAGAAATCACTGATGGCAGTTAACACTAGGTAGTTTTCCCAGTTTCTTAAACTCAACCAAGCAGGGAGTCAGCAGCGAATTGCAGAGTCTACAAATGCCCTTTAACAGACTTGATTAAGGTGGCTTTTGAATGTGTTAGCAATACAATTCTTAGTAGTAGTAATAGTATAGTAATTATTCATATTTCTAATGTATATTTAACACTTTCTCTTTTCAGTTTATACATTGAACAATTCAACATCAGAGTACTACATCTGCATACTATAGGTAAGTCACATATTTGACTGCAATTTATAGATACTTATTTTGAATTATAATACTATATACATGCCATACAATTTCATAATAACTTGATACATTTTCAATCAGTTTTATTCATATTAAACACAATAACTTTAAATCTTAAGAGAAGCAAGTAAATTGTCTTCAATTTTTAGCTAATGGAAATGGAGAAACTTTTCTGATTTATAGTTAGTATTACTGTTGAATTTCCAGACAATTTCATACATATTTCTTATGCAGCAAGTTTCTCCAATACTAGCCCCTAATTCTTTCAAGTGTAGCGCAACAATTGTGTCTTGTTGGCCCGAAAAAAACTGTATAAATTTGCAGGGACTCCCGCCTGCTTTTTTGCCCTTCATTCCGAGCATGATGAGCTGGTTGTTTTCGCCGTCTTCTGCTGCAGTCTGCTTGCTGCTTCATTGCCACATCGATGCAGTTGCAGTTGCACTTGGAGTGGCAGACAATGTTGCTGTTGCTGCTGCTGTTGCTGGTGACATGTTGCTATTTTTAAATGTTACCTACTGCTGCTGCTGCTCTGTTTCCATCTGCGATTTGAAAATTGCATGTCGCTGGCCCATTTGTTGTGGCATCATGTTCTTTTTGGAGCAGCGTGGCCATTGTGCTGTTGCAGTTGCAGTTGCAACTATGTGCAATTGGCTTGTTTAGTTCTGAGCAACTCTTGCGCTTGAATTGGCCTGCACTTGGCTCTGCTCGCATTTCGCCAAACCATTTCATATGCAGCTGCAACTCATTGCCTTTCCGGCTGTTGTGTGGGTGTTGCTTGCCACATAGAGAGAGCCAATCAATTCCGCCAAAGACAGACCAAATCTGGAGAGGCCAACGGCATCATTAACTGCTGCTCAGTGGGTACTATGGATGGTATGGATGGTATGGTAGTGTTGCCCCTGCCCCTGACGTTGTGTTTCAGGTTCAGGTGTTGCTTGGCAGTCGGCGCATGTAGCTTGAGCTGGCGTCGTTTCCGGTCATCAAAGCGTCCACTTACGGATGTGTTCCCCCAATTCGTAAAGTGTTAACGAAGTGCAGGGCAACAGCAACAACAACAATAGTAGTAAGAGCATTTTGTTAGTTTTTCTCTTCGCACGCTTCAGCGGCAACAACTTGCCACTTGCCACTTGCCTCTTGCCACTGGCAACTTCAATTCCAACTCCATTTCCAGACCTCGAGGCGACAACTCGCTAATGACATTCAGCACTAGAGCTGGGAACAGAGAGCTGTGTGTGTGTGTGTGTGCTGGTCAGTTGGTCGAAATTAGCATTGAGCACATATTGGAAACTCTTTTTGGGCATTAGCTTGATAAAAGATACCATAGCTACAGCTGACATCCGCCTGAGCTGCACTCGTTCGCTTTTAATATAGGAACATCACAATGAGCGCAAATTTCAGCGATGCAGTGCCACCCACGCTGACAACTCATTTGGCAATTTAATTAAACGCGGACCACCCGAGACGCCGCTGCATCTGTGGCAAGTCCAGGCCAAGAAGCATGTGGAGATCGCAGATCGTTTTGCTGCCACATCGACTGTAATCTGAAAAATAATTTCATTCGCAATTGTCGGGCAATCGTTTTGAGTCAGTCAGTCCCTCTGCAGCTCGGCCCACACGCTTGCACTTTTGCAGATACTTTTGTATCTTTTGCAGCTGCCGCTGGGCTTGTGCTTGTGAGGAGAAGAAATCAATTTCCGGCACATTGTCAAGTGCAAAACTGTCAAATGCAGCTGAGACGGGCAGCCACAATAGTATCTGCCAGCTACAAAAGTATCTTCATTCGCTTGATGAGTTCAATAGCACGCGCTGCGTTAGTTACGTCTTTTTTCCTACAGTTTTTTTGCTTTTCCTTTCATAATTATTTATCGTTTTTATGGCCGTCCCTCTTGCTCGGCTGTCGGCTCAACAGCAATCCGTCAGATACTTCTTGGCTCGGCTCTTAATTCCGTTTACGCTGCATCATCATCATCAGCCGCAACAGCAACAAGAAACAACAACAACAGCGACTTCATTAGAGCTCCATTGCAGTGTATCTGCATCTGCAACTGCACGAGTGTGTGTGAGTGTGAGTATCTCGATGATAAACCAATTGTTTCTAGCCGACGTGGCGTCCATTAAATTGGGAAATGTGTTTTCCGTGCGGTGTCAGTTGGAGAATTGATGCGGCACCGAAAGCGCTTAATTATGCCGGGCATTCAGCCGATCAGTCTGTCAGCCAGTCAGTCTACCAGTCAGTCAGCCAGTCAGTCAGTCTGTTGCCCAGTAACTTGTGACTCAATTGTGTATCTTAAAGATACTTTGCCCATTGCGGCACTGGCCCGAACACGCTAAGCGGATAATTGTCGCTGGCCCGATGTCATGCTGGAAAATAAAGCAAACAAAACTTTGAAGGGCTTCCTTGAAAATGAAATTGCCGCCTCCGCACGCCCACATGCCGACAGATACACAGATACAGATACAGTAAGTGTATCTGAAGTGGCTTATAAAAAACTGCAGCAGCAAAAAGAAAATCGATAAATTGGCATCAGTTGGGCTGAAGGCTATAATGGAAGCCAACAGTCAGACAGTCTCTCTGTCTGCGCCGTTCTCAGGCTGATTTGTATCTGTATCTGTGAGATACACGCACAGCCTGTTAATCAAATCAAGCGCATGCATAATGAAACATGAATGGGACGCGCTTTGTGCATCAATTATGCCGCATTAAGAGCCAACTTTTTGGCTCGCATCTTTGAGATACAATTTACGCATTCAAATTGTAGGAAGTGGAATATTATTTATACATACGGAGAGGAGTCATGAGAATGAGAAAGAGAGACTCTGCTTGGCGACAATGTGCTGGTGTCGCCCACACACACACACACACACACACACGCACACACACATAGGCGCAGCAGAACTGCATGAGTGCAGACATTGCCTGCAGCATGTCAATGTCAGGGCGAGCTGCATGCCCCATGCCCCATGCCTCAATTTTTTTCCTTGCAACTTGCCTGCAATTTTGTGTGTTAATCTGGCGCTGGTCTCAATTGAAGCTTCGCCCTCCAATCACAATCACCAACAGTGTCGAGAGCACACTGCTCGATACTCCCAGTTGCCAGTTCCCGGTTGCCAGTTGCCGGTTGCAAGTATCTATATTCCCCCCAGAGGGCAGCCGAGTGGGTGTTTCGAGTGCCTGCAGCAGCAGCACTTTAAAAAGTGCAACGACTGCGCTTGTACGACTGAGAAGTATCTTTAGCTTTTGTTGCGACTCCATCATTATCATCCACACGATCATCATGATCATCAGCGTGCTGCAGCTGCAACGGATTGTCAATTATTAACCGTTGTCAAGTTGCTTTCGCACTTTGAAGGCGAAGGTAATAGCAGCAGCAGCAGCAGCAGTTGCAGTTGCAGTTGTTGCATGTTCTTTCTATTGTCTGTGATTCTTTCCACACACTTGAGCGCATGTGGACACACACACACACACACTCTCTCTCTGCATTCATGTCAATTGTACAATTTTAAGTAACTTTTAATGGTTGTCTTTGTCGCATTGTTGCTGCCTTTAAAAATGCAGCGACCCATTCACTAGCATCATTTTCGACTTACGACTTTGTCTCTCCGTCCGTCTCTGTCTGTGTCTGTGCCTCGCTTTTGTGACTCCTCTCTATGGCCTTTTGTGTAACTGCGAGCAAAGTACTTGCATGTATCTGTCAGATACTCGATCTTTGCCCAGGCATTCAACCTAAGAGAGATAAACCAGCCACAGCAGCACCAGCGGCAGCAGCAGTCTGTTTTGATTGCAGGCGTTGCCACAGCTTGACCCTTGAGGCAAAGACAAATGCCAGCCAGAGAAAGTGGGGGAAAATAGTAGTAGGAGAAGCAACTCTCAATTCTTTAGATACCTCTCTATACATTATGATATCAACAGTTTAACAATAGGAGCTAAAAAGTGTCTGTAATAATATTTCTAGCTCTACTTTAGTTTTCTTTTACCTTTTCTTTGCACCCTTTAGCTTGTCCTTTGAGGTGTTTAACCTCAACGCCCAGGCGCACTTAAAGGGGTCTCATGTTCTATCTGTCAGTTGGGGCAACTTGAAACTTGCAGCGTAGCACCATTAACTCCACCAGGCAACAGCACAACAATGATGCCACTGCGACTACACCCTGTCCAGCTCCAAGTACAACTCCCTGCCTCGCCCTGAGTACATAAAACACTAAATTTGTAGTCATGTGTTAGTGGTGTTGCCTCTTATGGGTGGGTGGTTGTCTGCATGAGCTGCCCTTTTACCACACACACATAAAACAGCAAGGCAACCGCAGGAGGTCGCAAGTCTTGGTTTTTTATGACATATTCGCAACTTCACCAAATGCTCGATAAACCAGCGAATGCTTTGACTCTTAGCTGCTTTTAGCTGTTTTCTTGTAACGTATTTGTCCGTTACTTTGAGCCGTTTTATAGCCTACTTCAAGGCGCTGGGGCGGGGAATCAATTACGCTGTTCAGGGGGGAATAGGAAGTTGCAGACAGACAGAACAGAACAGAAGAAAAGCCATATAATTGAGCTTAAACATTAAGCGGCTTTCGGCCGTTTTTTGGCAGCAGCTTACCAAAAACTAAGGGGAGCCAAGCCCCTGGCAGTTTTATATAGATTGAATTACATGCAAGTACAAGAGTTGTTGCAGAGGAATACTTATAAGGATGACAATCTCATTGCACTTCCTGTGGCCCACGCGAACTGATACAAATTTAAATTAAACATGAACTTGTTAATTACCCACACAACCCACATAACAACAGCAGCAACAGCAACAACACATGCCACATGTGGCACAGTCTGTCTGTCTACCCAATTCGCTTCCTTTACTTCCCATTCGCATGCCTAGTCCCCTTCCCCTTGGCACGCCCCCGTCGCGTCATTTGGCGGGTTTCCTCGATCGCAGTGAGGATCCATTCCAAACGACGTGACAGGCATTCGTCACTATGTTGAATGACGTTTTGAGCACTGCGTAACACGATACGCATTCCATGTCACTTTTTGTTGTTCTCTCTGCTTCTTTATCTTTTTAGGGGCTACCTTTTGGGCCTGATCTGCCACAGCTGCCGCTAACAATTTGGGAACTTCTAATGAAATGCTTCAGTAGCTACAAACTGTCCACATTTAATTTAATTTTCACATATTTTTCAACAGCTGGGGAAACCCCTATGCTAGGGGCACGCCTCCAGCTAGGCGTGAAAGTTGTTGACATGTGGGCGAGGGGCGGGGAAACCACAATGTTGTAACTAATAAATTATGTTTGAAAGATAAAGATAAGATAAAGAAAGATAGATAAAGATTGATATAAAGATACATATTTATATTTGTAATATTTGTATTCTATCTAACATTGTGAGTAGTTATGTAAAACTTCCTTCATTTTCAAAGTCTCGTCAAAGACTTGCGTCATTTTCCCCTGACGAATCTGTCAGGCTGCCGCTTGCATTACTGTCGCAACGCATTAGAATTTTCATAACGGTAAAGTTGACGTGAAAAATTGCAACAAGAAAGGCATAATAAAACAGAAAGTTGCATGATATTCTCACAGGGGTAGGGCGATCGAAACAAAAGGGGTTAGTGAAAGCGGCAGGGGTTGGTAGGGAGGAGCTGGTAGGGGAAGTGGGGAGGGGGGTTAGTTGTTATGACGCATCAATTGCGTGATTTTCTTGCGACAGATGTTTTGTGGATGTGCCCTCATCCTCAGCAGTCAACACTTGTGCCATTAGGTGAATCTCCAAACGGAATCCCAATGAGCTGAGCTGAGTTGTCTCTGCCTCAGCCTACCCTACCCCTACCCCGTGTACCCCTCGTCCAACATCCCCGTCATCATGAACTACGCAATATGCAGTGTGTTTGTGTGTGTGTGTGTGTACATTCAATGTATTTTGCATTTACTGTACAAGAACAAAAAAGACTAAACAGAAAGAAAACCTCAACGAAGCCAGCGTCGCCATGTGCCGTACGCTCTCTGGTTATTCCCCCTGTTGTTGTTGTTGTTCTTATTGCGCTTGTTGTTGTTGTTGTTGCTGTTTCTGTTATGCACACAATCCCTGCCTGCAGCCAGGCGAGAGAGCGCAACGAAACTAAGAGAGAGCGCAGCGCGTATTCCAATGGCAACCCTTATGCCGGTAGTTTGTGTTTTGCTTTTGTACTATACACAGGCAGCTTGGGCAGCCTTCCAGTGAGCGAGCGCCAACGGACAAGCCGAGGGAGAGCGAATGCAGAGAGAGCGCGCACAGCAGTGCTGGCGGTTTAGCTTGATTTTGGCTAGATCTAGCGCATTCACATAAAAAGGGAAATACGTATCAATGTAAGTAAATGAATATTTTACTTAAATTTACTGTAAATGTATACAAAATATTCTGTTGAAAAGGAGGACATGGAATTTGATGATTTACTTTAAGTATTGCCACAAAATATGTTAAGCAAAAACGCTAAAAACAAAACGACTCATCTTTGTTATAAGCGTATTAAGATTTAGCTTGTTTTATTTAGCATATTTTGATGGTGTTTAGTGACCTTTCCACCTTTTAGTTGGGTAAATATTTTTCATTGAAATTGAAAATATTTATTCTCTACTATGCAGAAAGTTATAATATTCATGAATAATTTCTTTGGTATTTTGGTGACGATTGCTGAAGAGCAATCGAAATATATTGGCGATAAAGAATCAAGAAAAAGAAACCTTGCGTTTTTATTTCGATCATTCGACCCACAAAAAACACACAGACCTAGAGCCGACAAAAACACCTATCTTCAATTTTGATTACTTTTAGCTATTTTCAAATCTAGTTTGTTTGTGTGCTCGAAGAGTGCCAGCACTGGCACACACAGAGCAGACACTTCCAGTTCAGTTGCTGTCGGCGTCTGCTTTCGTTGGCCGCCAGTTTGAGCCACGCTCTGCTAGACGCCGCACGCTTTCGGTTCCCACTGCTTTCGTAACGCGCACGCGACGAGCACTTTTCCAGCTCTTCATTTCACCCATCTTCCCCTCACACACAGCCATACAAAAACGAAGAGGCAAACAAATCAAAGGCATTGAAATACAAAAAACTACAACCGGCATACGTAAAGGATATCTCTTAGCTATCCCCATTGCTACGTGTCAGAAACAAGTGGAGTAAAACAAAGATACGAAAATATCAAAGTGTAATTCGAAAACAAACAAATTGTTTTTGCATTTTGTTTTCGCCAAGAGCCAATTGCTTTGTGTGTGTGAGTGTGAGTGCGTGTGCCTGAGTGTGTATTATACACACCTAAGTGTCCTGCAGGAATCACAATCGGCTCTCGTATTCGTATTGGCCGTATACACATGCTGTGCACTCGGATACGGATTATTAACCATCATTTTGCATAAAGCGCGAAACACGTAAGCATCACCATAATTCGAATATTAATACGTATAAATTTAAAAAGTAAAAAGAAATTAAGATAGAATTAAGTGATAATTGGGAATTATGGCAAATAGTTTATAATTGTTTCCATAATTCATAATTAGAAGTTTGAGTAGAAGTGAAGTCATAAAGTGGGATTGAGAAGTGTGATTATATAGATTGATGCTTTAATGAATTAAGTTACATTTAAAACAAGTAACTCATTTCAAAATACAGAAACTATATCACCTCTTCGACAAACTCTTTAGCTTGAAAGATTTGTTAAAAGATATCTGCCTCAAAAACGACAATTGAAAGTGAATAAGAATCTGTGCACTGCCTGAGTTTACCTGATGTGAGAGCAGGCATTAACCCATTAGTTTTCATAAGCCTGTCTAAACTAATAGCTCGTGTCATTACTCTCGCCCTGCCCCTCATCATCACACGTCTCTTTCCTCACACAGTTTCCCCCCTTCGCGCTGTGTGGCTCGTGTCGAGAACATTTCCATTAGAGAGCATCCATCACAGCTGTACAAATGGGATTGGAAAATCCTTTTGAACATTTCATAAACATAACGCGCTAAGCCCACAAGTGTCATCACACATCTCGTGTGTGTGTGTAGATATACCTCTTTGAAAATAGGCTCAAATTTCTTGCCCCGTTTTGGTGTAATATCCAGAAATAGTCTGTCTTCATGGGGCTCATTAATATGCAAGCGGGCGAAATAAATCCCGATCTGGTGGAGAGGGAGTGGAGAGGAGTCTTAAGCCTCCCTCTGCTCGACAATAATTCAATGAGAAATTAATAGGCAGCGGTAATTAACGCTCACAACTTTTCGTATATATTCAAATTCCGGGCAGCTGTGCTCCAACAAACAGCAACAATAATAAGGGAGAAATAAAGGCGCCCAAATGACTTCCGGGAATCAACAGAGAAAACACAAAAAGCTGCCGACTGACTCCAATGAAAAACTCACAAGAAAAATACAGAAAATCACAATAACAACCAGAAGAAGAAGCAGAAAAAACTTGACAGCTGAAGGGAAAATGTAACAAAATGAAAAACTAAAGACGCAACATTTGCATTTTCATGCGTTAAAGATTTATTGGGTCGCGACTGTTCCACTGCGGAGTTATAGCTAAAGATCTCCACCCTCCGCCCTCCCCAAGCCCCTGAACTTCAGCCCCCACCCCCTACTCGCCGCCTATCTTTCCGCCCGCATTGTTTTGCCAGCTTTTTCAAAGACAAAAGCCGCAATAAAAAACAGTTTTCTCTCACCGTTTTTCCCCTTCATAGTGTTTTCATTTTTCCCATTTTCACTGCGTAATCAAAATCAAATTTAATTGAAATTTCTTATGTAAGGGGCGGTCGCTGTGTAGGAGTGGCAGGGGTTCCATGTTGTGTGTGTTTTGGGGCGGCAAACGCTTTCACTTCGAATGTAAACAACAATTAGAGACTTTTATTTTTCCGTGCTCCTAAAGGTTACTCTGATAGCAAACACAGTGTGGTTATCAAGGGGGCGGGGGTACCGAAATCTAAACAACATTTTCAACACTTTTTTCCCCAAATGCTAGATAAACAAACGCTCAACACTTTGGGCTGCCACTCCAGGCGCTTTCCCTTCGGGTTCATGGTCAAATGTTTCATTTCAATTGGCTTTTCCGGCACTGTAAATCCCTCAACATCATCGCAAATACTCCACGTTGTGTTGTTATTGTCTCAATACATGCATCTCTACACTCCACACTCTCCGCTCTCCACTCTGCACTCCATGCCACTCCACTCTGCTACACTTCAGGCCTCTATTGACACTGACTAATGAGGCAACCATAGCTGCAACTCATAAATTTCTATGTCCAACTGTTGACATACAAAATAAACAAACCCAAAACCCAAATAACCAACAACTAAAAAAGCGAATGGTTCCTAACTCAAAAACAAAATACTCATAAAGTCGAGTCTCGAGTATCCTGTGGTGCCTTTCAGCAGAGTTACTACGGCGTCTCTAATCTCGCGAGGGCAATCTTTGTCTTATCGCAGTGCTCATAAAATGAAAAGAACTCACATGTCCTTGTCGTTTAAAAAACTACATAAAGAGGGACAGAGGAACAGAGAGAGGCCGAAAGAATAGGGAGAGCTAGAGCGAAAGATACTCAGAAGTACGCAGCGATACTCGTATCTTGTTTGCTCGAAATGCGCAATAAAATCTTACAATGATCCTGTGCGCAGATAGGAAAAACAATGAAACATTTGCTATAGGCATTAGAATGTGTTAGAAAAAGGAATCACAGCATGTACTGCTGCTAGATACCCTGTAAAAATCAGAAACAGTCAGACACAACTGCTGAAAACGCTTACATTGACTCTACACTCAGATAGAAAGTAAATGTAGCATTTCGTAGAATCATTACCTCTAATATCATAGTTATTATGATGAAGATTTGCTATAAGATACCCTGTAGAATTCTCTACAATATCTCAGCCTACATAATATAAAAATATGAGCTATAAAGATGAGCTACAACTTTCACAGTTTCCCCCAGTTGAAATGCTTTTGCTGCTCTTACAGAGTATGCGTCAGTTCAGCTTCATTTTCCATTTTTGATTATCTCCCGACTACAATTATAAATTCCACAAAATTTGATTGGTTTTTGTTGCTGTTTGTTGTCTGAATCCCCTGCGAAATGGCGCCTTCCTTATTTGTATTCCTTTGAGTGTCCTGGGAGAGTTTGCACCCTTTGCGAGCTGCCTCTACCTGCCTGCGCGACAGATTGTCATCTATCAGAGGAATAACAAGCAGAGGAGTCTATGGGTTTGGGCCTTGCACGTGCCCGGGTAACCAGGAAGCAACAGAGCAACCACAAGCCAAGCCTTGCCTCGAATGGGGTATATTTGTTTTATATACATATATTTCACACTCGGCTGCACATCCTGGGGCTCTGCCCCGACACGTGTTCACCTCGATGATGCCTCTGATTGGAGCAGAGAAGAACTTGGGAGCGAGTTCATTAGCTGCTCTGCTCATCAGACACGCCGACCACGTGGCTTGTCTTATGATAAATCGCCATGAAATTAACAACAATAACAAGCACAGAAATCGTAACAAAAGGTAGCCAAAGCAGATGTTGAATGTTGTAAAAAAAAGTTAATTTCAAGCGGGCGGATCGTTTTATAAATTGTATCTCATAGATACGCGAAGAGTTTGGTATGCCGCAGGGCAAACGTGGTACTTGAACTCTGTTGACCAGAGATGTGTAACTTGTTAGCCGCTACACTGTGAGAAAAGAGTGTGAAGTATGCTTAAATTGATGGTTATTTATTACACTGTTATAAGGCTATATTTCTCGCAGTGTAGCTCATCGCGGAGTAATCTCTCTGCTGTTGCCTAGATTCGTTCCGCTCATCGTCAGCCGGATGACAAATTGACTTCGTTAGAGGCTGGAAATGTGAGAGGCAAATTGAAAACCGCTTTCGGTGCTCGAGGCTATGGAATCTAGCGCTGATTGCGCCGACTTGCGGCTGGGGTTAAAGGATGCAAATGTAATTTTTGCCCAGGCGCCACAATTGCCACCTGCCACCTGGCAACTCCACCCACTGGCGTTAATTGCATTTGTTCTCGCCGACTTCGTGTCGCTGTCTAGACGAATTTCCTCGTATATAATCAGAAGTGATACGATAAAAAATAGTAAATAGTATATTATTTTAAGTGGCGGTTGTAGTTTGGACAAACGCTTTGAGAATTGATTGCAATCATGTTTTTTAATGGTGTGTACACTGCGCTGCATCTCATATCCTGTCCCGTGCTGTCCTGCACCCCCTGTGCATCGCCTTACTGCGTGTGAACACGCAACACTGGCGCCATCTGTTGGTGGGAGGTGGCAACAGCCATGCCACAGCAATGCGTGTGTTAGTCAACAACACTAATAACAATAACAAGGGGAGAAAAATAACAGTTTCAGCTACCCCTACCCCCACCCCTACCCCTACCCCTAATCCTCCCCCAACTTTCAGCCTACGCCACTGTTGACGCTTGCTTCTGCAATCTCATTTCATGCTCGACTGGAGCTCTGCACTCACAGGTTGCGCCTCTGGCGGCAGTTAGGATCAACAACACTCAGCGACATTTGTCAGTTAGCCAGCCAAGTGAGAGCATGGTCACTCTAATTGGGGTGCGCACAGCAATTGCATTTTATGCGTTTCTAAGTGTTTTCCGACATGTTTAGAGATATGCCAAATTTATTATACTGATCCAGTTGATTAAAGTCGCGGCATTAGTCTGCACTTTGAGCCAACAGCTCAGGCGGATAGTGGGAAAGTCGAATAGTTGTTGCTCGTTTCTTTCTTTTCCATTTTTATGTTTTTTGTGGCTTAGGGGAGGGATTACATTTTATGCGCTTGCGTTTTTGTTGCATGCTTTCAAGCGTTGCACAGTGGGCGGACAGTGTGAAATAGTAGGGGTAAAAAAGTAATAAAAATGGAAAGTAATTAGCTAATGAAAATAGACGATAAAAACTTAAATCTATTCGCTTGAAGCTATGAATTTATTTATTGTAAAATTAAGAAGTTACTACATAGATTTGCAGTTCATTTAAACAATTTATAATAATAAACAATTTATAATACTTGATTTTATAGTTTATATTTCAACTTAAAGGCCAAACATTCATGGAACATTTGTCAAGACTGCCTTAGATATATTTACTAACTTTAAGGAAGATGCAATTCTTTTTAATGTTGAGCTCAAAATCAAAGATAAGACTCAAATACAAACAAAGGACTGTTTAGACTGTTAGGTGTTAGATGCTGTGCTTTAAAATCGTATAAAAGGGTCTATTGAGTTATGTATTCGACATCTTTTTAATAAAACTTCTTCTTTTATAAAAACCTTTTCTAATTCTTGATTTGTTGACCTTTCCATATTTAATTGGGGGATTTTGGCTATAGAGTATACTCCACGTTGGCCCTCGAGCTAGCCAAAATCCCTCCCTTAAAAACCTCTTCTTTAGACACTATGCTTATACACGAATCTGTTACTATTTCATATACAATTTTCATTCCTTTTTTCTACTTCCACAATTACATCTACTTTCACCACTGTGCGCAATGTTTTAACGCACTTTGTGAACACACAATTTTTATGTTTTAACGGCAATTTTCGCCGAAAAAGAAACAACAAAACGTGAAACAAAGGGAAGCAAAGCCGTAGTGCAAGAGTAAGCCGAAAGTATCGCATGTCAAACGCAAGTTTCGAATTTGATTTAATTTATGAGCCAAGACAAATTATAGACTGGTCACATATGCCACACATACCCTGTGCACCCTGGCAGTGGACAATGGTATTTGCTTTGGCTGTAGTTGTTTTTGTAGTTGTAGCTGTGGATCGAGACATGCGTGACGATGGGCGCGTCCACTCTGACCCCTTGTCCCGCTCTGCTCAGTCGAAGTGGAGGAGAGCGGAGAGGGACTTTCAACACATTTCTCAGCTAATTAACAAACTTGACTGTTTGCAATTCAGCTTGATGAAGAAGTAGCAGATCTTTGCTATATACTTCTATATTTTTCTATATTTTCCTTTTTGCAATTGCAATCAAGCTGTCGGTCAGACATAAACAGATACAATGTGGCAGATACAGATACAGATACAGATACAGATACTTTTGCTATTTAGTTTGTTCTGGGAGCGAGGCTGTAATTACTTTGACCTGCTTCTGTTAACGAGTGTCGAACGGGGCAAACTAGACGGACGTCTCAACTACAACTGTAGCTGCCACATGCCACATGCCCCATACCTCGCACGCTCTCACACCGCTCTGTCTCTGTAATGCCGTGAAATCCGCTTCAATTGGATTTCCATCGACGCCGTTGCGTTTGTCTTTCTGTTTTGTTTTGTTTTGTGTCACTTTTTTTCACTTTCGATACGCAACGCAGTTTTGTTGTTTCTATTCTGCTGCTTTTCCTCTCGCTTTCCATTAGACTGCACAATTTCCATGCTGATAGTGATAATGATAATGTCCACAGATTATGACACGCAACTTGTTTGAACTTTGAGTTCACATTTTAATGGAATTTCGGTTGATTTACATGTACTGAGGTCGCGGCTTGGCATCGTTTCTTACTCCCCCACCCCCTTCTACAATACGATTTTCCCCCCTTTGCTTTGATCTTTTGCTGTGCGTAGGGCTTATTAGTGAGGCTTCTGCTCGATGTGTGTGTGTGTGTTTTTTGTGTCTCTGCAACTTGCTCTAATAGATAAGCATAAAACTCTACACATTTCGATGTGAGATAGATTTACGCTCTGATTTGGTGCACACTTTCCACTCTTATCAAGTGTCTGCTAAAGGTTTCAATAGATCAATAGATCAGTGTTTCAGTGGAAAGTACAACATGAAACTAATCACAGCAAGACAGCAACTGATGGGAAACTATAGAGTTTTTTATTAGTAAATGAAACTACAGATAGAATAAAAAGAAAATCGATTGTTTGTTTTAGTTAAATTTACTGTAAAGTGTAGACAAAATCTAAATGAAATTCTGAGAAATTGTAGCCTAAAATATGAGGACTCTTGCTTGTAAATTTCATGAGTGTCTTACTGACTCTTGTTAAACATTTTCTTAAAAGAAAAGCAGATTTATTTGTTCAAACTATTAACTGTCAGTCATTTCTGCTCTACCCCAACTAATGTCCATTTAATGACCATCTCAGCTATTGTCTTATTCAGCTGAGTCTCTCGTTAATGCAAATATAATATACCTTTAAAAAACGGGCATTTTTTAGGCAGTCTCTCATGACTTTTGTCGCCTGCGCTGCGGCCAATTAGCCCAAGTGAAATACCGAATACTGTACGTGCAAACCAAGACGACGGCGTCTTGTGCTGTTCCTGATTGAGGGCAAGCCGGGCATGACCTTGGAGTCCCGTACGGTTTACGGTTTACAGTTTTCCTTAAGCAGCAAACGTTGCGTTCGAAGTTTTCCGCTAATTAAAGGGAAATATGTGTGAAGCGCACGTATTGGTGTACCGAAAGACCGTGGGGTGGCTTTGGCATCGAGTTACAATTTCCAGTTCAGTTTCAAGTCGAAAGTCCTCTTAGTATTTCCTGAATTTACACTATGCAGCTGGCTGCTTAATAAATTTGCGGTCTTCCCGCCCTGAAAATACTGAAGCGAATTTCCATGCTTACCTGAGCCGCTTTTCCAGGTACTGTTCAGGTAGCATGGCGCAAGAGTTTCAACAAAAGAGAAACGAAAAGAATATGGCCGCAGCCGGCGTTGACATTTGCCTGGGTTGCTCAGCTGCGATTTTGGTTTTCCTGTCGGGATTTTCCCTCTGGCCGTATAAAGGCCGAGAGCATAACGCAGCGGCAGCTAGAAGCCATTCAGCAAGCGTTCGTGATAGATCCTAGATCCTTAGCAACTATTCAAACTCAAAGCTAAAAACATAACATAGTTAATCGAACTAAGACGAGGTTAGCAGCTAGAGAGGATTTCAGCCAAGACCTGCCCAACTAATTCCCCTTTGTTTCTGTATTTCCAGAATTCATTTAGAGTTCTCTACAGTTATTCAGCAATCGACTTGAACATGGGCGAGCTAGAGGAGAAGGAAACTGCACAGACTGAAAGCACAGCGGCACAGGAGGCGCTCGAAGAGCCCAAGGAGACGGACAAAATGCTAGACAGCAAGAAGGAGGAGTCCAAAGAGAAATCATCCACTCCGCAGACATCGAAACCAGCCACGCCGAATGCTGGCAAGAAGTCACCGCTGCCCGAGGCGACAGACGCCAAAGCCGAGAAGCCAGCTGCTGGCAATGGTGAGGAAATCATTGATATACCCACGGAGAATGGCACAAAACCAAATGGTGCTGCTGCTGAGGGCGAAGAGAAGAAAATCAGCAAGGAGGAGCGCGAAGTGAAGCCCAAGAAGATACCCATTGGTGGCCTGAAGTTGCCCGGTTTCTTCATGAAGAACAAGCCCAAGGCAGAGGGCGATGGTGCCGAGGGTGAGCTGCTCGAGAAGGACAAAGAGCCCGAGGAAAAGGAGCTCAATGGTGGCGAGGCTGCTGCCAAGGAGGATCCAAAGCCACGAACCGGTCTCGGCCAGCGGTTGCGTAACTTCTTTGTGCGCAAACCAGCCGCCGATAAGGATCAGGACAAGAAGCAGTTGACCAATGGTGATGCCGATGCCAAATCGGGTAAGTAAACATAAGAATACTTATGCTTAAACATAGCTAACTGTCTATTATTCTTCTTCATTCACACAGAAGCCACCGCTGAGGCAGCTCCAGCTGAGACTGCAGATCCACCACCGAAGCGTGGTCTGCTCAATGCCATCAAGTTACCCATTGCCAACATGATGCCCAAGAAGAAGTCGGCCGATGATGTCGAACTGGGGCTGGGCAAGGCAGGACTGGCCTCCATGGAGACACTGGATGATTCACTGAAGGATCAGGACACTGTGGATCGTGCACCACTCAAAAGTAATGGTGCCGAGGACCTGAAGAGTGATCTCAAAGATGAGAAGCTGGCCGCTGAGCAGAAACTGGCCCCCGAGGAGGAGGAACGCGAACCACCCGTCTCACTGTGGTCCCGCCTGCGTGGCTACAAGTGCAGCGTGGATGATGCCCTGATTGTGTTTGGCATACTGCTCTTCTTGCTCCTGCTGGGCGTCATTGGCTATGTGCTCGCCCACGAGACACTGACATCGCCGCCACTGCGCGAGGGTCGTTACATCTCCGCCGTCACCGGCTGCGGCATGGTGGAGGGCGTCAAGGAGGATGGCGCTTTTGCCTTCCGCGGTATACCCTACGCCAAGGCACCAGTGGATGAGCTGCGCTGGCAGCCGGCTCAGCTGATTAATGACATCGCCTACTGCTGGAATGAGACGCTGCAGGTGCACAACCGCAGCACCGTTTGCACTCAGCGTCTGGGCAATGGCACCACTGTGGGCGAGGAGGATTGCCTCTATTTGGACGTGGTGACACCACACGTGCGCTATAGTAATCCACTGCCAGTGGTGGTGCTTATCGGAGCTGAGTCTCTGGTCGGCCCCTCGCCGGGCATTCTGCGTCCCTCGGCTCGTTATTCACGCTCCCACGATGTCATATTCGTGCGTCCCAACTTCCGCTTGGGCGTGTTTGGTTTCCTGTCTTTGGAGCCACTAACCAAGGATGCGCATCCGCACAGCTCGGGCAACTATGCCCTCACCGACATCATAGCCGTGCTCAAGTGGATTCAGCTCAACATTCGTCACTTTGGCGGAGATGCCGCGTCGGTCACTCTGCTGGGTCACCGTGCTGGAGCTACGCTCGTCTCGGCACTGGTCACATCCAAGGAGCTGGAGGGTCTATACACACGCGCCTGGGCCTCGTCGGCGTCGGCTATCTATCCTGGCAAATCACTGCAGGAGTCGGAGCGTATGAATGCACAGCTCATGGCCACACTGGACTGCCAGGATGCGACCTGTATGCGTGATACATCCAGCGAGAAACTGTGGGCTGCCACACCAGACACCTGGTTCAATTTCCCCGTTGCCCTGCCCCAGGCTCAAGAGCTGAGCAACTCCAACCGCCACGAATGGCTGGTGTTGGATGGTCACGTGCTGAAGGAACATCCCTCTGAGTCCTGGAAACAAGTGCCAACCAGCGATCAACTGAAACATCCACGTCTCATCATGGGCGCCACAGCTCATGAGGCGCACACACTTAAGCTACGTGAATTGCATGCCAACTGGACCGCCGAGGAGGTGCGCTCCTATATCCAGGACTCCCAGCTGGGCGCCATGGGTCTGACCGATGAGATCATACAGCGCTATAATGCCACCAACTATGCTGCCCTGGTGTCCATCATCACAGACATACGCACCATTTGCCCGCTGCTGACGAATGCTCGACTGCAGCCAAGTGTGCCCTTCTATGTGGTCACCCAGGGTGAGGGCGAGGATCAGCTGGCCACGGTGGATGCCGATGTGCAGGCCATACTGGGACGCTATGAGCCACACACTGTGGAGCAGCGAAGATTTGTCTCGGCGATGCAGCAGCTCTTCTACTACTACATTGCCCAGGCTACGGTGCCATCGTTTGATTCGCGTCGTCGCGTCATTATTGTGGGGCAAGATGCTGTCGGCCAGGAGGATCACGAGCACTGCAATTACTGGATCAGCAAAGATATTGTGCCACGCTATGCACGCATCGATTAAGCCCTTTGATCCCCGAAAGACTACTCATCCTTTCCCTACTTCTTCTCCATATGACAAAGTTCGGCGATTTGTTGAATCTTCTCTCGGAAAGCTTCTGTCATTTCTAGCACTTTAGAACCTTCTCCCCAATTTCGATTTGCGTTTAGTTTAGTTTAAGTGAATCTAGTGTTTATATACGAATACATAACTGTACATTTAGTTCTCGACAATTATTTAAGTTGTAAGTTCTTTAAGTCTAATGCTAACTCTCCACGCAGCAGCAAATGCATCAATGTTTCAACTCAACCTATATACGAATATATATATACGGATATATACAAGCATATATCTATGATAATGTATTCTTTAATCTTAATACACTACACACACACGCATTCACACACACTGCAACAACAACAACAAAGAGAACACACAAATAAAACACAAGAAAATATATACTTGAAAAGTATAGACAAAACTTCGTCTTTGAACTATCCAATACACATTCTTCAACTCGAATATATAGTATATATATACATATATATATAGCTGAAAGTTAATGACCAACGAGATCTTTTTTTGATACAATTTTACATAGAAATGGGGGCTATAGACATCGGACATGAAATCAAAACTATATAGTTTATAGTCAATCACTCGACGAACGCATCAAAAAGCTAAAGCAGAAATCAAGAAATTTATTTATACGAAACGTGTGTTTAACATTTGAGACTGTCCCGAGGGCTACAATTTACTGATAGTACATTCATACATATATACTGATATTATATATGATGAGGTCTGACTTTGAAACAGGAATTTATTTCGTTTCGAAATTCACTTGCCCATTTACACATAAACATTTTCTATAGCTTTATATGTATATTAATCTAACAGTTTTTTAATACTTATGTAAAACACTGCATTTCTCCATTAATGTTCGTAACGTAATTAATTCATAAATTATCATTATAATTTTGTTTAAATCATGAGGAATATACTCAAATATAAAGAGATTTATACTAACTGTATGTAAATGTTTAGACTCATTCGACAAAAAACAAAACACGAAATACTAGAATCAAAAAACTGCAAGTACATATTGCATTTAGCATTATATGATCAAGATCTGTGTGTAAAGTGATACAATAACAAAAGATACATTTACATATACATGTATAAAGTTTGTGTATGTGCATGAAGCATCAAAATGTTTAAATAAAATACCACATTGGAAAAAATAACTGCAATTGTTTTCAAGGTACCGCGCACACTGGCAGCTGAAAGCTGAGCTTGAAGCTTATCAGCGAGCTGAAATTTTAAGGCTGCGCTCACAGAAAGCTTAAACGAAAGCTGATTCTCAGGCTCATTTAAATGTTTTATTAGTTTTAATATCGAAACATTGATTATATTTGAATCGAATTTGATGGGTCTACTGTTGCATCATTTTAAATGAAATCGAATGATTTGTTATTATTATTTATTACATTTACATATGTGCTTATACGGTATAAATGAACTTATTCTAAATTAATATTACTCTTCTCCTACTTACTTAGTTTAATTACGCTATTTAATAAATTAGCTCTAAACTCTAATTTTTTAAGAGGTGGCACATCTTTTAAAAAAGGTAATAGGCTCTTAAAAAACATTAAATCGTCGGAGTCTTCGTTATTTGTTCGTTCGAAGTTCGTCTCTTGTATCTTTGGTTTTTTTCGTTCTATGTCCAAATGTTCGTCATCCTCGCTGGGGTTACGTTTAACCCGTATAATCCGTTGTTTGTTGCGTTGTTTGCTAGTCGTTGGTTCATTGCTGTCATCATCATAAGTTAGGCTTGTCCTACTGCTGGTTGCTTCCTCTAGAATTCCAATGTCGGCAAGAATATAGTCAATGTTTCTGTCCCCTGTCAGTGCGAAATCCTTTCGCAAGAAATGCATCAGCTCAAAGAATTTAAATTTTGATATGTGCGCCTCTGCTGCTGATTTTGATCGAGGGATCTTCCGCAGCGCCTTTCTATACTCATCCTTCAAGTATTTGAATTTCTTCTTGCAATCGGTTTCTGAAATTGTAGAATAATAATTACCCATTGCAGTAAATTGATAATGTATGTATAAATGCATGTAAATACTGACTGTACTTTACTTATATGTTTATACTTTGTCATTCGCTGCATTTATACTTACTCGTTGCGCGTAAATTTGTTGCAATAGAATCCCAAATTTTCTCAGTTACTATTCTATTAGAATAGTGTTTATGTTTTCTGTCCCACACGGGTGGATTTTGCTCAATTTCGCTAAGCAATGCCTTACAATCCATATTAAAATACAAGTTAACTCGTCAGCTGCTGAAAAAAACAATCATGCTTGTAGTCAGCTCGCTTATAAGCTTAGTTTTCAGCTGCTTAATTTAGAAATACTTTAATGCAATTGTCTTTTGTACAAGACGCAGCACGCTAGATATGTGCGCGAGGCTGCCACACTTGGCGTTTTTTGCGCCAAAATTAGCGCTTTTTTATTTGTTGGCGCCATGACACTTTTCTTTCTGAAATTGGCCCTTTACGCCGCTAAGATAGCCTTAAACTGAGTTAAAATCAATTTCAAGTAGTATAAATAATATAATTTCTTCTGTTGACCTCGTAAGTATAGTTATTTGCCATTGAAAGGCTATTGACAAAGAAATTTATAGGGCTGTTGAAGCGGCTATTCAGGGCTGTGGAGGGCACTAAGGTTGTGAATTTGGCTAACTTAGGTTGTGCACTTGGCTGGCGCAGAGTATAAAAATAGTGAAGCATACTTTTAGTCATGAACAAAATTAGTGATGTTGCATTTTTTGTCTTCAATTTTCATAGATAACATTTGCAGGGATAGGCTCGCATATCTTGTGCCAAAAACACAAAAACAGCCGTATCCTGGCCATTTAAGGAGCTAGGACGATGTCCTTTGGCAGGAACATGCAGTTTGTTTTCTAGAATTATAAACTGTGATCAAAAGGACGAAGGTCCTTTCGACAGCCGAGTTAAAAGGACTTTCTTGTTCAGAGAAAAGTCCTTATAACTCAGCCATATCCTGTTTGATCCTGACGATCCTGGTGTCAACGAACGCGCCTTGCTAAGGACTACGATCTGTCCAAAGGACATCCAAATCGTCCTTCAAATAACGGAGTTATCGAGGCTTTTCGAAATTTAAGCAAAATTTTCTTCATTTTTGTGGATGCGTTTTCATTGCATACTTTCGAGGGTACATCTACAACAACAACTACAACAACTGCTACAACAACATCACTGATTGATGTTCATGACTCAGCTATTTTTGTCTTCAAAAAATTTGCAGGGGTAGGCTCGCATTTTTTGTCCTAAAAACACAAAAACAGCCGTATCCTGGCCATTTAAGGTGCTAGGACGATGTCCTTTGGCAGGAAGATGCAGCTTGTTTTCTAGAATTATAAACTGTGATCAAAAAGACGAAGGTCCTTTCGACAGCCGAGTTAAAAGGACTTTTTTGTTCAGAGAAAAGTCCGTATAACTCAGCCATATCCTGTTTGATCCTGACGATCGTGGTGTCAACGAACGCGTCTTGCTAAGGACTACGATCTGTATAAAGGACATCCAAATCGTCCTTCAAATAACGGAGTTATCGAGGATTTTCGAAATTTAAGCAAAATTTTCTTCATTTTTGTGGATGCGTTTTCATTGCATACTTTTGGGGGCTGAATAAACCAATGACGACCACTGACATGACATCATCGTTTGATACTTACATGCAAGCACAGCTGTAAGTTTTAAGGAAAATACTAATCTACAATTAATGCACAAAGAAGAGACGTTGTTCGAGTATTAAGTTTAGTCTCATTTATTTATGTTATTTATAAAACAGATAATATATAAGTGTATATACATATATCAATATATATGTATTTATTCCCAATCAGTTTGGTAGATTAAAATATACAAAATTTAGCTAAAAACCTTAAAACTCTAACGTTGCCATAACAGTATATAATTATGCTAGATTCTCATTTATCGCGTTTATCATATTAAAATGAATCCATTGGTATCATCATGCTCGATCCATATAATCACCTACATATTCCATTGCCATCTAAACCGATTTGTAATCAATATAATCTATTCGCTAATTTGTGGCTCGCATTTGCTGATTTTGATGCAGACGTTTCGTAGTTCGCCTGATGAATATACATAAATGAAACTTAAATATCGTAATGCTTAGCTATAGATGCACATAGTATAATGAGTATAGGGTATATGTCTGTATGTATATAAACTACACAATATCATTTCAACAGATTTCGCTAAAAACCATATTTCCAACCATTTCCGACTAGCATTTCAACTAACTAATGGAGACCATTCCTGAACTACACTAAAAACGAACTGCATTCCATATCAAACTTCATAAAATTGCCTCAATCCATGTGAATACGAGTATCAATAAAGTAAGTGTGTTCTTAGGTTTACGAATAATTTCTCTAGATATATGTATGTAGATCTGCTCGTCGCAATATCATATTTAATTTAGTTGGTCTTATCCAGCGTGTGTTCTGTTTGCGTTTGGTTCCGATCCAATTCAACAACAAGTACACAAATTAATGGTGTATACATAGAGTTATAAGAAATTACTTATACGTAGATATATATATAATATATATGTGTAAAACTATGGCTACTAAGTGAAACATGAGGTCCAGAAGTTGTTTATATACAGTTACAAGTTACAGTGCATAATATCATAATACGAGTATCATTATCGTAGCTTGGCGGTTCCATAAATATATCTCCATCTTCTGATTGCGTTTATTTTATCAAAATTTCATTCGATGTTTAGTATAATTTCAATCAAATTATAACAGTTTCTATGGGTTCAGTGTGTAAGGCTGCGGATTGAGGGAGCTCTTAGATATTCGTTGCACTTTCAGATCTGATTATGAATAATAATTCGCTAAGTATGCTCGATTTATGTAATGGAATATGTACTATATAGCTTAGGCTAAATATGTTATATGTATGATGTATATTATGTATATTCAGATAGACATATAAACGCACTTGCTGCTCCCGGTCCTCATATCGGCGAAACCTCAAAAACTGAGTGCTCATTCGTGAGATACATTTGTATCTGGCTTAAGCTACCAAAATGCATCGGCTAAATTTATCTAAAATATGTGTTAATCTTCTCGAAGAATATAAATATGGTATATAGACTTTGAATATATAATATAATTATGTGTTATTCGTTTTCCTTGTAACGTATATACTCGTTATCGTTTTACTTATGTACTTTCAATGGGAGGTATATGTAGATTTCAAATTTGTAACGGGTTGCAAATATTTGTATTATGTTTGGATCGAAATTCGATGTAATATATAGTATGCAGGAAATAAAACTCGTGAGTATTGAAATAATAATTTTATTTTAATAATAAAAATAAAAAATAATCATAAAAAATGTTTACAATAATGAACAGAGTTCAACTCAAAACTCACATTTTTCATCTTCTTTTTTATTATTATCAACTTTATGCTGTTGTTGTTGTTGTTGTTTTTGAACAAAATTAAAAACCGTTAACTCTTTCGTTACGCATAATAGATAAAGTTTAAGATAAAGATAAAGGTACTTAGAGAACGCAACTACATATGTATAAAAGAAATATCGAATAGAAATAGAACTAGGAGTTTGTATTGGTTTCGCTTCTCTCACTTCTTTCTCTCTTCTGATAGCTAACTCTCATTACTTCTCTTAATTTCCTTTAGTTTAACTTTAGTTTATGCATTTAAGAGATTGCACATTTGGGCAGTGTTTGGAAATTGTGTACAGTGTGTGTGTGAGTGTATAGGTGTGTGTTGCTGCAGAACATGGAACTATTTTATTCTTTTTGAAACAGTGTGGCTGTGTTGGTATCCGTTGGGTGGTGGCAGTGTGGCCGTACTTAACAAAAAAGTGTTTACAAAACTATTTCAGACCAAAAGTTAGTTTGTGATTTTGTATTTTGAATATAGAGTAATAATAACGTTTACGTTTGAACTGTTCTTCATGTGGTTTGGCATGCGTGATGTTAGCTGAAGCTGCACTCGGGAGCGGGAATCCCGAGCTAGGCATGATCTAGTTGCTCTGCTTTCTGTTTTATTGTGGTTCTTCTGTTTCTGTTCTTTTTGTGGTTTCTTTCTTCTCTTTAATAATAATATACAAAACTTACAAGGTAATAATTACAAGAAAATTTCGACCAGCAGTGTGAATTGTTGTTTAGACTGTGGCTCCAATTAGGATAGATATTGGGCAGGGGTTTGCTTGATTTTGTTTATAGAAGAAACACTTAAATAAATAAACTAGCGATTAGCATAAAACTAGGCGTAAAACTATGAAATATTATTTCTCTTCTCTCATTATAAAATAAGCAACAAAAACAATGAGTCCCAACAGCCCCAGGACTACGACCCGATCTAGTTCGAACTGTGTGTGTTGTAGTTGCTCTATAACTCTAGGCTGTTGGGCAGTGGAGGGGGAGGGGGGTTGGAAGAAGGGTGGTGTGGCAGGGGGTGTTGGGGTTAGATTAGTTTATGTATTAGGCTAGGCTTTGTTGTAGGTATACAGTAATTCGTAGCTATAAGTTTTCATTTTCACATACATCAAATATCAATAAGAACTCTCATCATCATCATCAATAATAATAATAATAATAATGATAATAATAATAATCAATAATAATAATAATAATAACAATATGCATTGTAATAATAGTTAATTAAACGTTACAATTAAAACACTAAAGCCAATGAATAGATCATTAATTACTAACGAATTTTCTTAGTTTTCCTCTATCGTAATTCTGTTTTTGTTATTGTTTTTCTTTTTTTTACCTTTTGTGTGTATACATAGAATTCGTATATTATGTACACATACACATATGTGTGTGCACGTGCCTAGCAACTATGTAATTTATACTCTCTGCTTAAACTTAGCTCTCTCGTATCCGCTTAGACCTAGAAAACTCAACATGTACAAAACCCTCCTCAGACGACTCACCGAAACAATTGGATGTAGCATACCTTATACACGTATAGTCTGTATCCAGATCGATCTGTAGGTATGTATATATACTATGTAGTGGGTGTATATATGTTGCCTATGTATCTACTATTGCCGCTAGCCGGTTTAGCTCCCATTCTATTGCCACCGATTCCGTTACGTAAGCTTACGTCTATTTACATGCTTCCTCCCTTCCTTCGTCCCTTCATACGCCATTGCAATCGATCTCCACTATGTCCTTGGGCACGTCCACGAACTGATAGACCAGCCGCTGGCCATCCACCTTGGCCAGGATGCCGCGCTGGTAGTAGTATCGCAGGGCCCGGCCCATTGTCTCGTAGTTCATGTCCGGCTTGTTCTTGTGCATGCCCCAGAGACGGGACACCGCCTTGGAGTCGACCAGCTTGAAGACGCCCTTCTCCCGGTTCGTCCATTTGATGAAGCGCGGACAGTACTCTCGATCCTGGAGCAGCTTGAGCAGAAACTCCCACAGGTAGGTGGTGGAGCCCTCGCGACTGCGACGCTTCACCCCCATCTCCAGCTTGGGCTTGCGTGGCTTTTTCGCCTTGCGCTGCTGGAAGCCGCCCAGCTCCAGCATGTAAGAGAGATCATAGTTAACGCTCGACGTCGCCGGCTGCTGGATGACGCTCTGCGTGCCGCCGGCGCTCAGCATTGCGGCTGCTGCCACCGCACTGCTGCTGCTGACAACGGATGCTGCTGCTGCCGCCGCTGCTGCTGCATTGGCAATTGTGGAATGCGTGTGCTGTGCTGTGCTATGCAACTGATGCGGATGCGAATGCGGATGCGGATGCGTTGACGTCAGCTGCGACGCTGACAGCTGCGTTTGCGGGTGCTGTTGCTGCTGCTGTTGTTGCTGCTGCTGCTGCTGTTGTTGATGGTGCAACTGCTGGTGATGTGACAACTGCTGCTGCTGCTGCTGTTGTTGTTGCTGCTGTTGTTGCTGCTGTGATGCATGCTGCTGCTGCTGCTGCTGATGTTGCAGGGAATGATGCTGATGTGTGCCAAAGCCATTGCCAGCCGCGTTACGCTGCGTTGCTGCTGCCGTTGGCGCATTGAAGTAGGACGTTGTCAGATAGCTGGGCGCCCCGGATACGCCAGGGCCACCATTGACGCCATTCACACCACCGCTGCTCGACCCACTGCTGCCATAATAGTTGTCAGGCACTGAGGAGGAGAAGAACAAAGATATGTTTAGTTCAAGTTGAAACTGGCATCAATTTGAGATTACATTTTTATGTTAATTTAAGAAATATATTACAGTGAATTGTAATTAAAATAATAACAAGTTAAGTAAACTATTTCTTGCATATATTTCATTTAAATTCAAATACTATATACTTATATTAAGGTAAGCTTTAATTTAAACGATATATTTTGTGAGATAAGCTTGGGAAAAGATATTAATGAAATAAAATCTAGAATAAATTACTTGAAGCATATTTTTAATCTACAAAGAAACTGTTGACTGATATACAGTGCGTTTCATAATCATAAGACACTTAAATATAACTTATATTTGGTGATTAAACCTTTCTAAAAACCTTGCTTCATTATCATAAATAAGAGGAAACATTTTATTGCATTTATTTTATACTTAGTATATTGTTCTAGACTTTTGAGAACCTCCACCAATCGGTTTGGCAAGAATCCTATTAATTTTATTTTAAAAAATTCCAAATTGTCTTATGATTATGAAACGCACTGTATGTTATATTTATCTATTTTATATTATTAAATTTGTAATTCATATTTTAACCCCAGCTAATTAGCATAAACTTCCATTAAACTCTTATTATTTTACTTTAAACTTTGCCTTTTTTATCTCTCTATAAATTTCATTTGTTTTCCAGTCTAAGCTGCACCACTGTGCCCAGCGCGCTGCGCTTCTTTCGTGACTATTTCACAGTGCACACAGGTACAATCACTCACACATAATCACACACACACACAGTCACATACATGTAATTGTGTATGCTATTTAGTAAGTTTTGTTTTACATCCGGCGTCAGCCGTTGCCCAATTCAACTGGCAGCTAGAGCTAGTCGCTGGGAGCGGGGTAACGCTGGATTAACAGAGGGCAGAGCCAAAGACTCAGAGACTGAGAGTGAATGAAAATCAAAAGTAGTCTCACCAATACACCAATACCAACAACAACTACAATAGCAACGGCAAGCGCAAGAGAGCGCCAAGTCTTGCGTTCGGTTTGTGGTTCGTTTCGTTCGTTTGGTTCGTTTCGAACGCATTGTTGCATTGGCGTTCACTGCTGGCGAGAGAGGGCGAGAGAGCGCGAGAGTGGCAGAGCGCGAGAGCGCCATATAAAACGGGAGACGCGACAGCATTGCCACATTGCTGCTGCCGCTGTCGTTGTCGTTGCTGTCGTTGTCGTTGTGACCTTCACAATTTGCGCAAAGGCAATGTGTCGATGACCACAGATTTTACACAGTGCGAAGACACACACACACACACACACACACACACACACACTCACAGACAAACGTGAACAGCGAAGAGACGTTGATACAGCGAACGAGGCGAGAGCATAAAAATTGACGGCGAGTGCAGCACACACACACACATTGATTCTTATTGCAATTGATTGTGTGTGCAATACAGACATACACACACACATTCAGACAAACATATGTACATTTTTATATAGTTTAATATTTTATAATTAATTTCCTATTTAATTTTATTTCAATTTAACTTTAAACTAAGTTTTTCTTTTGCTTTTCTCTCGGTCGACTGTATTTAGTCTACATTAAATGAATAATCATACGTCTATACCTACAGATGTTCATCTAGACATACATACATATACATACATATGTATGTAAATCTATCTATACATTCATCAGTACATCCATACATAAAGCTGTTTATTTTCCGCTGTCATATTTCGTTTGCTGAACCTTTGTTGTACATACATACATACATTCATCTCATCTAAATGTTTACATACATCCACACACACTCACACACACACACAGAGTGTTTCCTACAGCTAATCGTACTCACCCCCCACACCGCGATTCCATATGTTCCGCAGCGAATTCGCCGCATTATTCTGATATAAATTCGGATGCAGAAATGTGCCCGTATGCAGGTGCGCCGCTGCCGCTGCCGCCGCCGCTGCTGCTGCCGCTGCCGAGTGGGTGGCCGCTGCTGCCGCTGCCGCAGCTGCTGTGGCTGACACTGATGATGTTCCCGCTGCTGTTGTCGTTGTTCCCGCTGCCCCTGCCGCCGTTGTGGGCATGCCGAGGCGCGCCTTCAGCTCATCGGCACATGGCTGGCCGCCGGAACTGGAGCTGTCCACGTCGGACACACCGCTATCCGCCGGACTAGGCGGAAATGAACCTGTTCGCGGCAGAAGTAAAAGGTTACTTAGTTGCAAGTCGCAATAAATGTGGCACAGTGGGGGGCGTGTACAGTGGTTCACCTTCAGCTGCAGCTGGCAGAGGAGTTGCTGCTGCTCACTGCTGCAGCGGAGGATGGAACTGCCGAAGGGGGTGGGTCGTATACTCACCTGTTGTCGCCGTCGTGTAGTTTCTGTGATGTGGATTGTGTATTGCACCGCCGCTAAGCAGATTGTGCAGCAGTGGCCGATGTGGTATGGCCAATGGTTGCTGCTGCTGCTGCTGTTGATGAGCATTGTTGCTGGTTTGTAAGCTGTGTTGCTGTTGCTGCTGCTGCTGCTGTTGCAGTGGTGTCAACAGCGCGTTCTGCTCGGTTTTAATGTGCAGCAATGTGGTGGCAGCACCAAACGATTGCTGCTGCTGTTGCTGCTGCAGGTGTTGCTGGTGTTGCTGCTGCTGCTGATGCTGCTGCTGCTGATGCTGCTGTTGCTGCTGCTGATGAGGTGATGGACTGGTGGATTGTTTGACAATAGGAATTTCAGTATCTGCAAAGGGAAGAAGTAGATTAATTAGGCATAAAACCGAATAAGTTGTTGCTGTATTTATTTATAATTTATGATATTTATCAGCAACAGTTGCTGTTATACAACTGTCTCTCACAGCTGTACAGCTTAAGGCTTATAAGTGCCATTGATCTCAACCCAATTAAAAGGCTATCCATGGCATGCACACAGCTCTATCGGCTCATCAGACGACAGCAGCAGCAACAGCAACAATATATTGCCCATTGCTGTTGCTGTTGCTGCTGTTGTTGTTGCCCTCAACTGAAACCTGTCAAAATGTCTAAAAGCTCAACTCACATGGACTTCAAAAGCTAATAATAATTAAACGAAACATAATTACACTAGAAATTGAGCTGGTTGTTGCTGTTGCTGTTGTGCCTATTGCTGTTGCTGCTGTGACTGTTGCTGTTGTTGTCATGTTGAGCGACATGCAAGAGTCTAAGAAATGTGCGAGCCAAACACACATGGACACAATTGAAATGCCCCAATTTGGCGAGCCATGAACTCGGCAACAACAACAACTGTAGCAACAACAACAGCAGCAGCAGCAGCAGCAACATTTACCTCAACAACAACCGTTAAAATCAATGACAAAAGAAATGCAAAAAGTGAGAAAAATAACAGCAGAAAAAGTGTAAAAAAATTGCATCTCACTTTCTTTTGCCAGTTGCTGCTGCTGCTGTTGCTGCTGCTAGTGTTGCCGCTGAGCTGCAACGCCAGAAAAATGCACAAGTTGTGTATTTAGTTTGTATTTACGTTTTGTAGTTGCTGCTGTTGTTGTTGTTGCTGTTGTTACAGTTGTTGTTGTTGTTGAAAAGTAAAAGTGCATTTTCACTTATTTTATGCGAAGCGCAACAGCAGCAACAACAACAGCAGCAGCAGCAGCAGCAGCAGCAGCAGCAGCAATACATATACACAGCGCGCCAGAATTGCATTGAATGTCAAGCTGTTCACACACTCACACACATGTTCACACACACACACACTCACACACATAGTGCTTATAGAGCTGCCTCGCTCTGGCAACTGCAGTGTGCAGGCCAAACTAAAACAACAACAGCAGCAGCAACAACAACAACAGCGAGCAGCAGCAGCAAATAAAGCTTGCATGCAAACGTACTATACTTATACACACTCACATGCCCACACTCACACTCGCACACTCGCTCATACACACACTGGCAGCAAGAGAGGAAGAGAAATCAGGTCAAGGCTTGTCGGCGTAGTTGTTGCCGTTGTAGCTGTTGCTGCTGTTGTTGTTGCTGTTGCTGTTGCTGGCGACGAGTTTACAATTTATGCTTTGCTGGCTGCATTATTGCATGTTGTACGCCGTGTGTGTGTGTGTGTGCTTTTTTTACAGCTTTTTAAATACACAAACACACAGAGACATACGTAAAGCTTACAGACAATGCGCTGCCCCTCGTCGCGTTTCATTTCGCTTTGCTCGCTCGTTTCGTTTGTTGTGGGTGAATGAGAAGCATGTAAAAAATATTATTCATATTTTATTTTATTTCATTTCATTTTTTTCCACACAGAAAAACCCCAAAAAACTGCTGTAAAAATATGGCAGACAGACAGACAGACAGATGTATTGATATTCAGCCAGAAAAACAGGCATACGAACTCGTGACGGAAACTGCGGCCTGACACACTGCCTCAGACTGAATCAGCTGTGGTCTGACTGCCTGCCAGCCTGCCTCTTCCCCTCCCCCTCGCCATCCTCCTCTCTGTGTTGCTGCAACGCCTGTTTTTGTTTTTGCAATGTGCAAACAACTTTTTATTTCTCTTAAACGGAAACTGTAAACATTAGACGCAGCACAAATTTAAGAATTTTTCATTTTAAACTTATTTTTTGTTAACGGAAATGCCTGTCAATGGTATAGCCTGTTTGTGTGTAGTTGCTGTTGTTATTGCTAAGTATCTTACTATGGCTCACGTGGACGTTGAGTATGCTTGACCCGGCCAAAGAGGCGTATGCGTAATGTGGCGCAGCTGTCGAGGCGTATGCGTAACATGATTAGATTTTGAATTGATTATAATGCCAACATGCATATAACATAACGATAGTATCGTTGGTTATTGCTTTGGGTAATCATATTCATAATACTTTGGGTTTTAATACTTAAACAATTTTGTTCAATTAACTTTTGATTAAAGTCTCTCTACGTATTTTAGTTAATTTGACTTCGCATGTTATTCACAATGTTAAGTTTCAAATTGCATTGAAAAATATTGAAAATATCATAAACAAATGTCCATATTGGTACTGGTGTGCTCAGGAAGCAACAAGTATTCATTTGATTAGGCAATTTTTTTAAAAATAAAATTAAATCTGTACTAAAGTTACTAACGATAGCACAAACATTGACAGTTTCAAATGCAATCCTATACCAAAGCTAATGCTCAGCATTATGTGCAGTTTCTATGCCTTACTAGTTCTTACTCTCAGCACACTGGGCGTATGAGTGCTGCACTTGCCCGCATTACGCATACGTCAAGTTGCCTGCAGCCAGCGCTCAACTGAGTAGTTTGTTTGGCTAAGTTTAAGACTGGTCTTTTACAACACAATTTCTAATAAAACACCCCAGTTACACACACGCACACACACGCACACTCGTTCGTATTGCAGTGCTGCGCCAAATGTGCGCTGACCTCTAAAAATGCGGTCTATTAAAATAAAAATAAAAACAAGCCAACACACATTTAATATATTATGAGAAAACAAAAAATTGGCCAATATAAAACAGAGTGTGCGGTGTGTGTGTCTGTGTATAATTAACGGTAAAGTCATGTGCAGTTGTTGTTATTATTACGATTGTTGTGTATCTTTTGCCTATTGGCATTATGTGTGTAGTTATTTCCCTGCCCGAATCCGAATTTGGACTTGAACTGCCTCGTTGATATGTGCGGCATGGCATGGCTTGGCATGGCGCGGCGTTTTGGGACAAAGTTACATCACAGTTCCACAATAATTCACAGTCACAGTCACCGTGTTACAGTCACAGGTAACAACAATTCCAAAACATTTGCGAATAGTAGGTCAATGTAGTCGATGTAGGGTATGCCATGTTATTGTTACTGCCATTATTATGACCATAAACTGTTGCTGTTGCTATTACTATTACTATAAACTATTGCCATTACTCTTACTATTGCTGCTGCGAAAGTAACAGCAACAGTTGCTGCCGAGTCATGGCAACGGCTGAGTAGAGGATATCTCTTAGTCGACACAATGCCACAAGCTGCCGCCAGGTGAATGTGGCAAGCTGTTGCTGATGCTGTATCATTTGGCTTATTGGCCTATTTAGCCTGGTGCGTTGTGGGCGCTCACACAATGATGAATATTATAAAAAAGAGTGCAAAAAAGTACAAACAATTCAACATTTTAAGGCAGTTGATAAATCTTTTTGTTGCATTTCATTTGAGCTGAGATTTATGTGTTTTAAATGAATGCGGCGTTTGATTTATCACACTAATTCGCTGTAATATGATAGCCACAGTGCAGTACACTGGCAGAAAAACCCATCTACAATTGTATAGAATCTTTTGTGAATTAAAAAGCTGACTAGGTATTCCCAACTAATTATATAGTTGTTTATGGCTTTGTTTACTTTTTTATGGCATAGCAAGCGTGCTAGTAGAGACGACTAGAGCATGCTCTATAGTTCAGAGTGTACTCACATTATTTACAGGATACATTTCCTCGGTAGTGTGTGCATTGATTTGCTTAATCTGCATACTATATGCAGTATATATTTCAGATAATTTATAAATGTATATAGCAATATGTATGTCCCTTTGTCCGTATGTATGTACATACTTTATTGCATTGCCAAAATGAAGCTAACGATAATAACAACAGCCAAAAATTATACTAAATAAATGTGAGTGTGTGTGCCAGTGTGTGTGTGTGTTTCACATCAGCGAAAGCAATTTCAATTTGACTGTAGCAAATAACAATAAGAGTAACAGCAACAACAGCAACAGCAACAACAACAACAACAACAACAGTTGCTGACGACCGATTAAGCAAAAGTAATATGCGAATAACAGACAAAAGAAAGCAACAGCAACAGCAACAACAGCAGCAGCAACAACTGCAACAACAACGACGACAACAACTCAAAAGTTCTATATTTAAATATTATAATTTATGTGTTTGTTTGGCTATTGTACACACACACACACACACACTCGTACATACATCTGTACATCTGCATGTATGTATGTAGTTGTTGTTGTTGTTGTTGTTTGTCCATTCCCGTATTCTCCCGCATTCCCGCATTCCGCGCTGGCTGTATGTCGACTCTGCTTCCGTCAGCGAACTCAGTTCCCAGTTCATTCCCACTTTTCGTTCCCAGTTTTGCACTCACGTACACACACTCACGCGCTCCCCCTCCCCCCACTCCCCCACTCCTCCACTCACTCCCGCTCTCACACTCACACTCACGTTCGCTTTGCTCTCTAAATTCCTGTTCTGCTGTTGTTGCTTGACTTATTTTGGTTTTTATGCCGCTCAGTCGCTGCCACTGCCGCTGCTGCGACCACTCTCTTCTGCCTGTGCGTGTGTGTGTGTGTGCGTGTGTGTGTCTTTCACATTGTTCTTGTATGCGTGCAAAGAATAAAAGCCTCTGTTGTTGTTGTGCCTTTTGTTCTTGTATTTGTGAGTCGTCGCTGGGCGCATTTGTTTGTCTGGGTGCGTGTCTCTCTGGCTCTGCTGTGCCAGTGTGTGTGTGTCAGTGTGTGTGTGCCTGTGCGCTTTTTGGAAATTCAGTCTCAAGTTCAAGGTCTCGCGGATAACGCACGCACACACACACACACACTCGCACACACGCACACACAGGCAAACAAGTGCGAGATGGCGACATGTGTACGATTCTCATTGCTTGTTTAAGCGACAAATATACAAACATACATTCTGCATACATATGTACATACAGCAGACGAATGTACAGACAAATGTGCATACATACATTCCCACATACATTTCTCTATATATATAAACAGCATTTCTCATTAGCTGCATCTGTATGGGCCTCTGTTTACTTTTTTGTCACCATTTTTTATTCTTTCTACACATTTTTTTGGCAATGTCTGTTTATACAGATATACGTATGAGATGTATAAGGAGCAGCATTATAATGTATAGAAAAGCAATAATAAAAAGACCACAGTGACTACAGAATCCAGCGTTAATATTTCCGCATTAAAAACTGATACGAGTTTTTGTTATTGCTTTGTTTACTTCTGTTTTTTATTACTAATTGTTGCTGCTATTCGCTTATTTAGTGCAAGAGGAAATAGACATACATACAGACGTATGTATGCCAGAATGTGTGCGTATGTATGTGCATTTATTGTAATTTTTATAAATTGCTTTAAATATTTTTGTACACTTTTTTGCATGTATATACTATACATATATATGCATTTATATACATACTTTTAATGATACAGATTGACGCATTTACTTGAAACGCAATTTGTTAGCAGACAAATAAATTTTGTAACATTTCTTTTTGGGGCTTTGTTTGCGAGCGTTTTTTATACCAGTTTGCGCATTGCATTATACCCTGTAGACTGACCGAAAAGGGAGGTATGTTTCAGTCTTGAAGTATGTGTTAATTCTATATAATTTCTCAGCTCTATTAAAGTATAATTCTATTGCTTCTTTTGGCCTATGTTTAGTCATCCAACAGAAAGTGTTTCTTTTTAGCAAATCTAATTTTAATGATTGTTATAAAAAAACAACGGAATTTATGGTCTAATGGCTAACAATTTATAGTCACTTAAGTGACAAATACTTTGAGCTAGAAGAACAGCAGAATATCTATATGTAGTCAGTTTGATCTTTTAGCTAAAAATGTTATTTAGTATAAAAGTATCTTTCTATATCTTATTTATGCAGGGTATTCTGCATGTCTAGTATGCTTTTAAATCTACTTGCTTGTCATATTAAGTGCTAAGTTTATAAACCTAAAGAACATGTATATTACTGTTCTTTTTGATTGCCTATAAAAAGCAGAGGGTATACTTTATATGAGCTGAGATACTATAGTATGCAGGTATTATCAAATTGATTATGTGATGTATTTTATTCTGCCAGGATATTACATAATTCTGTTTTCCGTCAATATTCACACTTGCTACAATTAACACTTTCCCCTGCAGAGTTCTTAGACAAGCTGGAGACATGCGAGTCGCTATCTATATCATACTATATACAAATAATGATAAGTTTGATTGTATCTACAGGCGTACAAGATTTTGTATCTGTATCTGAATTGTGTCTAAATGTTAGCACGCGCTGTATATAATCTTTGGGTTATTACAAGTGCTAATTGTTGCAGCTGATAAGGTTAAAAATAAAATGTATTCAGTATAGAGAAATGTATAAAGAATCAAGTTAATTGAGGGAGAAGTCACTGCTATTCCTAATTCTGTTTAATATATACTAATAATATAAAGTATAAGCATATATATATACAAAAGCAAGTCAATTAAGGGCCAAGTCTCTGCTGTAAACTCTGTTTAATATATATGAATTAATGATATGATCAGCTCTAAATATCATGGAGTCACTTCGACTAATTCAACAGACCCCACTAGTCATTACACTGTGAGAAATATCGTGGAGTCTGCAACCTCATAGCTCACTTCGACTAGTTCAACAGATTCCACTAGTCATTACACTGTGAGAAATGTCAACGTGCCCCCTTTGTTATCGTTGGGACTAGTCCATGGCGTAGTATAAACATATACAACTGATTAGTCAGTGCTTTTTCTGATACCTGCTCAATCAGATTTTGTAATTGCATTGCGACACTTGGCGCGGTGTCTAGTATTTTCGTTTTAAGTGTGACATAATCTCAGTTCTCTCTATCTTAAATACACAGAGCACACTCACACACACACTCGCACACACATTACAGTCGTTTCACTCTCTTTTTTATGCTTATTATCAATTATCGCCGTGCAATCAATGAACAGATAAGGAGAGACCCCAACAAATACCCATGCTGGGCTAGAGAACTGCGTCTGGCAATTAAAAGCGCTTACAAAACACACACACACACACACACACACACACACACACACACACACACAGGCACACACGCACAGCTAGACAGAAATCGAGACATAGAGCATTACATAATTCTAAAAAGAAAAAAACAAAAAAAATAGTCAGCCGTATTTGGGTTAAGCTAAAGAAAATGATTTGCTAATTTCTTGCGCTGAAACGAGAAATTTAAGTTTTTCCGCGCTGCTACCTATTGCCATCTCTCTTCGTCTTTCTCTCGCTCTCTCTCTGTGTGTGTGTGTGCTCAGTTGTGTTGCCAATCTATTCCCAACCTACCTCAAAATGTTTCGCGTTAGGCCTCAAAGCAACAGACCTCGTTGTGCAGCTCATGTTAGAGTGGGGTGTGGGAGGGGTGGGATATGGGGGGGGGGGACAGCGTTTGGTGTGAGAGGAAAAACGACGACGACAGCGTTGCTCTTTTTCACTATTTCCCACACACACACACACACACACAGAGCTACAAATATTACACTTGAGAGCAGCTGAAACTGAAGCCAAAGCTAAAGTTGGGCTGGTTTGTCTTGTAAGGGGAGCATAAAACACAGATAGAGCTACCTAGAGAGAGAGCGCGACCCAAAGAGAGAGAGAGAGGCAGACACAATGCGAGAGCGAGAGACAACTTGTAAGCTTGCCGCGCGCTCTCTGCCTCATGTCGCAATTGAAAGTTGCCTCGCATTCTGTTGTTGTTGTTGTTGCTGCTGTTGTTTGTGTCTGTGGCGCTGTGGGGGCGTTGCATGGTTGTGTGGAGTGGCAACAGTAGCTGCCAAGGGGGTGGCGTGGGGAAGGGGGTAAACGTAGGGTATATTGTGACTGAAACCCCAAAAGGTTGAAGGTAAAACAAAAACAAAACGAACTGAAGTTGTTTAGTGGGGAAAAAGGTTAAAATGAAATAAAAAATAAAGACTGCATGTTGTAAGCGGAAAATGTATTACACACACACACACACACACACATACAGCCCGCTCTATATGTCTTTGTAAAATACCCAAATAAAGTTTTGTCAAAAGAGTTTCGTAAACGAAAACAAGCCAAGAAACATTTTTGCTCTCTTTGGCCAACAAAATTTCACAAGAATTTCCATCATAATGATGTTGTTGATGATAATCCAGCTGGAGTTTTCATATCGAGCAGGAAAAGCTGAAGGAAATCTCAACTTGCTGGCTGATTTCAGTGCATTGGTATTTGGTACTGAGTTTTTGTTTTTCAAGCATATTAACCAGCATATTATTGCGAATACCGAAATTACTGCGGGTCATTGTGGTTATGCTTATAACTGTAAACTTATACTATATATAGAACGTATTATTGCAAATTAAATGTAGCAAATAAGCCGGGTATTATCTCACAATAAACCCGATAATTCCCACTGAGTACATAAAATACACAGAAAATTTGCAAATAGGAAGTGTGCTGATTGCCGTAGTGGCTTAAGGGGGTATATACTATAGTATAGTATAGTATGTATACAAATGTGCAATTCCTAGAGCACGCAGTGACAGAATCAAGCTGAAAATGTATATATATTCTACGAAGAGCAAAATAATGTTAAGACAAAATGTGTTAAGACGGAACCCTTAGTGAATCCTGAATTATAAACAAATATGCAATTATTTCAGCTACTAGTAACAGAATCAAGTTGAAAATTAACATATATTCTAAGCAGAGCAATAGACAGGCAATGGCTACTGTGTTAAGGCGGAACCCCTAGTTAATCCTGAATTATAAACAAAAATGCAATTATTTCAGCAACTAGTAGCAGAATCAAGTTGAAAGTTGGCATATATTTTAAGAAGAGCAATAGACAGGCAATGGCTACTGTGTTAAGACGGAACCCTTAGTGAATCTTGAATTATAAACAAATATGCAATTATTTCAGTACCTAGAAGCAGAATCAAGTTGAAAGTTGGCATATATTCTAAGCAGAGCAAAAGAAATGCAATGGCTACTGTGTTAAGGCGGAACCCTTAGTGAATCCTGAATTATAAACATATATGCAAATATTTCAGCTACTAGTAGCAGAATCAAGTTGAAAATTTGCCTCTATAGCCAGCAGAACCCTACGCATCCAACTGCAACACTTCTAAAGCGGAACCCTTACGTCAAACATAAATAATATCATT
Organism: Liodrosophila aerea; assembly: GCA_035045005.1. Classification (NCBI taxonomy): domain Eukaryota; kingdom Metazoa; phylum Arthropoda; class Insecta; order Diptera; family Drosophilidae; genus Liodrosophila; species Liodrosophila aerea. The sequence continues at coordinate 303,891 of JAWNNL010001293.1, forward strand.
TTATGCTCATCTATCTGTATTTAGGTTAGGTATTATACAATTTTCCCTTTTAATTTCACTTACAGCTGTGGCAACTGCATAAATCTGTCATTGCCACATGCTCCATGTGCCTGATGCCTGAGTGTATCTTCTGTATATTCCTGCCACATCTCCCACATGTTGCAAACTTGTCTAAATGTCTCGGGCTTCACTCTTGGAGCAATCCCCCTTTATTTATAACGCGACGCCCACTTTGCAGAGCTGCGAGCGACGCGCATTTCCGCTAATACAAAAATTCAAGTACCTGACGCCCTTTAAACAGCTTCACCCAATATACACAGTACATAAGCTATGTATTTGGATTGTTCTCTTGGCGAGTGTGCAGTGTACACACACACACACACACACACACAAGCACACCTGTGTGCAGATCTAAAGAGTTTCGTATTTATCTTGAGATTCCCTTTGGCCAAATCAGAGCAAAGGCAGCGAGTCGTTTGCGAAAAGTCAAAAGCGACGCCCGTGTCAAATAGAAGAAGGAAACAAGTTGCCGCTGCGAAGGGTTACCAGACTAGTAACAGGCACACACACACACACGCACACATGCATGTGTATGTAACAAGTGCCATAAACACTCGCACACAGTCGCACATTCAGTAGTTCCCCAGTTGGCAGTTGGCGCCTTGGCACTTTACAGCAACAGCAACTGAGAAACTATTCCACGCACACACACACACTCACACAGTTAACATTACAATTTACATTACACACACACACACAAACGTACAATCATAGTGAATGCAGCGGCAAGGCAAAGCGTAGCAAAGCCTCAGCCGCAGCCACAGCCAAAGCGAAAGAGAGCTTTCTGATAGTTGAGCGACGGAAAGCTTTGCTCTCGCTTGGCTCACTATGGCAGCAGCGGCAGCGGCAGCAGCAGCGGCAGCAGCAGCAGTAGTTGTTGTTGTCTGTGCGTTTGCCGACTAAAAGTAATCAATAAAATTGTTGAGGTGGGTTAGGAAACTGTTACGAAGCTGGCGCTCTTTGCTTTGCTCAGACAGCTGCTGCGCTGGCAGCGACGCCGACGCCGACGTCGTCAGCGGAAATTGCGCTATTTTAAATAATGTTTATTTTGCGTTTGGACGTCTTTGTTTTTTTTTTTCGCTTTTTTTATATGTATATTTTGTGTTTGCCTGCTACTGCTGCTGGGGGAGCACAATTTATTTATTTTTTTCTTGTATATTTATATTTTGTATCTTTTGTTGTTGTTGCCAAATTGACATTTCACAATGTTGTCTAGTGAAAGATGCAAAACACAACAAAAGAAAAAGAGGCGAAAGGTATATTTAAATGTGTATCAAAATAGGGTAATTAGTGCAACATCATAAAAAACATGGGGAGCACATAAAATCATATCGAAGACCCCGTGACCATCTGTTCCATATTTTTGTGAATATTTCAATAAGCAATCAAGATAAAGTGAGCAAATTTGGCAAACAGCTTGAATAGATCATCTAGTTGGCCAAAGTGGTTAAAGACAGGCCGAAACCCAGATGAAATAATGAGGAATTCATATTGAGAGTGTGCCATAATGATATGGGCATAAAAGGGGCTTATGTAATGGCTATAAATTCTGGCTAATTCCCGCTAAGACTTTGGACTTGACTTAGTCCAGTTTAAGCCTAAACGATTATCAATATCTTCTTCCCATTCCCTCGTCACTTACAGTAGCGCTTCATCAAGCTCTTCTTGTAGGCGGCGGAACGTTCTGCTGGCTTTAGACGCATCCTCGCCCGTTCGCACTGTGTCTGCGCCTCATCATCCGATTCTGTGCCGGAGTAGGTGCGTCCACGTCGCCTGCTGCTGCCAGTGAGTCCAGCTGCCACAGCGCCTGCTGCTGCTGCCGCATTGGCTGCTGTTGTGGCGCTGCTCAGCGAGAGATCCAATGGTGAGTCATAGCCATCCTGATACTGCAGCTCCAGCAGCTCCTCATCATCGGCATCTGCCTCAATGTCGGCATCAGCATCCTCCTCGAGCGTCTCCTCATCCTCAATGTCGCTCATCTGTTGCTGTTGCTGCTGGAGATGATGATGATGAGGATGTTGCTGCTGATGTTGCTGCTGTTGCACCTGCAACTCGTTGCTGCTGGTGATGACGCTGCTGCGCTGTAGCTGCTGCTTGCGCTCCCAGAGTATCTTCGACACATCGTCCAGGGTGCTACGCGTTTTGTCTGGCTCGGATTGGTGTTGGTGTTGGTGCTGTTGCTGATGCTGTTGCTGCTGCCTCAGGTGATTGTAGAGCACTTTGAATTCACGGCAATCTGTGGCAATGCTCTCGGTCTCATCGGTGGCATCCTCTGCAGCTGCTGCCTGCTCCTTAACCTCCTCCGTTTCTGCCACTTGCTGCTCCACTTCGTCAGCAATGGTTGCTGTTGCAGCTGCAACTGTTGCTGCTACAGCTGCTGAACTTGGACTCTGTCGCTCTGACTTGACTTCATCTATGGCACCTTCGATTGCTGCTTCTGTTGCTGTTGCTGCTGCAGTGGCAACTGTTGCTGCCGTCTCCAACTCGGCTTCGATTGCAGGCGTGCTAGCTGTTGCTGTTGCCGTGGCAGTTGCTGCCGTTGCCGTTGCTGTTGCCACTGCTGTTGCTGGCGCTGGTGATGTGGGCGCTATGGGCGATGCCACTGGCGTGGGTGTGGGCGTGGCACAGGCTGCTGCTGTGGGCGATGCTGCCGGCGAGGCAGACGCTGAGCCGGACACGGACGATGTGGAGCAGGCGGATGACAGCGATAGCGATGAGGATGAGCTCGAACTGGAGCTGGAACTGGAACTGGACGATGATGACGACGAGGAGGAGGAGGAGGAGAGTGCCGCCGTTGCGAAATTATGCGCTGTGGCGGCCACCAAATGTTGCACCATTATCATTTTAGCAGAGTTTATTTTGCCTTCTCTCTATGTATAACTTTTTCTGGGTTGAATTCTTCTAAAGGTTTTACCAGGTTTACACGTTGCACATGTTACGTGAGATTTAACGAACTCTTGAGGTATATTTCCTGATTCTTATTTCTTTTTTGTTTTGTTTGTTGCTTTTGCACTATTCGTGGTGATTGCTTTGCCGGCATTGCCTGCAGTTAAACACATTTTTGTGGCAGGCCATTAGAACGCGCATCGCGGCACGCGCTATGGAGCATACGTAACGTAACGCAACGCCAACGTAACGCAACGAAACGTAAAGGCAATAGAATATGATATTCTATTCTATTCTATTTGTGTGTGTTTTGCTTTTGCCTCTGCCTCTGTTTCTGTTACGGTTACTGTTACTGTTACTGTTTCGGTATTCAACTTGTGTGTGTTGCTGTTTTAGCTTCGCTTTGCTGTCAGCCGCGGCACGTCATTTATCTCTTACGGTATCAGCAAAACTAAAATCTAAAGTCAGCACAAAAAGCACTGCCGACTGTTTATTAGGCGCAAACAAACGTTGCAGGCGGCGACTGCGACGCGACTGCACTGTGCGTTGCCGTTGCCGTTGCCTCTGCCTCTGCCGTTTGCCGACGTCGACGTCGACGTTTCTGGCAAAGCGCGCGCGCACCCCACTCACGAAAAAGCACACACAGACTCACAAACGAGAGAGCCGCAGTCTGCGAGAGAGACAGGTGGGAAGGCGAGCGAACAACAGCGAAAAAAACAAAAACAACAACAACAAAACAAAAACAAAAATGAGCAAGCGACTGCGACGGCAATGGGGCTTGCTGGCTCGGCTCGCGCCAACTGGAAGAGCGCGAGCCATAAAATGTTGTTCGACGCTGCTGCTGCTGCTGCTGCTATGTACTATTGCGAAAACGACGTCGACGTCGGCGTCGCCGCTGGCAGCGCTGTCGCCGCGTGAGCGCATGAAAATGGCAAGCAAACGTAACAGTTTTGCGTGTGAGAGAGCGAAAATGTTTGTCGCTCTCTGCTGCTGTTGGAACATACACACGTATGTATGTATGTATGTGAATGTGTTTGTATGTAAAGTATTGCTGTTGCAGCTGAGGCTGTTAACGAGCATGTCCGTGTGTGCGTGTGTGTGTGCGTGTATATTTATTGGGGGGTTTGTGTGCCACATGCGCATTTGCATTGCATTTCTCCGCTGGGACACGGGCAACCAGCACAGTGGGGCAAAGTGCGGAGCATGGCTGAATACTATATGTATTGTTTCAACTAACTAAATATTAAATATTAAAAATAACAAATAAAATAGAATTTTTATAATAATAGAATATATTATCGTATAATTATAGTAAGTACTACTATAACTATAATATAATTATAATATAATAAGTAATAAAAATCTATTTCTGTTTCGCACATTTCCTGATCGTCAGCTCAACAGATCCTATTTATACAAATTCACACACACACACTCACGCACACACACACAGGTGTTATGTGCGCTCTCTCTAATGGCTGTGGCGACCCAGACCCAGTGCGTTCACTTGGAGTGGGGCAAGTGGTGCGTGCGGCATGTGGCAATGGCAGCTAGTATCTCTGTGCCCCAAATGGGTCAGGCCAAGCCAAAAGGGCTATGCGATCATGGGGGACAGTGAGTGCAAAAAGCACTCGACTGCTCTCCTCGGGTGTGTGTGTGTGTGTGTGTGTGAAGGAGGCAGTCGACGTCGCTGTCGCTGCTGCAATCGGCATGATTACTCCTATGACTCAATGCATGAGAGCGCCACACACACAGAGAGCGCGAGAGACACACACTACACTCTCTCGCTGGCAGTAGAGCAAATTTTCACTTTCCGTTTGTTTAGTTGTTGGGGGCCTTTCCACTTACTTGTGGCACTTGCAACTGTGTGTGTGTGTGAGATTCTCTCTTTACATACACACACACACACACAGAGATGTGTAATCATGTGTGTCTGAATGTTGCAAATAAAGGAAGCAGAACAAGAGCAGTGGCAGATGAAACCGAAGCAAGAGTTTGGCGTTTGCCGTTTGCCATTTCAGTTGCATTTACTGGCAGGGGGCAGGAGGGGGAGGGGGCTCGCACTTTAATGAGGCAACGCCAATAGCGACAGCGACAGCGACGTCGACGTCGGCAGCGCAGGCGACACAGACATACTTTCAGCCAAGCTAGTGTGAGTGTAAAATGAGTCCAATGTACCGACAACTGGTAGCCACTGGCTGCAGGAGTCGTGTGGCAGGGGCGCACAGACAGCTCCTTTGACAGAGGAGGGGGAGGTGGGGGAGTGGGGCGAGACATAGAGCTGTAAAAGAATGCTGAAGAGGAAGCGCATTAGTAGGTGGGGCTGGGGCTCCTTTTGACTGCGCTTACAGCAGGAGTTGGGAACTGCGAACTGAGACTGAGACGGAGACGCAGATGGAGATGGAGACTGAGTCGGAGACATAGGGATTTGCCTGGGTGGTGGTTAGGCTTGTGTAGTCGATTCATGTTTCATGTTGCCCACAAAAGTCATTGAACAGACAGAGTCGGCGCTGGAGCTATTACTTCTGTTACTCCCTGCTCCCACTGCTCCTCCTCCTCCATCTCCACTATTCCTATTCCTTGTCCTGGGCAGCAGACGTTGAAAGTGTCGGAAATGTATCGCCTTTTTAGCTGGGGTTCTGGTTCTGCTGCTTAGACTGCCCCCACTCCTCCCCACTTTACCCAAAAAGTAAAAAAGCGAAGAAACAAAAAGTGATGCGAATCGCCGCGTCATCGACAAACAACGACACAACGACAGCGACAGCGACAACGACTGCGACGGCGAGACAACATTTTCGGAGTAAACAGCAGTGAATGACCTCATATCATCTAACACACGCGCCAGGCACCCAACCCCCCAGCCCCCTTTGGAGCGTCTTCCCACTCCTGACTGACTGACTAACCTGCAGACTGACTGCTGCGAAGCCCGAATATCTCAGTCAGTCGATTACGATGGCAACGACAGCGCAGTCGACGTCGACGTCAGCGTTGACAAAGTCGCGTTTTGTCAAACTTATTTTGATGCTGCTCCTTATTCCGCTCGCTAAATCCAACAGACTTGTAATTGTTACGCTTTCAACTGAGTGTGTGGAGTGTGAAGGGGTGTGGAGTGGGGAGGGGGGTAGACTGCTGCAAGGAATGTGACTCTTTGTTTAGCGCATTGATAATCTGGTCAATATAATGTTAGTGCTTTGTCTCGACCCGCCCGCCCTGCGGCAAGTTGGGGCGGGGTCACTTGTGGGTTAAACGAGCAACATTTATGACACGACTGATGCTGAATTTGATTCTAATAGCACAATAGAATAGATTGCCAAGAGCTATAGATACATCTATAGATACTTAAGTGGAGTCAGAACTTGCAGCAAGAGAAAGTGAAAATCCTATGCATAACTTTGGCGTTGTAGGAATAAAAGAAAATGTTAGACTGACAACTGAACTTTGAGGCAAGCGAAAAGGAGTTAATATATACTATATGTATTTAGTAAATTTAGGTTTAATAAGTGTTTAACTAAATATGTATTAGGCATCCGTTTGGCTGCACTTAAGCTGGCTTTTAACCTAATCAACCCAAGCTTACTAAATATAACTTTTTATGATTGAATAGTTAATAATAAATCTTTCAATTGCACTTCAGAAGTTGCAACTCTTTCGCTGTTTATACACATCTTCAGAAATAAACTATATGTATTTAGTAAATTTAGGTATATTAAATGTTTAACTATATACCAAGAGGCCTCAGGCTGCTCTCGATTATGTCAATTGATCTGACTAACCCAACTAAATATAATCTATTTATGATTAAAGATTTATTAATAAATCTTTCAATTACTCCTATAAAGTTGCAACTGTTTTCCTCTCTTTACAAATCTTCAGGAAATTCGCAACATTATGTTTGTATATTCAGAGCAATTTCTGATTAGTTGTGGTTGCATTTGTATTTGTTTTTGGCATTCACCTTTTCATTCAAAAAGTAACTAGCTCAGCAGTTAAATTGCCTCACAGCCAAGGCAACCTTGAGCGCAACTGTTTCCCCATTTCTTAACAACAACCAAAAAAGCCAAGTTACAAATAAAAATATAAAAAAGACAACAGTAAAACAGCAACAGCAACAGCAAAAACAAAGAGCAATGGTTACGAGAGTCGAGAAGTTCAGTTACTTAAAAAACACTTTTTGGCTTAGTTAACTACACAATGCACTTGACCGTCAAGCGAAAGACATAATCATCATTGTTATAATTAACATTGGGCTCCCAAAAAACTAAGAAAAAACAGCAAGTAAACCAAATACACTAAATGACAGCCAAAAACAATAAACAGTGTCAACGCTGCGTATGAGTAACGTGTAATAAAGACTTGTAAGCAAACGCATTACAACCCATAGCCCTGACTTTAGCCGAGAGTAGTATAATGTACTTTACTCTCTGCATAGATATTTGAGAATTATGCAGGCCATGACAGACATTCTGTGTGCAGTCTATGAGTAATGAGTCTCCCCGTAGATGGAGCCAGTTTTATGCGTTTTAATTAAATCCCAACGAAATCGAAAGCCATCATCATCAACAAGCCAAACCAGACAGACGACGACAAGCGATGGCTGTTCAGAGGAAATAGCTGATGGTGCAGCAGATTTTTGCTGTTTTTCTTTTCATTTGACCAGTGTGCTTTTCCACTTGCACTTGACAACGAAAATGCCACAACAAAAACAATCACAACGAACCGTAAGAGAAAGAGGAAAGTAACACACAGACCGAGAGTCAGAGAGTCGGAAAGTCGGAGAGGAGAAGAATCAGCAAAAACTCGTCGTCAGCTAACCACAAACAATGGCATCCTACTTTTGGCCACAACAATACGAGCTGCTGCTGCAGCAGCGGCAACAACAAGTTGCTCATACGCCCTGTTGGCCCGTTAGCCCGTTGGCATTGTTTGACGTCGTCTGCTGCCTTCTCCACCCACCCCCCACACTGCACTCCACGTCTACTCCTGGCATCATTTGGTTTTCCTTTCTTTGGCCGCATGTTGCACTTGCACTTTCTTTTTGCATTATGGCGTGTGGAAAAACTTTCGATTTTCTCGCATTTAAAAAAAAAAATATGTACAGCAGAGCTACAAAAAAAAAACGGCAAATTATTTTTACTTTTGCTGCAAAGAAAATGAAAGCGAGAAGTGCAACAACACAGCCACAGAGACAGACAGACGGGCAGACAGACAGATGGATAGACAACTCACTCCGAACTCTGGGTTAGTATTTATGCAGGGCGTCTCTTGGCTGAGGAAAACTGCAATTGGGTTTTCCTCGCAGCGTCCTAAATAGACTTTTGCCACTCTCCTAGGAATTGCTTGAGTTTATGCAGCACTTATTATGCTGGTTTATACTCTTTGTAGTTTCTAATATGCAGCTTACTGAAATGCAAAATATGATGATGCTTTGCTTGATTTGATTACAAGCGTTTGAGCGTTTTACTACAGGAGTTGATGAAGGCAGTTGGTAAAGTAGAATATAAAGTTATAATGTGGTACGAATAAGTATTTTAAGATGCTCAAGATACTTAAGAAATTGAGTATATACTCAATATAAATTGGCAAAGTGAGTTGTGTATTTTATTAAAATTTCATTTATATTTTAAATACAAATTTTGACAGATGTGTCAGCCAACTTGTACTTTAAGTTTTAGTTAATATAAAATAAATAAAATAGGAATAAAGATTTACAGATTATGCAATATATTTTGACAAAATTGTCCATCAAATCTTTCTCTATTGAAGGGATATAGATGCAAGTATTATAGATATTTATTAAAGATTTTTCTATTACTAAAAAGACTATCTGCAATGGAGGCAGGAGTAAGTTAGATCAGTTGAAGATTAACTAACAGTATTAAGCATTAAGCAACTTAGTTTTGACAGAATATTTGTCAACAAAACCAATACAAAACCCATCCTATCATGAGGCATATTTACAAGTTATTTTCAATACCATAATTTCAAGTATAAAATGTAATAAAATTCAACCCACAAGTAAAGTTTGCCCCAAATTTAGGTCATTTGTAAGTATCTAACTAGAAGATAGTTTCTAGAACTCAACTGAGCTCAGTGTGAGGCGTCTTTCTCATAGTTTTTACAACAAATCAATTAAGTAATTATTATTATTAAATGCAAACCTATTTTATGCTGATTTTGAAGTTGTTTAAATGGCTTTTGCTGCATTTGCATAAATGTTGTTTTAATTGTTGAGTTTTTTGTTGTTTGGCGATTCTTTAATCAATTACGAGTCACGTGCAAACTGCAGAAAGAAAAACACACACACACACACACACACACACAGAGAGAAGTGCTTGCTGTTCACTGTGGCACAGCGTGAAAATCATGATTTTCCTAACCGAGTTAACCAGGTTGGATGACTTCAGTTTGCAAACGCCATTTGTATGCATCGTCGGTCATTCATAATGAAAGTGAATTTCGCATAGTTTTTCTGCTTGGCATCTTGCCTTTCGGACAGGCGGACAGGGGGACGGATGGACTGGCAGACAGTTGCCAACAGCATTTATCCGTATGTTGTTGTCTCTTTATATATATGTATATATATATATGGCTAATTTCTAATGTAGTCTCCTCTCTCACACTCCTTTTCTCTGGCGCTCTTCCTCTTTGCTGTAAAACCAGTTGGAGTAACTTGTTGTTGGCCAACTCGAAGTCGCTAGTCGGTCTCTCCGTCTGCCTATCTCTCCATTCGCTTTTGGCATCGTCATCATCATCATCAGCGCCAGCGTCACTCGGCCCTGGTAACACTGACTGACTAACTGACTGACTGACTGACTTCTTGGCCATGCGGCGAAAACATAAACAGAGCCAGAGCCAGAGGAAATTGTTGGCAAAAAAGAAAAAGAAAAGCAAAAGCAAAGGCAAAGAAAAACGTTGGCAGATCTTTGCCAGGCTTCGCGACTGCGATTGTGTGTGCCACATGTGGCAAGTATGGCCGGTTTCACATTCGATGGTACATCGATAGTAAGGCATATTCGTTGCAATTGCTTTGGCCAGTTTCTTGGCTTCACTCTCTGTGCCGGAAAGTATTTATTTTAATTAACGAATGGCGTTGGAGTGTTGATTGTGCACACACACTTCACACACACACACACACTCGCACACACACTCCGATTTGATTGTTGTTTCTACTATGATTTCCGAAAGCTATCAATATAATTTACTAGCTCCAACTTTCGCTACTCGAAAAGGATTTGCTTTAGTTCCGAAAAGGGCATTAGTATACAAGCAGATATTACTATTCATAATCGAGTCGTATCTGTAATCTATAAACAATATAGCCTCGCATCGAAGGCCGTCATATCTTTAGCATTAATCAACGCGGTTCCGCTTAAAGTAAATTTTTATTTAATGCTAATTAAATAGATCTATACAAACGCAATAATGTTTGTTAACTTATTGCAATTGAACAACCTTTAGAATGCAACAACAAAATATCGTATTGTGCATCTAATAATCCATATGGAAATGCAATGAAAAACGCTTCTCGAAGTCTCCTAACTAAAAGTTGATTAAACTGCACAATGACACGGCGACAACAACAGCATTTCAAGTTCAACACACAATGAATAAATATCAAATTTGAAAAGAGCACTTTTTGCTGGAAATTTTCCAAATACACACAGATACACAGATACGTATGTGTGTGTGTGTGTATGATAACAAAAGATGCAGCTGCAACAACATTAACAATAATATTATGAAGAGCATTAATTAACATAATTCTCACACACTATTTCAGGCGCCTGATTAGTACCTGCTCCATAAGAAAATCATTGACTAAACTAACACTGAGAAACAATTAACTAAAAGTTCAAACTAAAATGCAGTCCAAATGCAAAATGTCGTTATGTGTATGTTTATACATATGTATTCGTGTATGTACATATGTAAGCATTCACATTTGTCTGTTTGTATGCAGCGTGCGTTTCGTTTTCATTTCATTTGGCTTTTTATACCCTGTAATCAGACAGTCTAACTAGTACTGAGATTAGGCTATACAATTGGGTAGAAGAATTGATTGAATAAATTTTTAAAAATTTATAAATATTATGCAGAATAGTTTAGAGAGCTTAGAACTTCTTAGAGTTTATTTTAGCATAAATTTTATTGAAATGAAAATGGCATTTTATTTTCTTTTTAATATTAATTCTTGACTATAAAATAAAATATTAGAAAAATAGCTCAAAGAATTTATAGTCTTTTGCTTGAATTATTTATAATAGTTTATAGAGTTACCAACTTTTTACTATATTTTATTTGCAATTAAAATAATCTTTTCTTTTATTTTTAATTTAATTTCAATTATAAAGTATTGATAAAAATAGTAATATATTAAGTAATATACTACAATAATACATAGTAATATACTAAGCTGTATTTTCTACCAGTAGCAATAGCTAACTATCAGACAGTCTAACTAGCAGTAGTAACTACTAGTAACACTGTCTAACTAGCACTAGTGACTACTAGTAACACTGTCTAACTTAACACCAACTTTTACAGGGTGTCTGCTAGTTCAAGTCTGCTGCTTGGCGTTGGCTTACTTGTTTTGGTTTTGGTTTTTGTTGTTTGTTTACGTGTTTTATTGAAAAAGATTTTCAATGCCATTATTGTGCATGTCTGTCTATCTGTGTGTGTGGCAGTGTGTGTGTGTGTGTGTGTAAATGTTGTAAATGCAAGCAAAGCAAACGTCCGTCTAACTGTACGACCGTCAACCGCAGACATTGGAACGGACCACGACAGAGAGACGTTGAGCATTAGAGGCGTCGGCAGACGGCAAAGCGGCGTGCACTGACGCTAGACGTCACCGTCGACAGCGACAGCGACGTCAGCGTCGACTGCAACTGGCAAACTGCAAACAAGTCACTGGCTCAAAGTTTTCAGTTTCATTTGCTAATAACAGCTACTTAATATTGAGCACAAGCCAAGTTGCAAGAACTAGAAATGTTTGAACTTGAGTTCTTAAGGGAAGCGAAAGAGCTGTGTTACACAGGGGGAAACTTTGGATGGAATAGATGGAAACTTGAAAGATTAAAATGCAGAAAAAACTAACGGATACTTGAAATTTGAGTTATTTAGAGTTTAGTAAAAGGAATTGGACTTAGACTTGGTTGATGTGGCAGGCCATAAGTTCTTTGAAAGCTGAAGAGGTAATGATTGGGAAACTATTAAGAGTATTAAGAGTAATAGTTAAAAAAATATTTAAAAAAATATATATACATCAATAAGTAAACAAAATTGATGAAGCGAAGCTATAAGAATATTGCATACATATGTATAACATTCACTAAAATGTAAAGCCTAGTTAAAGAGTTGTTATAGACCGAAGAACCACATAGAGCAATGAAAAGATTCTAGTTCCAATGGGCTATTCTATTAGAGATATTCCTCTTCAATATTAGAGACATTCTTCTTCAATATTAGCAACGTTTCAGTACTAGTCAAAATGAAATTTACTACATAAATATAGTTCTCACTACAACCTTATCTTCCAACAGTTATTTATAGCAATATTTATAAAAATATCTCAAACGTTTTGCAATTAGACGAAAGTCTTTAGACATGCATAGTGTAGTATAGTATACAAAAACTGACCTATGTCTACACAGACAGCTAACGATCGCTAATTTAAATGGATACTTGAAAGTATTTCTAAATCTTACTGCTAATGGAAAGTAGCTCATTAGATACTATAGCTTATATAGTACGCTGAAACTGACCTATGGCAATGCCTAATGCTTTCGCTGCTTTAAGTTGTTTACGCAAGACGTAGTATAGCTACAGATACAGATACAGATACAGTGTAGTAATAGTACTGACCTATAGCTAATATGTGTGGCTAATGATTGCTCTAGTATCACGTTACTAATTGCAATTGCAACTGTAAGATCAACCCTCGCTATTAACGCCAGAGTCGAGTCGTTCGTCTATTATAAATACTACATGGGCTGGAAGAAAGTTGTGCCAGCGACATGGATGGCCGGCAGCCGGCAAAAATTGATCGTGCAATAATTACTGCATAGCTGCAAGTTGCAGTTGCAAGCAGCGAGCAGCAAGTGGCAAGTGGCAAGTAGTTGTTGCTGTTGACGATGATGAAGTTGTTGCTGCTGCAAATGGAAAGCAATGAGAGGGAAAGTGTTTGCCACTATTGGCAGTTTTCATTTTCCATGGCATGCTGCTAATAATACCAATCGTAATGCCGCATAATACACACACACACACTCACACACACACACACACATACTTGCTGTTGGCATTGAAAGCAGACAGCGGCAGGGGGATGGGGAGACGAGCGTAATAGCAACGGCAACGACAACGGCAACAACAGCAATACGGTAGCCTAAGTGAGATCGATCTACAACTACAACTACAACAGCAACTGCAACAACAGCAACTGCAGCTACAACAACAATAACAATAAAGAACGTCAAGCGTCAAATTTGCACAAACTGCGAACTGCAAACGACATTCAACCAATAGAAGTCAAAGTTCTGAGAGAAGGCGACAGATAACACGTCACTTGACTCGAATGGGGACATGGACAACATGCGTGCCAACCCGCCGTGCATTGCCTACCTCTGCCCCCACACCCCTCCCCACTTGCAGCTAACGTCAAACGCCTCCCAGGCATTCGTGCTACTCGACACTCGCACTCGCACTCGCCACTCGACAAAAACGATGTGTGTGTGCATCGGCATCGGCATCCGATTCGGTATCGGAATCGGAATTGTCGTTAGCTTCGCGTTCCCCACGGACAGAACTAACATAGTCAACTACACACACACACACACACACACATACTCATGCACAACCACAAGCATAACCGCAGTCATGGCAGCACATTGCAACAACACCCCCTCAATCCTCCTCCTCCTCACTGGCTAAAAACATTCAAAAACATTCTCAGTTCTCGCTTGACAATGTTGCATTTAGCTTGGGGTTTCTGCTTGCTTCTCGCTTCTCGCTTCTCAGTTCCCTCGCTCATCTATTAGTTTTCCACTGCACTTTATAGAATTTCACAGTGGCAGTGGCAATTGCTGTTGTTGCAGCATGTTGCAACGGGTTGGCCTACAGCAACGTTGCCCATTTGGTAGTACTATGTTGGTTATTGCTGAGAGTCGGTGGCAACAACAACAACTACAACAACTACAACACCTTACAGAGATAACAATTTTCAATTTAATTTGTTCTATTGTTGTTGCCGTTGCTGCTGCTGCTGCTGCTGTTTGTTTGACTTGCATTGTTGCTGCTGTCTATTATCTGTCTCAGCAGGTGATTAAACACCGATACGGTTATTGCCAACGGCTGTTGCAGCTACTGTCAGTAGTAATAATACCTATCGACTGTTTGTACAACTATTCATTGCATATCTAATAAAGTAATGCCGTTGAGGCACCCTGTATTACAGCAAGAACTACGTAAATGCTGAATGGAAATGCTTAAAAAGCATTGCAAATGTCAGTTGTAGTTGCATTATAAGCAAATTGACTCAGGGTATTTGCTTATTAGCTCAGTTATGGACACCCTGTATTATATAGCGAAACATAAGTTCTAAGACTCATTCAAGTTTATTCAACTATCAATTTTAAACAGTTTGTTTACTCATATTAAGCATAAAGTTTCATTTGACCTATTACCACTGAGGCACCCTGTATATATAACTTATCATATTTTATTATTATTATTAGAAATTAAGCAAAAATGATATTGCAGGTGCCTACTGGACGTAGTGGTTGCATATTTGAATAAAACAGAATAAAGAAATCATTTACTAGTTAAATTTTAGACACCCTGTATTAACAAAAAGCATAAGAATTAGGTGTCAAACATCAATGGTTAATAAGTAAACAACTATCGGTTGTTTGCTTGCTTAAATATTCGTACATTATCAAATAAATTAGGAGAGGCACCCTGTATTATAACATTAACTTAATGTGGAATATGTTATTTAACTTTCTTTTACTGTACTATGTATAATTATTGATATTATTACAACATTTTAGAAATGATTTTACTAAGTAAGTTACAGACACCCTGTATTTCTATACAACATAAGTTCCAAGTCTTAGCTAAAGGGCTAAACTGTTAATACATTAAGTCATGCGCTAATAATTACCCTCTAATTATGTATTGCAATGGTTCGCCTGTGAAAGGTGTCACCCTGTAACGGCAACTAACGCACACACACACTCACGCACACACACACACACACTCTATTTGCTTAGGCATATTTTTAATTTGCGAGGAAGGAGAACAAATAATGAGTACTGCTATGGCACTCGTAAGCATGCTACTCACACTCACACACACTCACACACACACACACACAGACTGCACTCACTCACGCTGTGAATGGGTGTTGTTGTTGCTGAATAAAGCGAACGAACGAATGAACGAATGAGCGAACGAGTATAAATAATAATAGCAACAAAATTTCCTTTTCTAGGTCTAGGCCAGATGCACAATTACATTCTAAAATATGCACATACAATCTATGTATGTTTGTGCGTATGTATGCATGTATGTACGAGTGTATGTACGAATGTATGTATGATGCTATTAGTTGCAAGTCGCAAGTCTCCGAGTCTCCGAGTCTCTCTAGTCTCCCGATTCTACTGCATAACTATAAACTTGACAGTCGAGTGGTGCTTGCACTTGGATTATAAAGAGTCAGACGAATGTATGTATGTGTGTGTGTGTATATATGTAAGTGTGTATGTATGTATGTATAGTTCTATTGTTATGCTTATGTTTGGGCTGTAGCTTCTTCAGCTGCTTGGTTAGGCCTAATATTCAATATGAATTATTGCAACTAAGATGCAGTAGTTGGTTTTGGTCTCATTTGGAACGTTTTTCTAGATCTATAAATAATTAAAATGCGTTTACATAAACAGTGTTGCGTGTATCAGTGTGTGTGTGTTTGTACACTCAGAGAAAAATGAAGAACAGAAAGGCTTGGACTATAAAGATGAATCTACTCGAAACAAAGCGAATGCATTTAAGAAGTCAAATGATATAAAGATACCAGCAATAAAACAAACTAAATCAAAATAATAAAAAGTATATATATTATAAATGTAAATGTATATATATCCACCTCAAAGTAAGTCCAATTGGCTTTAACTATGTCAGTCTTTTAATAAGAATATTTCTATATCATAGATGCATATAGCATAGCCTATCGATACAAATTACATAATATTAATATACTGTCAATTTTACTAGGTTTTTTTTCTGCGTGTACTTTTTACCCATTCGCCAGCTTGCAGCCGGATTATAGATGCACACGTTGTCGTTGTCAGCAGACATCCGCCTAATATTTTCTACAGTTGCTGTTGTATCTTTTGTTGTTGTTGTTATTCTTACGCATGCAATTTTCGCTTTCAATTTTGCGTGCATTCTCTCTTGTGCGTTGTCTGTCTCTCCGTCCCTCCGTCCATCCGTCCCTCTGTCTGTGTGTGTTTATTCATTTTGAAGGACAGACAGTCTATGTGTCTATGTGCCGATGTGCTTGGGTGTCGATCTGAATACCGACCAACGCCTGGCGCTGCTGTCGCCCCAAACCCAGTACCCAACATGCAACACACACACACCCATTACACACACACATACACACATGCATAGTCACACGCATAGCTACGTGCGTATTGACATCTGCATTCACTTATGCGAACACATTGCACATTCTAGTGTCTGCGGCAACACCTCTTTGCCTTTGCCTTTGCCTTTCTCTATCTCCGCTTCTATCTATAACTCTTGGCATTATCCATCTCTCTGTGGCATGTGTTGGCATGACAATTCTCATCTGTATCTTTACAGCAAGGCAAGTAAGGCAGCTTTATTGACAGTTTTATATCGTTAAGTAACTCGTTTAAATGCACTCACTTTCCATCTATCTCTTTGTATACCAATATCTATATTCATCTATTCAATCATGCACTTATCTATTCAGAAATCCATCTATCCAACAATCGATCTAGTTATCTATGTATCTATCTGTCTATCTATATATCCATGAAAGTATCTATACATCGTTCTATCTATCCATCAATGTATCTATCTATATATCTGTCCATCTACTTATCTATCTTTTCATCTATCTACCTATCTATCTATCCATCTATCTATCTATTCATCTGAATATCTATCCATCTATCCATATATCAATCTTTTTATCTATTTAAGTATCCATTTCATTCTTAATATATGATTTTGGGAGATAGTTGCTTCTTTTCCAAAACATTTCTAAGGAAATTCTTACAAGGAGCTCATTTAAACTTAACTTTATATCCCGATGTATCCCTCTATCTATCTATATAGCTATTAATCTACCTTAAAACTTTTCCTCTGTCTAACTCTTAGCTACCTTTTAGTATGCCAATAGTTTTCCTTTCCTTTACTCGTATATACATATCTCTATGCAGTTGCTCTGGCATTCTTTTCCGTTTTTCCCCAACATTCCGTGCAGTTGAGTGAGTAACGGTAACGCACACAGAATTCTTTAAAATCCGCCATACACATCCAATTAGTCGTCCGCATATGACACAGATACGTCTGTTAGACTTTTCCGCTCATTTTCCTCATTTGCTGCTCTGAACGTAATTTTCTTCATTTTGCACAAATTTGCTCAAGAGACGTCTATCATGCATATCCGTTTACATACATACAGACAGAGTGTGTGTGTGTGTGTGTGTGTGTGTCGGCACGATCAGAAGACTATATAGATACATTGAGTGTGTGTGTGTGTGTGCATCTGCAGGTGACTGATTATGGCAAAGATGCAGCTGATGGCAATGCGAGTGTGTGTGGGAGTTGAGGAAGTGGTTGGTGGTGCAGGTGGAGCAGAGTGGGTGTCGTTATGGATCGGCTGACAGGAGGTGCTAATTAGGGGCACACGCTACTTGCCAGATTCTATACGATATATACAAGACTTGTGTGTACATTATGTGCATATTCATATTGAATGTTTGCCAATGGGTCACAGGTATAACTACAGCTACAACTACAACTACAACTGCAGTCGCAGATACACTCGCACAACAACAACAACTAGAACCCCAAGAACTGCCCTCAAAATGTTTGCTCAAAGACGGAAAATGGATATGCAAACAAGAAGCAAATAATAAAAACACAAAACAACAACAACAACAACAAGAAGCAAGAGCAATTGCTGCTGCTGCTGCTGTTGTTGTTGTTTTATTTTGTATAATGAAGCGCCAATGAAAGCAATGCGACAGCGCCGCGAACTGCGACAGCGGCAGCGACGTCGTTGTCGTTGACGTTGACGATGCGCATCTAAGTCTTTTTTTTCTCATTTTCATTTTCGTATGTACATATGTATTTAGATACGTATGCATTTAGATGTGTTGTTGCGGTGGGGCCAAAGGAGAGCTTTCGCAGTCGCAGTCGCAGCCACAGACTCTCGCAAGCGTTTGCCTTGCTGTTACAAACACACACACACATAAACGTATACATAAAATACATCGTCACGCGAGTGCAGCGAACTAATTCAAGGCTGCATACCACACGCCACAGCAAAGCAAAAATAAAGCTCTTCAATGTGTTAGTGTGTTGCGCTCTCCGACGAACGATAGACTCGGCGAATTGGTGTGAGAGCGAACGCATTGAAACGCCCGCTCGCTCTCACACAAATTCGCCGTGTGTGCATGTGTGCGTGTCTGTGTGTTTGTGCAGGCGAGACAAGTTCAGCCGCTAAACATTCAAAGCCGACCAAAGCTAAGCACAAGACGCAGACAGAGACTGAGACGGCAACGGCGACGGCGACTGCGACAGAGGTTGAGAGAATTTTGTAAGGTTTGTATCATCATGATCGTGATCAAACAACGTCATCATCGTCATCATCATCATCATCGCTATGGCTTTTGTTTTCATTTCTGCTTTATAACGAGATGCGCAAAGGCGGCACACGCTCTAATGCAATCAAAAGCCAGCGAACGTACAGACAAACTGTGAAACTGCAAAACTGGAACTGGAACTGAATCACACACACACACACACGCACACACACATACACTCGCTGTATTCAGTTCATTTGCTCAATTCTTGTTGTTGCTTTATGATGATGTGCATGTGTTGGGTTGTTGGATTGGGGGAGGGAGGGAGGGGGAATGCGCTCTAATGGGAACAGCGAAATGTGTTGCCTTTGTTGCTGTCATTGTGTTGCATGTGTGGAAAAGCGCCACATTTCATTTTCATTGGCAGAGAAAATGCATTTCTATCGCCGCACGAAAATTGCTCCATTTACACCTCCCCCACCACCAGCAGCAGCAGCAGCAACTCATATTCACCTCTACCTCCCCACCACTCTTTCTCTCTGCTTGCTTTGCTCTATTATTATTATTGTTATTTTCGTTTTGCAGTTTGCATTTGTTTTGTTGCTTTGTGTTTACAGCCTCGCATTGTACTAGTTGCTGTTGTTGTTGTTTGTTTGTTTGCTGTCTATTATTGTTGTTATTGCTATTGGTTTATTTTCGCCGTTGGGGTGAAGGTGAAAACTTTTTTCACCGTGTGCCGAAAGGCCTAACGATCGTCGACCGACCATGTGGACGATCGCCTCTCGTTGCCTTTGCTTTTGCTATTATTGTTGTTGTTGCTATCGTTGTTGTCGTTGTTGTTGTTTTTGTTGTTGTGTGCTTGGTGTGTTAATGGGTTACAGTGCAATTAGGACAGTGTGCTTATCGAGACAGTGTGCGCACTTCAACTCATTGAATATAAATTACGGGTTTAAGCCGGCGCATAGAAGTAGACTTTACATAGCAGAATAGTATAGTGAGTAGTGGAAGGACTTTGAAATAATATTCTGAATATTAAAATCAATATAAATTGTATATAAATACAACTTTAAATCAGACTATTAATATTCAAAAAACTTTAAAAATATTCTATTGGTTTTTATAGCTTTTATATCAGTCTGAAGTCTACCGTTTCAACCTAACCTATATTTTTATTTTCATTATTTTTTCGTTTCAAACGTTTTCCAATTTGCATCGATCACGAATCTCTGCTGCGCCTAAACTGATCTACACACACACACACAATTTATCTTTTTCCCTCGAGTTGGCAAGAATGAAACTAATTAAATGCATGTACCCGCATGTATTCTCATCGAAAAGTCGAGTCGTCGAGTCGTCAAGCCGAACTCTGTCTCTGATGAAGGCGTCATTAATCAATCCTGACAAAATGGCGTCCCAAAAAAATGACATCATACGCAGCACAGCAAAAGACGCAAAGACGCAAAGACTTTTGAGACACGGCCCCATCTAATACACAATGCGAGTACTACAAACAGCAGCTTAACGGGGTGAGGCTGAGGCTGAGGCAGGCTCCTCCTGCGTCTGCTGTGCCAGAATTAAGCACAAATGTCAAAGGCAGCAAATACCCTGTAACTATTGAAGTAAGAGTAGAGGGTGTACTCGTGCTATGCTTAGTGAATCGTTAATTGATGAAGTAAGTACTCTAACTATACTATAGGTATTATTATTATTATTATTACTATAGGTAACAGCAACTAGATTGTATCTGTTTAACCATACCACTTTTTTTTGTAGATATAGAGCTCTTGGGACGAAAATCTAGTTAAAAAGTGTCTAAAAAGTGGCAAAGTATTTTTTACAGAATTTTTTAGACATGATTTTTAGGTTTTTTCTTGAAAGGTATATTGTATTCTTTAAACATTGATCGAGATGGATATAATGTATCTATCATTCATTCAAACCTTTTAAATTTAAAGCAAAAGTTTTGAAACTAAGCACTTATCGATTAGGTTAGGTTAGTGCAGTCGCTAAAAATTGGAATCCATAACTTATTTAGGCCAGAAGAGGTCCATTGTGATGACTAAGTTCTACTGCGACTACAGATATTTCATTCATCCTGAACCATGCCTGATTTGACGTATTGAAAAAGTTATTTTTAGTCTTCAAAGTTCGAGGAAAAAATCGGATAAAATTCTCCGGTAATTAGGTGTAGCTACTGATATGGGCATTTCGATTAGTATATGAATTATTTAATTAATTTAAGTTATGATTATTTTCGTTTTACTAATTCTGCAAGTTTCATGTATACCCCCTACTGACGACTCTTTACAGGGTATACAGAACGATATCCGTTAAAACTTGAACTCAGCGGTCACCTGCGTTTTGCGTGCAACAGCAACAAGAACAACAAAAGGCAAAGCAAACACAACAACAATTACAACGCACAAATTTAGAAAAATAAAACGAGATAAATGAGAAATACAGCAGTAGCAGCAGCAGCAGCAGCAGCAACAAAAGAGAGAGAATAAATACGAAAAATATATAAACAACAATTGGCAATCCACCAATCAACAAAATTGCAAAGTGCATTTTGCAGTGGCAACGTTTTGCACTTGAGGCAATGCCAGGGCAGGGGCGCGGTGTGTGGAGGGGAGCGGAGGGGCGGGGAGGGGAGGGTAGCTAGCTAACGCTTAGACGTCGGTGACGGTGGTGACAGTGACGTGCTCGGCCCGGTTCGCTGGCTGGCAATGGACAAATGAACGCCCCTGACATCGTTAGTTGTTGTTGCTGTTGTAGTTGTTGCTGTTGTTTCAGTTATTATTGCTGCTGTTGCTGTTGCTACTGCTCTTGTTGTTGCTGTTGCTTTAGTTGTAATTGCAATTGCTGTTAGGCGCTTTGCTTGCTTTGCGTTTTGGCCGGGGGACACGCAGAAATCCTGATTTGGTTATAACAACGCACATTTCGAAAAGCGCGACACGATTTGAAATTCAAATTCAAATTCAACAAATTGCCAATGCAATGCGCAGCGCAGTGCAGCGCAGCCAAGAAATGCGTGCAACGTCTTGTTGCAGTTGTTGTTGTCGGCAATTTAGCCATGAGCCATGGCTAAAAGCTACGAGTCAAACACATAGAATAGAAAATGGCAGTTAACTAATCAAGCAAAGTGTACCAGGGATGGGCAACCACAGCCAAGCAACCGAACGCATGAAAATGTTGCCAGAATAACAGCAGAGAAAATTGAAGTGAATTTAAACACAAAAATAAAATGTTGAATTTAATAATATAGTATATAAAATAACTTGTAAACGGAAGCTAATAACGAGGCTATTTTTTAAACATTTTTATAGCTGAGTTTTATTATCGGAAGATTAGAATTTGCCGAAGTGAGTTAGAATTTCTGAAAGATTTTTAATAGGTTTACAAGTCCGGAAAGCTAACGAATATCTCTCTATCTGTCTATTAATTTATTAATTCTACATTTTTTATTGAATTTAGTAGTTTTGCAACAATTAGTATACTTTTATTATGACATTTTACGTAAGAATAATTAATGACTAAATTTTAATAAGTGATAAGTGATGTATATGCAGACTTCCTTTACCATTTATTGATTTTAAAATTCAGGAAAAAATCAATAAAAATTTCTGTATATTTTAGCAAGCAATTATTCATATTTGTGCATTAATTAGGCGCCATTTGAGGTATAAACCAGTTAAATAGATAATAAGACGGCCTAATTATAACAATTTCAAGCAAAACACTTTTCATCTAATTGTGATAAGTAAAAGTATGATAGATTTTACTGTTATCAATGATACTAAATTAAACTCAACTAAAGAAGTCAACAAATATTACAGCAAATTGAATAATTATTCTATATTTTCAACAGCTGACTATTGTTGTAATTGGTTCATTATTATGTTGGCAATATACTGCAAATTCTAGCTAGATCCGCTTTAGATGCTGCTCACGCATCCCTGGTGAGTGAGTGAGCGGTGGCTGCAGTAACGAACGCAGAAACTAACGCACTTTTCAAATTCGAACTTAGCGGCTATGTCGCTTGGTCGTGTGGAACCCCTTGACATTAATAGACGTGGCCAAGTCGCAGTCAAAACGAGCCGCCAACACCCCTCTGATCACCCCTCCCCTGCCAGTTGCTACATGAGAAACAAATCAAAATGAAGACAAAGCGAGCAGCTTCTACTAGTATGAGGAGTGGGGCAGGAGGGGTGCCGTCAGGGTGGCCGCAATAGAACCTTGGACTGCTGCTGAACCCTCTAGAACGAATCACACACATCAAGTGAACAAGTGAACAATCTTTGCAGCAGCCGTCGCTATCGTCGCGTCGTCGTTGGCCGCTTACAATGTCAACGGCTTCAATAGGAGACGACTGCGACGTCGGCGTCGCTGCTGCTGATTGGGCAGCGTTTGGCTTGTGGCCGAAAAAGGTGCCCACTTGTCAAGACGTTTATCCTTGAAACTGAAAATTAAAGTTCAACGCTTGTGCGGCGCTTGAACTCAACTCCTCGCGACGACAGGACCACGACCCAGTCGCAAACCAAAAGCAGAAAAAAGCAGAAAAAAGAGGAGAAAGGAAAACCGAAAACGAAAGCAAAAGCAAAAGTTGTCTAGCGCCTGTCAAACCCCCAGCCAAGCCAAGCAAGCCGTATCTAACCTCAATGCTAAGAGCCCAGCCGACTACAATGATGATTGCGAGCATTTTTATACGTCTGCTTCTCTCTTTTTTTACGGCTCGAACTCTAACGAAAATTTTCAAGTTCAAGGTTGCCGGAAAGCAGCCGCCCAAACAACACACAACAGCGCCAGACAGTGGCAGGGGGAGGGGGAGTGGGTGTAGAAGTGGGAGTGAGTGGGCGGGGTGGCTGTCGTCTTTGTCTGCCATGGCACGCACGCAAAATGTGTTACCAGGAGAGAGTGGAGAGTGTAGGCCGCCATTTTGTGTCTGTGTGTGTGCTTGTGTGTGTGTGTGTGTGTGTGTGTGGAAAAAGCCCAATACTAAGGCAGTGCGTTTCCTACACACAGTGGCAATATCCTTTTGACCTTGAGCGCACAATTTCCACACGCAAAATTTATTGACCCGCCTCTGACAGCGACGGCAACGGCGACGGCGGCTACAACTGTGGGCTTGTGTGTCTGACTTGGCTTCAGACTCCTCCCCCACCCACGCCTGGTCTACACTCACAAACAATTTATGGCCTAAAAATGCCCAAAATTAACTAATAATTTATTAAAAATTACTTTAAAAGAGGAGTCAAAGGAAATATTGCCTAGTTATTGGCACAGAACTTAGCTAAAGCGTTTAGGTATTTTTTGGAACTAACTTTTACATATATGTTAAAAATAAACTAATTTTGCCATTACTAGGCTTTTAGTTGTCTATATTTTAGTTCAGCATTGCGCTTATTATTATTATCGCATTTTAATTCATATATTAGTTTTTTTTAAAGCATCTGCTAACTTGCAGCACGTAATTTCTTTGAGTGTAACTGAAGGAAACTCGAAAAAACCCAAAAAAATGAGAATAACATTGGCAACGCCGTGCCGTCGCTGCCCCGCAGTCCGCTCGCAGCTCTGTCTGGCTGCGGCCTTTTAGAAAAGGAAGTAGGTGCCCGCAGAGTTAACTGTTTGGGTGGGAGTGGCAGAGCCAGAGGCAGAGGGAGCACCATTTTGCTGCTTTCTATATGTCTGCCATGTCTGTGTGTGGGACTGTGTGTGAGTGTGTGTGTGTGCATGCGAAACCATTTCTCAGAACCCATCGTCGCTGCGAGTTTACTTTCGTGTCAATAGACGCTTATTAGTGGGCGAGAGTGTAGGGAACATCCTGTCGGGATTTAATAAATGTACGATATAAATACTCTCTTGCGAGTGACTGGCCTTTTTATTTGCCGCATATTTTAGGCGAGTTTGGGTAATAGTTCCTACAATTTATGTAGCTGATAAAGAAACTGTCATCATTTCTGCATTTAATAATAAATTTAGTTATAAACGATACGCAAAATTACGATTAACATGCTTACGATACAGCCTGGCAATATCGTAGAATACCTAACGTAAATATTACGTTACATTATTTAAACTATTCCAAGCTCTGCACCATTACGATACATTTCTCAACGATAGTCAAGTTCAGCACCATGATAACAGTGACGTTGCAGTCACTGTTAGCACTTGTAAAACAAAATTTGAGCCGACAATGAATAGAAAAAACGACAATACATTGCTATAAGTAATATTTAAACAATCAACTTCTATATAGTTAAAATAGTGACACTCACAACGACAAATTCTTTAAAAACTTGGATGAATTTCGACTTTGGCGCATACTGTTCCTTAACAGAACACAAAGAAAAAAGGTAGTAGAGCGTATTTATGCCAAAAAGTGCCAAATTTGGCGTAACAGATGCAACAGTGGTTGCAGTTTTTGACAAGTTAGTTAATTTCACAACCTTCAACATCGAAAACTCTAGTGCATTTAGTGGATGCCACAATCCCAAAGTGAATTCGCTGCATAGTAAAGACACAAACACTTTCTATTCAAGTTCACCACCTTGGTTTGCTTGCAACTCGGTTGGAGTTTCGGTGCGCATCAAACTCATACAACATAAACTTTTCAAAGTTTTAGCTGAGACCCAAACCAGACGCTGGTAAAGCGCTGCCAACTTAAGGCAAGGGTAAACGCAGGCGCTGCCAACCTTAGCAACACTTGGCGCGCAATTTAAATTGTAAATAAAGTGTGTGCACTTACCGTCTAGTTTGTCCAGCCTTTTGTCAATGTTTAGGCATTTCGACATCAGTTTCTCCACCAACAGCGGATTGGCCGAAGCGCTGGTCACAGTCACATAACGTGATTCCTCCGGCGTGCAGTCACCATTGCTATTGTTGTTGTTGTTTAGTAAATCACAAGGCAGCAGAAATCCTAAGAGAAGGTATATTTAGTTGGATTCTAATTGGAAATCAAAGTATACTTACCATTACGCTTAACTGCAGCGGATGCCGAGCTGGAGCCAAAGGCAAGCAGTCCATTGGGATTGCCAGCGTCGCCCAGGCTGGCGCCCACTGAGTCCACCAGGCTCTGCACACTCAGCTGGACATTCTCTTTGGATAGAAGATCATCGCCAGCCACAACGGCGGCTGCCACACTGGCAAAGTCGTCGTCGCTGATGACATTGTTGTTCTCCTCCTAGGAAAGAGAAAGGCAATAGAGGGGAAACAGGCAAAAGCAGAAGTTTCGTTGTTGTTAAAGGGAAGAAAAGAGCAGAGGAAATAAAATTATAAATGGTAAACAATTGCTAGTGTAAAAGAAAATCCACACACACTTGGGATGTGATAACAAAAAGAAGCAAGAGCAGATCCTGCGCAAAGAGTAGATTGAAATTATATCGAAGCTTTATGACTAGGGTTAAGAATGTACTGTATAACAGTGTGTGGTAGCGGATAGTGTGTGGTATGACAGTGTAAGAGTGTGTGGTATGACTCGAAAGTGTATAACAGTGTGTGATATGAAAGTGTTAGGTATGACAGTGTGTGGATTTGAATTGTATAACAGTGTGTGGTAGCGGATAGTGTGTGGTATGACAGTATAAGAGTATGACTGTGTATGGATTGGAATGGTGTTGTATAACAGTGTACGATATGAAAGTGTTAGGTATGACAGTGGGTGGATTGGAAGTGTACTGTATAACAGTGTGTTGTAAGACAATGTTAGGTATCACAGTGTGTCGTATGACAGTCTGTAGTATGACAGTGTAGAGTATAAAACTGTGTAGTATGACAGTCTGTAGTATAACAGTGTGTAGTATGACAGTGTGTGTGGTATGACAACATATGCTGTGAAAGAGTTTTGTATAACAGTGTATTGCATCCCACTGTATAACAGTGTATGTTAAGTATGTTATGTAACAGCTATAGCATCAACGAGTATGCTATGCCACTGTGTTGTATGACAGTGTATAACAGTATGTATGCATGTGTGTGTGTGTGAGTGTGTGTGTAAGAGTGTGAATGAAGTTCAACTTGTCTGTGTTCTTTGGGCGGATGTACATTTTCGACTTTGACCTCAACGGTCGCCAAATCGGACAGCAGGCTCTCGATCTCAAAGTTGCTCTCGGAGAGCGTGCGAAAGAGCTCATCGGAGGAGTCGCTGCCGCAGAGTGGCTCCACCACCACATTCACATTGCGCGCCGCCGTGCCACTCAGCTCCTGGTTGCCCACTGACTGTTGCTGCAGTTGCTGCTGCTGTTGCTGCTGATGCTGCTGCTGTTGTTGGAGTTGCAGATGCTGATGTAGCTGTTGCTGCTGCTGCTGCACTGTTTGCACTGTGGGGTTTATGTTCTCAGCATTGACCGTGGAGTCATCCTGCAAGGGAAGAGGAAGAGAGTGATGAGAAACTGGGCAAGTGATAGGGTAGCAGTCATTCCTCTCACCGCTATGCATGTTGCCAAGTCTAGACCACCAACAAGACGACCATCGTTATCCGGACACCAGAGCAGTGCGTCATCGATAAAGGGCATCGCTGATAGGGCAAAGCCTGCACTGCAAATACTGTTAACTGCCAGCGTTAAGCCGTTTCCTTATGTCCCGTTTCACTTGAAAATATCTATATATATATCTCTATATATATATATGTGTGTGTGTGTGTGTTTGTTTTGTAACAAATTGTAAACTTGTATCACGATTTATATTTGCTCCGTTACCAATGTTAAAAATCTTTTGTATAAATTTCAGTTTTAGGCACTTTTTTATAAGACGGTTTTGGTTTGGTTTCCGATTAACTGTTAATTATATATGTATATAGTTTTTATGTATTAGGTTTTTAATATTACTCTATAAGTTTACAGAGTTTTCCTCGCTTTGCTTTGGACGTGTGTCACTAAACCAAACACAATTCATAAAAGTTTATTCCGAAGACAATTGTGAAATTCGTTTGTTTTGCTTTTAGTTATTGGTATTATTATTGTTTTTACTTTTTTATTTTGATTTTGGCTTTAATTTGAATTTGTATTGGACTTCCGTTCAGCTGCTGTTCGACTGCATAAAATCTGTAATGGAGAAAGAGTAAAAGTTTGTTAGTTAAACAGTTGAGATATGCATAGGGTAAACAGTTTAGTACGAGTAACTAAAGGCTTAATAGTGATAGATAGTGGTGCTAAAACTGACAATTACAAGCCATATATTCTAAGGTTATTTATTATACTATTTGAAGTACAGATGCTTTTTTTCTAGAATAATGTTTAAGGCTGAAGAAAATGGGAAAGAAAGGAGTGGAATCGGACCTCATTGGACTGGGCAAAGCTCAAATTATAGAACTATTTCAAATGGTCTTAGATGAGCTGAATGAACTGAGATGTGAGAAGGAGTCAAAGGCAAGACTTTGCCCATAACAACAGTAGTCGATATAAATACATAGAACTTGGTGATCCTTTCTGAGGAAGATGTAGTAGATGTAGGCATTGGGGTTGTTAGGAAGCTAGGATGGATCTGAATGATCTGTGCTCTGAGAAGGACTCAAGGCACAGTCATTGTCTATAGCTATAGCTGTAGATATGAAGAAGAAGCTGATGATTCTTTCTATTCTATAGTAAGTAGGTATTGGTTTCGTTAGGAACTTAGGATTAATAGAGGAGAGAATTGAGAACTGAGTTCAGTAGAGGCAGCAATAGATCCCACATCAAATCGTAACTAAAAACTAAACTATAGTATGAATTATTTTACATATAATATTAATTACTTTAATGACCATTTCCCATTCTGCATTATGTCGCTTTCCTGTATCACAAACAGTATCTTGTGACTGATGCGCAACAATGCGTCAACAAATGATTGCAACGAAAACAGCGAGAGATGAAATTGTTAATGAAGACGGCGATAGTAATGATGATGATGTGTATGAAGATGGGAAAGTCATCGTCATCGTTATAGCTATTGCTATTGCCATTGCATTGTTTTTAATCATAATTCGCTGTGTGTGTGTTTCGCTTCCGGTTATAACAAAAATTTTCTTTTGTATCAGAGTTAATTTCATTTTAAAGTTCAATAACATTACAAATCGCGAATTACAACATTAAAACAGCAGCAACAGCAACAACAACAATCGCCCTGCCAAGCGGGGGGAGGGGGGAGTTGCAACAGCTGCAGCAGAAAGGCAAACAGCAACAGCTGAAAGAAAGAAAAACCCCGAAAGAAAAACAAAAACAAAGAGTTGCTAACGAAAATTTTGCAAATAAAAGAAAAACCAAAACAAGCTGCAGCAGTTGCAACAACAACTGCAACAACAACAACTGCAACAACAACTTGGAAAAATGCTTTTTACATAACATGTTATTGAACTGCAACAAGTTTTACTGCTGCTGCTGCTGCTGCTGCTGCATTTCGCTCTCTCTTAGCTGCCAAATGCAATGCAAGTGAAAGTCTAACAACAACCAAAGCAAGCAGCAGCAGCAACAGCAGCAACAGCAATGCGCAAAAAGTTCGTTAACATTGAACTACGAAACGAAATACACGACGAGCTTGAAAGCGCAACAGCAACAGCAACAACAACCAGCAACAACAACTACTAACAACAGCAACAACAAGTTGAACATTTTGCCAGTCCCGGCGAGAGAGAGAGTACATTGAACAGCAACAACAACAACTGCAACAACAACAACGATAATCGACATTACAACATTGCGCTGCCTAACACTCGTTGCCGCTGCCGACGTCGACGTCGACGCAGACGCTGGCGTCGCTGCTGCGCCTGCGCTGGTTTTTCCATTGCATGCTAGTTTGCAGTTTGTTATTGTTGTTGCTGCTGCTGTTGTTGCTGTTGCTGTTGTTGGTGATGCGCATGCGGCGCGGAAAACTCGTTTTTTCATTATTCAATACAAGCAGCTGGCGGCTATTCACTTTTCTGCTGCAAGTTCATAGAAGAAAACTTGAAAAAGAAAAGCCAACAACAACAGCCACTGCTGCAGCTAGATTTGCATTAGAAATTGTTATGGTTATTGTTGTTGCTGCTGTTGGTGGCGCCAGCAACTGTTGCTGCTGTTACTGCCGCAATCTGCCTAATGCGCAATGATTACAAGCCAGCCGAGTCGTTTATGCAAAATATTGCCTTTGTTTATAACTAATAACAGAGCCATAGAACAAGCAGACTCACGCACAGCAGAGCGGACAACGCTGCGTATGCTTAATCTATGATTAGTTTGGGCTTAGGCTGAAGAGAAACCAGCTAATGCACCACACATTTGATTAGGCCTAAACACACGCAGTGTAATGCAATGCATTCAGCTGCGGGCATTTCCTGCACTTAATGTGAAAGATATATTTCGAATAACTATTTTATGCCATAGACTAAACATTGAGTATGAGAATTAGAGTCAATTCAGTTTATGCTCTGACTGCAATTGCATTATTAGGAGATTTGTGGCAAGAGATTGAATGAGAAAATATAGAGTTTAATTAAATAGAGCATAAATTCAAAGTGTATTCTTTTTATGAGATACAAAGTCTTATAAGGAACTCATTAGCGGAGCAAAAAGTACACTAAAATGAATAAATTTATATTGAAATGCAAATGAAAATACAATCAGAAAGAAATGAAGTATTTTATACAGAAAACTTCAGTGAATTTAACTGAATTTAAAGACATTAGTTTTTAGTTTAAGTTATGAAAGCAAGGACGTCTTGAAATAAGAACTTGATAAGGTAAATATGAGTATAAAATACTTATGAGTACTTATAAGAGATTCAATCTTATTTCAAGCATTCTTAGCTAAAGCCTTAATTTCCAATAAGCTAAGGAATCTGAGACGGTTCATAAAAGCCTCAGGCTGGTCTTAAATCGAAGTAGTCGGAAATGATTAAATTTGCCCATGCGGTACCACAATGGGCCTCTTTTGGCCTAAGTGAGCTGAGGTCCATTCCTCAGCTACCGCTCAACCTAACCTAACCTAACATATCTAGAGCCTTTGTAGAGAAGAATAATATATTTAATAATATTTTAATAGTAATATTCTGACTTTAAAACTGTCAACAGAAGATAGCGATAAGAATAAGGTAGAATAAGTACTTCATTATAGAAATGGAACAGCTACTATATCACAAAATAAAATCAATGTTGCTGAAGGAAAATTACTTTAGTAAAGGCAAAGGACTAGGAGAGTAGAATAGGGAAACTGATTGCAAGTATACATATATTTTTTATAGCATTTATATTTACTCTAATATATTATTTACCTTATTTACCTTAGTCTACTCAAAACGTAAAAGTGTTCTATACTTACTCTAAGCTACTTTTAATACTTTTATTATATTTTGTTTAAACACTCACCTCTGCTCCGGAATATCCGCTTTATGTCTACTCCTCCAATGGTTTCCGCTTCACGTGTTGTAAATATTGTTGCACGTTGTTTAATAATATTTATGTATATATGTAGAATTATTGTATATTATTGTATGTATATTTATAACTCTAGTTTGTATAAAACACAGTTTGTATTATCCACAAGGCAGTGTAGAGTATAGTCCACGATATAAGTGTGTGTATTATCAATTGGATTACTGTTGTCATTGGCAAAAGTAGCAGTAGGAGCGTTGGGGGATCAGGGGTGGGGGGACAGCAGCGGGAAGATGAAGTTGAAGTCTCTTGCTTGTCGCTTGTGTCACTTGTGGCGCTGCGATGGTGCGTTGGCTTTTATTTTACAACGTATGCGATAGATATACAGATATAAAGTTTTATTGTCATTAGCAACATGGCTGACATTGACCAAATTTGCATGTGTTCCCAGTTTTCCGCTTTGGGCACGCATTTATGGTGTTTGAACGTGCGCTGAGGCATTTAGGTCTCTCTGTGGCCGCCGGCACCCCGGGGACGTGGTGGCAGGGGAGCGGGGTGTTGGGGGCAACGTCCCCCGGCAGTGTTGCAAGCTGTGTGTGCAGCTCTATCTCAGCTTGCTGTCGATGCGTTGCTGCAATTAGAAGGGAGAAATTGGATTAGTAATGAGATATAGAGTGAATTAAGATCGAATAAGGCAATTCCACGAGAGTCATTTCTAAGGCATTAACATATTGCTAATTGAAAGAAATGTCTAAAACGTTATAGATTCATTTAAAGTGGGAGCATGCCACATATTTCCAATGAATCGATAAGCATTGCGTGTTAGATAGTAAAATACTCAAAAATACTGAGAAATTTCGCAGTGAACGGAAACATTTTTGCTGCTTTTTCATAAATGTCTAAAAATGTAACATTTTTGCCTTTTGGCAGTTTCTACAGAGAAGCTTCTGACATTTCAGAAAATGCCTAAAAAAGGCCAAGTGGAATTTGGCTAGGTTAAGTAAGGTTATGTTAGGTTAGGTTAGGTTAAGTTAGGTTAGGTTAGGTCAGCTACCCCTTTGGGGTCCACTAGCTCACTTAGGCCAAAAAAAGCCTATTATAAAATTGAATTTTACTATTATATATCTAAAGTCTACTACCTATAATCGTCTTTAACGGCAATTAGACTCTATAGCATACATTTTCAACATAAAAACTACTCCACGCATGTTTACTGTAGTACTATATACTAATTAACTAAAACACCGCTATTTATGCCTTTTGCTTCGCAGTTTGACATAATTTAATTAGTTTATAAATTGATAAATAATGCATAAGCCAAGCGTTGAAAGCTCAGCTGTATACTTAATGCTCATACTCATTATAGTAGTAGTAGAATCACACGCGCAAAAGCTCGTCGGTGCAGAAGCTTTTCGTAGGCAACAACAACGCGAGCTGAAAGCTACGCAACTGCGTTTGACTCTCGCTCTTTGGGCAAAGAGTTGATCGCACGTCTGTGTGAGTGAGTGAGTGTGTCTGTGTAGGGGGCGGGGGTGTAGTGCGAAGTGTGACCAGAGGGCGTGTTAGAGCGCCGGCATCTTTGACCGTTTTGCTACTTACATTGTTGCCGCTCATTTACTGCGTAAATAGTATGCTTAACGCGCGCGCTCTCTCTCTCTCTCTCTCTCTCTCTCAGTGACTTGTTTGTATTAGCTTTTGCAGTGCTGTATGAGTGTGAGTGCGTGTGTGTGTGTGTGTATTTATAATGTTTCATGTCTGCTTGTGTATGCAGCGTGACCTTCTCACACTGTCATGGCTACGTATAAAAACTGTATAAAAATAAAAGCTTTCGTTTTATAATTTGTATGCAGCTCCAAGTGTGTGCGAGTGTGCGAGTGTCTGTCTGTGTGTGTATTATTCTGTGTGCGTGAAGAACTTAAGGCGACTCGTGCTTAAACGACAACAACAATAGCAACAACAACAACAACAACAAAAGCTGCAACAACAATTGTGTTTCATTGAACAAAATATTATTTATGTTCCGCTCAAGATCGCGTATTTGCCAGCTTAATAGTTGTTGTTGTTGTTGTTGTGTTAGTAGTAGTTGTTGTTGTTGTTGTTATAATAGTTGTTGTTATCTTTGTTGCTGTTGCTGCTGCTGCTTGCATAGCTTAGACGTCAGTGTCTCTGCTTCACTTCCGACTTCGTTTGGCTTGAGCGATTAGCTCTGATAAAACAAACATATTAAACTATAATAAATAATACTTTAATCTAAACATAAATACATAGATATGTATGTATGTGTGTATGTTGCACTATTCTTCTCAAGGTCATTCGGCATGTGTTGTTCTATGGCTCTGCGATTTATTTGCCTCATTTACATAATTTACAGTTGGCTGTAATTTAGACACTGTCCTTTGACTAATTAACACTTGCTAAAAAGCAAAACTACATTATTTATTTATTTATGATAAGACTATAAAGACACAGAAAACAGAAAACAATTTAGCAAGTGGGCAAAATTGTAACCTTCCTCCAAATGATTTTTCTCTAACCGCAACGGGGTGTAAAAAAAACATAATTAGTTGCATGGCAAGTTAAGTTTGCTGTTAGCTATGCTTGTTGTTGTGGCAGTAATTGTTGTTGTTGTTGTTTATCGTATTGTTGTAGCTGTAGCCTTCTTTTCAGATCGATTCAAGTTTAAGGTCGAACCCTAGGCCTCAGAGTCTAGACGACAGACAATGGCTGTACTCGACCCTTGAGTCGCTAATACCCACTAATGTGTGTTGAGCAGGGTGTTTGTAATGCTCTATACTAGTATTATTATTATTGTTGTTGTTGTTGTTGCTATGAGTGCTGTGTTGTTACAGGTTGTGCGACCAAGGGCATAGCGAATGTTGTTAGTTGAATGTTGTAGTTGCACGCACATTTATGGGCCATAGACAAACATACATACGTACATACTATACATACTTAGGTACATACATTCAACAGATGTAGTATGTATATATTTATACATATATCTCAAGTACAACAACTGCCTAGCGCCGATCTAACGGCACTTTTACTAGCGACTGTCGTATTACATGTGACAAATTCATTGCAAGGTGTTGCACTAGCCCCCCCCCCCCCCCCTCCTCACCACCCTTGCCCCACACCTTAACTTCTCGTTAGTCAACTAATTAGTTCCGACTTCAGCTTAAGTTATCAAACAGTGGAACAAAAGAAACAAAGATTTAATAATCTTGGCCAGATTATTCCCAAATTATGATGAATACGACAGACTATGTACTAGAGTAGATATATTTAGGTGTAAGACATTTCCACTACTACAAATTTGCACTGAAATAATGTAGGCATGTATGTAGTATGTATGTATGTAGTATGTATGTATGCAGTATGTATGTATGTAGTATGTATGTATGTAGTATGTATGTATGTAGTATGTATGTAGTATGTATGTAGTATGTATGTAGTATGTATGTAGTATGTATGTAGTATGTATGTAGTATGTAAGTATGTATGTCTGGCATGTAAATATGTCATTCTAATGTAGGTGTGGGCCAATTAGTCGACGTCTGGGTATCCACAGAAAACTGCGTAATATCAAAGAAAAATAACAGTGTATGCCGACTAGACTAAACCATGTCAAAAAGAAAAATGAGAATTTATAGAATTATTTTATACTATTTGCACTTGGAAAGGTGAAAGGGTGTTTGCAGCTTAAGCTGCTGGGAAATGCAGTAAATACTAGGTGTAACTAATGGAGGGGATGGAGGAGACTACAGAGTAGCGGGCGTAATGATCGATGGCATGGGATATCAGCCAGGTTCGACTGGGTATACTTATGCGCTTCTACACAGTCAAAAATTGTAGTTATACTCCAATATCTTTAGTAGTTTTTTGCTGTGTATCCTTTTTACTGTGCATTTTTCTGCGGCTATAACTTTTATTTTCCATTAATCGAGGATTCTATTACAACTTCTAGTACTTTTTCCAGTGCTTTTTCTACTACTGCTTCCACTACTTTTTCTACTACTTATTGTATTAGTTCTTCTTACTCCTATACTTCTACTACTTTTTCTAATAGTCTGTCTACTTCTTCGTCTACTACATAATCCTTCTTCCAATCCATCTACTACTTACTGCTCTTGCTCCTTCTAATCTTCTACCACTCCGTCTACTACCACGTCTTCTAGCACTTTTTCTCCTATTATATGTTACTACTATTAATTCTTCCTCTTCTCCGACTTCTTCTTCTTCTTCCTCGACCAGTACAAAGTCTCCTCGAAATCTAACAAGCATCTGAGTGCGTCTGCGCTGCTGTGTGATTATAAATTCTTGAGCCAAGACTTATTTATGCAATAAACGCTCTGACCCCCTGCCTGAAACAAAAGCGGTTTTAGCCGAAAAATCTACTGATTAACCTTGGGATATATGCATGTGTTTATGCATACATAACGACACACAAACACACACACATACACACTACATAACTAAAGTATGTTTTGTGTGTGTAGTAATAATTAAAGCCAAGAATGTGATCAAATCTGATGACAAGTTGAAAGATGACGAACTGAAAAACTAACAAAGAACTACAGACACACACACACACACACACACACACGTACACACTCGCACAAGTTGTTGTGCTGTACTAAGAGAGCGCAACTTGCATTCTAATAAATTAAATGAAATAGCCATAAATTCATGAGTTAAATGGAAAATTTATGCAGCGCCTTAAATAGTGCGATGCGAATCGAGTGGCATAGGAATAGGAATAAGAAGAAGAAGACAATAAAGATATAAGCATGAACATATTACTTATTATGCACACTGTACAATAGAGTGGAAAATCTTAAATGTCGCGCCTATTGTTCTTGTTGCTGTTGTTGTTGTTGTTGTTACTAAACTGTAAATTCAAAATAAAACACATAAAAAAGAGCAGCAGAAAACAGAAACAGAATAGTCAAGCGCTACTAACCTTAGACAAGCGAAACAAAAGCAAAAAGCAGAAAGCAAAAGCAAAAGGCAAAAGCAAAAGGCATAATACAACACGTATCTAACTACAA
This sequence comes from Liodrosophila aerea, assembly GCA_035045005.1. Classification (NCBI taxonomy): domain Eukaryota; kingdom Metazoa; phylum Arthropoda; class Insecta; order Diptera; family Drosophilidae; genus Liodrosophila; species Liodrosophila aerea. Next base: position 340,040 of record JAWNNL010001293.1, read on the forward strand.
AATATACACACATACACACACACACGCTTGTATCTGTGTATCTGTATAAAATACGCAACCTTCAAAAATCTAACAAAGCAAACTTGTTCAATAGTCATATGCGTATCAGGAAGTCAACATTTCAAGGATTGACTCATTGAAAAGTCGAATGCGACGACGACAGAAACAAGTTAGTCGCTACACACACACACACACACACACAGACACGCGAACACTTACACGCACTAATACACACACACACACACTCGCTCTCGCACTTACATTAGACGAAAACTTTGAAAAGCGCGCCGGCAAAATGCAGTGCAAAAAAATAATAATAATTTACAGTAAAGCACACTCACACACACACACACACACACACGCATACAACTGCAGTTCTCTGCTCTCAGAGATCAGTTGCAGTTGCAGCAGCGCTTGCCGACTGCAGTCAGCGCTCTTCCCTTTGGCACACGCAATGAGCGAGCTTTTTCCAGCGACTGTCAATGTGTGTGTGAGCGCTCTTTCTGCTGCGCTCTCTCTTATGCGTATGCACTGCCCTCTCTTACGTTACGTTTGAACTCTCTGTCGAGTGTGCTGCTGCTTCGACTGCAGTTGCTGCTGCTGACTGCGCTCGCTGCTGCATTGTTAAATAAAAAGTGCAAATACCGTAAGATTTGTTGGTTTGAAATGTTGTTGTTGTTGTTGTGGTTTCTGTTTTTGTTTTTGCTGCTGCTGCTGATGCTCCAGCTACAGCTACAGCCACAGCATAGCGGTATAATTTTACTTTTCATTGTGAAATGATTTCAAAATTAAAAGTTATCTCACATGAGGTAATGCCCAAATGATTTAGCTTAAATTATAAACAGTTTAAATAAAAGGGGGGATAAATTCGCTAAAGGCTGTGCAATATTTATTATAATTGAGGGTATTCCTTGAAGTTTCATTTACTTAAATTGTTTTAAATAGTAGTTTTAGAATTATTGATGAACTATCAAATTATCAAAATGACGAATAAGAAAATTTAATTTAAACAAAAAGGGAGATGATATAAATATATGATATATTATAATTAAGGGTATTCCTTGATGTTTTTTTTACTTTTACTTCTTAAATAATATTTATAGAATTATTGACTAACTATAAACCAACTATAAAATTATCAAAATGACAAGTAAAAAAGTATTAAAAATGTATAAACCTATACAAATATATATCACTTTAAAAAATAAATAAAAGTAGCTCGCAGAGGCTATAAATAAATATTAATTCTTTAAATAATAACACAACTTTTACGACTTGATTCGCAAACAAAATAAATTTCTATAAATGCTGCAGTTATTTTAAGAGATTTATGAGCAGTGCCAATATTAATTATCTGCATTAACAAGTTGATGCCTGACCATGCTTAAAAGTTCAATATGTGAAACCTTCAACCGTTTTGGGTATTTTGGTATTTGGTTTCCCAAAATCGGGTTCAGCGCTCAGATTCAAGGCACTAACACAATAACCTAGCCCAAAGTCACAGTCGCCGTCACCGTCACAGTCACAGCTGGAGTCACAGTCACAGTCACCGAGACGCGGGCTACACTTCTGTCAGCCAACGTACGAGTATTTCATTTCAATAACGCGATAACTTCTTCAACAAAAACCGAAAACGAAAACCGAAATACGAAAACCGAAAACTTCAATTGAAATTCGTGGCGTCGATCGCAGGGAAGGTCGTTGCATTAAAAAGAGTTTATTGACCAAGGAAACTTTTGCCGAAAATATGAAACAAAAGCGCGCGCTCACAACAATGACGCTGCGTAAGCTGCACCACAGACGAAGTAGAAGAAGAAGAGCAACAATAACAACAATTTCGCAGCGACAGCGCTGGCGGCAGAGGCAGAGGCAGTGCGCCCACAACTTACGACGCGCACGCTCGCACTTCGTCTCGCACTCCTTTCATGGCAACAACAACAACAAGAGCAGCAGCAGCAACAGCAGCAGCAGCAGCACTTGGGAAAGGTCAACGAACAACATTGCCTCCGTCGGTCAAAAGCAGAGTTCACACGTACACACATACACACACACACGCATACGACTGCATTGCATACAGCAAACGGCTGGCAAAAATTTGTTGTTTTGCTTTTGCTTTCGCGTTGAGTGAAGTGAAATGAGTGTAAAGTGAGTGGAGTGGAATGGCATGCAGTGAATGAGTGAATGTGTGTGAGTGTGTGTGTGTGTGTGTGACAGCCTTGTCTTTTGGCAATGACTCACACATACACACACTGGCACACACTTTAACTGGAGCTGAGTAATTAATTATTTATTAATTGTTACTCAGCATTGAGCTATTTTCAAGCAATGCAGCGCTGGGCTGAGGCGGAGGCAGCGGCAGAGACTGCGCAGCGACAGCGTGTGAGTTGTGAGCTGAGAGAGTAGGGGCAGGGCTTACGCTTACGCCTACGCCAAAGCGAGCGTCACTCGGTTTCATTCACTTTTGTAAACCTAAATAAAAGCGCCGCTGCAGCCGCTGGTGCTGCTGCTGCCGATGCTGCTGGCGCTGTTGCTGTGCAGCGGCTGCGATGCGACGCAACGCGAGATCAACGCACTTTGTGTGTGAGTCTGCGTGCCTGTGTGTGTGTGTATACGCATTGCATGCATGTGTGTTGATCCCACGAAACAATTTGCCGTTTAATGCACCCCGAAAAAGCAGAAAACAAAAACAACTGCAATGACTCAATCGACTCGGCGATTTATTTGAGTGCTTTTGCTGCGCTTTGAGTGTAATTTATGCATTTTTTAACATTTTCAATTTGCATGCAGAGTTTTCACTTTTTAAATATTAAACAACGCGGCAACTGTAGGCTCTAAAGAAAATACAATTTTAATTTAAAGAAAAGCGATAGAAGAGCGCGAGAAAAGTTGTAAATAAAATTATAAAAATAAAATGTAAAATATGTAAATTTCAAAGAGTCAAAATGGCAAATTCCTGCCGGGCCTGAGAGCTGACTCTGAGCAGCAGCAGCATCGAACGCCCCGGATACAAATACAATGCACTTGGCCAATGGACAGTGGACAGGGGACAGTGGACAGTGGACAGTGGACAGTGTCCGACGTACAGACCACGCTTGAAGCTGAAGCTGTAGCTGTAGCTGTGTGTAGTTGCAACTGCAGCCTGGACTGGCGGTATGAAACTTGTTTGAAAGTTGCAATTGTCGATGAGGCAACCGCCAGCCCGAGCCACAGTTGAGGAAGCAGCAAGAGCTGCAGCGGGCGGGTGGGGAGGAGAGGAGAGGCGACGAAAACGTTGCAATTTCTGTGTTTTTGGCTAAACTTGAAAATTATGGCTTACACGATAAAACAATTAGGAAAATATTTTAATAAAATATTTAAGATAATATTATAGGAAATGGCGAAGGAAAATGCTTGAAAACATTAATTAAAGCAATTAATTGAGTGTAAAATGTATGAATATGTATTATAAGGGGAGATTTCATGTATGAATTTATTAATATAATTAATGAAAATTAATTGAGCAAATAACTCGTTAAATTATTTATATATGTAGTAGTTAAATCACAGAAATACCAAGTTAAGTAAAATGCTTTAAAATTATATTGAAATTAAAAACAAAATTATCAATTATATGTTAATTATATTGTAGATATAAAATTAAAATAAAATACATAAAAAATATATGTGAATACTTCGGTTAAAATAATTTAAAAATAGAAAACTTTATAGCTTAATTTACTACTTTTTACTCGTTTATTTATTAATATGTGTAGTAGTTAAATCACAGAAAACCAAGTTAAATTAAATGCCTCAAAATTATATTGAAATTAAAAAGAAAACTATCAATTTAAATAAATTAAAAAAGGAATTATATTGTAGATATAAAATTAAAAAAATACATCCAAATATTTCAGTTAAAATAGTTCAGAAATAAAACAGTTTACAGCTGAATTTACTACTTTTTACAACTTTTCTTTCCATGCACCTTTACCCTTTACCTTTACCGAGGGAAAGTGCTCAGCTCCATCTTGGAAATTTCGTTAAGGATTAGATTAGGGTGAGCATGGCGCTGTCTCTGCGATAAGGCGTATGAAAATGGCATAGAAAATTAAGAAAATAAAACGAAAATGTGAGTAGAAACTAAGCTAAAAGCAGATACTGCTGCAGCATCGCAATATAACAAAATTGTGCATAAAATGCAACGCCACAAAACGCAAATAAACATCATGAGCAGCAGCAGGAGCGGCAGCAGCAACAACAACAACAAGAAGAAGAGGCAAAACTATTCATACATAGACTGGGCAAACCAAACATTTGAAGATATCCATAAAACTGGCCGTGCCTCAAGCCCCAACCATGCCCATGCCCAACATGCCAGGCAACATTAGAAAACTGCAACAACAGCCGCAGCAGCAGCAGCAGCAGCAGAGAGCAGCAACAACAGCAGCAACAACAACAACAGCCAAATGCTCTGTGAACAAGGCAAATGACAGCGACGTCTCAGCTGCAGTCGCTGCGCCGCTGTCAGCGTCGACGTCGAGTGTATGCATCAAAAAACAGACAGTAAATCTGATTGTTTGGGGTAATTGAACTTTCTTAAGAAATTGCGACATGTACACTTTGAAAAGCTCTGGATTTGCGAGCAGCAGCGTCAGCAGCAGTAGCAGCAAGCAGCAAGCAGTCGAGACAGCGACGAAGCAGCAGGCAGCATAGTAAGCAGCGGCAGAAGCAGCGGCAGAAGCAGCGGCAGAAGCAGCAGCAGCAGCAGCACACAAATGTACGCCAATGACCGAGTTCGGGTGAAAGACCTTCGATAACCATCATCATCATCATTCGCAGAGCAGCAACGGCAACATCATTAGCGAGTCCGAGTCCGAGTCGTTCGCAACGTAGTCATTGCACTAGCTGACACAGCCAGCAAAACAAAAACAAAGCACAACACACAACACAACACAAACACAAACACAGGCAGAAGCACACAGTGAGAGCCAGAGAGAGAGAGAGAGAGAGAGAGAGTGTGTGCTTGGAAGAGAGTCGCGCCAAACGCCAAAGAGTTGACGCTGACTGCAGTGCGAAAAAATTCATTGAACTAAATATAGCTGTATGTGTGTGCATGTGCATGTGTGTGCATACAGACGAAACAAAGAGCGCAGCACGCGATGCAGGCTCTCTCGCGCGCGCACTCTCTCTCCTACTCACACATACTAAAACAAAAGCGAGGGAGTTGTTGCTATTGCTGTTGCATTTTTGCATGTGCATTTGTTGTTAGTTTTTATTGTTATTGCTTTTCGCAATTTCGAGGTGCATGGCAAGACCTCAACTAAGGCTAAACTTGTGTGCACGTTGTACAGTTGTTGTTGTTATTGCTGTAGTCGATGTTATTGCTGTTGTTGCTGTGTTTGGGGGCTATTGAGATAGGCGCACGATGTGATCAGTGCAGTTCAAACTATGAAAGCCTTGGCTCGGCATTAAGTTTGGCGCGTGTTGCTGCAGTTTGGCGAGCACTGCCGCCGCTCAAACTGTAACAGCAGCGGCACTTTACAGTTCTAGCCCACACACAGGGCATATTTATTGATTGCTTCATTTATTACTAGCTATTTTAATGAGCATGATTAACTAGCATATTTAATCATAGGTTTTTAGTTTAAAAACACACAAATTGCTTATGCACAGTTTATAAATACTATTACAGCACTTATATGAGGGTAGAGAGTATCATCGGCAGCAGCAGCAGCAGCACAGCGAACAGAGGGCATTTTTGGCTTGGAGTTAAAGTGAATGTACTTCTGCTCAGCCGAACTGAACGCGTCAATGCACTGACGCTGACGTAGCCTCAGAAGCAATGACACTGATCCTGGCGTTGACCTCAGACGACGCAGGGCCATTGCCGGCGGTAGTGGGAGCAACACCAGCAACAACAATCGGCAACAACAACAAAATACAAAATTTCAGTTTCATTTTCGATGCTTGCTTGATTCTCGACTTAGGTAGCCTCCACTTCAACTTAATGTTAATTATTATGCTTGAAGCTTTTTGGGCAAGGTCATTAAACAGCACAAAAAACACTACAGCAACAGCAACAACAACCACAAAATAATAAGAAACATACATAAAAAGAGAGCTATGACTGGTGCTATGGCAACTTCTGTTTCTGCTTCTTAGCTCAGCCTGAGCGTAGTTCGTTCGTTCGTCCACTTCTGCTCTAGGTTTCTTTATTAAAAGTATTTTAGTTCGTTTTTGGCTCGGTTCGTTCATTCGGTCTTAATCAAGGTGAGTAACCTTGGCCTTATTTTCGAGCAGCGCACTCTTTGCCACACACAACTGTATCTCTGTGTGTGTGTGTGTGTAGCGCTCACGCATTGCCAAAAAAAAAAGCTAGCTACGGCGCTCACCGAAAGCGTCGCTCACGAAGGCACAGCCGAGGCAGAGGGCGAACGGCAATTGTTGCTGCTGCTGGCATTGTGGAAGGTCATGATTTTTTCGGCTGTTGAGTGTCTGAGTGTGTGTGTGTGTGTGTGTGTGTGTGTATTGGTGAGTGACTTTACGCGATTTGCTTTGGGCTTTGCCGAAAACTGAATATGAATGTGAATGTGATTTCCTTGCTCTAAACTTTATGCAAAACTCAAATTGTATAGAATAATGTCACACACACACACACACACATGGCAAACTGAAATTAAGGCACTGGTTAAGTGTTAGTCGAGCATTTAGTATGTTTGACTAATTTGTGCAGAGCCTGGGAAATCATTTCGACTAGATTGAACCCTTTGTTACTATTGTCTATTTCTTGATTTATGATACGCAGTTTACAAATTTGAATAATTTTCGAGAAATTTTCCTCATTTTGACTTTAATTTCAATATGAAATATAATTAATTCATTAAACTTATTTTATTTTATTTTTATTATATTTATTATGCGCAGTTTCCAAATTTGAATAATTTTCAAGAAATTTTCTTCATTTTGACTTTAATTTGAAATATAAAATACATTAAATTTATTATACTATTTTATTTATTTATTTTTTTTTTATAAAATTTGTATCATATTTATGACTCTCAGTTTTAATTTGAATTTACTTTAATTTTAATGTAACTTTTCTTACATTTGCTTTTTATATAAATATGCCTACATTATTATTTAAATTTTAAGTATAAAATGAATGTAATTTATTATATTCAATTTTTTATTTATTTGTAAATATTTAAAAAATTTTAAAAAATTCGACTTCAATTTAAAATTGTTTTAAATTTATCATTTAATTTTTAGTTACTACATTTTATTCATCAAATTTTGCTTAAAATCAGCTTTAAGTGGAAAATATAGCTCCAGTGCACAGCACGTGCTATGCCACTTGTTGCCCTTTGGCAGTGGCCAATGCAAGTGCCACTCCATATGTATACACACACACACACACTTACACACTTACATGCATATTAATGTATTATACATGTATGCTGTATCTGAAGCATGCATAATCAAGAGCCAAGAGCCAGAGCCCAGAGCTGAGCTTAACTGAGACACGCCACGGCTTGCACTTGGCCTTGCCGAGTGCCGCTTCGTGGTCACCTTGAACCTCAATGTGCCGAATGTTGTGTATGTTGTGGGGGCAGCATTAACAGAAAACAACCGAAACGAAACCCAAAAGTAGAAGCAGAAAAAACTGAAGCTGAAACTGAATCTGAATCTGATCTGTGCAGTTTTGCGTCGAGTTGGCAGTATGTGCTTTTTGCTGGCTTTTCGTTAATTGTTGTGATGTTGGTTGGGCAACAAACCAAGCACAGGCGACATGAAACAATAACAATGCACACACACAGAACGCTGGCTGGTTAACGAAAATGAAAATAAATATGTAAGAAAAGAGAATTAAAAGTAAAATAATAAACTTAGCGGTCGCAGACCCTACAATAACAAAACGTGACTTAAGGCTAAACAACATAAAATTACTACAGCACTTTTTGTTAAGTTTAACTTTAACTCGATGCGTTGTCTCGCTACGACTTTAAATATTGAAATTATTCATACAGACAGAGGGACAGTCAGACTGACAGACAGTCAGACACTCCGAGTTATAATACCAACGTTTATGCTTTGGCTTAGAACTAGTTTTCGTATGCACGATACATCTGCCTAGGGCATCCAAGGCCAATAGCTTCTAAACCTATCTATCTAGCAGTCAACCTGTGTGTGTGTGCGTCCAAATCCATTTGTTTTGCGCGCACACACTGCGTATACGTAATGTGTAAGGTTGCGCTTTATCAAGCATACGCAGCGTTGTACGCTTATCAGTCACAGAAGTTAGCGCTTGCCATTACTAGCATTATATTTAGCCAAAACATTAGAGTTGCGTGGTTTATGGACTATTATTAGTTATTATCTTTCAGTGTCAATCTACAAGTGCTCGAGAGATATATGGATCAAAAGTCTGCATTAAATTAGAGCCAAACTGGTTCAACGCTGCTCAAGAAAATCTGATTAAATTACCAACATATTATGCTAGTATAGAGTAAAGTGTGACTAAGAGTTACTAAGTTATAAATAAATAAACTCGTAGTGAAAGAAGTTGACATACATAAAGCGCAGATTTTATTCTCTATTTGCGAACAGTTTTACAGGCGCGCACATGCGCTACACTTGCCTACAAATGTTTATTTCTAATGCACAAAAGTGCATAGTACATGCAATAGTAGTGTGTGTGTGTGTGTGTGTGTGTGTGCGGCGGCAACATGCTTAGTATAGATTTTGAATGGTTGCGCTTTATATTGGCCTCCGAATGTGTCTAGCTTCAATAGCAGGCCAGGGTCATGCGACACCGGGGAGGAAAAACTGACGCGAAACGACGGCAAGGCACACACACACACGCACACTCACACATGCTAGTTGTGTGTGTGTGTGTGTGTGTGTCCGTTATCGGAAGAAAACGCCAAAAGCTTTACAGCAGCGCACACACACTCGCACACACATGCCAGCTCGCGCGCTCGCGTTCATTGCCTTTGCAAAAGTTTCGATCTCTCCCGCTGCCGCTCTCTCTCCTCTCTCTGCGCTCCCGCTCTTATGTTGCCCTGACATTAGAAGAGCAAATATGCATAGACTTTGGCAGTGTTAATTGATTGAATATAGGAAGATAACAAACCATCAACTCAAGAGACTAAATTCTCGCCTTATCGGGCGAGTGCCCAACACACAGATAAAGCATTCAGGGTCTCCCCTCGCATAGTACCCAATATTATTATTATTATTATTATTATTATTGTTTTGTCTATCGTTCTTTACTTTTTGGCAAGTCTCGGCTGGGTTTTTATTTGCTTGTGAGGTTGGTCAGTGTTGAAATTTGAATGTGCTGCTCTGATCTCACTCGAGTCGAATAACCTTTGTCATGCACTTGGTAATTGTTTATAATTATAAATTAGAAATAAATTGCATTTTAAAATACGCTCGCCCTATATTCGCCAGCGTAATTTATAGCCGTTTCTATATTTGTATTTCATATAATTAATTTGCTCGCAAAAGCCAAAAATCTAAGGCAACTTCGGACGCCTGATCTCGGCTTGAAATGATAATTTATAAGCTTGTCACTATCGTGTCGAAGGTCTCACCCATCATTTGAATTGCCAATCTTTTGCTCTTTCGTCTCGATTAGCTCTGAGCCAAAACAAACAAAAATCCGCAACAAAACCCCAAACGAAACTTAATCGATATAGTATACAAATTCATACATTAAAGCATAAATAATAATAAAAAGAAACAGCAGAAATCAGAAATAAATTTTACGCTGTTGTTAGCAGATTTTTTTGGGTATTGTCTCGAGTTTTAATTATTGGTAAATTGTAATATTGAAGACCACAAAACTGGGACAATGCTCTGTCTTGGACTCGACTCGACTCGAGGTTTGGTAATTCGAGTGCACTACAGAATTAAGTGCTAAATCAATCAAGAAAAAATGTTAATAATGAAAGTGAAAATATTGCAACATTTTGCTGTTAAATGAATCACTTTAAGCAGATATATTTTACTAGGAATTTGAGTAGATTTGCTTTACATTTTATTTAATGATTGGGACTAAGTATCTGTCTGTTTTATTGCTGCTAAAAATCACATGACTCATGGCATGCAATATTTCACATACACACATGCCGTTATTTCCCTGCATTTTCATATGTGATGACGAAATGTGAGCATAGAAAGCTTTTTGCATTATTATTCCACTTGTTAATCGCTTCCTGCATTTTACACTATTTTTTTATAATTTATAAATTCTGTAAATTTTGTATTATTATTGCTATTAAATATGAACAATAGTGCATCATATTATGTATTTTAATAAGCTCTATGTCCGCTCTAGTGTCGTGGCCTTCAACTCTTCTTACAAATCGTCATACGCTGCGTATGCGCAATGTGAGAAATGGATTTATGCACTCACCATTTGCAGCAAAATTAATCCAATTTGGCGTATATCCATTATGTTTTCCAACTGTTGATATATCTGTTGATTTTGCTCTTTTCGCTGCGCTGATAAACGTTTCGATTTATTATTATCTGCTACTAAAAATAGTAACTACTTGCACTTGATGCAGCTAAAATGGCTGCCAGATGCTAATATTTGCATAAAACTATTGTAAATATTACGTATAAAACACTGTGAGGCACTGTGTGGAACTGCCGCTTGCACTAGGGGGGCAGTAGGCGGCAGTGGGTGGCAGTGGTGGGCGTGGCTTGGTGGAAATCCAGCGGTAGCATAGACGTTGTCGTTGTCAAAATGCGATAATTACACAAGATATTTGCCAATTGCGTGGCATTTTGGCAGTGAACTCGCATTCACATTCACACTCACACTCACACACTATTCATTATTCACTTTTACTATTTGAATTGATTTTGGATTAATAGCTCGTTGCAGTTAAACGAGGATCCGTTGGCCCGGCTTGCTATGGTTCAGGTCAGTCTTGCTGGAGCAAATTGATTACTTTTTCTGGCTTGATTAGGTGAGGGGGATGACGGGGGGCAACGACGCGCTGCAGTCACAACAATTGCGTTTACGAGTTGATATTGGTATTGGCTTTTGGGCGAAGGTTTCTTTATGTATTTATATATCTCTAGCTGCTGATCGACTCGGTGTATATTTGCACTGTTCGGAATTTGCGACCGTCCGTTACAGCAGTCAGATGAAGACTAAACGCAAGCGAACGCGTTATTTTTGCACACAGCGGTGCACTGAGGCACACACACACACACTCAGACACACACACATGCTCGGACGCTCGCACACATACAGTGAGCAACATTCACAGTGGCAGAGACACGCGCGCGGCCGCTCAAGTTCATGCTCTGAACTTCAAAGCTCAGTTACCTTCATGCACGCTGCCAGTGTGTGTGTGTGTGTGTGTGTGCGTGAGCATAAAAGCGAATGCTCGCTCAGCGAGAGACAGCCGTCTGCAAGAGAGAGAGAGAGAGAGAGAAGCAGTGAGAGTGACTTTTTCGCAGTGAAAAGAGAGCGAAAGTCAACATACACTTGCAAATTGCAACTGTTGCAATGGGAGAGCGCCAGACCTAAGAGAGCCGCATCAACTGCATTAAAAGAGACGCTAAGAGAGTGGCGTATAAACTTAAAACTTTGTTATTATAACTGTATGGAAACAAGCGTGCCTGACACTGTGGCTTTTTTTCATTGATGTACAACATATAAAATTGCAAAATCCGGCGTTGGGCCTCTATGTCGTCTTGAGTGAGGTTGGAATTTTGGGCAAGCCGAACTCATCCGTTTCAATTGTGCTCTGTGAATGCTTCATCATAATCTCTGCTTGGCTAACATATGACAATTGGACACTTACCTTTCCTGGCTTGATGCTATCGGCACCTGGCTCCCGGTCTGGCGCTTCGGGCGCCTTCACAACATCATCGAGGTAGCTGGCATCATCATCCAGAGCCATCTCATCGCCCAAAGCATCGAGTTCGGCCTGCAAGTCATCGTCGTCCACATCGGGCATGCCATAGGTGCGACCCATAGCCTCCTGCACCTCATCGGCTTGCTCCAGCATATCAGCCATGTCGTCTTGCATATCCTGTAGACACAACCCAACATTAAAGTAGCATTCAAGGGTTAGACATTCCAATTACTCACCTCGATTTGATCGATATTGATTTTTTTGTATTCAGTTTTCATTTGCTTGACGCCATCCTTCATGGCCGAGACAGTAGCCTGAGTATCCTTGAGCGATTGGGCAGCATAATTGGCCTGCTCCATGTTGAAGGACTGATTACGCAGAGATTCGGCTTGTTGTTCATAGCTGCAATGAAAGAACCATAAAAATTAACCACTGTTTGGCATTGTGGAAATGATAATGAACTTACGCCTTCTTTTGTTTAAGCACACGGAGCGCCCTTTGTTTCACAGAGTTCTTAGCTGGCGACTCTCGCATCTTGCTCATCTGCTCGCGATATTTGCGCAGTTCTGTTTCCAGCTTAGCAATCTTCTCTTCGATATTGGTAGCCCGAGCATCCACCTAAATATTAATAAACAATAAAATATTCAATTCGCATTTCACAAATTTGTTTATTTCACTTACGCCCGCAATGCAGTCGTTAAGGCTTGGTCCGGGCTCCTTAGGTTTACCACGTCCAAAAAGTCGGTTCATTTTGCAGCTTTTTCAAAAGTTAAAGCGAAAAGTAAATGAATTAACTTCCAAATTTGCGTAGAATTTGGTTTGATGACTAATTTGTGCTTTTTGTCCAATTTGTAAACAGCTGTCTAAGCGATATACTTCTTATCGATAGTTTTGCAGCCCTGCCTTTGCGATAGTTCAACACAGTTGCCACACTTGGTGTTTTTACACCAAACCTGGTGTCATTACTTTAAACAAATGGAAATAACTGGAAAACACGGCAAAACTAAATAAGGTGTGACTTTTAATAAATATAACTTACTTGTACTTGTATTTATTTAAATTTTGCGCACTTTTATATTTATCAAGCTGAGAAATTGTGCTTGGCAACTTTGCGTAATTGCAACTCTGTGCGATAGATGCCGTTGTTGCGCCAGTTGGAATTTTTCTATAAAAGCAAGCGCGCATGTTGCAGTTGCAACAAATATTTTATTTATTTAGCTAGCAGTTAGTCGCAGCGGAAAAGCGAACAGAAATATGTGAATAATAAATAACTGCTAGGCAAACACCACTAGACGACGTCGTAGTTTTTACTCGCCGAAAATGAAAGTTGTAAATTGTGCTAAAAATAAAGAACTGTGTGAACTGCGTTATAATTAAATAATAATATTATCTAAAGTGTGTCTGTGTGGGTGTCCTCTGTATCTGTCGTTGTTGATTAAATACGCGAAAATTCGATAATCGTACACAGAGCTACGACGCTGCTGTCGTCATAGACACCCCTGCGCATCTTTGACGTCACAGCCACCTCTTCACCCCACTGCTGTTGCCAGCTGTTGTAACCCCTTTGCGTGACCCCCGGGGGACACAGGCCAACCATGTCACGGCTCACTGTTGCAATCGAGTGAACTAAACCCAGGCCAAAGGCAACATGGATAGTTCCATGTACTATAAAGCTTTGCGCGACAGCGCAGCTGAAGTCGACGACGTCAGCACTAGCAGCACGCCTGCGACGCCACCAGTTGAGGATGGCGTCTCCATGGACAATTTCTACCCAGCCCTGGTTCAGTGTTTTGGCATCATCATTTGTGGGTTAGTACGGTGGTTCAATTGGGCCAATTTGCTTACAATTTCGTTTTCTCCGCCCACTGTTATTGATTTGCCGTTTGCGGAAACTACACCTTGGCCTTACGCTCTCTTTGTGTGGGAGTTCATTCCGCTTTGTCTGTTATTTTGATTACTTATTTGCACTGTCACCCATTGTCTGATTATCTGGCTATCTGGTTATTAGTTCTTGCTACTACCACTCCACTCGTACTCGTAGATTACTCAATTCAAATTAGCTCAAATCTTGATTGTTTGCTCGTCGGTCACGCGCTCGTTCAATGACCGGTTTCATTTATGCTGCCTCTTAAATTTCCTTTATTTATGACGCATACTGAATACCATGGATAGTCTGCTCTGTTTTTTAAACAAAATAATCAAGAGTAATTTATGCACTTTAATGGAACAAGAGTGAATGAATGTGAATGTTGTGGTGCAATTTCGCTTCCTGTTATTCACTTTATTCCGTTTACAGGTTTCTATAGTATCATAAGAAATTCTTTTCTTTATAAAGAAGGGACTTTTCCCCAATTAGTCAGCAACATCGATATGGATAATGGAGAATCCCACAGATACATTACAGTTGTAACCGACTTGACAACAGTTGTAATTGAGTTGCAGTACTAAATTCGTATGCTGATTAGTTAATAGATAACTTAAGTGTCAGTCATAAATCGTCACCCATTAACTGGTGCATAGGAGCGTAAAGCGTGAAAACAATTGTCAGCTATTAACTCCCAGTCTAGAAACGCCAAAATGATAAATCAGCTTATGTAAAACAACCGAACTAAGCAATTAAATACTGATACTAAATAATAGTAGGCTATGCTAGGTTTTTCAATGTGCCGCCAAAGGCAATTGCGAAATATCTGCGCTTAATTAGTAATTGCAATAAGCGAAAGTAAACCGTTTAGAGAGTGCGATAAACACACACACAGATACACACACACACACACACAGACAGTTTAACAATTACAAATGACCTTGCAATGCTGGCAGTAAACAAAATCGATCAGCTTCGATTTATGCAATATGTATGTATGTCTAATGCCTGACGATTATGTAATCGCAATTACTACCTCTAGTGCATGCATACGATTGTTTATTTAAATACAGTAGAACCTGGCTAAGAGCTGCGACGTCATCGCTGTTCATTACCTATATTAAATGATATTAGATAAGAAAACAATTGCACTACAAACAGAAGGCATCGCTCCCTATACTATACTATATACTATACTATACTCCTATACTCCCTATACTATTTAATGGACGTATTGATAGGCGACACGCGATTCCCTGCCTACTGGAACAATTCAATTTGTATTAGCATTAACTGTTCTATCGCCTAATTAGGCATTAGCAACAGTAGTGACAACGACTATTGTTATATAGCATGTTGTCCTATGCAATTTGTATCGTTGTGCGATCGAAACTTTTAGTGTAATAATTGATTT
The DNA here is from genome assembly GCA_035045005.1 of Liodrosophila aerea. Classification (NCBI taxonomy): domain Eukaryota; kingdom Metazoa; phylum Arthropoda; class Insecta; order Diptera; family Drosophilidae; genus Liodrosophila; species Liodrosophila aerea. The sequence continues at coordinate 355,179 of JAWNNL010001293.1, forward strand.
AGTAAAATTGATTATCATCTAATTGCCACAGCTCATTGTTCTAGAAGAAAGTTAAGCAAATGTTGTCACGATACGTGTGCCGTAATAGGCAACTGGGAACAGAGTCTTGAAAATAGAACCTAAACTAAATGATAATATAATACATGTCAATTAATTACCCAAGTAATCATGACTAACAAGCAACAGTATCTAAGTAGAAGTCAGAGTTGACAGTCAATTGGAGTTAATCAAAGCTGGAGATAATGGAATTTGCATTGGAGATTGAAGATTTCAGGGATTCATTAAGGTTTGGATAACATTTTCTTTCAAAGAATGGCATAGTCTATAGGCATAGGCAAAAGTATGTATTTTATATGTTTTAATTTGTGTAAACTTAAAACTCGAGTTTATTTGAGAATTCTGACTGATAAAGGAACTCTATCTAGGTTTAGTGTGGTGTAGAATAGATCTTAGATTTGTGTAAATTGTCATAAAAAGCTCGACCCTTATGAGATATTGGACTGATAAAGGAATTCTTTAGGGTTCTTTAGGGTATACAATAAATAGATCTTTTAGAACACCGTTTAAATCTCTTTATGACTAAACGTTGGGAGTGCTGTAGGTGCTGAGTCAACACGGATGACCTCAAAAAAGACCGTACATATTTTCAAATATTCTCATATTCTCCCTATTCACTGATGAAGCAATTCTTTAGGGTTCTTTAGGTTGTACAATAAATAGATCTTCTAGGCTACGGTTTAAATCTCTACTTTGGGAGTGCTGTAGGTGCTGAGTCACCACTGATGACCTCAAAAAAGACCGTACATATTGTCAAATACTATTCTCACTATATACTCTTCCGAAAGTATTCATTTGTTATCAATGTACGAGCATGTACCACCTTCTGCAACCCACAACATTTTTGTATAAACAGATTGAGCTGCACAGCTGTTCTTCCGCACGAAATTGACGCACTATACATATGTACATATGTATGTTAAATTATGTAGAACAACAACAAAACGCAACGATTTGTGGTTTTATCACGAGTCCAGATGTTATTACTCAGAGCACAAACTAAGCACTTGACGCGAGGCACGTGATGAGCACTCACATGAGTTCACTTTGTGGTCTCCGGACACCCACAGAATGCATTCATTTGATTTTGTGAAAGAACAAGCTAGTCATACGCTGAGCTTAATATGGGCTGATCAGTAACATAAAGGGTATTTGACAACCGCTTCTACTATAGAAGAGAGCTAACTATTTGAGCCGTGAGAAATTCTTTCCTGTGCTCATTAAACTCAACTTGGCTAACACAAAGTCAACAACTTGCCTTGGGTTGACACATCTGGAGTACGAACTGTCGTTTGGGTAACACTTCCAGCAAATACTGTTATATATTATATTATAGGGTTAACCAACTAGCTAACGTCTGGTTTGGTCTGGTTTGGTTATTGTTTTCTTTTTTGGGGGAAGTACTCCAGTTGCCCCATGCACTCTCTCCCACTCTAGTTGCATTAGTCAACTCGAGCGGAACAAACAAAGGCGAGATTTACACACACTTATTAGCTAATATGAACCAAACTGGTTTTTTATTATATTATTTTATCAATCATTTTGTTTTGATCTCACGTGACACTCGCCCACCCTCCTGAGCTGCATTTGCATCTCGAGACTGTACAAATTTCCGCATACAGTGAGAGGTGTGACTTAATAACAATAATAATATAATATAATTTAATAATCTTTCACTTACCTCTTCCTTTTCTGCACCTGCAGCTATATAGCCGGACGCTTTAAGATCATCAGCAATGCGGAAACTAAAGGCATGTCCACGTTTGTGGGCACCTTCGCCCTGCCCTCGCTGATCTTCCTGTCCCTCGTCGAGCTCAACTGGAATGCCGTCAACTGGACCTTTCTGCTGGCCATGTTAATCGCCAAGGCGATTGTATTCTTTGCCGTACTCATTATATCTTTGCTGGTGGCGCGACCTTTGAACTATGCCCGAGCGGGTTTGATGGCGATTTTCTGCACGCAGAGCAATGACTTCGCCATTGGCTATCCCATTGGTAAGTGCGAAATATAATACCGAATATATCATAGAACTAATCTCTCTCCTTTCCTTCAGTAATGGCTCTTTATAAGGATGTGCATCCAGAGTACGCCTCGTATTTGTATCTCATGTCCCCCATCTCGTTGGCCATACTCAATCCAGTTGGTCTGGTGCTTATGGAGATTAGCAAGATTATTAAGAACAAAGAGGAAGTAAATCTGAATCCTCCGCTCTGCCCGGAAACCTGTCCCGCTGAGCAGATGAGCAAACAGCGCCGTTGCCTGGGCGAGAACACAATTCTCGTGTGGAACGTTGTCAAATCGCTGTTTTTCAATCCGCTGCTACTGATGACGCTGCTCGGTGTCGGCGGTGGCTTTCTGTTTCCCAAGGGTCTGCCCGAGGTGGTGACCAGTGTGCTGCGCGTCTTTGGCCAGAGCTTCTCGGCCACAGCACTGTTTCTGTTGGGCCTCAAGATTGTGGGCGGTGGAGGTGGCGAGAGCAAACCAAAAAGCACCGGACTGCTGCTGCCTAGTGTGCTCATCCTCGTCAAGATGTGAGTAGAGTCTAATAGCAGCCTCTTTATCTGTTTACTAATCATTGCTTTTATTACAGACTGGTGTTGCCGTTGGTCTGTCGCCAGACAGTAAACATTATTCAGGCTGGAGACAACTTTAACGACACCACCGAGCTGAGCACTTACGCCTTTCTCTATGGCACCTTTCCAGCCGCGCCAGGTGCCTTTGTCATAGCCGCACAGTACAATGTGGATGTGGAACTGGTTAGCAATGATTAAACTTGATTTAAAGGCCAACATATAATAAAAAATTCCTTTGATTCTTTATAGACTGCACGCAGCATGGTTCTGTGCACATTTATCTCGGCTCCATTGATGTTCATCTCGGCCAAAATGATATCGCTGACAAATTTAAAGCCACTGGACTATCTGCATGAGCTGGACGCCTTTTCCTTTGACATCAGTCTGTGTGGCGCGGCTGCCTGTTGCTGGGTGCTGGTGCTTCTAATTGTGACTAAAAGATTCAAGCGCATGCCGCAGCGAATTACGGCTTGCTTAGTGCTCTCTCAGGTAATGGGAATTGAGCTGATTGCAATGCATTGTATAGTTTGCTAACACTTGTGTTTTCTCTTGCAGTTGATGTGCTGCATTGGTGTCATACTCTGGTCGAAGCTAGATCATGTGGCACGCTGGCCGTTGTATCTGCAGTTCTTTCTGTTTAACATTGGCACCTATAGCTCTCGTCTGTGGACAGCGCTGCTGGCCATAACGCTCCTCTTTCTGCAGTGTCGCAGCTTGTGTTTCGTGCTGAAGCTATGGCCCTATATGGTAGAATATACTTGAGATAATACTTTATATATATGTACCAACCTTAATTCCTTTTACTGTGTAACAGCTTGTCTTTGCTTGGGGCGTGCCCGCTGTCATCTCTGGTCTGCTGATTGCCTTTGACTCCAAGTCCATGCCCAGCGAGAAACAGAATCCCAGCTTTCAGTACGGCAATGCTCAAGCAGCTATTGCCGTCTTTATGCTAGTCATGTGCTTTATAGGTGCGTAGTAACTGCAATTAGAAAGTATATATCTTAACTTTAATTGATGACAAGTAATAAGATTTGACGCGTTAAGACAGCTGGACTAACCGCAAGGTTCGTCTAGTTTACAGTGATGCATCCTAAAGTTTTCAATCTGATTTTATACCTTCATAGTGCTTAACATACTCCCTTTCAAACAAAGATTAATTTTATGTCTAATTTTGCAGTTACTGTGGGCTGCCTGGTGTTGCATCAGCGCTACAAGAAGCGCTATGAGAAGTACCTAACTTATACGCGTGAGTTATCTAATCCGGATTCGGGTATGCCTGAACAAACTGAACTTATTCAATAACAAATCTAACTTATAATACCCCTTAGCATCCTCCGACTTGCAGTCGACTGTATCCACAGCCAATCTGCTGGCCAATGTGGACCGTTCCACACTGAGGCAGAGCGTACGCACCACCTCATATTCATCCTCCTCGGATGATGATGAGATGATATCCACTGCTGCCGGACGTGTGTCGTCTAGTAGCGTTGGTGGCTGCGGCTCAGGTGGCAATTGCTGTTCCGTGTCGAACGTGACCACGCCCACCACAGCATCCACTGTGGTTATGGATATAGAGGATCTGCTAAATCGCAGTCGTCAGCGTCAGAATGAAATGAATGATCTGGATAGAATCGACAGTGTGCCCACAACTGAAGCGTGAGTGTGAAGATTTCAAATTGTAATGTTTCATTGAATGTTAATCGAGTGTTTCTCTCATCTTGCAGCCATATGTGCAGCAGTTCGTACAACTGCGGCCCGAGCACGTCGCGTCAGAGCTGTCAGAATATCATAGAACGCTATGAGGAGCAGACGCGTAGCGGGCTGGAGCCGTTGGAGCATACGAGCGACTGCGATGAGCATCAGACATTGAAGCATACCATTCTATTGATCATATTGCTATGCTCCATGTTTGTCGGCTTGGCAGTGTCCATATGGACGCTAGTCATGGAAGGCATGTCCGGTATTTATCTGGAATTGAGTTTCCTCGATGCGTTCCTAAACTTTGGACAGGGTTTAATTGTGTTGGCCGTGTTCATAAGCGACACGGGCGAGCTGCTAATGCCGTTAGTCAAATTCTGGCGCAAGATATGGTGAGTTGACATAAAATAGCCATTAAAGCGTATTATTGTTATTACCATGTCATTTAAGGTATGGCGCCAATGTGGTTAGTCTGCCGCACTGGTCGAATGTGCGTCCCGAAACCAAAGTGATTTGCGAGCAGTTCCGCAATCATCATCTAGAGAACTGCAAAAAGGATATTGCCAAGGACAGAAGGTGAGTTCATCGAACAGTTGACTTGATTTCATTTATGATAATTGTTTCTAAATTCCTTAGATGGCGCATACGAGTCTATCGCAAGGTCTTCTATGGCAGCGAGTTTGTCAGCTGGCTCATCGAGGTGGGCCTGTCCAAGGATCGCATTGAGGCCGTCCATTATGCTCGTCATCTAGTCGATGGGCGCGTGCTGCGACACATTAATAATGTTTATCATTTCGAGGATAAACAATTGCTTTACAACTTCTGCAGTCGCATCTGAGGAAGTTGCAACAAACGCCAAATTGATAGTTCTATTTTAATATGATTTAAATGGAAGATTCTTGTAATTTGTCTGCTGTGATTGTACGCTAGAGTAATACACACACACACGCGCACACCCACACTCCTGACAACAGCCTGTCACGAGTGTGCGTGAGTGTGTGTGTGTGTGTTTGGTTGTGTACGTGCGCAATGAAATTGTTTATTGCCTATTTATACACAACGAAGATGATTTTTTGCTATGGCACGGTTTATATACTAAGTAGATAGTAAATTCTGAAGCCAATGCTTGAGCTATAGTGCAATATATGTGTATATATAATACAGTAGATTTGTAAGTAAATAACGAAACTTTAGGCGAGGCTTCTGTGTCACATAACTAAGCTAAAAGAATACTGTGCATAAAACGTGTGTATGTAGATAGATACAAAAGAAGTGACTACAAACGAATCTATACATGCTATATTGTAAACATACACGCAGATAAATAAATTGATTTATATATGAATACATAAATATATACCTCATGCCGCGAAGGCGCCAAAAACTACATTAGAAATGCATTTATGTCGCAATCGTATGCTAATTTCAATTCGTTTTTTCAGCTTGAGCCCCCGGTGTGTGTATTTTGGCGCGCAGTTTAACAATAAATTTGCATATGTATCTAGACACACATGCGGCTATTGATTGTTTATCCATGTACATCTTTCAGATACAGTATATAGTATAGTATATTCTCTTTCTTTTGGTGTGCACGCGTTGAACAATTTGCGGCTGCGTGCTTGTAATTCCAATTGGCTTTAATTCCGGCCCGCTTTAATGACAGCAGTTCCACGCGTCTACATTCTATCGATAATATTTTAATTGTCAGAGACGGCCAACTGGCTTATCGAGCCATTAAAATGCCACAGATGATGTCCTATGTATTGCTATTATTTGCTTATTATATTGTGTATGTTTCTTTTTATCTATTTACTTATATCTTTTGCTTCTCTTTGGCTGAAATACAATTAACATTCTTGTTCGTTTGTTATGCAAAATAGTCGCTTAAAAAATGCAGTCCCCAATGGAGTAGACGATGCAACAAGCAGCTGCTGTTGCTGTTGCAGCTTCCGTTTGACGCAGCTGCATGCCGGGCACGTCAGCCACTTCGTGTGAACGGAATAACCAATACATACTATTCGCAGCTGAATGGCATTGAATGAAATGATGAAAACCCACCTAAAGTCCAACCCTAAGCTAATTCCTAGAATGAGCAGCAGCATTTAAGCTTCAACGTATGTTTCATCTCATTCAATTGGTGGGAAATATATAACACTTAGGACTATCCCAATTAACGTTGGGCCATAAAAACGCTATCAGCCAGCAAATTTATAGACTTTATGTCGCAGTATCGTGTAATGCTTGTAGGAATTAGAAATAGTATTAGTCAATGTTTTCACAGAAAAGCAAATCACTGATACTAATGCTAATGATGAACACATCTATCGGTATTGCTTCTTGCAGTTGTCATCATATTTTAAATGCATTGAATAGACTCATTTAATTATGAATATATTATAAATAAGTGTGAAAGTGCGACGAATCATACAAGTTCCATATTAGAATTGAAACAAGTCATATAAAGAATATGAATATTAAACAGGCGAATGAAGAAGTCTAGAAGAAATTAGATCAAGAATAAATCTATACAGATATCTAAGTACCTTAAGAGCTCCCAATTTGTTGTGCATGTTATACTGTTAACCAAAAGTTATTAATAGATGGTTTCGTCTTTTCAATGCACCCATAACATAACATAAATCATTCTACTCCTATAACCTTGCACCCTTAAGATTTAGGTAAACATTTGGCGATCACGCCTTGCAGTGTGGTAAGCCATATAACAACCGCAATCAACTTCCAGGTTGTATCTTTATTTATATAAATATTTGTCGAATAAACAATTGTGCAACTCCGCAGGAGGTGACATATCTGGATGAGTCAGAGCACTGACAATACTTCAAACATTTCAAATATCATAAACCTTATCACAGCGTAGATTGTGATATTTATACTATACTCTATATGAGAGAAATTACTTTTACAATTCCTTTTAGGTATGGGTGCAGACATCATAGTAATTGATTATATTTGCTGGCAATAAGCAAGTTTATTAACTGATTCACTAAGCCAATTGGCACTTGAACTCATTTCGAAGTGCTTGTCAAACATTAGACGAGAGAACGAGGACGAGGCAGAAACAGAAGCAGAAGCAGAAAATTCCCCACAGTCTTTTCGGTAGGTAACTATTAATCAGGCTCTTTAGGGACTCGGGGTGTGTTAATAACTGAATGAGGGCAACAGCAAATAATACGGTATTATTTATGAATTTAATTTTGCAAACAAGCGTCTGTGTAGGAGTTCAAAGGTCAGTCAACCATTGTCCAATTTGGGACACACAATTAGCACAGAGAGAAACTGGGGAACACGAGCCTATCAAGGGATGTATAAATTAGAAATGAAATCTATAGCAGGCTCAAAGTTCCTTTACATGTTTGTCTACCGTATTGTATTTGATGTGCTCTCCTTTTGGGTCTGTGTCAAAATTAGCTAAAAATAGTCGCCTGTGGCATGCCACGCCGACACCGCTGCATGATGTCCTAGGACGACGTCAGCATCCATTTCATAGAACCACAAACACACACACGAGTGTGCCTTTGTGTAGGAGTATTTCGAGTGTCGACTGCCCTTAACGACTTGTACAAATTACACTCCACACTCACACACTCATACGCATATTGCGCATACGCCGTGTGCCACACAGTCACAAGTCGCAGTCGCAGTCGGCATCAGCGTCGACTGCACACTTCCGTTTCGATTTACGGATAATATGGCATTTAGAATGCATTTCGTTTTGCGCCTCTTTTGATCTTAATCCAAGCATTTCATAGCGTTTATTATTATTATTATTTTTATTATTATTATGCATTCGATTTGTGCAAAACGTTCTCAAACAATATTTAAATTGTTTACGCTGCACGAACCCAAAAATTCAAACAGAATTCAATGCGAAAACACACAACATTTTAATTGTTAATTCTCAAACGCCAGAGAAGCGAAAGCCGCACAGAGAGAAAGAGCAATTAATCGAACAGCAAATAGCATTAGAGTGATGCATGTACTATAATGAATGAAATGAATGAATAATAAAACAATTTGGAATTAAGTTAACCAATTTCTTGGGGTTATGATTGGAAATAAGGAATATATTTTAAATACATTCAACTAATAAAAAGTTTAAATTAAAATGAATTACTAAGAAATAATTCATAAATAAAATAAAATAAATTATTAAATAAATAAAACTGTGCACTTATACTCTGAAAATTACAATCTTACTTTGTTTCAATCAAAATAAGTCTTTGATAAAACTTATCCATAAATTAGTTGTTTTATTTATGTGAAAATAATTCAGTTAAGCTAAAATATTCACTACAAAATTTTGTATATCAAGTTGTCTGTTATTAGCCAAAAGTTGCATTATTATTCTGCATATTTTTATAGCATTAAAAATCGCCTGGCCATAACGACCGCACACGCGCTCGCCGTCGCAGTCACAGTCGCAGTCGACGCTGACGCCGGCGCTGCCTACCAGCTGCGCATTACAAATATACTACTACTATTTCGGCAAGGGGCTGAGATCTGAAGGCGCGACCACCAGCCGAGGTATGTAGTTTTGCCGAGCTTGTCGTGTGCCTACTTGTTGAGCATTTTTATTGTTAAGGAACTTTGCACAGCAGCAGCGGCAGCGGCAGCGCCGGCAGAGGCAGCGCAGCAGCAGCGCAGTTTGCCGGCAGTCGTTGTCAAAGCGTCGCTCGGACTGTGGCTGTTCGTCATTCTAAATCGAAAGCTCGCTGCAGACGGTGCACGGCACGGATCGTCAGACAAGAGGCAGACCGAGACGTAAACGTGTGTGTTGCATCGTAGTGCTGCAAGCATCTCGCGCGTGCGTAACATATATACTACTATATAGTATATAGTATAAAGATATTGTGTACATCGCACTTGACCAAGTGTGAAAAACTAGTTTCAGACTAACTAATCGCGTGACACCAATAAAAGGAAATCTAAAATCGAATCAAGTGTGGCACATTCACGCGTGCAACATCATGTCTGTGGCAAACACGACAGACACAACACCTGCTGCTGTTGCAGTGCAGGTTATGCTCTCAACGCTGGCTGCAGGCAACGGTACAATGAATCCCAAAGACGAATCGGCGGCTCTATACAACAATCGGCGACGTTTGATATTCAGTGTCATTGTTATGGGACTCGGGGTGCTCGGTAATTTTTTGGCCCTGATTATTCTAGCGCGTAAAAAGCACAACAAAAACAGCAAATACACCTTTATGTTGCGGTAAGTTCAATAAAGCAGCTACTTATAAATGAGTGTGTGTGTGTGTGTGTGTACTTGTGTCGTAATAGTTGTCTGTGCTCGCAGTTCATGGCAGTTGGGGTTTGTTCAACTCGGCTTCTGTATATTCTGCGGGTCTGATTTGCATTTGCAAGCAGCCCCCAACCCTCAACCCCCCAACCCCACATATCAAGCAAAACAGTGAACAGACCACAGACAACATGGGCAACAGCATTCAATTTCCATTGATTATCTTATCTATCTGCTGGAGATTACAGCAGTGCTTGGCAGTGGGCTTATCCAGCTAAACTGTGGATAGTTTTAGACGGTTTATAGAGTTATATTATTTATCTATTTCATTGGGATATCTTAACATGGATAGCAGAAATTTAAAAGTGGAAAAATCAATTTGAATCCAAAATAAAAGTTCTGCTTGGAGTCAAACATCTAACCAAATTAATACACTAAATAATTGTCAGCTTGGTTTACAGTTTAATAAATTAACCAGTCCAATAATTTTGAGATTTTTATACCAATTAATAGATAAATTTATAGACAAATCAGAACCGAAAACCTGATTCAAATTCACTAAGCCACAAACTAGAGCGTTGTTACAATTCAATTTAAAATTTATTATTCTATTATTGCAGCTCAGTTAAATTTTTGCAATAATTTTAAACAAATTTTAATAAAATATCTAGAATTTATATTAATATAATAACGTCTTACAATGTAAAGAAAGAATTTAAATATTTATAAGCAAAATAAGTTTCGAAACGAAACGAAAATTAGTTCTGAGAGTAATAGCTAATTTCACGAGTGGCTAACCTAAGCCTCGAAATGGATTATAAATTATAATTTGGAACATAAAGCTATTTACAAAGCTATTAAGAGCAACAATGTGGCTTAGGAGACAGGGAAAGGTTAATGGAAATTTAAATATATTTGATACACTCTCATACTATGTCGTGTGTTGAATATAAAAGTTAAAGTAGCTCAAAATGCTTTACATTCATTTGTGCAGTCTCTAGTTTTTCTCAGTGTATGGCCGTATAAGAAACTTATTTAAACGACACCGAATCGCACTTAAATTTTAGACATTTACTGCCATATTCCAATGAGTTATGATACCGAATTACCCGCTCGTATAACCATGTAGTTCATTTATCATCGTAAGACGCTATTAGATCCCACTCGACACTCACTGCCAAAATTATGCAGCCAGCATCAATTTTCGCATTGAATTCAATTTATTTCATACACAAATTTGAGCAAATTGCGTGCTACAGCAATTTGAGCTGGAATCACAACGTGTCCTTCCCCCCACCCGTCCCTCAATTATCCCTTTTTGCCGGGAAGTGTGCGTGTACTCAAGTGACAAGCTGCTTTGATCTTAACTTAATTTGATTGATGAAAATGTGTACTCCGATTGACACTTGATGTTGCTAAAATTACCAGCATGAGTGTGCCACTGTGAGTCTTAATGAATACACTCACACACTCATACTATGCACATACTCATATTTCCGGCATATTGGCCATGAATTGTAGATTTTCCGTTTGGAAAATCGTGTGCTTAGTTGTGTAAACAAAATAAAAATGCAAAAAAAAACTATATAGTACTTTTACAACCCACCATAAATTCCATTAGTAAATACAATTTGAATGTGAAAACAACTCTATTATATGCAGTTGGGTTTTGATATTATAATTACACACTGAATGTTTAGTTCCACAACCACTGACAGCATTTTCTTTCCCTTGTAAACTATTTACATTCGCATTGCTACAGACTGTCGAAAAGTCAAAACAATTATTCACTGTTAAGACAAATGATTTTCTTATGTGGGCCAACACTACGACATTTCCAAGATTGTGAGAAGAAAAAAAACTTATTAATACTGTTATGGCGTTTTCAAGACAGACACAGAACTTGTTGCTGCTGCTTGATAGGCTTTCCCAGCTCCTAGACGAATGCGCTACACTCTTGCTAAAATACTCAGCAATTAATACAGATTTTAAATCGAATATCGATAAAAGAGTAATTGAAGAAGGCACAATTGCCTAGTAGATCGCAAAGTACTAATCAAGATTGATAGGGAACTAATTGACAGACTGACAAACAAGACGACGTAGTATACGCTAAGAAATGGCAAGTTTTGTAAAGCTATCATTATGAATTTATAGAATAATTATATTTTTCTGATTCCCAAGTTTCATAAATAGTATAATCACACACTCAGGAATAATCAGTTACTCAGGAATAATTGGAATTGATCTTGATTCACACCTGCACTAAAATAGAAATCTGTAACATTTCATTTGTGGTTTCATTGCTCTTAGTTTCTTTAGATTGAATAAAAAATATAATGACCTTCGACCTTGAACTTTTACAGATTCAAAATCAAAAGAAAAAATATAACATTTTCAGCTAATTTAATATAAAAAAAGTAGGGAAAACTACAGTCGGACGCAAAGCTACAGTCGGACGCAACCGACAGTAGGAGACCCTGTACTTTGGTTTGCCCTGGGCGTCGGTAACAGCAGCAGCATATATGAACATACTCACATACACATATACATGTACTTATACATACACACATACACACAAACACATATACATACAATTATTCGCTCAAATACAAACAATAACCAATACTCATACATATGTACATTCATACTCACAATCAAAAATCACGCATACGCCCTAGTGGCCGCGTACACTGTGGCTTCCCCCTCCCCCGCCCATGCTCAGTACAGAAAATTGTTTGTCAAATATCTCTGGTGTTTATTATCCGATTGGGCTGCAACTCGCACCAAACACTCAAAGCACCTAAAGCTTTATTCATGCAAAAAAGGAAAACAGTGACTCTAAAACTGTACGTTCTGAGAATATTTTTGCGAATTTGAGGGGGAGGGGGATGACTTTCCAAACATTTGGAATAAACTTGACCTGCCTTTGTAATACACGAACCTAACAAAAAAAGAATTAAGTCTCTAGCTCTTATAGTTTCCGAGATCTAGGTGTTCATACAGACAGACAGACGGACAGACGGACAGACAGACGGACAGACAGACAGGGTTATATCGACTCAGCTCGTCGTCCTGATCAAGAATATATATACTTTATGGGGTCTGCCACGCCTCCTTCTGCCTGTTACACACAAATGTCATTTGCACAAACCTAATAGACCCTTTGTACTTTTTTAAAGTACAGGGTCTAAAGATAAACACTGCAGGGAAGTTAACAAGGAAAGTGAGTTACAAAATATGGAATGGAAATGTTCTAAATAAATTGGGAAAACCACAGTATAAAGTAGAGTTTATAAAAGAATTTGAATAACATGAAAATAAGTTATAAAATAAACCCTAAGAATATGGTGCATAAATTGGGAAAAATCCAAGTACAGTCGAGTCGCGATAATTCGCACCCCGCTAAATCAAAATTCTCAATAATTCGTAAAACTTTCTGTCCCCTTGAAGAAAACCCGATAGTTCGTAAAAATTTCATACATTTTGGTCCCCTTGTTAATTCGTAATATTTTTCGCAAAGTAAAGAATATTACACCTCTTATAAATCGTAATTTTGATTCGTAACCTCTTATAAATCGTAATGCAATGCGAAATTTTTGGCAGTTAAGTCGCCGTTAGGATTTGTAGAACTGTCTATGCCGCCTTTATGTCGTTATAGTACATGCTGAGTTTGTGTGTTGTGTCTCTCATTGTTATCGTTTAGTTTGCTGATTATAGTTTTTTGTTTCTTATTAATTAACTTTATTTTTGTTATTAATATGTCTTGTTACTGTATAATTTTCTTTTAATACTTAAGATGTACAATGAAATAAAGTCCCGTTAATTCGAATTTTTCTTTGTTGAGCCTCGTTAAATGGAAATCTCGGTAAGTCGAAGTCCCGCGTAATTCGTAAAAAACACGATCCCCGTGGCATTACGAATTATCGAGACTCGACTGTATTAATATCGAATAATTTCAATTTGATTTGCTGTTGTTATAGCAAAAGTTTCGAATGTTAAATAAAAATAAAGTTCAATCTAAATTCACTTAAAAATGGTTTAAAATTTGGGGAATGAAAAAATAAGGGGGAAAAGTATTTAGAATGAAGTAATTTTAAGAACCATTCCAGAGTATCCCTGATATGTGTGTGACATAGTAACAAAATCCCATTCCCGATTCAATTTGCCTCACTTCTGCTATACCGCATATTTCGTTGATATTTTTAGACCTATTTTAGCACCTTATTAACCATGTTCCTCTTATCAACAGCTAGTGGTATTAGCTGAAAAACAAGCTCCCTTTTGCCAACAGTTGTTAAGTAATCACGTCTAATAATACACACAGCATATTTGGTTACCAAAATGCCATTAGTTGGCAGCATTAGCAGACTATTCAAGGATAATTCAAGGATAATAACAACTCACCATTATTGTTCGCCTTGTGGTCAGCTGAGTACATTCAATTTGTAATGGAAATTTGTGTGAATGCGACGCCATTTTTGTCCCGAATCGATGGAGAATTATTAATGTGACATCATTAAACCTATTTATTGTGTGGAAAACTTTAATTGCACTATTTACGAGCGACAAGGTCTAGGAGGCGTAAAGGCTCAGCCTAAAGTGCCTCGTACTGCCAGGCACGTTCTACATGCCATTACCCCACGTCTGGGGTCTGGGACTGTGCTCAGCCTCTACGTCTCCATCTCCAACTGTGCTAATTTATCGTTGCCCATTCAGTTACGCCTCACTAATCCCACATCCTTTCTATGCCTTTTACTGCTCTCTTCTTCTCGCCTATTAGATGCCTGGCCACAAACGAATTGGTGGGTCTGCTCGGCATGTTATCCGCAGCGCTGCTCAAGTACAATCTGCGGGAGGAGGAGGAGTCGCCGCTGTTTATACGTCTCGACTGTGTTGGACATGTGGTGTGGCGCTTCTTTGGCGTCAGCTCCGGCTGTATTGCCGCCGTAATGGCCGCTGAACGTTGCATGGCACTGGCGCGTCCCTTCATATACCACAAGGTGAAATCTATATTACAAATCACACAGTGGGTTATCATTAAGCCAAACTATTAGGATCAATTGATTTATTACAAATTATTTGCTATAATTTGCTAGGGGAAGAGCACGTAGGAAAAGCAATAGAAACTCATTGAAATAGTGTGTATCGAAGTATAATAAATTTAAGCAAGAAGAGCAAGTCAATAACTACTTTAACAGTCTCAAAACTCAACTCGATTTAGGAATTTCCATATGTTCGTTTAAAAAATTATTTGGATCTCTGGAACTAAAGGAGCTAGAGACATTAAATTTGGTATTCAAGTATTAACCAAGTTATTAACCACACGTAGCTGAATTTACTTTAGAATGTTGGGTACCACGCCCACTGTACCCTTAAATCGTTAAAAGCTCTATAACAATTGCAATTTTTAATATAGAAATTTGATATTCGGCATACTTTTAGCTTAGTGCAACTTTAATCTATGCTTAAAATTTCAACAGTAACCGTTGGTATACAAAGTAGTTAACTCAATTATTTTGCTGGTTTCTCCCTCCCCTAGCACATCACCTACGAATTGATACAGAAATGCATCAATAGCATACTTTTTGTGGCCGTCATCATCACATTTCTGCCCTTTGTTGGCTTTGGCGCCTACATAGAAGAGTTGAAAGATGGCAAACTGAAGTGCATACGCTACAGAGATGCGACAGGTGGACTAAACATGGCCTACTCCATATTCTTTATGATATTTGGTAAGTCAAGAGTGCTGCTCACCTGGTATACCTGGCACAATTGCTGATGCTCGTTCCCCCACAGGCACACTATTGTGCGTACTAATTGTGGCATGCAACTTGTTTGTGGCTCGCGTGCTGTGGATCATTGGGCGCAGTCGCACCACCAAGCGACATATGAATTACAATCTGGTTAACCAGGAGAAGAGAGTGCGCAGCATTGATCCGGAGAGCAGTAGCGGCACCACCCTTTATCAGGCGCAGTACAGCACGCACAGCAACATGCCACCGCCACGGCAGTTCCACCACAGCAACAGTGTCACCATGCAGTCAGCCACATCGCCAGATGAGATCAAATTTGCCAAACTCATGGCATTTCTGAGCATCTCCTTTGTGGTCTGCTGGATGCCACAGATGGTGAGTGATGATGGCTGGAGTATAATCTTCAATGTCTGCTACTACTTGATACTGTCTTATAGATTGCCATACCCTTGGCCATCCGGAGTGATCGGGTGCCCAAGTCGCACTGGTTCTTCATCATGGCCGACGTGCTGATGGCCGTACACTTCACCCTCGATCCGTACATCTATGTGCTCAGCCGCACCAAGAGCATCAACTGGTCACTGCTGGGCTGCGTCAAGCGTTGGCGCTGCGGCTGGCGGGGCAATCGACTGCAGCGGTCCCAGAGCGATCAGAGTCGCATCCGCACCACCACAACGGAGCAGAACACGCTCGACTTCAACTGACTGTGGGCCCTCTTCTCGCATTTAGGCGCTTAGCACGTGTATAAATATGTATCTAGCTCTAGTACTAAAGTATCTCAACGTTGGGACACATTCCTCCAGTCGGTTACATAGACGGTGTCTCAGTTTAGACTTAAGCCATGTATTATACGATAACCCATTACCATATCAGGGCCGACACATACTCTATAACATATTTACATTCTTATAATCTCAAAAATAGTTGAATAAGAACTTCACTCTATGTTAATACGAAATAAAAGTAACTTTAACTTAAAAGCGCAATATACCCTGCATCCAACATTTGACCAAAGGGTATTTCGTTTCATTTGTGTATAATTAAGTTTTTATTTTAAAATCATTATATATTTGAGTGCTCATTACATAATTTCTTGTGTTTCGCGTACTTTCAATTGCAAATAGAGACAAATATAGAAATAATGTCAATTTTGATCTGATTCATGTCAATTAATAAATTCTTTCTCTTTTGCAAAGTGTGAAAATGTTCCATCTTCAGTTGTTCATTCTTTAGTTGGAGTAAAGTCTCCGAAAAAGTGGAGGAAGTTCTATCATTGTAGTAATGCATGTATGACCCTAAGGAGTCATACTTAATAATATTATGTAAATATTAGTTCGTATATTATGTGTTATTATGTATATTGTGTCTTATGCCCGATTATCTTTTAGTAACGGTTGTAGCGACCACGTGCACGATTGCGTTGCGGTGTGGCCTTGGGACCAGCGGCGCCACGTGCGGGCGTTGCCTTCTTGGCTGGCGATGGAGAGGGCTCCGCGGCGGGAGATGCTGCTGCCGGGGCAGGTGTCGTTGCAGTTGGTGTAGCGGCTGGAGCTGGGGATGCTGCTGGTGCAGCGGCCGCTGCAGCCTTGGCTGGTGTCTTGGGCTCTGTCTTGATTGGCTGTGCGACTGGAGCTGGGGTTGGCACCGGTGCTGGGGTGGGTACTGGAGCTGGCTCTGGTTCTGCCTCGGGCTCAGGCTCTGGCTCGGCCTCCTCCTCTTCTTGTGCGTCCATCTCATCGGCATTATCCTCACCGGCAGCCTCTTCGTCGCCGCCATCCTCCTCGCCCTCAGCATTTTCGACCATCTCGAAATCTTCATCATCACCAGTGGCTTCTGATGGATCATACAGCTCACCATCCGCAGCCTCAGCTCCCTCCTCGGTAGCTCCCTCAGCAGCTGGCGCCTCAGACTCCTCAATCTTGCGCTTCTTGCGCTCGTTCTCCTCCAGAGCGGCAGCAGCACGCTTCTGGGCAATCTTGGTGTCGCTGGACTTCTCGTTGATGAACTTGAGGAAGTTGCGGTGATGGGTGGCAGTGCGCGAGTGAATCTCAGCAGTTGTCTCTGTGTCGAAGAACTTGCTGCAGATGGCACACTCGAAGCACTCCAGCTTAGAAATAAGGGCGGGGCCCACGGGACGCTGCCAGTTGTACTTGGGCAGACGAGTGTCAACCTCGCTGGGGATCTCATCGCCCTCAGCAAAATCAACAATACAATCCTCGGGATCGACGGGCAGAGCTACCTCTTCCTCTTCCTGGCTCTCAGTTACATCCTCACCCTCCTTGGTTTCATCGGCAGCCTCCTCGCCCTCCTTATGCTCCTCAGCCTCGGCCTCTTCGCCCTCAGCTCCCTCCTCGGCGCCCTCCTTCTTAATTTCAACAGTCTCCTCACCCTCCTTCTTGACGGGCTTCTTCTTGCGCTTCTGTGGTGGGCGCAGATCACGGGTCTCCTCCTCTGCGGTGCTAATGGGCAAAGTCTGACGCTTGCGCTCGCCCACCTTGGTGTTGTTCTCGGCCGCCTTCTTCAAATGATCAGCGGACAGCAGATGAGTATCGTAATCGATGCGTGTGGCAAACTCCTTGTTGCACTCCACGCACTTGGGGTGCAAGAACTTCTTCAGCTGCAAGTGGCCCTCCGACTTGCGATGCGAAGAGATGTGTCCGTGGAAGTTCAGATCGCACATGGTGCAGTAGTCCAACTGGCGCTGCTTGCTCTTACCCATGCGCTTCAAGCGATCAAACTCAATGGACTTGAGCTGCTCGGCGATCTTGGCCTCCTGACGTATCATGTTGGCCTTCAGGCGATAGCTCTCCTCGATGCCCTCGCGCATCATGAGATGGGTGCGTCCCTTGATGTGATTCTCAAACGAGTTGGCGTCCCACATGTGCTTCTTGCACAGATGACAGTAGAACATATCATTCGGCACGCTGGCGTACGGCGACTCCTTGGGGCTGCTACAATAGACACATGCGAGTGTGCCGGGGGAAAGAGCAAAAGAGAGGATAATTTAAATATAATGTAGATACAGGTGTGGCATAGAGGTCTTGAGAAGCGACGACAGCTGAAAAGTCACGCTGAAATGCTTGATTAGGATAACACACAGTGGAGAGACAAGATACGTAGTACATACAAAAACCTCTGGCTTTGAGTCTAGATGAGGGTGTGATTAGTGCTAGATGAATGTATGATATTAGTCAAGGTTAAATGTGGTTAGTCGTTCAACAATCGGAGCACAATGATGACAAACGAACAGATACCAACGGACAAGTCACAAATGCTGCAACTTCGGCCAGCCGAATGGGTCACAAGGTGACAAGGTGACGAGGTGAGTGTGTTAATAGTATGGTTAATGATATAGACATAAAATAATAATTAAATAATGAACAAATATATACGTAATACTGTTTCATATTTCCCTGCACTCATGCCAGACTGACTGATCACAGCTAAACAACAGTCGCTAGTAAAAAAGGGTAATGTGTGTCTTCTCTATGCAAAAAAGAGCTCGATATTATCCTAATTCGTTTTAGTTTTCCGAGAGAGTAAATTGGAAATTAAGTAATTAAAATTAAATGCATTTTCTTTTTGGTTTTGTAACGCATCGAGATTAACAAAATATTTTGTAAAAAACGGGGCGAGAGACCGCAAAAGTTGGCAGTCTCTCGATTTGCTTTTGGTAATGTAATGTTTTGTTTGAAAGTTGGTTTTGATTTGGTTTTTGGTTTGTTTTTTAAAGTAGTTGTAACTCTTACCTCTCGATTTTCTTTTCGCCAGGAGTAATTTCCTTCTTTTTATTAGTGTTGGCATTTTTAGCCAAAAGTTTCTTGGCACGATCAAAAGCATTCTGCTTACGAATACCGCCGGCGCCCTGCTTTTGGGGGGGCTTGGGACCACCAGTAACGCCACGATTTTGGAAACCTCCTTGGCCACGACGATTATTGAGACGATTGCCGGCACCGCCACCGCGATTGACCATCTTTATCATTTAGTTAAGATTATATGTGGCACAGATATTACATATTGACATTACATATTGAAATGCATGGAGTATAGATCATTGCGATCGATTACAGATTAGATTTTAGAATATATATCGAGATAGAAAGACAATTTATACACATGGCGTTAGAAACCATTTACAATTATAGATAGAAATTTGTTTCCATTGTGACGTAGGCGAATGGAGAGCGTATTCAAAATTTGGTTTATACATTCACAAAAGTTTGTAGATTTCGTTAAAGATATAGTATAAGATATGTATATAGTTTATATATAAACAATTGCATTGGTCAAATCGGCGGGACGGTCGCGCAATCAGTCGACGGGATGTGTTTGATTGTTGAAGTCGTAGGCGTGGCGGTGAGCGTGGCATATATGCATATTATTGTGGTATTTCATTGTGAAACACAAAGGCACACAGGCATATGGAAACCAGAATATATTTGGATTCGATATCGATATCAGATCAGATCAGAGCAGGAACGTTGAAGAAGATTGGCGATGTATTATTATATGGATTGGATTATACAGATGTAGGTAGTTTGGTTGCAGTTGCACCATCAATCAGTACCAGTACCAGATCGGATCGGTTATCAGTTTCAGAGCAGAGCAGATTAGAAGAGTTCAATCAATCAATCAATCAGTGAGTGGCGTCGCATTGGAAGTTTGGCATCGCATCGTTAACAGTTTCGAGTTTATTTATTGTTTTTCGTTTGCAATTTGTGAGTTGCGTTGCGTGTGGTGTGTGTGTGTGCGCGCGCGCGTGTGTGTGTGTTGCCACGTTTCGTTGCAAGTGCCGCCAAATGTAATTATTTGGTTTATTCATACAGTCAAAATGTTGATTTGTTGATTAAATAATAAAACAACAAATGATAATTTGCATAAAGCAACAGAAAATAGATGGCAGACACCAGAGCAACAGTAGCAACGGCAACAGCAACAACAACAACAGCAGCAGCAACAGCGACAGCGACAACAGCAACATTGCCCAGGCGGCAGCGGCAACAGCAACAAGCACAAGAATTTGCACGCAGTGTGACGACAGAGTCGGCGACATCGGCACATATATATGCATATATAGGATATGGACATTTATATATGTACAGTACACACACATGTGATGTATAGGCACAATGGATGGATGCATTCGAAATGCGTTTTCGACATTTGATTCAAACAGTTTTCGTTTTTGTTTGGTTTTCGTGTAGAAGAGAACAAAAATAAATAGTTGTAATTAGAAATCTTGTTGAATTGCATAAAAATCGTTGAGATTTTTATAATATTGTTGTTTTTGTTGCTTTGTTTTTTAAAGAGTTTAAAAAGAGTTAATTAAATGCCTAAATACATCTAATATGGATAATTATTATGCATATAAATATTTGTAATAAACAATTATCTTAGTTTCGTTTCATATATCATTATCATCATACTCTTTTCATCGTTTAAGTGGACATTTGTTGGCGGTACTTCATTTTATCGTGGTACAAACAGAATTCAAAACATTCAACAAATTGTGCAATATAGACAAACAAAAATAAATTTGCATTTAAAATGGAATAAATGCGTTTTTTAGTTCGAAAACCTGCTTCTTCACCACTTCTTCTCCTCCTCCTCCTCCTCCTCCTTTCATAATATTGCACAATCACTGGACAATATCAGCAGGGTTCTCTCCTCTTATACGCAAATTTGTTGAATTTGTTATTACATTTTTAGTATACAAACTAAATTTGCTTTTAAAACATAGAATACAACAACTAGGCTTAGTAACAAGAGCTAACCAAAGTGTTTTGTGTCTTAATCAAAATAACAAACAGTAAAAGTATATGCCTCTGCTTCCACAGGGGATACGATTGGACTAGATTACCAGGATACAGTACACCCAAAAGGGCTCTACATCTTTGCCAATGAATTCCCATCGCTCCACCATGGAAGAGAGCAGTCATCAAATGATAATAAATTCAGAGATGTTGTTGGTAGCTCTACATAATGAATGCAAATCGAAACTATACATACCGGCCCGCCGCGTTGATTGCGGTTTCCCATGCCACCGCGTGGCAGATCCAGCAGAGATGGTGGGTTCTGGTTGCGGAACAGATTGTTCAACAGATTGTTGGCCAAATTGATGGCCTGGGCATTCATCTGGCCGCCACCCTGACGCATGTTGTTGCCAAACTGACCGCCGCCTCCAGGATTCTGCGACTCCCATGGCGACATATTCATGCCACCCATGCGATTGGCACCCATCGGTCCCACATACTGATTGCCACCGCCAAAGTTGCGATTGCGATTCTGGTTACCACGGAATGCCATGTTATTACCACGTTGCGGTTGCGTGTTGCCGTTGATCTTTACACTGTAAGAAATATAGTAGTAAAATGTCTATATAAGTAATCGAAAAGTTGAAGTCAAATTGCAAGACGAGAGACGAGTAGTTGAAAAGGAATACTTGGCATACCTGACCATAATTTTGATACTTTTTCGAAATATATAAAAGTGTAAAAGGTTGGGTTTTAGGTGCGGATGATTTGTGGGGGCAAAAGCGTACGTTTATGAAGCAATAAAGCTATGAAATGAAAACTGCAGCGCGCTGAAAAAAAAGCAAACGGCACAAACATAAAACACGTATATGGACAATAACGCAGGATTAGTACATGGATAATGTTCCACGGTATATATGTATATATATATTAGTATATAAGCTATAAAAGTATAGAATTTTAACGAGTCCCCACAACATAAATATTTACTACTGGGTTGCTGAGTACACGACCCACCAACGGATACACACGCAAAACAAGAGGAAGAAAGGCATCCACACGAGGGTTGGTAGCCGTGCCTCTATGTATATATACATATGCATGTTTATATACTCAAACTACCTGTTAAATGCTTTGCAGAAAAGAAATGAGAACTGTTTCTTAGCGGCACAATCAAACTGGTTTGGAAGTGAAACACTCTCGACACAAACAAAATAACCGGCTAAAAAACTGAAGAGAAAAAATTCTGACCAGACTGACAACAGAAGGTGAATGCCTATTTAAAAAAGAAAATGGCGGCTTAGCGTATGTGTGTGTGTGCGGAGACACCACCAAGCGCTGAGTCAGAATGCCGGCGACATGAAAATTTTCAATTCCAATTGACTGCTAGCAATTACTGCACTACTCTTGCAAATTATTAATAATTAAACATATTACGACATGTGTTTAGCTACAGGGCAACTATTTGCGTTCAATTAAGCGTAATCTCGTGATTAATATATAAAACAGCGGTTGCTGTACCATCAGTTTTTCAATGCACACATTGCATAAGCTGAATCGCAATTAATAGATTGCTAAACTATGCCTACACTTTAAATTGAATTAGGCAATATAGTAAGTAATGAAAATCAATAATTAGGTCGCAATTTACTAGTCCGAGGAGAAAGAAAAATCCTTCAACAGATACACACACATGCACTAGAAAATTTTTTCACCACCACCACATTCTATAAAACTTGCAAAATAGAAAACTTACGTTTAGATTCCGGTAATACTTTGATACGCGTTCAATACAATTTCGTTTATGTATGTTTAACACGTCAATATTTATTAAATTACGTCCAAAAGAAAAGTTTCCGCCTGCTATGAAAATTTTTTATTTTCACACACGAACGAGACAACTACGAATGACAAGCGAGAAGCAATGCACTTTAGCTGTTATCGAAAACAGAGTTGCCTGTGCAAATATCGATAGCAGGGTTGCACTTATGGCGTTGCCAGACAGCTTAGTTGGCTTACAGCATGCAGGGTTGATTTTTTTTATACCGCAGTGGCAGTTGAGCGCATTAATTTAAATGTGGAATGTGACTTTGCTGAAATTATTAATATCAACACCAGACATTTGATTCAATATTTGTATTTTATTTATTTGCATAAAACTGACGTAAATTTGTGAGATACGTCCTTGTAATGCATAATTCAATTTACATACAAAGGGATTAAACATAGTAATTATAAACGTTATATTAGCAATAATCGTAATTATAATAGTTGTGTATTTAACTAGCAAAATTACCGCTGGCTTTTGTGTTTCAACTGATTTAAGTACCACAGCAAAGAGTAGACTCGATAAAAATATGGTGGCATATTCTTTTTCCTAGGTGTTGCTTGTCTTTTGTTACGAATAGAAGCTACTACTTTGAGACAACTATACACATTTACATATACAGTACATACATCGATTAGATGGCCCAAAGATGAGCCCAAACAGGTGCAGTGAAACAGCTCCACTACTCTGTGCGCGTCTTTCTGACATGTTGATATGGATACATATACAACATAATACGTATTGTTATTATGCTAGCTTTAACATTTTGGGTTGGGTCGTTGTGGATTTGGATTAACTTGCGCTAATTAACATAACATAGTATGTAAACTACAAAATACACTACCCAATAGTAAGTTCGCATTGAATTTCCTTTTTGGGATCGAAATAAAAATATATATATATATGTACGTAGGTATTGAGACGCCGCCGTGTCGTCGTAATCGATTCCTTTTCTGCATTTTTTGGTTTTTTTTACTTCTTTCATACACTTAACGTATTTACATAACTCGCCGACGGCGACGGCGCCCGCACCTAGTAGAAGAAGAGCAGCCGCTCCTGGGCCGATGCGGACAGCAGGCGCCAGGAGCGTTTGATGCTCACATACTGAATCAATGCACGTATGGCAATCAGAAATCCAAAGGCGCAGATCAGCCACCAGAGCCAGGAGTTCTCATGCGATGCCAGATCTGTCGAATGCTTAACAATCAGCGTCCACTTGGCCAGCGACAGTCCGAACCCGGATAGAGCACCATAACGTGCCGCAATCGTATGACAAAAACAGGTCAACATCAAGAATCCAATCCAGTTGAACAGAAATGCGACCATAAAAGCCGTAATGAACATTATATCTGTGCCCAGCAGATTGTCCGTCGTGGACAGACTGTTCTCGGGATCACTAGCATCGATGGCGATAAACGTCAATGCCGGCTGAGCGGAACGCATGCCGCCCGGTCCATCACGCAAGGGATTTGGTGGCAGCGGCAGCAATGGATTCGGCGGCGGTGGCAACTGTTGTGTCGATGGCAATGTCAAAAATGCGGGCGGCAGTTCTCCATTCATTGATTTCTCCATTTGCACCTCCTCATACGTGGGCAGCTTGCCGTGCAGCTCCTGCGGCAGCACCAGCTCACTCTGCGACAGCGTATCTGTGTGACCATGTGTGGTCAGCGCCAGTGAGGGTAGCTGCGATGACGGCGGCAGCATCACCTGCTGTCCACCCTGACCCATTGCATCTGGTTCATACGGAGGCGGCGCACTGAAATCTGCCTTTGGCGGCCCCAGCTGATCATCTCCAGCCGGCGCTGTGGGCTGTTGGTTGTTGTGCGGCATGACTGCAAGAGACAGAGGAATAAATTATTATGGAATCGATCAAAGGCTAAGGGAAATTGGAGCTGGGATTGGGGTATAGAAAAGTCCGATTTGTTTATCGTTTTGTTCTTTCGCTCGCATTTATTTACGACGTCGTCATAAAGGTTAATAAATAGTCGTTAATCGTATTATTAAATTAGTTTTTAAAAATGAGCAGCTAGCTGCCGAAATTGCATTGCATTAATACAGCTTAAAGTTGTTTAGTGGTTCTCAGTTAATAATACTTCTTTAGCTCTCTCCAGTTCTTTGAAAAGACACGGTTAAACACAGTTTAAAAACGGGTTAAACGAGTTAGCAGTTCCTTCCTCCCTCAGGTCTCAGGTCTCAACGCCTGGCTCTTTCGGGCATGGACTGTTGATAGGCCTGCTCCAGGGTCATAATGCGAGTGTGATGTGGCCCAAAGGGACGTCGCGCTATGCGCAATGGCTTAAGACCATCCACCTCATCGACTCCAGCATTCTCGAATCCACCTGCCGCATCGGCCAGGTCACCGACATCGGTGCCACTGTCGTGTAGCTTCTGTTTGGATTGCTTCTCATGCCGCAAGTAGAGCACCACACAGCACATGGCCATAAAGATGACCGCCAAGGTGGCTCCGCTGACAATGCTCGCCTTTTCCAGCATGACGCGATTGCGTGTGGGCAAATAGGAGCCATCGATCTCCTTGTACTCGCACCGTGGTCCCATAAAGCCCAGCGCACACTCGCAATTGTAGAGGATCTCGTTGTGTATCTCCACGGTGAAGCAGGTGGCATCATTCAAGCAATACCAGGCCGCATACGTGGGCGGGCATTTGAAGATGGGGAACGTGATGTTCGGACGTGATGTCGTTGTCATCGCAATGACATTGTCCGGCGGAGGAGTGGCAGCTGTCGTTGGCGGCGCCTCCGGACGGGGTTTGCTTATGGCACGCGAGGTGCAGGCAACAGCAAGCGCAAGGCAGAGGCTGAGCGCTGTGGCAAGCAGCAGTAAACGCATCTTGGAAACTTGAAATCTATCTAAGTTCTGACCTCTGACCTCTATACTTTGTTTTTTGTCTGATTTGGCTTAGCGGCTCGGCATGGCAGGCAAGGCAGGCACAGGGCAGGCAGCTCTTGAGCAGGAGATCTTTGACACGGGAATGTGTATGTGGTTGAGAATACGAGTTTGGTATTGATTTTGTGTACAATTCTTTACTGATTTATTTATGTTGGATGGCAGCGAAGTCTTTGTAAATTGTTGCTGCAACAAAACAAATGCAAAGTGCAATTAAAATCAAACTCAAAATGCATAAAACTGTGAGTATGTGTGTGTGTGTATGAAGTGTGTGTGTGCCGAGCTGTACTATGACTGGTGTGTGTGTGTCTGTGAGTTCGTTAGTGCCTGCCTAGGCCAGCCTTGCCCTCATTCATCATACCCATTCACACTGTCTCTAAGCTTTGGTTCGGGTATCGACCTGAGTGGAAAATACAAAGCGGCTTATTAATTTAAAACAAAACAAGTCAACAAACAAGGTAAAACATATTCAAATTACACATTTTATTTACCTGCACTGAGAGCCTGAGGCTGAGAACTGAAACAGCTGCTGTTTGCACAGTTTGCCCCTCGGTTCGATTGGGTTCTCCTGTGTTTCTTTACATTTTATCTCCTCTCGTTACTCAGCCATTTATTGTTTTCAATTTCAATATACATACGTACATATAGGGGTATACTTATTAAACACTCTTAACAGCTGCCAAATATGCAGTCAGGGGTTCAATGCGCACTTGAACTGAGAGGAGGAGCCACGCGTTTAACGATCGAACTTAAACTAAGTCGCATGTAGACGACTAAACAATGCTCTATTTTAAAGCTATTCATTCTGATCAAATTTAACAACTAGTTACTGTTTTTTCACAGGAATTTTCCACTACACATTCCCCAACTGAAACTATGGCTAAGACTGTCAACAACTCCACACAAAAGCAACTTAATTACAGTGTTACATATACTAACAGTTATGCCTACCTGTTGCTAGTCGTCCTTGAGTTATAACGGCACTTTAGTGCCTGAAAGTCGTTCTAATCAAACTAAACAACTGAATTAGAGTCTGCTACTCATATACACTCATATGTGTGTATTCATACTCGTAAACGAGTGCAATTAGATTGACCTTTCGCCAATTGAATCCATGTGAATACACTTTGAATAACTCGCTCAATACTGGAGTATCTAAATATAGTTGGCAATCGACAAAAAGTTGCGTAGCTCTCTAATTAGCAATAGGTCTGAAAACCCACTCGAAAGGACTGGGAGCAGAGGAGGAGAACCATGCCAATGCGTAGTTTATGTGAGTTTTTTTTATAACGAATTCTTATTTGGATGCGGGTTTGTATATTATGTAGTGTGGGTGAGCGTGTGCTGGACAAATAAAGGCATGAACAGCGTGTGTGCCTATGGAGTAAATTAGCTAATAATGCTCCAACTACTCAAGGGACACATGATGGAGAATAGTTGGCACTAGAGATGCCAGCGTGATAGGCCTATAGCAATAGACAGAAAATAGCTAAACGGACAACACTGCTCACGTGTACGTCGAGAGCTCGTAGAGTAACATGAGATCATATTCAGTTTTTCCTCTCAGATTAGCTACAACGAATGCATAATATACATTTACCGTTATGAAAGTGAACTCAAATTGAACAATTGAATGGGTTTATTCGACATTTGTCCGACTGCCTGAATGGCATTTTGATTGAGTTAGCATGTGTGTAGCGTGGCGAAAATAAAGCGCTGATTACAGCCGATAACACTCACACAATGACAATCTATTGATAAAGACGATTGCAAACCCGCACAGCTGAGTCACCCGAATGAGTGTGGAGTGTATATTATGAGTTAGCTCTCATTATAACCGAATTGCATGAAATTAGCGAAACGTCGTAGGCAGCTGAAGCGAATGTGAAAACAGAAAACAAGAGACAAACAAGTGTTTTTAGCGTCTTTAGCAGTGTGGGTAGAAGAAACTCAATATGTGGTATATATAGTATACATATATACTTTGTATATATAGACGTGATTACCTGGCTTGTTAGCCATGTAGCAAAGGCGTTGAGAATAGCAAAATTAGCCTCTGGCATATAGAAAATCTAAAGGTTTTCATCACTGTATTGATAAGCAGTAATTTGAGTGGCAACGACGACAGATGCAGCATTTGTTATTGTTCTGCCCGATGCCACATGCAGCAGCAGGTGCGAATGATACACACACACACGCATACACACAGATACATACTGACGCCCTAAACCAGTTTAACGAGACTTGGAGGCGGAAGTGGCTGCAGTGAAGACCTTAAGCAGCAGCTTCCGTCTGTGCTGCATGCAGTTGCATGTACAAAAACTTGAATGAACAGGCACACACACACACACACACAGAGACAATACTTAAACCTGCGTGTGTGTGTAGCTAGAACCGTTATAGCAGAACAAGTTTATAGAGAATATACAAGTAAATAGGTTCTAGCTGAAAAATCTAGCTCTGTTTACCTTTGTTTATTTGCTGTTAATTAATTTACTTGCAATTGCGAAGAAATACGTGGAGAGCAAATAAACAACAACACAACACTTATCGCAGTGAATAACATTTTAGCACAGTGGCGAAATATCAACACTACTGTGTGTGTGATTATTAATTTGCTAATCAAAATACAAACAAGAACACACACACACGCATACGCTCACATGCATTTGCATGTAAACACACACACACACATACATATAAGATGCTCCCCTGGAGCTGTTTTCCCCTGCATTACAACACGGTTTTCTTTACCTCCTCTTTTGCTATTTTTGTGCTTGGCTACCCCAACAACTTGAGCGGCAGCAGCTAGAACTCGGCACACCCAATGCCTACAAGTTTATTTTTACATCAATCGAAATTGAATTGTTGCTTCTAGTGGCGAGAATTGGGTTTTTTATTTTTACTATTTATTCACCTTTTCTATGCGTTATGCGTTGGTTCGTTGATTAGGTTTTCACTTTTGCGCAGCGCGTTCGCTCTCTACAAATGTATTTATTGATTTGCCAAAAGACGGAGCGCGTTCACTGAATACTGTTGTTGTTGCTTTTCGTTTTGTACCACTTATCTACTTGAATGTCACAATTTCGTGTTTTATTCTACTTTCAGTTGCAATTACTTATTAGTTATTTAATTTAATTGGTGAATTAGTTGGAACAAAACAAACGCGACTACGTGAGCCACATTCTTCTTCTTCAATGAATCGAGCTCCCAAATGCCAGTGCTGGCAAAATTTCGATTACCTTTACCCTAGAAAAACCGATTGCCAAATTTAAGTTTGAAAAGACGCGCGAATTTCCAGGTGAAATTTAAATTTTATAAAGTGCTACTTCTACTTGAAACTTCACTTTTAAAAATGCATAAGGGAAGTAAATTGCACCACTTTTAGCTTAATTTGTCTTATGGTTGCCGTTGTAAATTGGAAAGTGTACCTAATATCATTTTAATAAGAAGCAACACCAATAAAAAACACCATGGCTTATTGTGCAGGGCTGCATATCTCAATTTTTATAAATGCACTAAAAAATACCACTTTCACGAGAACATCGCTTTGTGGCAGTATCGATATATCGACTCACCAATCGATGAATCAAATTAGCAGATTTTTGTAAACACGACGTGGTTTAAAGTTTTCACGTATTAAATATGATTAAATTGGGCATATTACTATTTACCCTGTTGGCCCTCAAAAGCGTAAGTTATTGTAATTTAGCTAAAGTTTCCAAACAATATCTGTACCTCGCTTTTCAGGGGCAAGCTGAATTCACAGCAGCTGATTGCCGGGAGATGGGCTTCATCAAGACACAGTTGATGTGTTCCAATTGTGAAAAGTTGGACGATTTTGGACTGGAGACCATCAAGTAAGTAGCATGCACTCTGCAAGGCCTATTTAATTAAGACATGACATTCTGTTGCAGACCGCAATGTAAACAGTGCTGCACGCAGGATCAGCAACCAGCCGCTCAGCGCACCTACGCCAAGGCTATACTGGAGGTGTGTACGTGCAAGTTCCGGGCATACCCTCAAATCCAGGCTTTCATACAGAGTGGACGCCCGGCCAAGTTCCCCAATTTGCAAATTAAATATGTGCGAGGCCTGGATCCGCTTGTCAAGCTGCTGGATGCCAGTGGCAAGGTGCAGGAAACGTTATCGATAACCAAATGGAACACGGACACCGTCGAGGAGTTCTTCGAAACGCATTTATCCAAGGAGGGCGGCGGGAAGAGTTCTTACAGCGTGGTTGAGGATGCGGACGACGAAGACGATGATTTTCTGCGCACCAATAGAGTATGAAAATTGTAACTAAATTTTGTGCCTTCTCTCAGTAGTCAATGTATTAATAAAAAAAAAGCTAGCCTAGCATTTAGGAGCCACAGCCAAAGTTTGAAGCTTTTTCTTGTGAGCAGAGCTTTCGCTACAGTTGAAGTAGCGAGAGCCAGTGTTACAGTTTGAGAGCCACTCTGGCGCAGTGTGTTCAAATTATTGATTCATCATATACAATTATGTGTATATATGTACGTTTGTGCATATATATTTTTGATTTGTTATCTTGTTATCAATTTGCGTTGCGGCTGTGAAACCAATAACAATGTCTGTCTATTGTTAGGGCACGGGCGTGTAGCGGTACTTCACCCGCCTTACCCCAGGTATGACGTATTAATTCCCCTAAGATGTCAAATATTTGCTCAGACTGTTAAATAGTCATTCACTAAATTGGCAGGGTAAATAAGAAAATATTCTTGTTGTTGTTGGTTTTTTATATGTTTAATTTGGTTGCGTGACCAGTTTTTCCCTTTTTTATTTGGCTTATCTACCCGTTTCTCGCTGTGTATATCTTTATGTCTTTTCGTTTCCTATTTCGCGCTCTTTTTCAAGCTGCCGCGGCGCATGTGCACGCGGCCTGGCT
Source organism: Liodrosophila aerea (assembly GCA_035045005.1). NCBI lineage: Eukaryota > Metazoa > Arthropoda > Insecta > Diptera > Drosophilidae > Liodrosophila > Liodrosophila aerea. Next base: position 385,917 of record JAWNNL010001293.1, read on the forward strand.
GCCAGTTGGCATAGCGAATGTGAGGTTATGTGATTGCAGCGGGAATATATTCTGTATGCAATTGCGCTTGTTTACGTTTTATTACAATGATTTTTGCTATTTATTGCTTACATTTAAATTATTTATTGCAGTTGTTGTTGTTGCTGCTGCTGCTGCTGGGGTTGTTTATTGTGTTTTTAATCGCAGCCTGATCCACGGTGGAGCAAAGATTAAAGATTAAAATAAATTGTAATATATGTAGTATGCGTATATTTATAGCAGCATTAATTGAGTAAATTTAAAGTGTATATTATATATGATGGTCACGCCAATCGATATGTAGGTACTGTTGCCTCTGGCGATCAATACTAATTACTTCCATTATGACAATTCTATGCATATTGCATTATTGTCATGCACAGCAGCTGCCCAGACTGAGCGAGGGGGCGGCGGGGGCAGATACCTTATCATTGTGTGCCATAAAAGCGCATTCAACTGTTTGGCAAAACTAACTCACACATACCTATAGTAGGAGTGTGCGTGTGTGTGTGTGTGTCCATATTTTATAGCAGCTGTGAGCGCTGCCTTCGCCCGCCCCCTGGTTAGGCAGCATGGGCGCTGGCTGCGTCTTGGAATGTCGCTTCAAGCGCCCCCTAGAATGCCGAGTGAGTGATGTTGTTATTGTTTTTGCACGAATTTCTCTCTTGTTTACTGATAACATTTGCGCCTTTTTGTCGGTCGGGAGCATTTGGTTCGATAAGAGGGTACTAATAGTGACGCTATGGCCGAAGCGTCATAGCTGCTAATAGCGCGACAAAATTTTGATTTGATTTTAGCACTTCATTAAGAAAGAACACACAAAGTGAGAGCACGCTCTCCCACTCGCTGTTTCGACTCCCACTCTCACACACAGTCACACTCACTCACACACTCACATGCTGGCCCCTATCTCTCTTTTGTGCGACTTGCCCTGACAGTATCAGTAAAGTCAAAGCGAGCCATATTATAGTAGAATAAAAATCAAATCAAAAGCTAGCTGCTTCATTATTGCGATTTGCGCTTTTTAATTTAATAAATTCATTTGCTGGAATTGGCATTAATCAAATTCATTAGCCCGGAATTAAGTTTGAATATTATTGTAATATTAATTATCACTTGTCGTAATTAATAACGAAAATTCGCAGTTAATTTGCGGAATTCAGAGCATTCAACAGTTCCGTTTCCGCTGGTATTAAGTGCTCATATTCACGTGCCCCTGGCTGTGGGCTCTGCAGATTTACGCCCACTGTAATCTAACCTATATTGTTAAATAATAATTGAAAATAAAAACAATGACAAACTGCAATTCATGCTGTGTGAGTGTGTGTGCCTATAATAGACACTACTTATTTATACTGCAAAAGATAACGTATGTGTGTGTGTGTGTGTGTGTGTACATTGTCCAGGTTAATACATAATTTTACGTGCAATTATTTGCAGGTGTAATTCCACTTGACTTTTTATTTTTATTGTTATTCCAGCAGTTAGCACGTAGTACAAGGGGGGGGAGAGGAAAAGAACTTTCGCAATTGATTGATTTAAAATTAAATGTAAGATTTATTTGAAACAAATAACTGTGTTATTACATTGAATATACTCTTATTACTCTTATTCCTGTTGCTTGGATTTAGAAATAGTGTAATCATATATTACATACACAATTACTTAGCTGTAGTATATATATATATTATAATAGTAGTAAGTATATTATGTATAATCTACATCATCATCATCATCATCATATACATACATCATGTTTACTTCTTTTCGATTTATTTCACACACAAAAAAACAATCAAAATATGACTGTTTTTCCCAGTGTAACGTCGTTCACAAATATTATTTTAAATATTATTTTCGCAGCATTTTTTTGTGGTTTTTCTTTTTGTAAAGGATTTTCAATTTGACTTACATAGTTTTCCATTATAACTAGAGTTTTACATTGACATATTAAAAAAGGGGAAATTTATGTATATATTTATATATATTATGCAAAAATCTTGTTACTAGTATAATTAACAATATTATGTATAAGTTCTGGTACTCAATTAATAAAACATTTTGCACTTTTTAAAGCCTGTTACTTGCGCTTCTTCTTCTTCTACATCATCATCTACATCATCCTTTGTCGTTTTCTTAAAAATTTGTATTAGTCGTGTGTGTATTCGCTTCATCATTTCGACTCAATTTTTAATTTTACTTTTCTTTTAGTTTTGCATTGGAATCGAAATAAAAAATTTATCGTGAATAAATCTTGGTACGTTGAATTTGATGCGTAAGTTACGGAGTGTGGGTAATAATAATAATAATAATTAATAAAAATATGTTATTTAAGAATTTTGTGTTACATTCCTTCCCTAACTATTTGTTTAATATTTATTTAGCGTTAAGTTTTTGTAAAAAATTTTGAGTAGTTTCGTTTTGTTACTGTTTATCCCTTCTTCTTCTTCTTTTTGTTTTTGATTTGTGATGACGGGCATAGTCAGCATGCTATAGGGATCTCTGCAGATCCCACAGTACTAAAGTACCCAGGGTACAGTTGTGCCAGGACCTCGACTAATGCAGAACAGTCTATAGCAATCTGATACGCCCGATTGGCCAAATATATAGAGGATGTAAAGCGTTTATTACATAAACTATACACTATATATATGTATATATTTAGCTACATATGCAAGTATATATTTTGTGATACTGCTGACTTGCTTTCTGGAGAGATGGGAGGGGCGCGAACGACGTAGCTCAAAGAAATCGTTCGTGGTATTCGAAAACACTTTGAAAACTTAGATAAATGTTAACAGCACAGTAAGGATCGGTATCGGTATCGGATAACGAGTTAACGGTATTGGTAACGGTGTAACAGTAACGATTCTGCGGTCTTACATACTAGTAATTGCTTCGACGGCACGTAAGGGTATAGATATAGATATATATATGTAGATATACATATGTATCTGTTGCTATGGGACTCTTGATAGTAGCGTTCATAGCATTATCATTATTATCTTTTATATATATATGTATATGTATGTATGTATAAATAGTTCGGTAAATTGTAGCTTTATTTTACAGGAATTTCATTTTCTTGTTGTGTTTTCTTTTGCTTTCTTTTCTTGGTTTTCTTTCATAGAACGTGTACAATAATTTGGTCGTAGGTCTAAGACACTTTTTGGTTTTAATCCATTTCCATATGTTATATATAAATAAATACATACACACGTGCATATATACACACTATATACATATGTATGTATGCGTGTTGTTGTTATGTACAGAAAGTAGCGTTAGAATTTACAGTTAGAAGTAGTAGTAGTTGGTATTTTCGTGACTTATGTGCGTAGTTAAGTAAAATCTGAGACTCGCTGTAAAATATATCGATATCTATCGATATACATGTATCTATCGATAACAAATTGTGCTTACATTTTGGATTTAGACTTGAAGTGGGGGTGGGTAGGGTTGTTGTTCGCGGATTGGGATTGAATTGGGTATGGGGTATTGGGTCTTGGGGTAACTGCGTCGTGGTACACTTAAGAGCTAAGTATTACGAACTAGGTAGACAAAGCACAACGAATAACGAACGTGGGGGCACAGCAGGAGGACGACAATAACAATAATAACAGTAACACGATAAGAGGCAGGAACAAGGATGTTGGACTAGGCTCTTATGATAATGCTTAATAACTAACTACTAGATGTCGATAGACGTTGGCATGACTTAGAAGAAGAACTTACGCACTTCCTCGTCCAAGTCGGTGGAGTCGACAAGATCATCGATAACGCCCGGCACAAGTAACTCGACCACCTCCAGATCCTTTTTATCCCTGTTGTTGTCGCTAACCGATGCTGCGATTGTTGCCGTCACTTCCACTGCTGTTGCTTCCAGTTCCTGCTGCTCCTGCTCCTGCACCGGACTACTGCTGGAGGTCAGCGGCATGGCAATGCCAGCAGCAGCGCCAGCCAGCAGCGCCTCGTACGTATCCTCGAGCAGGACGCCGCTCTCAATGGCCGCAACAGCTTCCTCATAGTATCAGTTGAGGTCGCGTCGGAAGCTGTCCTCAATGCTGGGATCGGCAATCATAATGGGATTCTGATCCGACAGCATCTGCAGCCCAGCCACATCCATCTGCCCCAGATCCAGGTCGAGCGTGTCGAAGATCTCCCTGCTGAAATCCGCATTCGAGGAATAATCGCTAAAGATTATGGATGGTATGTTGGCTGTGGTGGGCGTGTGGCTCTGCGACTGATTCTGATGGTGGTGATGCTGCTGCTGATGATGCTGTTGCTGTTGCTGCTGCTGCTGGTGATGATGGTGTTGCTGTTGCTGCTGGTGGTGATGCTGCTGCTGGTGATGATTCATTACCATGTTGGAGTTGCAGGCATTGCTCACGGGCGAACTGCTCGACAGCGGTGAGTTGTTGTGGTGCGGCGAGTGCATCGGTGAGTGGTGCGGCGAGTGGTGCAGCGACAGTGACAGCTGCTGGTGGTGCGGTGAGCCCTGCGAGGCCATCGGTATGGGCAGCGGAGAACTGGGACAGCCAAGTGGTGAGGGCACAGGCGAAGCGACCAGCGACTCACCAATGTTCCCTCCTCCACCACCACCAGCACCACTGCCACCACCGTTGCTATTGTTATTGTGGTGCAGGTGTTGACTATCGCCGCCGCCGCGTGGCCCGTTCAGACTGCTGCCCCCATTGTGCGTTGCTCCCGTACCCCCCGAGCCATTGCTATTGTTGTTGAGGAGTTGCTGCTGCTGTTGTTGTTGCTGCTGCTGCTGTTGGTTGTTGACGCGCCGCAGATTGTTGTTGTTGGCACCGGTTTCAGGGCTGCCGCTCAGTTCATTAAAGTCCAATAGTTTGTTTTGTGTCTCCTGATTGTGATAGGGTCCATTCGAGCCGCCTCCATTCGCCCCCGCCACCACCGTGCCACCGCCCGTTGTGAAGTCCTCGAAGTCCAGGCCCACGAAGTTGTTGGCAAAACCCTGTTGCTCCGGCGATGAGTTGCTGTCGCCGAGCGTAAAGTTCTCGAAATGATTATGAAACGACGGATTCAGACTGTTGTAGGCGGCATCGAAGGCGCTCGATAGTTGCTGATGCTGTTGCACCCGTATCGGACTGGCCGGAGCGCTCGTATGCAGCTCACTCCCAGAGACGCTGCTGAGCAGGCCGGGCGACGAGCGCGGACTAGACGGATTCGCTGGCTGGCGATAGTCTGTGAGATTGCCGGCAACCGTTGCCGCTATCGCTATCGTTGCCGTTGCACTCGTCGGGCTCACCACCGAATTGCTGGCGCCCAACGTGGGCAGCGGACTGAAGGACAAATGTGGCGAGCTACTCTGCGGCTGGGCGGGCGTACTGGCGGACGTTGGCGAGTGCTGTTGCTGATGGTAGGGCGATGGCGGGCCCGGACTGAACGGACTAGGCGATTGATCCCGTTCGTGTCGCTGCTGATTGAGCGGTGACATGACCGGCGATAGCGTCTGATGATGCAACTGTTGTTGTTGCTGCTGCTGCTGCTGTTGTTGTTGCTGCTGCTGCTGCTGTGACTGTTGCTGCTGTTGCTGCTGTGGTGTGACGTAGTGTTGCAGTGCGGTAAGATTGGGCAGAGAGCCGGTGTTGGCATAGGCTGCCTGTTCCTGCAGCGGTCGAAACAGTGAATTGGGGAATTTGGCGTTATATGGCGTTTGTTGTTGCTGCTGCGTGAGCAACTGTTGCTGCTGCTGTGGGTGCAACTGCTGCTGCTGTTGTGCTTGTGGTTGCTGCTGTTGCTGGTGTATGTGAAGCTGCTGCTGCATGTTGTGCTGATGCTGCTGCAACTGTTGCAGCTGCAGCTGATGTGGCAGCAACGGCGGCTTTCTCCTTTGTGCCTGCGGACTGAAGCTGCGTCCAATCTGAAGTGGCGAGTGAGATCGTTGACTGTGGTGCGACTGTTGCTGCTGCTGCTGCTGTTGTTGTTGCTGTTGCTGCGGGTAGTTGGCGTGCAGCGAGTTCATGTCCGGCGAGTAACCCCCTTCGGCCTGCACCGAATGATGCAGTGCCGAATCCGAGTTCGAGCGTCGCCAATTCGTGTCCATCGGTGGACTCAAGTAGAGGTTTTGTTGTGTGCCGTTGTTGTTGTTGTTGCTGTTGACGCCGCCGCCGCCGCTGCTGCTGTTGGTGTTGGGCAGACCCAAGGCATTGACCAGTCCCACACCTCCGCCGCCCGTGCTGCTCCCATAGGGCGAACGATCCTGTTTCCGTTCCGAGGGACGCCGCATGGGACCCACGCCCACACTACGTACTCGCGACTCACGATACGCTGTGGGTGAACCACCACCACCGCCACCACCTGCAATGCCATCCGGTGAGGCACCACCGCTGGCTCCACTGCCATTGCCACTGCCACTACCACCACCATTGCCCGAGCCGGGGGAGGCATTGTTCTCCGCTCCACTGAGGCAACATTCCAGTATCTTTTGATTCGCCTGCGTCTCGTCCATCTTGGTGGCATACACCTCCTTCATGATCCGCTCGAATTCGGCTGTGCCCTCCGCCTGCTTCTGCTTCTGCAGCGCAATCTTCTCGCTGAATTTGCGCGGATTCGCCATGGCTGTAGTCCCTGCTCCTCTTCTGTCTTTCGTATCGGCTGCGCCTGTGGTCAGTCTGTGAATACAATTAGTTTATCATAGTCTGATGACAGCGTGTGATGATTTCAGTTAGGGGTCGGTAGGGGGTGGGTAAGGGGGTTAAGCATAATTTCATTTACTCCCACCATCAGGCGTTCATTTCGCTTTGCTCAGTTGTTCCACACTATCAAGCGCATCGATTCAAGTTACACTCGCAGAGAGAACTAGGGAGTAGCTGACGCTAGAATACCCTGTAAACTGGAGATAGTACAGATCGAATGCCAATTCCACTGTGAGCTAACTATTGATATAGAAATAAGATAGTTAGAGTCTAGTTATGGGGAAAGATCTTTACTTATCTTATGACAACTGGGTTTAGAGATTAGGCTGGAGAACTACCTCTTCTGGCAGAGATAATACCTCACTTCAACGCAGGAATACCCCACTTGATTTACGACTGTAGCATACCCTATTCTGGTTAGGGTATTGCTTTTGATTTGGGGTGCTCTTGGGCTTTATCAATGTGTCAGCGAACGTGCCGCTGATAAGGCAGATAGTTGGTCTAACAAATCAGACATAGCCGTAGCCAAAACCGAAACTAAAGCCGTTTCACTCTCCTACACTCTCTCTCCCCCTCACACTCACACTCTGCTGTATCCAGCTCACTTCTCATTGGATTGCATAACGTAAGAAGTACAAGTAAAAAGGGCGGGAAGAGCATTTCGTGGCAAAGTAAACAATACGATTATAGTTCTTTGGAACTGCCTTAAAGAACAAGACGGAGTAGAAATACCAGAAGGGGAGGGGGTAGAATAAACTATGCAAAGGGGGGCCACTGGAGACGGGGAGGGGTGGGGGAAGCACAACCTGCAGTCGCAGTATGCAAATCTGAAATGACGCGGGTAAACGAAATTATTTTGCATTAATTGATACGGGGCAAAGTTTTTCTTTTTCTTTCGCTGGGAGCGAAACACGTGAAGGGCATTTAAATCGCATGTTTTCCAGTTTCGGTTTTGCCGCGTTTTAATTATGCTTACAGTAAGTTGTATTATCGATCGTCAGACGATATAATCATATGCCATACCTCAAACCAGTTCCACAGCCTTGCCTTCAGCTCGAAGCTATTTAGGAGGGGTTTAGTTATGACAAAAGATCTACCAAATTTGGCTGAATTATAATAAGTAACTAACACAGATACACACACACTCACACACAGAGACACGAGCTGGCTTTATCTGTTTTTGGTAAGAGGCGAAAAACATGTGAATACTACGAGTGATAGTGCAATGCTTATCTGGAGGATTGGACATGCTCGTAGATCTTGAATCGTACTCGTGACTAGCAGAAGCAGTATCTGCCACTGCCACTGATAAATCAGAATATATAGTCCAAACTATAGAGAGCGAAGCGTCATGTGGAAAATTTCTATATGAAATGGGGGAAACGTGACTATTTCTTAACGCAAAGGAAATGCCAAATCAAGTGAAGTGCTGGCGCTCAGCTGTTAATTAAAAAATAAAATAAATAATGTTAGTACTACAGATTTGTTTAAATAATTATAATCATTGTTAACAAGTGTTTTTTTACTTCGACTAATTTCAAGTAAAGCAATTGCTCAATTATAATGCAGGAATGTGAAAAGTCTTGTAATGTCGAGACTAAAAAAAACCCAGTACGCAATAATATTGTATTAGGCTTAGGCAGAGTCAGGGGCGTAGTCGGTCATTTCTAAGAGGGGGAAGCTAAATTAAGTAATAAATATTAAACTATAATGCAGGAATGTGAATGTAGCTTCAGCAGAAAAGTCTTGTAATCTCGAGACTAAAAAAAAACTAGTATGAAACGCAATAATATTGTATTAGGCTTAGGCTGAGGCAAGGGCGTAGTCTCGCATTTCTAAGAGGGGGAGGGCTAAATTAAATGAAATAAATATTCAAATATGTGAATGTAGCTTCAGCAGAAAAGTCTTGTAATCTTGAAACTACAAAAAACGCAATAATATTGTATTAGGCTTAGGCTGAGGCAAGGGCGTAGTCTGGCATTTTTAAGAGAGGCCTGAAGAGGGCTGCTGAATTAAATGAAATAAATATTGATTGATTGATATAAATATAGCACAGAAATTTAGTATACCTCTTAAGCCAGTCAAGTAGTCAAAACAATAAGTAAATTTTAAATTTAAAGCAAAGAAAATAGTAAGAAAAATATTGTTTATATTTTTTAAAATTATTTATAAATACAATTATTTATATATTCATTTACTACTTCACTTCTACCCTTCTAAAAATATTTATTATATTTTTTTTATATAAAAATGGAAGTCATTTATAGCTTCACTTCTAAACTATGCCTCATCAATATTATGACTACGCCCCTGCCTCTCGCAGGTGCGGTTGAACGCCAATTCCAACTAATTGTCAACATTTTTTATTTCTTTTTTTTTCCTCCAATCGGATGACTAATATTTCGGAAGTGTGTGTGAAAACCAATTGTGGCTTAAAGTGATGCGACGCCTGACTGATTTGTTATTCAATTCAGACAAATTAGCTGCCCATAAGGAGTACCCCAAAGCCCACTGTAGCTGGCGGAAATCAATCGAAGGCAATTCCCACGAATCGATAGTGACATTTAATAATGGTTTAATAACCGAAACGATACAAATTACTCCAGCACATGGCCCAGAGTAGCGAGGGAGAGAGAGAGTACACAAAGGGCTCTCGACCCCAACACACGCCACTGACCATGGACTCTATCCCTGCCTATGCCACGGTCTGTCGTCTTATCAGCTGGCTTTATCGGTTAGCGCGCGCCATGGAATTTTTGAATAATTTTGCACTGTTTGTTTACTAGGCGTGAGCGGCAGCAGCGACTGCGAGGGAGAGTGTGTGGGGGAGGGGAGGGAGGTGAGAGAGCGCGCAATGGGCAATGACAAACACCCGCATGTCCGAAAGCTCCCTACACACACCCCACACCCTTCGCCCGATGCAGATTGAGCGGCCGGTTGCAAAACAAAACGAACGCCGTTGCGGTGGTGTGGGGAGGGGGGAGTGGGGAGGGACGGCGTGGTGGAATTATAAGTAGTTAGTGTGGTGAGGTGAGGTGGTTGGTTGGACTGGTGAGTTGTGGGTGCGGGGATAAGTTTATACTTACTCGTCAAGCGCTCGCTATGACAACAAAATCACTTGCTCTCTCTCTCTCCCGCTGGCTACTCTCTCCGCTCTCCGCTCTCCGCTCTCACAACTCCAATTGGCTTCGTGTGCTTTTGTTGTTGTTGCTTAATTAAAATATGTATATACTGTGTGTATATTATGTACTATATTATGATGGCTCTGTTATGGCAGAATTTTTGGCGCTTTTTTTAAGGCCCAGCTGTTGTTGCTGCTGTTGTTGTTGCTTTTGTTTTGTTTGCTCTAAGCGCTGCGCGTTTTTAACTGCGTCTTCTTCTTGGCAAAACGCGCTAAAAACTTGTCAGCCGTTTATATATTTTTTATTCTTGTTGCTGTTGTTGTTGTTGTTGTTGCGAATGACTGATAAAACCAGATTTTATTTTGCGTTCTGCTCGCACAAATGTGTTTTTTATTTATTGTTAAATATAAAAATTGATTTCTAATTTCAGTTTTGAGCGCAACTGCTTGTTGTTGTTGTTATTGTTATTGTTATTTCTGCCGTTCGCGCCAGTTGGGAATTTGTTAATGGCCGCGCGCAAAGATTTTTGTGCTTCTTCTTCTTCTACTGCTGCTGTTCTTAGTTGTGTTGTTGTTGTTTGCACACTGACACGCACACACTTACACACATACACATACATACACGTACACGCTTGCTCGCGTTTATTGTTTTAACGCACAACTACGACGTTTTTTTTTTTGTGTTGCGCTCAGCTGCTTGGCACTTTATTTTTTTTTGTGTGTATTTCCTTTTGTTTTTCGTTACCAACGAAAAATGAAAAACTTTTGTTGCGCCTTTGACCTCTTTTCACACCGACGTCAACTGAGGCAGCGACCGCAGCAACTGAGACTGAGGCAGAGCGACACTTTTGAAAACTGTAATTTTTGTTTGTTGCTTGTGCTTGTGTGTCCAATGGCTCCACAACTGTTGTCCAATTGGGATGTCGGGATTACAACATGCTGCAGGCTTTTTCTTGTTGGGGCAGGCGACGTACCGCTCCCTTTCCCTTTCCCATTCCCTTTCCCGTTGACCGTTTGTGACCGTTATTGTAGTGCATTTCCTTGTTGACGGATGTGTGTATGTATGTACGTATTTATGTATTAGGTATGCTTGTATGTGAAATTCAGCTAGTGCTCCGATTTGGCTTTTTGTTTTTCACCAACAAATAGAACAACAACAGGCCGAAGCAACACACAAACACACACACTCACAGGTATTTGACACACACACACACTGGCTGCTCATGTGTGTATGTACGTGTATGTCGGTATGTATGTATTATGTACACACACGTATTATGTATGTTATTTTCGTTGCACCGCACTCGCACAAACTTATCATCACGATTCGACTGCTGCTGCTGCTGTCGTTTCTTCTTCTTCGTTCATCTTCGTCGTCTTTCTTTTTTGGTATTTAGTTCGTTATTTGTTGCCACTTGATGTGTTTAATACACGCTTTCATTTGTTGTTAACGCGCCATGCAACTGCGCATAGTTATCGATGCGTTTTTCAACAATATTTATCGCATTTGTTTTGTTATTTTCACTTTTTCTTATTAGATTTCTGGTTTAGCAGCAGTGACTAAGAATACACTAAAATTGCTCAAGCGCGTGGAGCTGAGCTGGTTTGCCACGGAGCTGAATACTGATTCGCCGAATGTTCCCGCCAGATGGCGCCACCCAAAACCCCTCAACAGTGGCACAACAGCGACGCAACAGTTGCCAGCGCTTACATGAAAATTAAATATTGCAGCAAAAATTAATAAAATAAAATGGAAAATGTTAAGAAAAACAACAATATATGTATGTAGAGGTTTGCTTTTAAAAAGAATTGTTGTTGCTCCAGCCAGAAATGATAAAGAAAGCAAGTTGTAACGAGAAAAGAGTGAACATTTTTGAATAGAAGCGCGCGCAATTATTATTATTTTATTTCGGTTATTTTAAAAATTTAATGACGACTGTTAAGTTACACAAGTATGTGTAAATGTCAGTTGAAGTTAACTAAAAATATAAAATAGTAAAAATAAATTTGTAGATGGCCTTTATAATGGAGCTATTTATATACCTTACAATTTAGGGTGTAAACGGAGCAAGGAAGGGGTTAATAGTGCTATTAGAGTAGTTTTTAACATGACGTGGCTGTTACTATTTAGGGACATTGGCTTTATGCAGCAGAAACTACACTATGCAGGGTATTTTTAAAGCTAACACTGAGTACCATAGGCGCCCACACACACCCACAACTCGTCTGCATGTGCGCGCATGTAGGATGTGCATGTGTGTATGTGTGTGTGTGTGTGTAAGTATGTATATATAGTACGTTCGAGAGGGGCAGCCCCACTATACGTACGCCTGTTTCCTTTTCCGTTAACATTTTGTGTCTGGTTTCCGGCATTTTTGTGCGCCGTTTAAAATTGTTTCCTCAGATACAAATCTCTCTAGCATCAGCGGCGGCAGCAGCAACAACAAATTTCGTTTTTGCAGACACTTGAATGCCAATTGCAAGCAAATTGATGCCTTCGGGCTGAGCATTTAAGCTCTGCGACAAGAGGAAGAAAACGAAGATGAAGAGGAGTAAGAGAAGAGAAGAGTGAAGAAGAGCAACAGCATGAAACTCTAGTTAAACTAAGACGTAGACGGCTGCAAAATGACAATCAAACAGACGACTGACTCACTGGAATACCCGAACTTTTTAGCAAATTATACTGTCCCATTTCAATGTCAAACGAGTCATATATATAGAGCGGGTTACAACTCAAAGTGTTCTTCATATTAACAGGATTATTAGCTGCTATCTGTGACTACGTAAATACGCATGTAAATTGCGTCTTTATTTCCGGCCAATCATAAAGTGAATGACGCAAATAAATTTATTGATTTCATGACAAATCCACAGATACAAAATGAGCAGAAGAACAACTCAATGAACTCAATATGTTGGCAGGTACTACTTATTATAATAAATATATTAACTGTAATGGATTAATTTAATTTATTTAATTTAATTTTTTTATTAATCATACTACCAGTGTACGGCACATTGTTCATTAATTTAATATATAAATAAACATAAAATAAAAATTAAATTATGTACACACTCATTGTGTTTCATTTTTATGGTCTGGCAACACTGCAAAGTTTTTTGCGTAGGCAGCAAAATCTTGCATAGTCAAAAGTCTGGCAACTCTAGGCAGTTTAATTCCTTTGCTTACAGACATCGCTACTTATTTATCATTTAATTAAACTTCTCGCATTTCGCAAAAGTTAATACAACTAATCACTTCTTTTAAAAACATTCCTATAACTATTAATAGCTGCAAAATATTCTCACAAATTGTCTTCTTTCTATGCCGATAACAGTCGACAGCATTTTGATAAATCAAGTGGAACATTTAACATTAAACGCCTATTAATTTTTGACTACTTTATCATTAGCAAGGCCGCTGCCAAACAGTTTTTATCTCAGTGTCTCCCCTCACCTCTCTCGCTGTCGCCCCTCGGGCACATTGACATTTTATCAGTTTGCGCTTGTTATCATTTGGTATCATCATTCGCTTCGCTGGGATGGAGTGGGCGTGCCAAAGTGTGGGTGTGGGGGGCGGCAATTGATACTGCATAGTGATGTTTGTAGGCAATACGCATTGATTTCTTCAATTTCAATCAATGTTCAGCATGTATTTCGTTTCTTTTTATTTTTATTACTATTACTTTTGCTCCCATTTATATCTTGTGGGTTATGAACATTTTTACTCAGTTTGCTCAGAGCGTCGGCGGCATTTTTGGTATTAACAATTAAAAGTAACGGCAGTTGACGCCACATTTAACGGTACACACACCCCACATACAGGGTGTCGGATGTCGAGTGTCAGTTCAAGTGCATATCTCTCGCTATATAGTAATCTGTGTGTGAGTGTGTGTGTGTGTGTGATGAGCCCGTAATAAAGCGATAGCGATAGCTGTAAAATTTAATTTTATGCTGCAATAAAAACAAGAAAAAAAGAAACGTACTCCATGGAAAAGTGTATAAAAACAACACCTGTATCTGAGCTTAAGTTCATTAATAGCCGCATTTGGGCAAAAAATAAAAATAAAGTAAAAAATCGAACTACAAAAAGCACTTGAAACGGCACAGGAATCAATGGCAAACAGGGGCAGGCTGTAAAACGATTTCGCTCCAATTTCACCTTTGAGTTAGGTGGGGAGTATATAGGAGAGAATAGGATATAGTTTATGGGAGTTAACAAATTATAATACATAATTTGAATTGAATGGAATTAATTATAAAGAAACTTATGTATTTTTTAAGTACAATCAAATTTAGATAAATTGAAATTGAGATTATTCTATGTGATATTCTTGTTTGGAATCATATATATATTAAGAAACAGTCTCGATAGTATCAATGATAAAAATAATATTATCTACATTGAAGGTAATAATATCGAATAGTCTACTTTAAACATACAAATACAAATTTAGAGTTTTTGCTGCGTTTTTGTTTAGCGGAATAACCTCTTCGCAGCGACATTCAAAATAGTCGAAAACAGAATCGTTGCGCTTTTGTCTCTCTGCACGGAAAATCCGCAGCTGTTGCTGCTGTTGTTGTTGCTCTTGTTGCCTTTCATGCCTTTCGTTGCTCGTTATCGTCTTGACTGCTGAGAGCAACAACAGTAACAACAACAGCAGCAACAACAGGCAGTAGCATAACGGCAAGTTCTTGTTGCTTGTTTGTTTGCCAGGCCGCAGAGACAGCAAACAACAAACAGCAGACAGAGCGACAGAGGGACAGTCGGACAGAGGGGACAGACAGCATTGGCGGGGGAAGTTTGACTGCTGGGATATTTGGCAGTGTCTGCCGCCTGCATTTGTTGTCAATGGGAGGCATAGAGAGCAAGGAGAGAGCATAGAAAGAGAGTAGTGTAGGAGGTAGAGAGCGCAGGCGACAGCACTTAAGTTGCGAGCGACTCTTGCATCCCCACACTCTCCCACTACTACTCCCATTTGCCATTTGCCGGGCTGTCCTTTCCTTTTCTTATAAAATTTCGAGTGAATTGCTCGTTTATTCATTAAATTAGAAAACGTAGTAGTCGAGTGAACAATGCAATTTACACACACACACACACTCACACACACAGAGCATAGGGTATTCGACATTTGCCATTTGCCAGTTGCCAATTGAAAATGCAATTTGAAGTTTTCGCTTTTGGCGTTGCACTTAAGCCGCTTAATTGCTGGCAAATATGCTGCAGCTACTAAGAGTATCTTAAAGCAACAAACATACTTGGCCTTAACCCTTTAAAGGCTGCGTAAGTGAGGCTTTAATAAGAGTTTATCAAGTGGGCAGGGAGTGTATAAATCGAGTGTATTATTTACAGTCTGTAATTATAATTTTAAAGTTCTTCTTAGTCAAACGTAATGTATAGCTTTTGCACTTTTTCTCTTCTCGCTATCTCTCAGTCCTTTTCCAATGGGAACTATTTGTATTTCTCTGCTGCTGTTGCACTGTTTCGCTGTTCAACTATTTGCCCGGACGTCAGCTGAAGTCCTTGTGGGTGCCTCATTAGCAGAAATAGATGAGCGAGATTTACTGGAGCAGTCAGAGCAACACCTGACACCTGCACAGCATCTGTTGGCCATGGTGCCAGCATCAGGTAAGCGAAAAGCAATGGAAAAACTATCACACCGTTACTGATGCTGCAATTAAGCTTGTTTATCACGCATACGCACTGTGGGCGCCACTTTTAAACTGTCAGCAGTCAGAACACTCTCCGCTCAGTCTCCTCAGTGGCAAACAGGATGTGAGTGAATTGGGTGAAATGTCAACGTATTCGTAATTGCTATTTCGTTCTCTGCATTTAGTTGCACCAGTTTTAGATCTTGTGGCAAGCCACAGCCACACACAGTCAAGCGAGCGAAATAAACAAACAAAAAAATAGACGAAAAAAACTGTAAGAAAGCACCAAAAATAACTCAAGTGTCACTCGCGCATGCCATGAGAGCAGCAGACAGCTTCAAGTGTAGATGGGTACAGTGGTGACTAACTAAAAGCCAGGCAAGCACAGGCAAATCTAGAGACACTGAGAGAAAAGAGGGTATTCGAAAGCCAAAAGTAAATGTGAGTAAACTTAGAAAACAGAAGTCAATAAAGTGGTATTTATAAAGTATACACAATGGCTACTAGAAGTAGTCTATAGTGAAATTTAGTAGCAAGATAAATTGATTGAGATATGTATAAAAGAAAATATGATTATTGCACTTTCTTCTTAGGAATAATTTATACTTAGAAAGCCTAAGTTTGCTCTTGCTAATACAATGCTTTTATTAAGCATACATAATGGCAACTAAATGCAGTCGAATGAGAAATTTAGTAACTATATAAATTGAATGCAAAATGTTTAAAAGAAAATATACTTGTTGAACTTATTTTAAGAATAATTTAAGCTAAGAAAGCCAAGGCTTGCTATTGGTAATTCAATGGTTTTTATTAGCTATTCTTAATGGCAACTAAAAGCAGTCGAAGGGAAATTTAATAACATTATAAGTTGATCTAAAAATGTATAAAAAAAAAAGTATTGTTGGGACTTATTTTGAGAATAATTTCAACTTCTTTCTCAAGTATTCATAATCTTAATTGCAGAATACTAGACTTGTGTACGAGCTGCTAGCAGTAAGTATTGCTTGCTTCAACTTAGTAGTTATGCTGTCTGCATTTGCTAGTTTACTTTCAGTGTACTCATACCTACTACATATGTCCTTCAACCCTTTGTTCTGCAGTTGTTTGCAGTTGCGTTTAGCTGGTTAACACCGTCGTCTTGCTTTCAGATTTGCTGCTTGTGCATTGTGCTTCATTTTCACTGCGTTTGCTCAAGCTTCTGCTGCTCTTGAGTTGCTGCTGCCACTTGACAATTCCGCTGCATCCGTTGTGCGAGGAATCACTGCCATGCCTCATGCCCCTTCTTCACCCGCCTGGCTTTGTTGTCATGCGATTTCCGTAGCTGTTGTTGGTCCGGTTTCCGTTGCAGCAGGAGCAACAGCAGCAGCAGCAGTTTCATGTTGTCGCTGCTGTCATTTGTCACGCGTTGCAATTGTTGTTGCTGTTGGCTCTGGTTTCTTAGCAAGTGTGTGCGTGTGTGTGCGTGTGAGCCAAGTTTATTCTTGGCATCATTAAGCGCTGTCGCCGGGTGATAACACTTAACACACATGCTGCTAAATGACGCTGGAGTCGCATTAAAATGCAAATTTCTAGTGGTCACACGATGTGAGGCAAATATTTTTGCAACAACAGAGACAAAAAGAAGCAAAAAACTCAACAACTTTCGCTTTTTGTCGCTTTCGCTGGTCGAGCTGACATTTTGGGTCAGTTGTCTCATTTATTTGGAGCTCTTCAACTTAAAATGTGATTTATAGCAGCAAACAGAAGGAAAAACAAAAGCAGATACAGAAAACAGAAAACATTCAGAAAAATAGACTCAAAGAGTGTGAGCGTACAACTTGTAGCAAAAGTTTGGCGTGGAACATGGCGTATGATTAACGTCAACGCTTCGTATGCATAATGCGAATTCAGAAAAAGTTGAGCCACCGATTTTTATGCTCAAGTTTCGAGCCACTTTTGTGTCCAATTATGAATAATTTCAATGGCAATTGAATCTACTCGAGAAACTATTTGCCAAAGTGGCTTAAATGCAATTAAAAGCAACTGATAAACTGAGATAAAAACTCATGAAATTGAGCAAATTATATTGAGTATGAAAACTCTTCAGTTTAGTATAATTATTTGGCACATGGTTGTTTTTTTTTTCTTCCACTCGTTTTTCACTGATTGCAAAATCCTTTCAGGTATTGCAATTGCTTTTTTTCCCATTTCCTCTTGCCTTACTGTTGATTATCAAACAATTTGATTTCCGCTTGGGTCTGGTGAGGATTGGCTGCCCTTTTTGTGCGGAGAATTGCTTGAATGTTACGTTGATTGCCTTGAAGCTTGGCAGGCATCAATACGCCAGCTCTCCGATGTCGATGTCGGAGTCGGTGTCGGTCTCGTCTCGTCTCGGTATTGATGCCATTGCCTTTTGTTTGGCCATCAAAGTCAGCAACTTGTCTAATGACTGCAATTTGATACGCTTATCAATGATTCATGTGCGCATTTGCCAATCACCTGCAAAAGCGATATAGGACACAAAGCACAGAGCACAGACTGATAGACTGATAGACTATTAGAGAGGGAGTAAAATGTGTGCACTATCTACGGTTACACATTTCATTTTTATAGCAATTGCACTTAACTGACAGTAAGCAGCTAGTTAAACACACGACTCCAGCCCAAACGCAGACACAATCTGAGCAAACACACACACAAGTGCTGCCAGCAGACTCAAGTGGATCTCAGGCTTTGAGGAGCGAGTTTCCTCAAGTACATTTCGTTTTCTTTTTTTCTAAAATTAAATTTCTTGTTTAGCAGACACTTAAAAGCCAAGTTTATGCTTTTTCGTTTCGCCTGCAGCACGCGGCAGTTTTCTGCTCTACCAATTAGCAACGGCCATAAATTCTGGCAACTACCCAGCAGTGGATGAGCAGCATGTACTGGATGTTGTGCAGGAGGAGGAGTGGGAGGAGCAGCTTGTGGTGGAACAGGAAGTCGACTCCAGCTGGCTGAACGCAATGGCAAATGAATTTCAGGTAGAAAAACCACTTAAATCCATATCGAGCACAGATAAACCCCAAGCAAAAAGAAAACATAAATCACGCGCAGTTTTTCCTTGTTTTGGGCATTTTTAACTTTTTGGCTCCAAGTGTTGTTGCCTGTCAGACAGAGCCAATGGGTTCTCAGGGCCAGCAGCAGCACGTGACCACGCTTCATTGCCCCAAAATTCCATTTAGAAATACGAAACTAATCGCAAGCAAACTTTGAGCCAATACAATATAAGTAGAGCGATGTCTGAGCTGCAAGAGATACTACTAAATCAATCAAGTATCTTGTTTGTAATAAGTTTAAACAAATTTAAATAATATGCTAGCTAAACTATATAGACTATTTTTTAAATGAGAGAGCCTATAAAATTATTTAGTATATATATAAAATCTTATTATTTACCCTTTTATTATTTACCTTTTTCATTTTTATGTTCTGCCTTATCTACAATCAAGTATCTTGTTTGTAATAAGTTTAAACAAATTTAAATAAAATGTGAGCTAAATTACATAGACTATTTGTTAAATGAGAGACTGCCTAATATTATGTAGTATATGTATAAAATCTTTACTTTCTTTTATAATTCACCCTTTTCCTTTTTATGTGCTGCCCAAGCTACTATTTTCAACTCTACTTTCACAGGAATTAAAGTGTATCTGATATCTAGAGCGCGTGTGTATCTGTAGCCTTAATCGTTGTTATTGAATATTTATTGTCTGCTCTGCCAATCTCCGAGTCCAATCAGTTTCAACAGTTTGCAATGAAACGCAATATTTCGGCTATAGCCCCAAGCAGTGGGTTGGGCTCGGGGGGGTCAAACGAGAAAGTTTCTAATTATTGCCAGCATAAATGGATGCGAAATGGAGATGCCAGAGCTGGATAAGGATGTGGCCGTCGGGTTTCCATTGGGGCAACTTGAATGCCGTTCTTGTGTTGTGCTTGCTGATGTTTGGTTTCCTGTATCCCGTTTCTATTGCATTTGCAGCATGGCTTCTCAGTGCCATGTGGCATGTGGCATGTGCTCGTGTCTCAGAGACAGCTGTTTTGAATTTTTAGATTGTCGAAATAATGCAAATTTTTTGCATAATAATAAAAAATAACAAGAGCGAGAACAAGAGCACAGAGATAACGAGAAAGTGAGAACGTTAGAGGCAAGAGCAGGTTTTGCAGACGTGTCCTGTTAGGAGTCGCTTCTTGGCCAGCGTCAACAATATATTGACAAATGGATTGATTTTATATTCAATTTAATGGCTGTACACTTTTAAAATATGAGCACATTTTTTATACATTTTTGACATGATGTTTATAATGAGCTTTTGTTGGCAGTTCTACTTTAGTTCCACTTAGGTTTCAGTTACATTTTTAAAGCATACTTTTGGGCTGCTTCTAAAAATAGTTCTGTCGACACTGACGCAAATGTCTGCTGTTATTTTAATAGAATTTTGAATGAAAATTTAATATAATTTAATTATTTAGTATATCAATATACAGCACAGATATTTCTCGAACTAGAAGTTATCTTGAAGCAGTTGAGCACTCTCGTCTGTAGCTTTCACTCTCGTTATCTTAATAAGTCTTCAGTCCTCGTCTAGTCTAACATTTCACACATACTCTACACACAGCATTTGACAACTTACTTTTAATTCTGATATTTGATACTTCTCAGCCAACGACTCCTGACGGATTTTCGACTTTGTCACTCTGCTCATTAACCAAAAACTCCAGCTGCAGTAGAATGTCTGTTGGAATTTGCACTTTAAAGCTGACGAAGCTGTCAAATAGCTGCTAGTTTGCAGCCAAGGTCCAAGTTGTGGTGGAGATGGAGAGAGTGTACATATACACCAGGGATTACTTTGCTTAATTCAACTGCAAATGAAAAGTGTTTGTTCAGTAAATTCAATCTGCTCTGCTCTGCTCTGTTCTGCGCGTTGTTGACGTTGTCATTACGCCGGGTCTCTGGACTGAAGCTTCAGTTTCATCCACAGCTACAGCTTCAGCTCTAGCTCCAGCTTCGTCTTTTGGTTATGGTTATGGGCATTGGGTTAGCTGCCAGTCGTCGCCCTCTTTTGAGTTCATCAAAGCGTAATCTGCACAAAATGGCGGCATTTCCTCCACAACACACACTCGCACACATTGAAAAGCGAAGAAAAAATGGCTGGAACTTTAAGCTAACTATGCGTCCTTCAGCCCAAACATGGGCTCAAGGTCTTAGGCGCACCCCCCTCAGTCTAATGGAGTCATAATTCTTCAGCTCGTTAGCAGCAAATACATGCAATGTAAGAATGTATAACCCCCGTCTCCCCTCTCCACCCACTGCCAAAAAAGAAAATGCCAAGCATTTTTCCGTTTGCTTCACATTTTTGGGCATACCCAGTAAATGAGTTGCTGGGGAGTTTTCACTTACTCGAGTCAAATTCAAGTGTAGGATATACTCTTGTCATTAAAGGGTATCTTTTAGTCGGCTTATTGCGACGACTTGTTGCCTGCATTTGTTTGCGTTCGTGGTGTCTGTTGTTAGAGAGTATATTAAGCCCTTTTTTGAGGGGGTTTTCTCTCGGGGTTTCGCCTTTTTGTGCCGGTTAGGGCATCAGCCTATTTCTGACAAGTTGCTTAATTGAAAAGTGTTTTGTGCGGATTGCCATGTTGCCACCTGCCACCTGCCACCTACCCCAACAGCTGCTGATTTTGCATTCAATAATTTTGCCTTGGAAAAAAGGCAAACAAAAAAAAAGGGACACCCAGGACAATTTTTCAAGCATCTTCCGGGTTTTTCGGCAAATCGTAGCCAGCTTCCGCCTTGACACTTTTCATTGCTTCCTCTGCCTCTGGTAGAGAGCAATGCTTTCCCTCCTATATATGCTGAGGCTTGCCATAAATAATTATGTTATTTTAGATAACTCCCACGCCACTCATGGACTTCTCTGCTCGCTGTGAAAATTGTTGCAATAATTATCACATTTTTCACACCGCCATTTTTCATGGCAGAAAACGTGGCTCAAAATGCCTGACAGTTTGCCATAATTAAGTAGACAGTAGATACTTTAAAGTAGAGTCGCATTTATGCTTTATGGCCGAGGCATTAGAGCGATAAGCATTTTTTATGTATTTTTAATTAACTTTGATGTGTGTGTATGTGTGTGTGTAATGTATAAATTGTTGTGTCTGTTTAGCGTACAATCTCACTGCTGACAAATTGTCCAAATCTAAAGCTTAATCGGCTTTGGCTCTAGTCTGGTCTGGTCTCCACCAGTCTCAAGTGTTTGTCTGTCTAATTGGCAATTTTAATTAGCCATTTGCCGTGTGTTTGCACTCCCTACTGTCGCCTGCTGCCAGCCTAATGCTGCTATCGCTAGCTGCCAATGACCACAGTTTTGAGCGTTTCTAATAAGATTGCTTAAATTTGCACAGCAAAATTTATAGACTGCAGTTTGTCGACCCGCATTATAGCCAACTCAGGTGCTCTCAGGTGCTGCTGCTGCTGTTGTTGAAGCAGCGCAAACAGTGCAACGTTTGCCTTGCTGTGATTGTGATGTCAGCGGAAGTGCAACACTTGCAGCCAAAGGGCCACACACCTCGACAGGTTTGTTTAAGCAGTTCGAAGAAGTCGATAGACCTAAGACATTAAGTATTCACATTATCAAACTAAAGTATAGAAGGTATGTTAAAAAGTAAAGAAAAGGTTCGAGTCTATATAGAAAACAGTCTGCAGAGTATCTTAAGTCGATAGAAACAAGAAATTATGTATTCACATTATCAAACTAAAGTATAGAAGGTATGTTAAAATGTAGAGAATAGTCTCGAGTCTATATAGAAAACAGTCTGCAGAGTATCTCAAGTCGCTAAACCCAAGACATTAAGTATAATTTTCAACAAAAGTGTAGAAGGTGAGTTAAAATGTAGAGAAAAAGTCTCGAGTCTATATAGAAAACAGTCTGTAGAGTATCTTAAGTCGATAGACACAGGACATTAAGTATTATTTTCAACAAAAGTGTAGAAGGTATGGTAAATTGTAGAGAAAAGTCTCGAAGTCTATATAGAACACAGTCTGTAGAGTATTCTTGTTTTTAGAATATCTTAACTTTTATTTAACTAATTTATTGAAGTCTAATCGTATTTCTATTCTGTCTACCGTAGAGTCCTCTCTTCACTAGCCTACTCAACTTTTAGAACTGCTTTCCAAACTATCCTAATCGCTGTTAAAGTTTTGAGTATTCCTATTCCTTTGACAGCTCTGCAGTACTTTCAGAACCACCCTCGTTTTGTGCTTAAGCACTTACTGCCAGTTATAAAACATGGCCAAAATGCGTTGATGTTGTTTGCAGTAGCTTTCAATTAAGTTGTGCTCTTGTCGCTTGCCTTTTAATTAGCGCTCACAAAAAAGAAAATAAAAAGAAAGAAACTTCAGCATTATTATGTTAGCTTTTAGTTTCGGTCTTTGGGAGTATTTACCAAATACCTTTGCGCTTTTCTAATAATAATTCAGGTAGCAATTGCTGCTGCTTACGATTGCTTTACTTGTACTATAGTCACAGAACTAACTATTTCTTTATTCTCCATTTTATTTACTATTATTTAAAATATTTATTTTATTACTAATTTTCCTTGTATTATTTATCTACTTAGCTTCTACTCGAGAGCTTTCTTTATGCCACTTTTTATTTACTTTTATTTACCACTTTTATTTATAAAATTTCATTGCATTATCCCTCAACTTTCATTGCAGACTGTACCAGTATATGAGAGTTTCCCCTCGGACTTTCAGACTTGGCTAAGGGATAGCTATGATCTCAGTGCCCAGGATGTCTATCACGAATGGCTCTTGACCCGAAGGCGTAGTGCCACTCCTCGCAAGATCTGTAATAACCAAGGCAATTGCTTTGAGGTGTCTGATATAGTGTCAGCCTGTTGTCCCTTCTGAGTCCTAACTTCATACAATAAATGCATTTAAAATCATTAAACGCATAACATAAATATGTACAGTCGACAATTATTGATAATGTGCTCCACTCTGTTGGCCAGAGGGAATGGAATCTTCGGTATGGGAATATCGTGTCCGCAATGTGACCATTAAATGTTGTTGCTGTGGTTTCACTCATGGTCAACTCGTTGACGCTGTCGCAGCGACAAATAATCGAACACTACAGCAGCTGCTGCTGCTTCTGCTGCTGGCGGCAGTTGTGGTGGCTGTGGTGATTGTGTGATACCCTATAAGCGTGTGAGTGGGGTATATGCGTTTGAGATTGCTACTACTGCCACATATACAGGTTAACCTTTGGTCCAGTTCATGCAGCATAGTGTCTAGCTTTTGAGCCGGCAATCAGCGGCATGAATGTTCGAATGCGTGATAAAAAAAAAGAGCAGCACTGTATACAGTGACAGCAAAAAGTGTTGCAATGCTGCGAAATCAACATGCAACTGCCAACAGACAACAACAACACTGGCAGCAACAACAACACTGACAGCAACAACAACCAAATGGACAGCAAAAAGAGGAATGACAAACATAGCTGTTAGTTCTATACCCTTGAGTTAAGACAGAACAGGACTTGATGTAGCATTAAAAATATTTATAAAATTTGTCGTATTAAAATATAGTATATAGTATATACATATATATCGTACACTAAAATTTCTATAGTAACTGAGCTTTTTTGTTTCGTTTGTATACTTTAGCAGAAGGTAATCAAAGCTTAGATACTTTGCTCTTCCACTGTCGGTTGCAGTCGACTGTAGCTTTCCTGGTATTTTTTCTTCATTTTTTCTTCATAGTTTCTAAAATCTTCTCTTGAATAATCTTATCCTATACTGGTTCTTTATTCACACTTTTACCTCACAGCGTATCTCCTAGTTCCACATTCCCTCTTTTCGTTCTCCCATAATGGAACTTACTTGTTTTGCTCCGTGATTTTTGCCTTTTACTCGCCGAATCGCTTCTTTTTTTTGCTGTTCCTTTTGCCAGCACGGAATTGTTTCCCTGGTAAACAATGTGATTTTCAGCGTGAAATTTTATTGAATCCACCCGGGGTACAGGCCAACGCGTTTTCCCACTTCATTGCTCCATGGCTCAGGGATAAAGGGAAAACGAGTCGAAAAAAAAACAGCGGAGATTGCCGCACTCAGTTTTTAACGTTCTTTATGTTGTTTTTATTTAGGCAGAAATATATTTTTTGTTTTGATATTTGCAAAAGTTTTTCGTGGCTTTATTGTATGCGAAATTGCTTTTAATTGATCAAATTGTTTAAACATATTGCATGCAAATGCTGTTGCTTGTTCGTTATTTGTATACGATATATGTATATGGCATGTAGTTGGCGATATTCCATGTACGAGTATGTTATGCATTTGAAAACAGATTTTTGTTGCACTCGAATTATATTCAATCAGAGCCGTTGATTAATATTTGCATATGTGACTCTGTCTGTGACAACATGTAGTAGTTTTATTGCATAAATATGCATTTATTAATGCGATGATTTAACCAAATGCATAAATTAATGCATATTCATGTCTCTAGGTATGCGAATTATTTGGAACGTATTTAGTATAACCTGTACTTGATGGGTAGAAAGGGTCCTAGGTGTTTTTAGGATGATATACAACAACTGTAGATTGTATGTGACTTTTCTATATTTTATATATTATAATCTATACTTGAGAGGTAGAAAAGTTCTTAGGTGTCTTCTTCTGATATCATTTACCACCATTATATTAGGTTTTTTTAACTACTGTTGGTTGCATCCGACTGTTATACTACCCTGTAGACTTTATAAGACCCTCTCTTCCTCGCCTTTAACTTTTTCATTTACTTCATTTATAATTTTACACCAAGTACAGCCTCCTTTATTGTCACTTACGTTCGACTGTAGCCTTACTTTATTTTGTCATCGTTCGTTTATATAATTTTCATCGCTCATTGCACAAATTTGTCAATTACCTTCGTGTTTGAGTGACATTTTGTATTCAATTAGGCGAAATTTAACTTCTCACGTCAAAAAAGTAGACTAAAATAATATTTAATGAATGAAAAACCCTGACTCGGCTGCCAAGTGAATATCAATGTTCCATACATATTTCATTTGAAGCATTTAACAGTTTTTGCAGTTTATAATTTGCAGAATTTATGATTGATATAATTTAATTTTTTGTATGGTTTAATGCAGCTGGCTTACGATTAAATTAACGTACTGAAACAACAAATAAAGTTATTAAACTGTAAATAAATAAACTGTGCAAAAGTTGGGGCAAACGTTTCCCATATGTAAATATTATTTTAAGCGAGATGAATTATGAGTTCGAGGCATAAAAAATGTTGATAGGCAAGCTCAAGTTTAACCTGTAACTAATGGCAATTTGCCAGAGTGCCCGGGCAGCACAGAGAGCCGAAAACAGTTTCATTTCCCTACTGAAAGCCAATGCGAAATGTGGGATATGTAATGCATGTAAACGATATTGCTTCACTCAAACTGTCAGCCGGCATTAAATAATATTTTGCACTCAGAGCTTTAGTTATGTCGTGGTGGGGGGAGGGGGCCACAAAGCAGATATGGCAGCAGCATCGTCATGGTCTGTGACATTTTTGACTGCACGCCAGGAGCAAAAAGCCGCAGAATGGCAGGAGATGGGAGGCAGGTGGGTTTGCCTCCTATAGACAGACAGACACGGATGTCATGTGCAGTAGTGTTATATAACATACTGTGTGGGCGCATTTAATTTTTTAAATAAACTAAATCCTGGCAAAGAGAATAATAGCTAAATCTAATAAGCATATAGTACTAGTCATAGCTTAGTCTCAGTCTGAGTCTTAGTCTCTCCTTTCGACATCAAACAAAAGTCCAACAATGGCACTCGATTGTCCCTTTTGCCATTAGCCATTTACCTGCTGCTGACGTCGAATGCGGGCATCAATAATTTTAGCACTGTTTATTATGCAGATAAACAAAATGGCGGACACACACACAACGAACACACACAGCCTCACAGGCATACGAAAGGCGAAGGTCTCGACCTGGTCTTGAGTAAACTAAGCTGACACAGCATAAAGTTTTCCCACACGCAGCTCAAGTCCAGTTACGGTTGAGAAGGCAACAGTTGCCAGCAATCATCTAGGCTGTTACCTTATTACAACGACAACAAACAGCAGCAACACCAACAGCAACAACAACAACAATAATGGCAGAAAAGTTTGCCATTACGACAATGGGAGTTATCTGCCTGTAAATACATAATCTGCTGTCCGCTGCAGTTCGGCTCCTTTTTCGTCTCCCAAAAGGTTTCGCCTGCTTTTTGCACCTTGAATAGGGATTTATTTTTATTGCCACAGTGCTGCTGCCTTGCTGTTGTTGTTGTTGTTGCTACTGTTGGTCGGGTATTAAGGGTTAAGCAGGTGCTTTATAAAACACACACAGACGACTGAACTGTAACTAAAGCCGAAGGCCCATCTCGTAATGGTTTTGTCCTACTGCGTCTAAACGTCTTCTTCGCTTTGCTTAGTTCCCTTGCCCTGGTCCTAGAGCAACTGTAAAATTTACACCGCAAAATGTGTCCCCAAAGTGCAATCAAAGAGTCTTTCTTTTTTTCGTCAGTCACTCGACTGTTTGACTCGACTTTTCTGCCAGGCGTGCGAAAAGTTACAAATGAACATCTAAACGAATTTCCAAGCGAACCCAACCTAACCCAACTCTTTCGCCTTTATAATTAGTTAAGCGACACATTAAATTAGGTGTGAATATTTTTAGTGCAATTGAATTATTCATGAAGCTCCGAGCTAACCTTGGGCTAGCTACGTTATTTGGGATAAATATGGTAAGAGAGGTATAGAACTTATTATATGGCTAGTAAATAAATGATAAAGTATGGTAATACAATGACGGTTGATGGATGTAAGCACTCTTTTTTGGTATGCATTCAAATGGAAAGTCCTTTTTACTGTAACTAAAATACTTCCTGTAAATTTGCTGCCGAAAAGTAGGCAACACTTTTTATAGAAGTTGCTTATTTTACATTTCAGATACTATAGAGCTTAACACACTTTGGGTTGTATATTAGGCGATCCCAGAAACATATAATATATCTGTGTTAATATAGAAATGCCCTATGGCTATCTATATGGTTTGTGAATCTGTGTTATTATAGGAACACCCTACAGCCTGAACGTCTAACCCATTCGATAGAGCAGGCTAGCCGTTAAGTTACTTTCATTTGGCACTTGGTATCTCACTACTATTGAAATTATTAAAACTTTTTCCATAGAAATACTACGCTAGGATTATAAACTTGTGAAAATGTAGCTGCTATTGTCATGCTCTCTAACAAAAATTGGCTTTAATCCTTTGGCAAATCAGTAAATCTTATTGCAAATCAAATATCAAAATCTCATCAGAAACCGAAACAAATTGTTAAAATCAACAGCAGAGGGCTATAATCATTTGATAACACCCGCACACACAATTTATTTGCACACTCGCACACACACACACTCGCACTCGCACACACACAGATGGACAGTTGGAAGGAGAAAAGGAAAAGTTTTTGGGAAGTATAAGCCCCAGACCGACATATTGAAATTCATAACTATACACAAAAACCAATTACAATATCAATTTAAAAGGGATTAAAAAGCATGTCGAAGGCTTTACCGAGAAGGTCGAGGCACAACCTGTTCCCTGTTCCCTGTTCCCAACTACAGCACTGAAGTAGGAGCAGAGGAGTAAGATGAGCTCCCACTGTGGTCGCAAAGTACTCGTTATACTATATAAGATATGAATGCCAGACACACACACACACACACACAGACACACACACACACACACAGAGAGCTACTGACACCCAGACATAAATGTAAATTGTAAATTATGTTTTTGGTCATGTTAAATCTCATCACACACACACACACACACACGCAGAGTGAGGGGAACTAAAGTTGAAATGAAATTCTGAGCTAGCAGCTTTTCATAATAAATAACGCATAATAAACCATAATGCTATTGTGCAATATCAAACATGTTGTATTGAGAGTCAACACGGAAACACACAATTTTCCCCCCAACAAGTGGCTGTTGGTATTACGCGCGCGTGTGTGTGTCTGTGTGTGTGCGTGTGTATATTTGTGAATTTTTGCATAATTTATTTTGATGATAACCACAATTTTGTATACAAAAGACCACAAAGTATTTGCATGCGACTCGAAATCAGCAGCAGGATTTAGTCAGCAACTGCCCCTCCCACTGCCCCCCTCTGCCCTTGCTCTGTCTGTTTGGTCATTATAATTTAGTTAAGTTAAGCTACAGCCAAGTGCAATTCATGGAGTGCAGCACAGACAGAGCGGTAGATACTCAGATACTCGTACTCGTCCTCGTTTGTGGCATGCAACCTCGTCGGGCTGCATTTGAATAAATTAAATTAAGTACGCCCGACTAAGCAATTTAATTTGCAAATAAAATAACGAGCATCAGGATTGCCTTTGGCTATCAATAGCTTCACTTCATTAATATGCTCCAAGTTGAAAGCAAATGCGATTACTTCGCCTTTGTGTGTGGGTTTTTTTCTTGGAATTTTTCAATACGAATTAAGTTCGCTTTGCTGTCAATTCATTAGATAAAAATAGATAACGACAGCCACATGTCAAATTAACATTAAGTTGCGGCTTTACCTGCAACAGGCCCAACGACAACAATTGAAAGGATAACGAGACGCACTTGCCACACTTGCCACACTCGTTTGCCTTCATGTTGATAAAGCAAATTAAACACAACAACACACACAGAAAGAAAGAAGTTAAGTCCCTGCAGACAATTGACGTTGGTCAGACAGGGTGAGGAGGGAGGGAGGGGGCAGAACTGTGCCTCGGGGCGAAGACTGTGGCATTTTGTCTGATTGTCTCGTTGACATGACGTTGCGCGATTTGTAAAAGGCTTTTGTTTTTGTTTCCCGTCTGTCTGTCCGTCTCTTCGTCTGTCTGCCTACAAGTGAGCAACACGCGCCAATGATTATGTTGCCGCTGACAACGACAACAATACTACTACAGCAACAGACCACTCCGAAAAATTGGCAGCATGCAACGTTCTTTTCCTCATTTGCTCCTACTTCTTGTTGTTGTTGCTTTTCGGTATTAAATTGGCAGCAAAGCTTTTCATTGAGTAAATGTGACGCATGCGCAGAGTCCACTGCTTTTGCCGTTGACCAAAGCCGAGGCAGTTGAAACCGTTTTTTGGTGACTGCAATTCAGTTCGTTGCTGACACTCGTACGTGCTGGTGCACGCGGCGTATGAGTAATATACACACAGAGGCTGCCTCAACTAGAGTCAACACTACGTATGCTTATTGGATTTTGGCGCAAGTAATAATAAGCAACAACAACAACAGCAACAGAAAAAGCCGGTTAAAGTGTTAAGAACATGTGATTGCGTGTGAGTGTGTGTGTGTGTTACATAGAGCATACATTACGGCTGAAAAAAAGAAGAAAAAATAGAGGAGAAAATTCCAAGAAAATTAACTTGGAACTCTTATTGTTTGCTTTTGTTTCATCGCCAGTTGGCATTTATTGCCCTGTTGCCGTGCCAACTCAGCTCACAACTAGGTTAATTGATGTGTGTACGTGTGTGTGTGCGAGTGTGTGTGTCGGCGCATCCATACAAAATATAAAAATCCAAAATACAATAGCTAAATAAATAATCCATATAGTACTATAACACATACTCACAAGTGGCGGAAACCAAGTGCAAGTCCCAAATCAACGTGCAGCAATACATTGGTGGCACGCGATGATTGAACTGAACTGAACTCGCATAGTGTGGCTAATAACTGAGGTAAATTATATGGCTCAAGTTGTTTTTTATTTTGTTATTTTGTTCTCAACATTGCTGGTAATTTGCAAGTGCAGCAGAGTATTTAGAAAATGCTGGAAAACTCTTGCAACTGTCAGCAGCAACTAAACGAGTTTTAAACTAGTTTGAAAATTTTATAAAAATACATTCTGCATATGTGAGATTATAACTAAACTAAGTATAATAATATTTGCATATATTAAGTGAGTTTTCCAAATTAAAATGTAATAAATATAGTACGCTTACCAACTTGTAAATAGTTTAACTATTTTTGTATGGATGAACTGAGTAAATATAGCCAAGTCTTTCGGTCTATTTACTTGCCTGTAAGTAGAGTAAGATGTAGGACAAAATTTTAAATATATTCTCATCAAATTTTCATTATATTTCTTTACAAATATTGCCCTAACCTGCACCCCAGTAACAGTTAAACTTTCTGTATTACAAACCTCAACTGCAGCATTTTCTACTGTCGATTTCCTGCTACTATAGCCCTTATACTTGAGTTATTTCTATTTAATTTGCAGTTCATCCTCTTCTCTATATATTTATATTATTTCCCATATGTTTACTTACGCCTTCCAGCTACAATTTAAACAGTTATGATTGATAGCCAGCCGACTGATTTTTCCCGCAATTTTTTATCTATTTTTCTTGGCAGTCGAAAAATGTTTTAATTAAATCTACGTCATAAAGCAACTGGCATAGAGCAATTACAATTGTAATTTTGTCGCAATTTGTGTGCCCTAAAAATATATTTCAACGCTTTTAGACAAGTTTATTTTTTGGTTGCCTTAAATTTAAGTGCATAGACTGTCAGCAGGCACTGTTCGGAGGCCAGCGGCAGCGACAACAGTTGCCTTTGCTGAAATATTGTTGTTTTTATGCTTTGCTGTGGTTCGGCTGCTGCTGCTGCTTCTTGTTGTTGTTGTTGTTGTGTGTGTGGGTGTGTGTGTGTGTTTTGTTTTATTATTTCGCGGAAGCAACGCCGCAGCATTTATAAAAAGGTTTTTCTTGCTCGTCGGGTTACGTGAGTCACCAGCAACAACATCACACACACACACCCTACACACACCCGTCACACACACACACACACACATAGCGCTGCTCTGCATTACTGTTATTTTATGACGGAAGTACATTTAAGCAGATTTTTTACTGTTCCCCTCTCTCCACCTACAACAACAGCAAAAAAAAAGAGCTGCGCGATCAAAAAAATTTAAATATTTTTCTTTTGCTTTTCATTTTCTCGTCTTTGACAGAATTTATTACCAAACCAAATTGCAGCGTGTTGCGCGAACAATAAAAGAAAGCAAAGTTTAACTTTGAAGCATAATAAAAAGGGCTTACGCTGCCTTAGTCCAAGTTGGGTGTGAGCAATTGACCCTGTCCCCACCCCTAGACTGCCTCTAAACATTGTCAAATTATGCTCTTTAACTGAGCTTACTCTTTTCGCTAATACAAGTCAGCTGTTGGCGTTTTGTATTTCATAATGTTTGATGCGCGTTTATTGAAATTTAATACAATTATCACACGGCCAGCGGCAGGAGTGTGTGTGTGAGTGTGTATGAGTGTGTGTGTGTGCCAAGTGAAAGTCATAAGCTGCCAGAAATTGTGCGGCAATTGCGAGGCAGAAGAGGCTGCCAGTTGCCAAGTTAAGTCAATAAATAAATTTACTTCTGCCGCAGACAGAGGAGACTCTATAAGTTACTCTGAAAGTGAATTATGGGGTATATAAGTTAGCACAAACATTTCAATGAATATTTATCAGTCAGAGGCAATGTCATGGGGTGCAAAAGAAATGAAACTTTTATGGCAACAGTTGAATTTTTTAGCACCCCAAAAAGTATGCAATGGTTTTTTATTTGGTTATGAAAATGGAATTGCAAACAGCGTTGAATACTGATAAGTCATTTCTTTAAAAGAAACCATAACATTTTTATTTATTATATATTAAATTCATTAAATTCCACTACAGGGTATTCCACTGCGACTATTCCATTCACTTTCCTCGCATTGCTTTCATCTTGAGCTTACTTTTGGCTGCTGTTGTCGAGAGCTCAGTTCTCTGTAAAATATTATATGTCATGCGTAATGATATAATCTGCCCAGGCAGATAAAAGCAAGTTTTTTTTCTCAGCTAGGCACACAATTTCGAAGGCATTTAGAAG
This sequence comes from Liodrosophila aerea, assembly GCA_035045005.1. Taxonomy (NCBI): domain Eukaryota; kingdom Metazoa; phylum Arthropoda; class Insecta; order Diptera; family Drosophilidae; genus Liodrosophila; species Liodrosophila aerea. The sequence continues at coordinate 418,378 of JAWNNL010001293.1, forward strand.
GTTATTTAAATTTGCATAGCATTAGCTCTCGGCAAGACGGAGTGACATTTATTAAGTGTGTAAGTGAGCTATTCAAAATCAAAATAGCAGAAAAAAATCATCCACTCTTAAATGCAACCTGAATGGCAGACTGAGCCAAAGATGTGCTCTGTGCTCTACGCGCTACGCTCTCAGCTCAAAACTCTTGGCAAATCCTCGACAGTATTGTCAGGCAGAATTCTAAGAGCTGTTAGATCTCGAGCTAAACTGAGAGCTGCAGCTGCAACAATGCTCAGACATTTATGGCATGAAATGCCGGCGGCAGCTGGCAGACAAAATGCCTTGAGACCCTGCCATACCATGGCAGAGCATGCCATACCCCATACCCCCTACTCTATACCCCACGCCCATTCCTTTCCTAACCCTGGCATTACATTCTAAGGCCGTGTGTCACCTGCTGACATTTCCCAATGTCTGCAAGCACATTAGCTCACTGCCATTCATTTTCTTTTCCATAGGACACAGCGCTCTAGCTACATACATCTTTAAAGCTACCTTAAAGATGTGCAGGTGTTTGAATAATTAAAAAAGAAGTAGGTACTGATGAAGGTCAGACGAATTTTAGCTTACTTTTACATAGTATTTTCTTAAAATTTTTAAATAATATTTTTTAAACTTTCAATCGTAATATAAGTCGAGAATAAATGCCTTTCTTTGAATAATTAAAAAATATATTTAATTTAGGCTATAGAAGAAGTAGATTCTGTTGAAAGTCAGACGAATTTTATCTTACTTTTAGTATTTAAAATATGTGATAAATTTGTAATAAAAGTAAAACGCTTTAAACTTTCAATCGTTATAAATGCTTGCCTCTATCGAGATATTTCTTTTTCAATATGCCACCAAAAGGGGCAAGGCTTTGATGTTGCTCTCGCTGTTGCTGCTGTTGCTGCTGCTGATGATGATGGGCTGGCATATTTGCTTATCAGCCCGTAGAGTGGCTCTTGGTTGAAAATATGCTCAAGCATATCACAGGCTGCAATTGCGCATACAGAGAAAAACCAGTTTAAACTGGCTTCAACGTTTGTCCCTGGCTACAGCTACTTTTTCCCTTGAATTCTTAATTTATTACGCATACGCCGTGTGTGCTGCATAAAACATATGTAGACACGTGTGTATAGTACAATGGGGCACCCAGAGCATTTACATTTACTGCTACTGCCTACTTTTAGTTTCACACGCAAAACATTTCCTCGACTTTGTGTGAAGAACTTTATTGTGCGGAAAATCAGAAATACTTTCGCATATTTGCAAAATAAAAGCCACATTAGCCAAGGTAACAAAAAAGGTCAACTTTCCACCATTTATTGCCGTTAATTTCCGCTTTAAAGCGTCAACATTTAAGCAAGAATTCTCCCTCTTAAAATACCCACAATATGCATAGTCATGGCAAACATTTTGTGTGTTGCTTTTAAGCCCCTTGAAAATTGTCTGAATCGTTTGACTTGGCTCTTGACGGATAGCTGTATTATTTATATTGACAACTTGTTGGCTTTAAATTTGTTAACTGGAAATTGGTTTACACAGTTTACCAGCACACCCATGCATAAAGCATGTCGTTGTCATGCCTTTTGTAAGCACTTTTAGCATAGTGGGGAGTGAGTTTTATTTTTTTAGGAGGCGGCCATGTGATGCTTTAATTCCCCATTCGTTGTGGGGCATTCAAAGCTTTTGCTTTTCAATTGCTGCCCCCCATGGTCTGCACGCTGACAATTAAAGGCCAAAAAAACATACACATATGTGTTTACTCTCGACTGCAGCTAAGCATGAAAAGCATTGCATGTACGTACACACACACCGTGACCCTATCAAATATGTATGTATGCTGTGGCTCAATCACTATTTTTTGTGTGCTTTTTGTATACCCTGTAACCTCATAGGAAAAGGTGTAATGCAGTGCTGAGCATATACAATTCAACTTATATTATAAATACCTTCAATACAAGGTGAATTTCATTGGCAGCCCATAAGTATGCAACACTTTTTACCTCCACTTCCCTTCGTCTGCTTTGCTGGGCATCTCGCAGTCAGTCAATTGTTTCTTGTGGCTTAAAAAAAATATTATAAATCTTAAATGTTCCAACATGGGTTCAGCACACAGAACGTCGAGTGCAAAAAATAAATCCACACAAAATGAAATCGTTGAACTGAAGAACTTTGCTATAGCACTGCTGAAAAAGTGTGTAAATCCAAATGCAAACATTAACAACAATTGGCATAGGCTAGGAGTGGGAGTGTGAGTGGGAGTGGGAGTAGTGGCAGCTGTTGTAGTGTTTAAGGCGTGTTAAGTGCTGTCATTGTTTTTGGGGCGTTGCTTAGTTGCAGGCACCGCAAATTACTTGTCAAGTGCTTTGGCAATTGACGTCGACTGCTCGACTGCTCGACTGCTTGGCAATTTGTGTCAGCAGCGTCAAGCATCAAAATAGTTTCCGCTTTACTTTCCACTTTTGCATTTCCCCAGATTGGCCACAGTGCCACAGTGGTTCCCGTTGCGTCGCACAGCAGGCAATCTATTATTTAATAAACATTTTCACGCGACAAAATGAGGAATGGCAAGACGTTGGAAGTGGAAAATACATACCTAAAAACGAAGAGGAAATTGCTCTACTTTCGGAAAATAGAAATATTATTATTAGAATATGCTATTTGAGGTTTGAATTCAACTTCAATTTATGCAAATTTTTATATATCGCTTAAAGTGGATCTCTATATAGAGATATACATATATCACATCAGTATAGACTCCAACTCCGGCCGGAACTCAATTGAGAAACTCGCAATTCCAATGCAGACTTTAACTCTGATTTTTGTGCACGCTCCTCAAACTATGCATATCGCAATAAATTTACATTGAAGAGGCAAAGCAAAAATGCGCAGATATTTTTTATGCGCAAAATAAATTGAACTTGTAGCGAGGGGGGCGTGGCGGAATGCGGAGTCAAATCACTTGCTGTAGACGAAAAGCGACGAAGCGCATAAATTCTGCTGCTGCTCTAAGACATCCCTCAACACACACACCAGTCCCAAATGCTTGTGTTTTGTTTTGCTTTGAGGGATTATGTATGTATGTAATGCGTATGTATGTGTGTGTGTGTGTGTTATACCTGCAAAACCGAACAAAAAAAGTGGATAGAGGGACGTTGCTGAACGGAAGTAAAAGCAGAGCGGATACCCGCATCCGCATCGCAGCCCAAGCCCAGCCCAGACAGTGGACGTTGAGAGCTCATCTCTAGAGATTTGCCTAAATTATGATTTATACTGAAATTTATTTTGTTGCTGCAAAAAGGCAATTTTTTGCTTGTCTACTCCGTAGTTACTGACACCGCAATTTCAACCGCACCTACTGCTAGTTCCACTCTCCATTTCCATTGAAATTTGTGCTCTATGCATGAAATTGTTAAGATAATGTCGGCCAGTCGAAGGCGGCAAGTGGGTGTGCCTGCTGCCACGCCCCCTTCTAGCAATTTTAATCGTTACAGCCTACTCTACTTACTTGGAGTTGTAGTGGCAAGTATATGAGTCCCGTTTGTGTGCTTGATGTCTCCATAATGTGACAGCCGCTGCTCAGCTACGCTCCAATGCGCCCATTCATTTTCCGGGTTCCCCATAAGCACACACATATATATTCTTCGTCAATCGATAATACACACATGAATATGTATGTAATAAATTTTACAACGTAAATCGAAGTGCCAATGCGAGGAACGAAAAACTCAAGGCTCAATCAGGCTCAATTTGGGTCTTTCTGGTAACTAGTTTTTCCCCAGCTTCTGTAGTAAGTTTTCCAGTTTTCCAGTTTTCTTTTTTGCTGTTGTTGATGACTTAAAGGTTTTCAGGAATTTGCCTTTTCACATTTGAGGAAATTGGCTTTTAGTTGTTAGCCTGAAAATCGATTCTGGATCCAGATAATTGTGGCCTGGGTAACGACGAGGGTACGACAAAACTAAATGGTTTTCCCACATAAAATACAAACAAAAAGAACCGAGGAAAAACTATTGAAAATATTTATTTAATTCTTGTGCCGAGTGCACATAGTTGAAATAAATTAATTGCTTTTTCGCATAGATATTGGCATTGGTATTTTGAAAACCATATTCCGTAAAATTTCTAACGATTTAAGTCCCGTTTGGCACATACAATATTTATGTAGAGTTATTATCTAAATTGAAACATGGAAAACGGAATTAATTTCTCGTTGAAGGCTACTGAAATATGACAGTTATATTTATAGTGTTAAATGTGGAGTATTAGAAAATGTCATAGATACTAATTGGATTATCTATTATATAGATTTATGGAGGTTCAAGCCACCCATACATAAATAGAGTTTATTTGTGTTGTTTTAAATAATCTTTAGTATTTTTACTTTAATTTTATAACCAGATTATAATACTAATAAATAAGCATATTATTTTATTTGTTCTAAAGTTTTTTTGTTTAATAATGTGAATCGTCTTCTTGGTATTGTAAAATTCGCATTTTAATATGAAATTTGCCTAGTCATTCAGTTGAGTTACAGAAAAGTGTTGCATACTTTTCAGCTGTGGTTGAAATTTCCTTCCAAGCTCAGCCCATAAGGCTGCAACACTTTTATTAATATAATATTTTACTGTTCAATAATTTTGTTACACTAATTTAAGCCCAAATATAGTTCCTAAAATATTAATGATAATGTCATGAAGCACCTTTTGGCCTGCGTGTAGAGTAGATCGAAAATAACCGCCACATGTCAAATGCAGTAAAAGCGAGGGCAAATGGCCAAAGTACACATACTCCTACATAAAGGCCCCACACACACATACACATACACACACGAACCAACGCAAACAGTGCGGTAGGTTTAGTGAGTGTGCGGGTGTGTGTGTGGACACTTTCATTTTGTTTGTAATGCGTCCAATAATGGCGGCATTACGCTTATTTAACATGCACATACATACACAGAGAACTAACAACTAACGCAGATGTCCAAGGGAAGCACATGCGTGAGCAGGCTTAAGCTGTGTGTGTGTGTGTGTGTGGTGTGTGTGTGTGTGTGTGGATGCATAAAACTGTCCTTAACCCACAAAAACAGTGACAAGGGATAATATTAGCATAATATGAGTACGCCGTGTGGATATGGTCATGTTTCAGTCCATGTGTGCAAGTGTGTGTGTTATATATGTGGAGTGTGTGTGGGTGTGTGTGTGTCAGTCTGTCCCTGTGTCTTTTGCTCCAACTGTGTGGACCAACAAAGCCTAAGCCGCATTGGGCCAGACGTTTTGGCGTAAGCGCAGCCAAGCGACACAGCCATAGCCGCAGAGTGAGGGCCAAGAGGCAAGCGAGGGGCAGACCAGAGAGAAAGAGAGACCCAGAGCAACAGAGAAAGAGAGAGCGAGAGTGAAATGTAGCCGAAAAGCGTAAGTGAAGCAGGGGATAAGAAGCCACACATAAACCCAAAAGTTGCTGTTTCTACTACTATGAGTAGGGCATTAGACATGGCCTGCGATGCCTTGCCTGCTGATGACGCACTCCAAAGCGGAAACAGCACAGAAGAAAAAGAAGAAGAAAAGAAAATATAGAAAGTATGCAAATATGTAAAAAGTAGAGTGAAATCTTTCAACATCAGTTTAAAGTCATAATTTTCAAGTAATATAAATATAAGGAAGTGAGCTGGGGATGCCTAACTAAAAAATGTAGATCTTAAATTGCATAAGGTTCTCTCTAAATATTCTGCATGGATTTGAAAAGAAAATTGCTATAAATATATATCATAACAAAAAGTACTTTTAGATGAAAATAGATTACATTTTTCAAGCAATAAATATTTTTAAAATATTTATTCTAACTAAGGATCCTATTTGAAAAAGTACTGTTAAATAATTGCCATAAATTCCCTCTAATTCTTCAGCAGAGATTTAAAAATTTCGAAAAAAATATCTTCTATAGTAAATTTACTTATTCAAGTAGATAGATTGTTAAACATAAAGCGAAGTTTAAATTAATAATTTGTAGACAAGACTTGGGCTTATATTAGCATAAAATATCTAGAAAAATTGCTAGCATAAAATTGCATAAAATACTTGTCGTGCTTAAACTGAATTTTTGTAAGCTTTGGAACTGTTTCATCAGCCTACTGTTTATCTTTGAAAATTGCCATTATCTTTACTTACTGGCATACAGATGTGTGTATATGCATTACGAGTCTGTGTATCTGTGTATCTGTCGTATGTGGTTAATACTCCTTTCCATTGCCACTTCTGTATATACAAATGCTTTAAAGCAATGCCCGCTTATGTGTTGCCATAAAGCGTATATCAAGGACTTTTGTGGCATTCGTTTTGTTTGGTTTTCGGTTTTCGGTTTTGGTTTTGTCTTTGTTTCCTTTTGCCTTGCGCCTGCCTGTCTCCCTTTTGTCTTTATCAATGTAATTGGCTGTGTGGCACCACCAGCATGTCGTTGTCAGAGGCCTGGTCGGCGCAAGATTAACCATATAATAGAGCCTGGGTAGGGTCTTCCTTCTTATGGCGGTCCTGCATGAGCTGCAGCATCGCATCTTTTTTTAATAACATTTTATGCCATTTCGGGCTGGCCAAGGGCACAAATTCGAGAACAACGCGTTTCATTTCGCAATAAATGAGCCGTTAAACGCTTTAAGTTAGCCATGGTCATAGCGTGAGTGTGAGTGTGTGTGGGTGTGTGGGTGTATGGCATTTTATTGCCGCTTTATTGTGGCCGACTAGCGGCTTGGCCGAGTCTTAGTCGAGTTAAGCGTCATAAACGGGTTAATGACTTGGAAGTTGCTTTTAAAGCGCACGGCAAATGCTCAACATTTGTTGTTGTTGCAGCTCATCTGAGAGTGTGTGTAAATGTGTGTGTGAGAGCGTGAGTGTGTATGTTGGCTTGCCACTTAAGTCTTGGCTCTTAGGCTGCTGCTCTTTTTTGTTGTGGCTGCCTTTTTATCAATTTTATGCCGCATTATGTTGTGGCTGTTGGTGTTGTGTTATTGTCGTTGTTTGCTCAGGCCACAATATGATTATTTTTTTATGACCAACTTTTAATTTGTTTGCACATGTGTTGTGTACATGTGTGTAAAGGGGTAGAGAGAGCATGGGGCATGTGGCATGGGGTTATTGTGCTTTGCCTCCTTAATAGCCAAACGCCACTTGTCAGCGTACGCATTTATTTTGCTCATGAGTTTTAGCCACAATACACACACACACACTCGCACACAAATGGCCTACCAGTTGCGTAGTTTTTCCACAGTTTTCCCTCTTGTTTTTCCCATACAAATGGTAGGTCATTTTTATACAACGATATGCGTTAGTATGCGTGTGTGTGGGACTGTGTGTGGCATGTGGCATGGTGTTGGTATAAATATTTTATGATGCCATATTTTGATTTATGCCTTCTGAGAGGCCTTAGGTGTTAATAGTAGTTCTGCCCGAATGCCTCGCTTATGCTTATATACTTATACATAATGCGTGCTAATCCTTTAGGTGTCATTGGGCCAACAGAGCATTTCTCTGTGGTAAATAATTAAGCGGCTTAGAAGTGTGATAGGAATTTTATTGCAAAGCAGAAAAAAGCCAAAGAAGTCTACTTCATAACTAAATAATTCACTGTTAAATAAAGTCATCAAATCTTACTAAACTTTAATCTAAACTCACTTAAACCAATCACAATAAAATTCCTTTTTAAATGCGCTTTTGATTGCCTGAACTCTTTTTAAACGATTCAGTTTATGGCATCGACCTCGGAGTTCATTATTCAGTGTATCAAGCAATTTAAAACATATCTTTATTCAGCGATAATTAAGCTTGGAATGGGTAGCATATTTAATTTTGTTGCTGCTCCCATTCTTTCAGTCTCCCGTTTTTTTGCCATTTGCCTTTTACGACTCGTACTTGGTACTTTTATATTTTGTAATTACCCAACGCGGCGAATGTTTAAAAAATTTGTCGACTTAATGACAGAGTTGTAAAAGGCGAAGCTAATAAAAGACACGTCGCACTTAAAAATTGACTCTGACTACTCGTATTCCCCTTCCACAGACTTCCGGCTGAGCCGAGACACGTAGCAACGTTTTGGGGGCGCCCAAAAGTATGCATCAGTTAATTTGAATTTGTATTTGAATTCGATGTGAGTGTGTGTGTGTGTGTGGAGTATGCTGGTTGTAAGTCAGGCTCGAAAACTACTTAACTGTCTAACTGGCTGACTGTTTGGCTGTCTGGCTGTCTGGCAGTCAACGGCTGCCAACGGCCGACGTTCTGACAACTCAGGCGAAAAATCAAAATTTCCGCACATTGCCTATTTTTCAAAGCAAGCGTGTGTATGTGCGTGTGTGTGTGCAACTTGAGGCAAGTTTATTTCGGGTCTTTTTGTGTCTGTCGCTTTAGTTAAATTGCTGCTGTTGCCTCTGCCTCAGTCTCTGCCTCAACCACTGCCTGGCGGTGTCTGTTACCGCTCATATGTGTTGCCTACACCTCTGTGTGTGTGTGTGTGTGTGTGTGTGCCAGCTCGTTTCCATCACGTGCTGCACGATGCCGCCATTCAATGTTGTCAAAAATTTATAGCAAGTGAAAAGCGGAGCTGCAGATACCGAGGCAGAAACTGAAGAAAAGCCAGGTGAACTTAACTGGCAGAAATGTGCGAGCATTGGCGTATATAGAAATAAATAAAAAGACATAAAAACATGCAAATAAAATTAACAAAACGAAACGGAAAAAATATATATTGCCTCACATTTCTGGCTACACCTGACGGCATTCAAAAGTAAAGCAAAAGCAAAAGAGGAGCCAGACCAAATGCCTCAATGCCAGATTGAAGGCTGTGCAAACTTTTGATAACACTCAAAGAATGTGTAGATATGTATGCGAGTGTGTGTGTATGTGTGCGTGTGTAATATTGTGTGTAGGCTTATATCAGTTTTACAGAGTTATGTGCTTTTTAAATTGTGGAAATTTGCCAGCAAGAGAGAGACCATGCCATGTCTGTCCAAATGGAAATTGCGTAGATTATTTTGATGTCATTTAGATATTGAACATTCTATAAAATATATATATATTTTTATATTATATATCACTTGAATTAACAATGCAAAAAACGGGAAGCACTCGCTTCTCTTAATAAAAATCAATTTAGCAGCAACAGTGGGGCATAATTTGCGGCATTTTGTTGCAAACTAAATTTAAGGCAGTCAATTGAATTATGTCAGACAGACAGGGGGAGGGGGTAAACCAACATTGCTAACTGTCAATAATGCCATTTTCATGGCAATCAAATGGTTATTGATTTATTATTTTGGTAATGCAATTGACTTGTATTGCGGCATTGATTTTATTCGCTCTCTTTTCCATTGTGGTCAATAGTTGAATTGATACGCTGCTGAATTGGTCAACTGTAGCTCAAATGTGGTTTTAAATCGTTAAAAAAGATTCCCATTTCGTTGGCAGATAAACCGGAGAATGTTTCAAGCACCACCTCAAGCTGTTGGCAAATAGTAGAAAAAATTAAATTGTGCAGAAAAAAGTGAGTGAAACGCAGCCAAGTTGAACACCGTAAAAACCACAGAAAAACATGTTAAGTATTCCAGCTAGGAGAAGGCAACCAAAACACAACCCAACAACCCTCAACGTAATCAACATGAGAGCTGATGAACTTTTTGGCCCATAGTACTAACTAGAGTAGTAGCTAAGGGACTGTCAGGCTGTTGGGTGGGAGGGGAGGAAACCAAAATAGTATTCTGACATGACCAGAAATGAGAAATGATCTAGTGTGTAGTAAGTGTTGTCTGAGCGTAAGCGATGCTCTGACTGGTTAAATGAGCTGTGTGTTAATCCTTTTAATATGTTATACATTTTTCTTCTACTACTATGAGAGTGTGTGAGGTTGTCCCAGTTAAGGGACAGCCACAATACTTGAGAACTACTACTACTACTCACAACAAGGTCATATATTTTCGTGGCGCTTAGTTGTTGTTGTCGCCGTTGCTTTGCATGCTAATTAAAAATTAAAATATCTACTAAAACAAAAAAGCAACCTGTGATTCATTAGGCAGGCAGGCGGTGCCAGTGAATAATAAATAAACTCGCTGGCTAATTAAGTGAGGAGGAAGGAGGAAGCCCCCGCCCAAACTACTACTATGTCAGGATATTATACTCTAGTAATTTACATGGCACTGCCACTGGCACTGGCACACGTGGCCCGCGTCCTGTGAGAACGTTACCTCATTGCGGGGCAGTCGCCTGGAAGGGCAATCGATATAAAGCCTGAGCTGTGAGCTGTTCTGCTGCCAACTGAATTAACTATGACTATGCCAGTAGTGGCAGAGAATCAGAGCATAGTAGCAGAGTCTATACATAAACTATAATTGTGGTAATTAAAAATAAATGTGAACTTATCAAGTGGCTTAATTTAATGAATAACAGAACTGACTGCATAACGCTTGATTATTTATTCATCTGCATTTAGATATAATCAGTTAAATTCTTTATGAATTCCTCTCTAATTCGTTCTCTTTAGTTTTCTATTCTACTCAGCGTTCCTTCTGCGTTCTCTTACTGAAATTAATTAGCCCAACAATATGGCATAAATTCTCATTAGCAATTCGCAGAAATCTCAACAATAAATGTAGCAGATTGTTGCTGCCACACATACCACATGCCGCAAATACAACGGGAATAAGAACAGCTCAGCATGTCTACTTACACCCTACAGTCAACTAAGTAACTAGGTTTATTAATGCCAGCAAAAGTTTGCCATGGTTTCTATAGTATTTGAGTAAGACCTTTCTTCCACTTTCCTGAGGGGGAGGGGGGGAAAACACACCACAATTCACAATTACAATTATTTTTCTAGTTTCACGTTGAGGGCGGTAAAAATCGGAGCTGTCAGTTCAAAAAGCCAAAAACTTCAGCGCCAGCATCAATTTTCCGCACGCCAGCGAATTTTTCACACAGAGAGGAGAGTTGGGAGAGAGTTCGTGCAAACTTTACGCGTTCCAGCAAGACGAGAAATACAACTGCAAACACGGCCAATAAAAACAAGTAAAAATCTAACCAGACGAATAGCAAATACGCTTTGAAGAATAATTATTAAACGGGCATTAATGTGGACTGCGTACACCTTATACTTGCTTCCATCTATCAAGTGCTTCAGCTGACTCTGTGTAGTCATGTGGCATGCAGCATAAGTTGCCGCAAATAAACTGCACACTTTTATTTCATGCGTAGCACTGTGTCTGCGGCAGACAGCGAAGGGAAAAGGAGTTGGCATGGGTGCCTTCAGCTGGCAGCTAATCTCAACAAACAAAGCGTGAAACTAACAATTCGGCAAATACAGACAAACCGCACACTCGCACCCACACACCCACACACCACCACAGACAAAGAATGAACTGCGTGAAAGCAAGGGAGATTTCCCACAGCAACAGCTAAACTTTGTCTTCGAAAACCAAGGGACCAAGGGAGCAATGTGAAAACGAAACTTTATTTTCAAGTCAGACATCGAATTTATTTTCATGTCAACAAAGCGTTAGGAATGAAACACAGAAAAAGGAACAGAGCCAGAGCATAATAAAAGCAACTAAAGTCGCGTTAAATTGGCAATTGGCCATATCGATGTAAATAATAAGCTTGCTAATACGCTCTGGCACTAGCTGCACAACTAGGCGTATGCGTAATGCGTTTGTGTTGAGTCACATTACGCATACGCCGTGGCTGCCACTTAAATCAATGAAAGTCCAACGAGTGAGCAGTCAAAGAGAAAGAGAACAGGTTAAACCGGAAAGCAACAAGCGGCTCAGGATATGCGACAGCAGGCGACCCAACAAGCTAAGCTCTAATTTTCTCACGTACTTGTAAATTTTGCGGAAAACCGCAACAAATTCACTTATAAAAGTAATCTAGAAAACGCGTACAGCACAGGAAGCACGAAAAGTAGTAGAAGAAGCACAGCCTGAAAGGCAGCAGCGGCAAAAAAAACTCTGGTGTATAAAGAATTGCGTTCGCGACACGGCGACAACTTTGCGTTTTATGTCGCCCCATAAAGTGAAGGTGAAGAGGGCGAGGAGTAGAGCTAAAGTGGGCTGGCAAAAGGCTGGTTAGCTGGCTGACTGGGGCTAGGCAACTTAAAGCAGGCGACATTTTATCGCAGATTTAAACTGAAATGAATGTAAGCACATTAAATGCCAGCAGCTTTTGCTTTAAGTGTGGAGTTTAATTCGAGAAAGGAGAAGAGTGGAGGAAAAAGTTAACAACTTGAAAGTTAGTTTACGGCCAGAACAAAGAGTTAATTAATCAGCAATTTGTAGAACGCAGAAATATAATCGCAAAACTGTGGAACTGTGGGCAAACAACATTATTTAACTTCACATTGGATTTGAATTTACGGCGAATCGAAAGTAAAAGCAAAGCATAAGAAAGTATTGTTTACTTTCAGCCAATTTTTTACTCCAGACTGCACAAAAGCTAATCGAAAACTCAGTGGAGAGAATGAATCCCTTACCAAATCCCCAATCGAAACACATCTGCATAATTTCACAGCATTACCCACACCATCCCTCGGCACTTTGGGTGCAATTAGGCGCAAAAGTTGTCAACGCCCAGGCAAATCAGTTTCAGTTGGGTTTTCACGTCAGTTTCGGTAGATTTGAAAAACATTTCCAGCTCAAGGAAAACTCACTCACCACAAAAGGAAAATGCTACAGTATAAGTATAAGTTAAATGATCAAATTTGTAGCATAACAAAAAGTTGGACGCCCTCTAGCTGTATGTCAGATTTTGAAGGACCTTCATCATTATCACAGAGGCCATGTTTATGATTGTTATTAGCCGGAGCAGCACACAAACTTTCGCGGCTGCTTTTAATAAACTTTGCTTTCTTGCTTTTGTCAGACATTGCACTGAGTTTATGCAAATTGTATGAGAGCATAGTTCGGAGAGGGGACCGCAATAACAACAAATTTCAATTATGCCATCAAATCTATTTAGGTGTATAAATATTTGGAAAATTTGTGTGAACGCCACAGAGAAACTTGGTCCGCACTGGTTGGGCGTGTAATTTACAGATTTCCTTGTTAAGATTACGCCCCGAAAACTTTTCGCCGCCATTGTAGTGAACTTCTCGACTCTCTCTCGACATCGACGCATAATTGGCAGCAACATGAAAAGTCAATAAACGAATCAAAACAACAACAGCCAACCGCCACACTCTCCTCCTCCTCCTCCTTTATTGAGCCATTCGCTTCGCTTGTTGAACAAGTTGTAAAATAAATTTTTCGATGGGCCAAGTTAAATCTCATAAAATTGTTTTGCATTGTAATTCGTAATTAGAAATGTGGTTATGTATATTTCACTAAATTTACTTTCAATTAGAGGACGTGAATGGGTGTGCCAAAGGTTACCTAATAGATATACCTTCTCCTCTCCCCCATGGCCGAGGTTCATTAACCAAATTAAACGTGTTCGTGTTCATGTTGTTCTTAGCGTAAAAAGTTGCTGCCAAACATGCGAAAACACTTGACAGAGCTTAAGCTCTACGTGTAGAACTACTTGTCCAATAAAAGCCAAGTTTATTTAATGCTCTCCACCAACTCTTAGCCACAGAGAGCCACACAGAGTGCACAAAATAATCAAGTGTACGCATATTATGCAATGAGTGGCACTTGTCCAGAGCTCTTGCCTTTTGTCTGGCTCTACGTCTGCCGCAGTCTCAGTCTCAGTCTCTTCTCTGTGCTTATTACTTACCAGGTCAATTTACTTAATTAATAAAAATGGCTAAATGAATGAGTCCAGGCACATAAAGAGAATTGCACGAGGCCAACTTTGAGTGATTTGTGAGCTGAATCGGAACGAATTGAGTCGACATTGATGCTGAGCTACAGAAATTAAATGAAAATATTGTGGGAAAAACTCTAGCAGACGCTGCATTAAATAAACTATGTTAAAATGGAATTATAATCATAAAAAGTTGCTTGTTAAAGGTCAATATTAGCAGAGTAGTTTTGTAGATACCTTAGTTCATAAAAACATACATAGATTATAAATATATTTTGCTAAAGTTTTTGCCAATAAAATAAAGTAATTGAGTTCAGTAAATTCTCATATTTGAAAATACAGAAATTAAATAATAATAATGTAGATAAATTGAAATAAAAATGTTATACTTAAAAGTGGTTTGTTAAAGGTTAATATATATAATATATTTATACAAACCTATAAAGATTTTATCTATATTCTTGCTAAAATTTTTGCCATGAAAGTAATGGGTTTTCAGTTTAGTAAATTCTCATATTTGAAATTATAAACAAATTAAATTCAAATGAAAAATATTCACAAAAATTTGTTTGCTTAAGGTCAATATTATCACACACTTTAGTTCATAAAAACAAATACAGATTTTATTCATATCTTTCCTGGAATTTTTGTCAGATTTTAGTTGAGTAAATTCTCATATTTGAATTCATTTTTACCCAAAATAATAATAGTAATAAAATATGCCAAGTATTCGATATATACTCCATACATTTTGATTGATTTTCTGTAGATTCTCTGTAGCAATAACATGGCCAATATCTTGGCATATTTATGAACAGCTTTTGTGTTTAGTCAGGTGGTAATTTAGCTTTGTTTTACCACAAATCTAGACAGAATTTGGCCAGCTATTCTTTGGTTATTTACTGGGTCGTTCGCACATGTGTGGCACACACATGTATCTGAAGTGGCTTGGCCATTTACTTTATTGATTACAGCTTTTTTCTCGCTTCCCATTGATTGACGCTCAAGTGTGGCAAGGCGAAGCAACTTTTGGGCGTTGAAACAAAGCAAAAGAGAAAAAGAAAAAGAAAAGCGGAAAAGGAAGAAACAATTTGCTTGTATTGGGCAGGAGTAGAGCAAACTATAAGTGGCAGTTGTTTAGGCATAGAGATCAGTTGCTTTGGGCCAAGTTCTGTGCTGTTCTGTTGATTAAAGCCAGCAGCCATTGAATGGTAACAAATTGCTTAAATAAATTTTCAATTCTCTGACACAGCACACACACGCAAAGTGAATATAAATAAATAATATAAATATGACACGGTATCATAATTTATGTAGTTTATCATTCTCGGTCTGTCGGTCTGTCCGCCTGTCTGTATGCATGTAGGAAGTCAGGTCTGCAGCTCGGGCAACGCATGTCGACGTATTTGTGTCAATTTAAATTTATGTAAACATAAAAACGGCCAGCCCGCATGTCCTGTGAGATGATGCTGGCTATCATACATTTCACATATATACGGGCAATATAAGTATATATATTTATATTTATATTTTTGCCGCTGCTGCTGCTCCTTTTTTATGATTTAATGCGCGCGGCACGCCATGACGTTCACTTAGGCATGGACACAATAAAAATGTAGCAAGCGAATGGAGGCAGGGAGTAGGCAGAGAGAGAGAGAGAGAGGGAGAGTCAAAGCCGTAGCAGGACACGCTTGCCTCTTGCGCACTTTTGACATTTCATTATCCTGTTAAGTATTCAAAAGTCAACCAAGCAGTCAGCCCCACACACACACACACACACACACACACACACACAGCAAATTGTAGGTGCCGTCTCTCTGTTTCGGTTCCCGTTTCGTGTTCATATCCTTGTCCGTGTCTGGCCATTGCCTGCTGCTGCCACGCCCACCCCCTGTAGTCATCCAGCTGCGTGGCGCAGCTTATCATTTATGCCAAGCGCGTACTTTTTGGCTTTTACCTCCCACTCTCCCCACCCCCACTCCCCAATCGTTTCTCTTTTAGCCATTGTTGTTTTGCCGTTTGTTTTGTCTGCCCGTAATGTCATGCGGAATTGCCTTTGTGTCCTTGGCGTTTATGACATTATATTTGTGTTCTGTTTCTGTCTGCGTATAAGTGAGTGTGTGTGTGTGTGTGAGTGTGTATAAATTACATTACACAACAAGCAATATAACAAACGATAACAAACACCTTGCCGACAACAACAAAACAAAAACAATTTAATAAAAATGTTTTGTGGCCCACACTGCTTCGATTAGACTCCTGCTCCTGCTCTGCCTCTGCCTTATGATATATAATTTGCTTATGACATTGCTAATGACCGTTCCCCCCTCCTCCTGCCACCCAACTCCTCTCCTTGAGGTGTCAATTCAAGTGCCTGACAGGGCGAAATGGAATTGTGCACAACACACCAATACCAATGGCAATTTTCGGACAATTTTCATTTTGTCAGCAATTGCATTTTGCAGTTTTTTCTCTTCGATTCGATTTGTACCGTTTTTGGGGCCAAGTCGGTGTACGTGTGTGGCAGTGATTGCTCTTGAGACTCACAAATGTCGAGGTTCATTGTCGATTGATTAAAATGCGAAATGCACAACGAATGCATGACTATACAGCATGGTAGTTTGTGCCCTGATTTCACTGCCTAAAAGTAGGCTACATATTTATATTTTGTATAGCAATGTAATAGCTATAAGTAGAGGACTTATCGATTGAATTTACAACACAATTCTAGTCACTTTCAATGTGGAATTGCCTCCATTTTAATACGTGTAAATTGTGTTTCTCTTTACAGTCAGCAACACCCCAGTGAGTCAACCAATCCATCAGCCTTGGAGCGGCCAATGCAACCTGCACAGACATTATTAGAGCCAACTACCAACAAAACGTGAGTACAAAACGATCGCCAAAGGGTGACAACAACTGTACACTATATCGGTGCTATATATCTTGGACATGTGTTGACCATCAACTTATGCAATCAACGATTTGGCTTTGACCAGAGCAAACTGACTGCCGCTGGGTGCTATGTAAACTACTCTTACACAAAGCGCCAAAGAGGGGAAGTAGTAGGAGGGGAAGCTGGAGAAAAAGGCAGAAAGAACTACAGACTAGAGACTACAGACCACAGACGACGACAAATGTTTATTTAAGCATAAAGCCACGTACATTGCAATCACACACACTCACACACGCATACATATGTACTATATATTCTGGCTCACATATGCTGCTCCTCTTCTTATGTGTGCTTATGTACTTAGGCGCAGCTGTACTTGGTAGACTCAACGACTGGTAATTACATACAGCATGCCAGCTAGGGCTGCTCACATGCTACTACTACTACTACTACTACTACCAGGGCTGCTGCATAAATATTTGCTTTAACCTTTTCGTACTGTACTTGGGTTACAAAAGAAGGTATATACTAACTGGAAGGCAAAGGGTGTCTATGAAATCAATGGCATTGCCAGTTTAGTTATTGACTTTAATATAATTTTAATTGAATTAGTTTTTGAAATTGACATTACTTACATTAATTTTTAGGTTATCCGTCAACTGAAATGAAAAGGAAATAAATATACATGGTTAGAAAGTTATAAGAGATCTGGATTGGCTTTATACAATCTAATATTTTATTAATAAACAATAAACTAGAAACTCCTAAAGTATAAGAATGTGTAAGAAAGAGGACTGTTTGCACTGCTTGCTCTGCTTGTAGTGCTTTTACTGCTTACATCACTTCTACTACTTGTCCCACCTGTACTGCTTGAACTTCTCTGGATCTGGATTGGCTTTATACAAGCTACAACATTCTTGATATACCATAAACTAGAAACCCCTAAAGAATAAGAAAAGAGTGCTTGTACTGCTTTCCCAGCTTGCACTGCTTTTACAGCTTGCCTCACTTCTACTGCTTACCTCACCTGTACTGCTTGTACTACTCCCACTGCTTACACTAGCTTTCTATTATAGTATTTCTTTCATTCCCTCCCTTCTTAGGGTCAGTCTTTCTATCCCATATTTTCCTGTCAATAACACTCGACTGCAGTGCGCTTTAGTTTTACCTTTCATGCCGTTGATGTTGACATTGACGTTGGCTTTCTATTTGCTTTTTGCTTTTCGTATTTCGTTTTTATGTGCCACTATTTCATTTCGATTTAAACAAACATTTTGGGAACGCCTTCAACACTGATTTCTATCCCTAATAATATTTGTTTGTGTCGAATTCGAGTTCTCGAATTCACTGATATTAATTGAATTTCACGTTGTTTAAACTGTGAACAAAAGAAGTGGAACTCTGGCGAATGTTGCACCCATCGCCTGGGCACGTCTCAAATGTGACCTCCTTAAGGATATTTATGTAGACGTGTGTGTGCTATGTTCCCAGTTAAAAGGATGGCAATAGCATAAACTTTGAATAAAAGTGTGTGTCCCTGGGGGCAGCTCGATACTGTTGCTGCTGTTGCTGCTGTTGTTGTTGCCATGTTGCTGCCGTGTCGTCGTCTGTTCAGACTTTTTGTCTTAATTTATCGTTATGAATGAATCACTTTGTGCCATTTGCCAGCTGCTCTCAAGTCTCAGTCTCCGTCTCAGTCTCCATCTCCACTCTCTATTGTTTGCCAGCACGTAGCCAATGAGAGTGACAGTGCTGCGAGTCCTTTGCCAGGATGTGCGTACTTTTGACTTAATTTGATTTGCTCAAATGAATTTCAATTAACCTAAAATGAAATTTATGCGCCGCGCTGACAACTCTAAAGTGTAAATTGCACAATGAACAGGCAACAGGACCAGCAGACTGAACCAGTTACAGCACACAGCACAGTCAGGACAGACAGAACAGACGTGAATGGGTGGAAGTGGCAGCAAGTGCAAATAGAAACGCTTTAGGTGAATATTAAAAGGTTTCTAAATAACTGGAAATTGTAGCTATTTATAAGGCACTGTAAGAAATTACAAGTGGATAGGAGAAATGTAGTCGTTTAGTTAATTCTAATAGGCGAAAGGAGTGACAGCTATAGTAGGAAGTACTCTATTGTTTATGCTCTAATTGAAACTATATGACACACATTTTTCTTGCAGTGTAGCGGCTATATTGAATTCGCATTCATTTTCATTTCACTATTGATTTCATGTCATATTTTGCTTGAGCAGACAACGCGCTTGATTGTTTGACTGCTCATCATTCATAAGCGTGCGTGTTGTGCCTGAGAGTGTGTGTGGGTGTGCGAGTGTGTGTGTAGTAAGTATGTTATAATGCAACGTAGGCGCTTATTATTCCAAACACGAATCCAAACGGCCTCTGTCAACAAAGCGAAGCAGAGAGAGATTGAGCGAGGAGTGAGTGAGTGTATGAGAGAAGTCAGGGGCAACGGGATGCGGATGCGGATGATAACAACTCGCATAGAATGTGCTGTTGACAATGCTGACACATCGAAAGATTGTCATGCCATCAATTATTGAACAACACGCAAATCAACAACAAAACGCTCAGCTCAGCCGACAATCGACAAGAGTCAGCGTCATCGAGACAGCTTCAATGGCAGACAGACGGACAGATGCAAAAGGGAAAAACTACAAATAGAAAAAAGAAAATACAAAATATTAAGTGATACAATTTGTATTTGGAACGTTTGCCGCAGGCTGAATCAATGAATAACAGTAGCAAAAGAGAAAGAAATCATCGACATGAATATCCGAGTGTTTTTATTTATGACTATACGTCAACATTCATCGAGTGGTCGGGGCTACGACTACTATATAGCGATTGGGCTATGGCTATGCCTATGCCTATGCTCTATGACACAACTACAGCGAAAATCAATCAATTCTGCGCCTCAGCCCCAAGGCAGGGGAATAACAAAAAAACATCAAGAAGACTAAGAGCCCACAAGCTGTAGCAAGTGCTGAGTAACAAGCGTTTCACGACTCGACGACGAATGGCAAATCGGGTTAAGGGTAACGGGTAACGGGTAAAGACTAACGGGAAACAAGCAGCCAGCATTGAGTGGGGAGTGGAGAGCAATAAATCGACGCTTGACATGGTTAAGTGCTTGTGCTTAACAATGGTTTTAGGCCTCGTCTTCCACACACATTTCACATTTCGGGAGGGAATGCCCTGCTTACTGATAAGGCATCAAAGCAACCGTTTCCCATGTCTATCATAAATTTGTTACTCATTAGTTTAGGGATATGCTCAAAATTTATGTGAATTGCTCTGACTTGGGTTAAGCGCATTAGCACTTGATGATTGTAAGTGCTTTCATTTCAGACCCTAAATACTTCCAATTAGGTGAGGTTGTAATTAACATATCATAGTTGCATAAAAGGGTGTAAATACTAAGTCTTTGATTAGTATAGATTCTAGAGCCTAACTACAACTAATTAGGTAAGGTTGTAATTAACACATCATAGTACAAAAGGGTGTCAGTAAACCAACTCTTTGATTAGCATAGAGTACCAATTATATAAAGAGTTAATCATTAACATTTGAATGGCGTCGAGCTGATTTAACTGCCTGGTAATCCGTCTTGAAAGCGAGCTTAAAGCCTTAGCCTAATAGGCATTATTACTCCGCCATCCACTAAAATTAAACAAGATTAATTGTCTGCTCATTCAAAGTGGTTCATATCATTAATTTTATTTGCCACAAAAACACACAAGCGGAACACACACCCTGCCAGAAAAAAGTGTGCTCTAAAGCAGATTGTCAAAAGAATCTTTGCTGTCGGCAGACATTAATCAAATTATGGACTTTAAAAAGGTCATAAAGTGAAATCTTTGTTAACAACTTTTACAAACACAAACGCTTCTTTCCACAACATAATTATCTTTGTTTAGAGTGTGGACTTCTTAAATTAGCACTTTGATCGAGCGAGTTGCTCATTAATCTCTGCTGAGTAGTAGTAGTAGTAGTAGTAGTGGCTTTCTACTGCCTTTTTTCTACTACTTTTTCCGCCATGACATACCATTTTTATAATGCCTTTGCCCGGGGGAGAACAAAGCGGAGAAAAAACTTCCTACTGTTGATGAATTTCCCACTTCATCATAATTATAAACACACACAACTACAAACAGAGATAATAGCACTATGCTCTGTGTATGTCACACTTTTTAGACCCTGTACTTTAAAAAAGTACAAAAGGGTCTATTAAGATTGTGCAAGCCCGAAATGTATGTAACAGGCAGAAGGAGGCGTGGCAGACCCCACAAAGTATATATATTCTTGATCAGGACGACGAGCTGAGTCGATCTAGCCATGTCCGTCTGTCTGTCTGTCCGTCCGTCCGTCTGTCCGTCTGTCCGTCTGTCCGTCCGTATGAACACCTAGATCTCGGAAACTGTAAGAGCTAGAGACATCATATTTGGCAGTTAGATGCCCCTATAGTGTAGGCAGATCAAGTTTGTTTTAGATTTTTGATACCTCCCCCCCTCCCCCAAAAACCGCGAAAAACTGCCACACCCACAATTTTAAAGATACAAACTTGTGTTTTGGCATACAAAATTAATCCTTATCTGTGCTGTGAATTGTGGCTCAATCGGATAATAAACACCGGAGATATTCAAGAATCAATTCCCTGTACTAGGTAAGGGGGGAGCAGCGCGAGCGTATGTGTGGTTGCATGCGACTTTGCGCTATGTGTGCTTGTGTGAGTGTTAGCGTGTGTGTGTGCAAAGGAAAGTACAGGGTCTTCTACTGTCGGTTGCATCCGACTGTAGCTTTCCGAGTTTTTTTGCCATGCCTTTTCACTATCCCCAACATGTGGCAAAAATTTGTGTGTTGCCCCACTTATGAAAGTGTCTCTCTCTGTGTGTGTGTGTGTGTGTGTGTGTGTTGTAGTTGCAATTAAAAGTGTCAATGACAATGTTGCCGATGTTGTTGCTGCTGTTGCTACTGTGAGTATTCGGCTCGTTAGCTTTTATTATTGTTGGCAGTTGCATCATTATGGCCATTGCCATCCTCATCGTTCATTGTAATTACGATAATTACGACAAGGACTGGAACTGCAGCTCCTTCTTCGGTTGCTGCACCTTAATGAAGCAACCAACACACATTCAATGCAATGCATTCAACACTCAGCGTGTCCCTACTACGTGCCCCTCCCCCTGCCCCCTGCTCGACGACCATTCTGTTTATCCACTTAGCGGCACACGACATTGCGTCGTTAATTGAAAACTGGCGCATTAAGGCAAAGTAACGCGCATTCCCCTGCATATTCCCCTACTTAGCCCTGTTATGTTTCATATTCATTTTTCTGGCTTTTAATTTTTCACTTTGTAATGGCGTATTTATTTATTAAAGTTTAATTAAATACCTTTGGAGATTCTTACGCATGACTGGCAAATATTTTTAATGAGTTTTCGCTTTTGTGTAATTATATATACATACATATACACGTGTCCGTGTGTGCAGCATGTCGTATGCGTGATGCGGAGAGAAAACCGCTTAAAAAACCATTAAGCATATTACACTTGCATAAATAGCCACGCCCTCAGCTATGCGAGTGTGTGTGTGTGTATGTGTGTGTGGGTTGACAATACAATTTTCCATTTAACATGGTTAATAAAGAAAGTAATGAGAAGAGGAGGAGGAGGAGGAATGGAGCTCTACTTGAATGCAAGCATCTTATCGCACTTGATTAATTTTATAATGCAAAATGTATATTCATAACTTTGCCTTTACATAAATTCTAATAACTGTTCATTTCAACTTCTTAACTACTGCCAAACCTAATCCTAATATATTTCTAGCTGAAAATTACTTGTTAAAGTATGCTTAGCCCCGTCTTATTTATACATTTCGCTGTTCCTCTTTGTTTACACGCCAAATTATGGCCGTGTCTCTCAAGGTCATTGTCTTGGCTTTTCCAAATCATTTTCCTGACCAGGCGAAAACAAAAGCCCAGGCAGAAACGTAGATAACTTTTTAAAAGCACAATAATAATAAATAATAAAGGCAGCGTTACATTAGGAAAAGAAACTCGAAAAAAACTCGAAATGAAAATGCAAAATATAAGAGCACAAAGATGGACGGACAGACAGACGGACTGGTACACTCTTAACACGCTAGACCTTCAGCATATACTATATAGTAGATGTACATATAGCCGTAACCATTAGCCGTAACCAAAAAAGAACCAAGCCAGACATTGAATTGACCTTAATAAAGTCGACGACTACTGACTGCGGCTGTGGTTGCCAGTTGCCAGTTACCGTGTCTGTTGTCGACCTTTTTGGAGGGTAACATTTTTCATTTTGTCCAAACATTTGCCCACTAACCACGCCCACTACTGCCATGTTGTGTGTTGTTTTTATTCTTTCAGAAAATGCTGATACTGCTGCTGCCGTTGCTGAGCATATTTGGTAATAGTCTCATTGCTGGCGTCGAGGCGAATTTGAGCCTGGCCGCCTTTAAGGTCATCAGAGTAAGTTGACCAAGAGAGAATATGATTAAATTGTTTGTAAAATGCCATAACTACATTTCCATTTCCATTTCTCTTCTCTTTTTCTACTCTCCTGCTGCACTTCAAAAGCTGCCAAGGCATATAAATCCCGGTAAGTCGATTTATTTACTCGAGTTGAAGTCATCATCAGACTTAAAGCTAAGCAAATCATCAGCTACGTGTGCTCGCAATCAATTTGAAACGAAAATGAAAATGAAAATTGTAAAATTACATTAACTTTGCGCTTCATTAATCAAAGGCCCATCGTCTGCCACTTCAAATGTGCCGTCTAAAAAATCAACCCAAAAATTATTTCGTCAAAAAAAAAAACAACTCGGAAAGCTACAGTCGGATGCAACCGACAGTAGGAGAGACTATGCTTTCCCTTGCAGCAGCTAATGCTAACAATACTCTTGCCTAGAACGGAAACTTCAATCTCGAATATCTCCGGTGTTTATTCTCACAATTATTTCCACAATTCACAGCATAGATAAAGGTTATCAGAAGATTATTGTATGCCAAAGCACAAGTCTGTATCTTAAAAATTGTTGCTGTGGTGGTATTTCGCGCTTTTTGGGGGAGGGGGGAGGTATAAAAAATCTAACACAAACTTATATGATATCTCTAGCTCTTACAGTTTACGAGATTTAGGTGTATATATACTTTATGGGGTCTGCCATGCCTTCTTCTGCCTGTTACATACATTTCTGAGTTGCACAAACTTAATAGACCCTTTTGTACATATTTAAAGTACAGGGTCTAAAAATACCAAAAGCAAAGTGCAACATAAAAGCAAACAGAACGACCAACAACAACAGGGATAGACTTTTTCCCATCAATTTTAAATATATATACATGTATTCTTCGGCTCATATTGTAAGCCTAATAAGTAAAGATACATTTGCAAAGATAGACTCACTTTTTGGGTTGGTTTTAAAAGTGATTTAATAGATGCACAAACTTTGAACCTAATCTGCATAAGAGGCTGAGCAACTGAGAAACTTTTGCCTACTAAATATAGTAATTTGATTTAAATCAGAGCAGGAGAAACTCTTGGCAAGTTATAAACTTAACTTAAAGACTACAACCGAGTGGAATTTGTAGCATTCTGAATCAATCCATGACAGTTGTATTGTCAGCAACTTTCCCATAAAGTCGTAAGCTTTCCTTTGTTACTTTAAGTAGCAAGTTCGTCGTTCTGGAGGATCATCTCAACTTACAAAACGAAGCTAGTTTTTTCACCTAGCCAAAGTTTGAACAATTGCTGCCTAGTTTTCTCTTTGTGCCATCATCTCAGCTCTAGCAGTTGGCTAATCTCGCTGGACATTGGCCAGCTGAAGCAAACAACTAACGAGTAAAGTGATTTTAATGGTTTTTTTTCTATTCTACTCCCTCTCTATTTTCAATTTGCTGTATTTTTCTTTGGCTCTTTGTATTTTTGTTGAAAATTCATTCGACATCCGACATTCGACATGTTTCCCCAGCTTCACATGTTGTCGTTGCAGAGAAGCTTTTCAAAATTAAACAGCAGCACGGACTGTGTGTGTGTGGAAAACTTTTGCGATTCGGGGGTGTTACAACAAATACAACCAATTTTCCCTCTGGCTGGTATCGCTGCATATGTTTTATGGGTACACACTCCCCTCTCTTCTCCCCTTCTTCGTGCTCTTTCCCAAAGCAAAAGCCAAAAGTTTCGAGTCAAATGCCAATACAGTTTGTGCGTCCATGAGCTCAATGCCTGTTGTGGGAGCACACAAACTGTTGTTGCCACCCTCGCAATCTGTGTGTGCGAGTGTGTACTGGGGTGTGTGTGTGTGTGTGCCTTGGGCGCATATCAATGCTCCACACGTTTTGCTGCCTCCCCCCTGCTGCGCTGCGCTGTGATGCATTGTCCACGCAAAGCGGAACAAGTTTATTTAAACTGTAAAACTTGTTCTTTTTCGGTTGAGCCAGGGGGGCGTGTAACTTCCACAAAAGTTAACGAAACACAACAAAAAAATCAAAATAAAATGTGGAGCATGTGTTTCTGTACATTTGTGTGTGTGTATTGTAGGAATTAACTCACAACAAAATATATACAAAAAATGACTTAAATGTGAAGCTTGGCCCAAATACAAAACTTGTAAAATATTTTGAAAATTTATTACAAGAAAATATTTACAAAAAACTCGGAAAGCTACAGTCGGATTCAACCGACAGTAGGAGACCCTGTACTTTCCTTCGCACACACGCTAACAAACACTCACACATGCACACATATCGTAAAGTCGCATGCAACCACACATACGCTCGCGCTGCTCCCCCCTTACCAATTGCAGGGAATCGAATCTTGAATATCTCCGGTGTTTATTATCCGATTGAGCCACAATTCACAGCGCAGATAAAGATTATCATAAGATTATCGTACGCCAAAACACAAGTTTGTATCTTTAAAATTGTGGGCGTGGCAGTTTTTCGCGGTTTTTGGGGGAGGGGGGGAGGTATCAAAAATTTAAAACAAACTTGATCTACCTACACTATAGGGGCATCTAACTGCCAAATATGATGTCTCTAGCTCTAACAGTTTCCGAGATCTAGGTGTTCATACGGACGGACAGACAGACGGACAGACGGACAGACGGACAGACGGACAGACAGACAGACAGACAGACGGACATGGCTAGATCGACTCAGCTCGTCGTCCTGATCAAGAATATATATACTTTGTTGGGTCTGCCACGCCTCCTTCTGCCTGTTACATACATTTCGGACTTGCACAATCTTAATAGACCCTTTTGTACTTTTTTAAAGTACAGGGTCTAAAAATAACAGAAATATCCCTATAAAACATCTGCGTTTGTCTGCTAATAAAATGTATATAAAAATCGACTTAAATGTGAAGACAAAACCTAAAGTATTTCCTTAAAATATTTTAAAAATTTATTTGTGGAAAATATACACAAAAAATAACAGAAAAATCCGTATAACACATCTCTTTGTGTGCTAATAAAAATGGCTTAAAAATGTCTCTTACACACATTTTATTTGATGCATTCTTAACTTGGACTCTTCGCAATTCAAGTTTGTGTATTTTCTCTTTGGCTAATATCATGTCCCAAGCAAACATTATTGAACTCACAATTTGCAATAAAATTGCGCATACGCAGCATTGTCCAAGCGTCGTTTTATTGAGCATACTTTGTATGAGCTCATGTGAAAGAGTGTGAGAGTGTGTGTAAGGCCAGTGACACTGAGGCCACTCAAAAGTTGTCGCAC
This sequence comes from Liodrosophila aerea, assembly GCA_035045005.1. Classification (NCBI taxonomy): domain Eukaryota; kingdom Metazoa; phylum Arthropoda; class Insecta; order Diptera; family Drosophilidae; genus Liodrosophila; species Liodrosophila aerea. Next base: position 444,866 of record JAWNNL010001293.1, read on the forward strand.
ACGCTCAAGTGTTGTAAATCTTTGCACAAAATGAAACTTTATTTGGTCATGGTCATCAACGACTTAAGTAAATCTAAAACTCTAAGTAAAACAAACACTACGACGACTACTACAGGCCCCGGCATAGAGCAAATAAACTGTGCACACGTGACCCCGGCGCACAGTCGGCGAGATAGAATAGCCGTAGTCTAAACCGTAGTCGTAGCCCAAGCCGGAGACAAGTGATGATGACCCAACAACAGCAACAACAACAATGCACAGTGACCAAACAGAAAAAGAATATGCTACAGTTTCTGCTAGAAAAAAGGAGGAGGAGAATGAGAGGCACTACAAAGAGCGAGTACATTTCAAAATAAAAAAGTATAATGCAGGAGAACATGAAGTTATGGCATAGTTAAGGCAACCCACTCAGTGTCTATGGCTCAAATGGAAAAAAACCTTGCACAGTAACAAAGAATGATACACACACCCACACACACACACACAGACTGGGATATAACTGCTTAAGTACACTCCACAAGAAACGTAGACGCTGCCTTAAATGTTGACAGGAGAACGCAGATAAAAGTGCTCACATTGCAATTCCTGCGTTTACTTCCGTCATAAGGGTACAGCAAAGGCGAATACCCTGGGAAAGAGTATGCTAGTTGAGCGGGTAGTTTGAAATTACAGTAAAAGTATACATAAATAATGTAAAATAATTGTAATATGTAGTATAAAACTGCCTTGAAAACTGTTTGTGTAGTAGAAAAGTAAAGCGTATCTGTCTAGTTGTATACACTGGGGAAAGTATGTGCCATTTAAGCGGGTAGTTTGGAATTATAGTAAAAATATATATAAATAACAATTAGTAGTATGTTACATAAGAAAAAACTGCCTTGAAAACTGTTTGTGTAGCATAAAAGTAAAGGGTATCTGTCAAGTTGTATACAGACCTGTCGAAAAGCGTATTGCTAACTCTTCTGGTTCATTCGCTAAGGGTAAGCAGCGATTGCTTGTAACGAGCTATGACACACACACACAGCTACACACTCATACACACCCCTACACACACATACACCTACAGCTACCTGCAGATATGTAAAGCATTGTCACTGTGTGTGGGATGCTTTATGCGCTCCGCTCTCTCGGTTCAATGTAGACAGCTTTTGCTGTGAGTGTAGCTCAGTCTTATGCCAAAGTACATTAAGAAGATTGCACTTTCGAAAATGACACAATTCGCCACAAAGTGTAAAAGGCGTAAAAGGTGAAGGTGTAAGGTCTTAACGGAGTGAGTGTACTGTAGCTGTTGCTTTCTGTAGCCTACCCACAGGCGCGATACGTGGCTTAGGTGTGTGAGTGTGTGTGATACTTCTGGTATTTATTATTGTGTGTGGCAATAATCGAAGCTAATTGCTAATGACATCAGCTGGCGACCACGTGCTCATATCCATGGCAAACAAACGTAAACGTGCAATGGCAATTTTCGCATTAAGCATTGATGCCAAAAAGCAGCAAATGAATGATGATAGCAAAATGCACTGGGGGACCTGCTGCTGCTGCTGCTGCTGCTATCAGTATAACAGAGTCACGTCGTCTCTGAAATCAATTCAAGAACATTTCGCCAAAAGAAAAGTGGAAAATTGCCACAGAGCACGTAGCTAAGTAGTAGAAGACAGTGGGGGGAGTGGCAGTCGAACTGGGAGCTATAAGCTATTGTATCTAGGTAACGGCGAAATTGCAAATACACCCAAATATCATAGAATGGCAGAGAGAGATCCCCCAAAAGTCTTGGGTAATTGTGATTGGCGGCAGCACACACATACATATACATTTTTGTGGGCGAAAAGTAAACTTTTGTGGCCTAATGGCGGCCCATAAGGCACCACATTTGTCAGTATCAATTTTGATGAGACTCCGACAACACATAAAGTCTATTGTTTGCTTCGTAAATATGTGCTTTATTTATGTATGTACTACGTATGTATGTGGTACAAGTGAAATTTATAACAAGCGAAGCGCTTCCTGATATTAATTGGTTTTCTTTCTCCTTTGAAATGGGAATTACATAGTCTTCTATAAGCCAAATGTCAGTCAACAGAAAGTCTGTTGTAAGACTGTGTAATTATGGCCAGCATATATGCCATCAAAGTGTTCAGATAGTTAGTGTATCTATACAACCATTAACTGTTAAGTGCCCCCCTCTACTATCACCATGATAACTAAGCTAAGCTGTGCTCAAAGGTGTTGAAATTCAATTTCTATTCGTAGTTGAACTCTGTTCGATTTGCTCTTTATTTTTTTGCTGATTTCATTTCTCTCTAACTTTTTTCTCTCGTATTTTGGGCTGTCTCTTTGCTGCTGGCTGATAACAATGGAACTACTACTACTACCACTACCATTGACATTGCCACTTCCTGGTTTGAAATGCGGCCTGCTTCATGTCCTGCCATGTCCTGTCACTTGGATTCTGCTTTGTGCTGGCCTGCAGCCAATTGCAGCGTTGGCAACACAACATTCGCACATGGAGCCACATTTAAATTGGATTGTAAAACTCAATGCGTCTGCGAGGTAAGTGAAGGGGTGGGGCACAATGGGATAGTACTATGTACTATATAGGGATATGGGTTGTGGCATGGGTTCACATCGTTTAGCTGCTACTAACCACAGCACAGACATGGACACAGACACTCACACACACAGCCATATTCACACACATAGATACATCTGCAGCCCCACGCTCAAAGTCAACTGCAGTTCCACTAAGCGGCTCTTAGTTTAATGGTAGTTGCAGTTGTTGTTGTTGTTACTATTGTTTAACCAGTGATTGCCCTTGGTTTTTTTCATGATAGTTGCAGCCGCACTGGGGTTAACGTTAACACTTGTGTAATTTATTAGCAGCCCCCCAAATCCTTTGGCAGAGCAGAGCATTTTAATTTGAATTTAGCCTTTTGAACTATGCATAAAGTTGTCTTAGAAATGAAAGCTTCGAAATGTATGACAATTTTAATTGTTTGCAAATAATATTAACTGATATTTTGCTATCTTTAATTTAATTATTTAATTCCATTTTTGAAATTCCCGTCTAGGCAAAACTAAAGCTGAAGAAAACGAACTACAATCAAGAACTTATTCCATTTAGTCAGTAGTTCCATGGAACTTGTTGAATTCAACTGTAGCGATAACACGCCGATAGGTCTATCGATAGTTCTGCAACTAAAGCTGACCAAAACGAACTACAATCAAAATCTTATGTCGTTCAGTTCAGTTCAGTCAGTAGTTCAATTAAACGATAGGTATATCAATAGTTCTGCAACTAAAGCTGAAGAAAATGAACTACAATCAAGAACTTATATCGTTTCTTCAGTTCAGTCACTCGTTCATTTGAACTTGTTGAACTGAACTCTAACGATAACACGCCGATAGGTCTATCGATAGTTCTCCAGTTAGTTCTGTCAGCGATAGTAGCGCAAGATTTATACGCAATTATAAGCAAAGCAGCAGGAGCTTAGCCAAATCAGAGACCAAGGCGAAATCTTTGGCAATGCTTTATGGCCAGACATTTGTCTTCTTGTGTGTGTGGGTGTGTGTGAGTGTGAGCATTCACACCTTTAGCCAGTGTTGCCAACAGCTGCGCGCAAAAAACTGACAGATTGTTCCCAAAAAAATGACAGAAAACTGCTAAAATTTTCCAAAAAGTGATAGAAAACATGACAAAAATGTTTTCGTTCATTTTATGAAGATAATTTATTACTCATTACAATCTAAGTCTTTAATTATATTGTCAATAAATTTTTCATTTTCATCGATATTTTCTGAATCATAGGATTCGTTTGATTTAATCAATTTTAGATACTTTTCCGGTATCTGATAATTATGGCAACAGGCATCTTGCCGTCGTAGAAAATCAAAATCAGTTGACGGAATGACCTGTTTTGCGCACTGATTTGATTTTGAATTGCTTCTGATTTTTAGAACATCTGGCAGCCTTGCCAAACAGTGGCTCCGTCCACTTCAAGATTCAGTAATTCTGTAATTTTTTATAAAATTGCAGAATGCTTACAAAGTATTCCATTTTCAAATAGCTGAAATAAACACCAAGTGTTGCCACTAGTTTTCTACATAGTAAACGGTCACACAAGGGTGAACGGTCTCACAGCAAGATAATCAAAATCAAAATCAGCTTCGGAGCTGATTATGCTAAAACTTTTAGTGTGACCGTCATTTCCGTACTTTATGTGCACACACACAAAATTTTGTATGGAGCAGCTGTGAACAGCTAATAGTCATAATCAAATCAAATCAAAAGCAGTTTCAGGAATCCCACTACTAAATTTGATGACAATTTGAAGCATACTTTAACCATTTGAACCAGTTCAAAAAACTGACAAAAAAATGATGGGATTAACAAAAACCTGACAGATTTCCTGATACCTGCTGTTTTCAATTTTTTCCTGCTGAAGCCGTTAAAAACCTGACAGATCTGTCAGGAAAACTGCTAAAACGGCAACACTGCCTTTAGCCAACTGCGGCAGTTTATCATGGCGCACACAAACACGCAGGTAAATGGCCAAAAAGCAACTCGACAATTTATGCAATGCAATTCGAAGAGAGAGAAACCTAACTAAACCGAAGAGAGAGATCCAACTAAATAAAATATTGTGGCCTAGGACAAAATGTTAATTTGGCAGCAGATGCTTATAGCATTAGGCAGTGCGAGTACTATTCGCAGAGACTGTTTCGTAGTACTGTTTTCTTTACATCATTATGACTTTATTTGTGGCCTACGAGAGAAGCAACAGGACATTGGCCCAACTGCACATTTAATGTGGTTTAATGTCGTCCCTATATACTATACTATATATATATATTACAGAATGGACGACATGCCTGCTCCACGCTCTGCCCAAATGAACAACTGCCGGCGCCGGAGGATACGATTTCATGCAGATCGCCGCGCCTTGTCGAGGTGCCTGGACACTGTTGCAAAATGTGGCTCTGTGAGAATCCAACAGCTGATGGTAAGTCTGTCTGTCCCACTGTCCCTCTGTCTGACTGTCTCTCTGTTTGTTTGTTTGCCTTGTGTTGAGGACCGGGTCATGGCCTTGTTATTGTTTTATAAGTGTGTTTATGGTCGGCATTCGCTGTGCTCAGTGTGCGACGACGACTCCTTCTCCTCCACTGTCTGTCCTCGGTTAATGGCGCCCAGGGGCATGCCGTCATCGTCCAGCTACACAACTTAATGCTTTTTAAGCGCTCGGCCAAAAGCGCAGCGCATATTTATGAAGATGAATTATTCCATGACAAGGCAACAGTCGCGCGTTCGCCTCGCAATTGATGCTGTTTACCAGGCAGAGAAGGAGTGCCCGTGCCTTTGCCCAGGGCTATGGACAGCAGCAGCAGCAGCATAATTACTTACACAAGGATTAAGTGTTAATTAAACGCGCAAAATGCAATAAATAAACAAGATTATTAAGTGCTCTTAAGAGCCTTTGCTTCCCTATTGAGCTTTACGCCTTTGTCATTGCCTTTGCTCTCGGCAAATTCCCGGAATTATGCTCACTATTCCTTCAGTCTTCAGTCTGTTGTTAATAAGCTTTTGTTTAACAAATATTTCCTTCATATGCCGTGAAAAGAGTTGAATAATATTGTGAATAGTTTGCTTAGAATATTTAAGAGAAATTTTTAATTAATTTGAAGTGAGTTAAGGCAGTTTGTAAACTTAGTTGAAGCCGCACTAGATATTGGGTTATTATTGTTAGATTATTAAAGTTAAAATGTATTAAATATTTAAATACAATATTATAGACATAAAGTATACTGAAGATCTAATAAAACTCTGCTAAGTTGAGGAAAAATATCAGAACTATTTCTAGTAAAAATCACTGTGAGATCTAAGGCTTCTTTATAGTATAAATATAGCTAAATTATTCAAGTTCTAATATTGTAGATATTAAGTTTACTTAAGCTCAAGGAAAACTCTGCTAGTCTGAGGAAAAATATCTAAACTATTTCTAGTGGAAACCTCTATGGGATCTAAGACTTCTTATATCCTTTTCATCATTCAACCCTGCAAGAGTTCTCCCACCAAGTGTAGTTTAAATATGATTTACTATATTCTCCACTCATTAGCTAAATCATCATAATAATAGGCCTTGCTTTTGTTTGTTCTCTCTTCACAGTTTATGCCACCTGCCACAACAGCAGCACCAGCGGCAACTGGAGCGCCTGCAGCAGCAGCTGTGGTCTGGGCATGGCCACCAGGCACACCAGCACCCATGCCGGTTGCCATCAATTGAGCAATTTACGGCTGTGCGAGAATCGCAGATGTGGCCAAGACAATAAGAGGCTCAACAGTATGCCGCACAGTGAGCTGCATCATCAGTTGTTGCAGCAACACCACAAGCGGCGTGGCAAACCACAACAACAACAGCACCAGCAACTGCAGCAGCATCACGTGCAACAGGAGCCCGCGCATCGAATAAGAGTGAGTTATGCTTGTGGTAAATGTTAGTCGGTTAGGCTGCAACATGAGTTTCCTCTTCCCACTCTGCAGAAAGGACACGAATGCCGCAGCATACAGCGCCTGGGTCCGGCGAGGATACGACTGGGCGACTGCGTCTCACGCAAGCTCTATAGACCAAAATTGTGCGGCAGCTGCCATCGTGCCACCAAATGCTGTGCCCCAGCGGCATCCACGACAATACAAGTGAGTAGGGGGAAGATGGAGATGGGAGAGAGATTCACTTGACTCAGCGGACATAGTTTGATTATCCCTTGTCTGTTATCTATTCGCTTTTGTTTGCTGTTTGTCATTTGCTTTAATCAATTAAAATTAGCATAGTGTCAATGTCAGTGTTAATTGATTAATTAAGCCAACTCTTTGAACTGCCAGCATATTCTATAGTATATAGTATCTAGCATAAAGTTGGCTCAAAAAGTTCGCTTGAGCTGAGGCAAGTTTACGTCGAACAACAGTAACTAGAGTACCGTTAGCCTGTTTGCTATTTATCCAATATCCTGCTGTATTAATTAAAAGTGGAATTGCATTAAGATGTCAATTCGCAATCGGCAATTGGCAGCAGGAACTGAGAGAAATCAAAGTGCTCAGCTGGCTGTCAAAATCAATTTAGCACCTGAGCCCGATTGCACCCATTTGCAATTTATTAAACGTTCACCTGGTCTAAATGGGAATGTCCAGAGTGCGCTTGGCTGAGATTTCCTGCCAGTTACATGCTCAAGTTTTTCTACCATTTCTATTCTACTATTTTTTACCTGCACAGGTGGAGATGTTGTGCCCTTTAAATGCCGTTGATCCAATTAACTACGTACAACAACAGCAGAGACGACGACGCCAAGAGGAAGCTGCTACAGACGATGATGAAGAAGAGGAGGAGGAGCAGGAGGCGGAGGGGGAACAACAGAAGACAGATGCTACAGTTGACAGGAGAGCGGCACAGTTATGGGACACCATTGCCTTGGAGCCCATCGATCAGGAATTTCTGCAATCACATCAGATACAAATTGAGAATAAATTCATTGCCGTCGAATGGATACTGAAATGTGAATGCAGCAAAAATGTGAGTAGCTAGAAGAAGAATAACTCTGTATGGCCATATTTGCACATAGATACGAGCGTGTGTGTGTGTGTGTGTGTGTGTGTGATAGTAGTAACTGCCTTTAGCTTTGCTCATAAACAGAGTCATATTTTCCGACGGTCATATTGCCATTCCATGCCAAACAGCAGTCATTCATTCGGCACTCAGTACTTGCCACACCACCGTCCCCCCTCCCCCCCACACCCCCTGCAACATTATCCACAGCAGCTGCACGAAAATTGCTTTCACTTGTCATTTTAATCGCATTTTTGTTGCTGTTCTTGCTTGTAAGCGCTTTCCTTTTGTTTTCCTTTTATCGTTACATTTTTTTTCCCTATGCACAAATGTTTTGTTTGTTTTTTGTTTTGCACAGAGTAAAAAAATATTACTGCAATTTTTTTTTGTTGACTTCTTTGTGGGACTTTGGCAAAGGCAAAGGGAGTGGAGAACGCTCAGCTGCCTGTTGTGTTTTCCCATTATTTTGGCGTATTCATCTTGAATGCATTTTCCCTTGTTATTGTTTCTGTATGTGTGTGTGTGTGTGTGTGTGTGTTGCTATTGTTGCATTTGTAGCATTTCTATTTGGTGAGTACTACGTTGCAATTGCAATGATTGGATTTTTATGAATACATTCATCAAATCGCTTGCCCCACTGCTGCATTGCTGCAACAAGCTGTGGCAGCCCCATTCGATCTCTCTCTATAGAAACGTTACACAAGACTCTCTCTTATATATTTGTATAAATGTCTGTGTGTGTGTGTGTGTGTCTGTGTGTCTGTTATGCTCATGTGGTTTACCAGTTTACAGTTGTGCAACTTTATCAAAGCCTTTCATGTATGTTTACAAAATTGACTGCATTCAAGGCTAGAGCCCAAGGACTTTAAGCGACAGTTTATTGTTGCCACTAAAGTAGTTGTCTATGAGGGAAATAATGTATATTAAATTTAGTTAATTTGTGAGGAAAGTAAGGCAGAATAAATGGACAATCGTTTACTCTTTAATGGCTTAATAATGGAAGCAAATACAACTATGCAATGCATGTCAAACTGCCAGAGGGCGAGTAGAGTGATTTACATACTATATGTCTCAAGTAGAGTAAAAGTACAATACTATCGACTAGTGCACTCTACTTTATAGTATTGGGATAACCTTTAATATATTTACATTTTATGTATCAGTTATTTACCTAACAAGTCAATTGTCAGTTGTCATAACCTTTACGTCTGCAATGCATGTCAAACTGTCAGTGGGCGAGGCGCATGGTCTTAAGTAAAGTTAAAGTGCAATACTAACGACTAATCGCCCTCTAGTATATTGGATTGTAATAAGCTCTAAATTATGTAAAGTTCTTTGATCAGTTATTTACTCTTTAATGGCATAATACAGTAGGCATGCACAACTGTGCAATGCATGTCAAACTTTCAGTGGGCGAGTAAAACTGAATGGTTAAATGGTTTACATAAGTCTCAAGTAAAGTAAAAATACCATACTATCAATAGTTTGGACTATCGCAAATCAGAATCCACCATGTTGTAATAGAATAAGTTCAGTTGTAAGCACATTTTATTTATCATTTATTTACCTAACGATTCAGTTGTATCGTATTACAAAGTTATTGTCATAAACTTGTACGTCTTGAATGCATTCATAAACTCTGTCATAAGCGAAATCTCAAAGTGTTACATATTCACACATATATACATATGTATATACATACATATGTAGTAAATGTTTATGAGATTCTCTCTGCCTCTCTGCATATATTTGTTTACGTCAGCGTAGGCTGTCGCCTAGCTCATTATACCTGCGCTCTCTCCCACACCACACGCGGCTCATTAGCGCGATAAGCCAACAGCTGATGGTGCGTTTGACAGAGAGAGAGAGAGCGGCGGAGAGCGGGAGAGTGACAGACAGCGCGGGTGTGACTGTGTGAGTGTCGAAGAACCATTCAGTCAGTCGCATGCCAAACGCTGAGCGGGGCAGTTGTATTAGGTGTGGGGTGGAGTTACGCACAGTCGAAAGAAAGCATTATGAGTGCCGCGTCCATTCGCTCTCTGAGCAAAACAAAGCAAACGGCTCGCATTGTCATCATTGGAGCCGGCACTGCGGGCATAGCAGCTGCCACACGTCTCTTGGAGCAGGGATTCAAGAACGTGTTGCTGTTGGAGGCAGAGGATCGCATTGGAGGACGCATTAATACCATTCCATTTGCGGATAATGTCGTAGATCTGGGCGCACAGTGGTGCCATGGCGAGGTGGGCAATGTGGTCCATGAGCGTGTCAAGGATTTGAATCTGCTGGAGACCACTGAGGATCACTACGAAACCTTTCGCTGTGTGCGCTCCAATAAGCAACTACTCCCCGATGATGTGGCAGATAAACTGAAAACGATTGCCTTTAACTCCATACCAGAACGACAAACGGAACTAATCGACTACAAGGGTTCCCTGGGCGACTACTTGACCGCCAAGTATTGGCAGGAGGTGGCCAAGTTGCCTCCCATTGATCGCAAAATAGCGGAGGAGTTCCTCGAGAATTTCCACAAGTTCGAGAGCTCCGTGGAGGCTTCGGATCATCTGTATGAGGTGTCGGGACGTGGCCACTTGGAGTACTGGCTGTGCGAGGGGGAACTGCTGCTCAACTGGCGCGACAAGGGCTACAAGAGTTTCCTCCGATTACTGATGAACAGCAGGCAGAATGATGCGGAGGATCTGGGTCTGCTCAATGGACGCGTGCAGCTCAACAAGCGCATAGCTGAGATCAACTGGGAAGGAGCTGATGAGCTGATAATACGCTGCTGGAATGGAGAGGTGCTGACTGCAGATCATGTCATCTGCACCGTCTCCTTGGGTGTGTTGAAGGAGCAGCACTCCAGTCTGTTTGTGCCCGCACTGCCAGAGGCCAAGATGAGAGCCATCAAGGGCCTCAAACTGGGCACTGTGGACAAGCTATTCCTAGAGTTTGCAGTCGCACCACTGCCCAAGGATTGGCCTGGCTTCTGCTGCCTCTGGCTGGAGGAGGATCTACAGGAGCTGCGTAGCAGTCATAGATTCTGGCTGGAGAGTGTCTTCGGCTTCTACCCCGTCTCCTATCAGCCACGCCTGCTGCAGGGTTGGATTATAGGCGAACATGCCCGCCACATGGAGACCCTCACCGAGGAGGAAGTACTCGAGGGATTGCTCTGGCTCTTCCGCAAATTCCTGCCCTTTGATGTGCCACATCCAAAGCGTTTTCTACGCACCCAATGGTATGCCAATCCCAATTTCAGGGGCAGCTACACATTTCGCACCACCATGGCTGATGAATTGCGTACGGGTGGCTGGGATCTGGAGGCACCACTACTCGATGTGGGTGGCCGGCCGAGATTGCAGTTTGCCGGCGAAGCATCCCACAAGCATTTCTACTCCACGGTGCATGGAGCAGCCGAGACGGGGTGGAGGGAGGCGGATCGCTTGAATACGTATTATCGCGCCAGAACAGCGCAGCTCTAAGGGACCTGAAGATAAGCAACAACTGAATAAAAAGTGCCAATAAAAAATGTATACCGAAGTGTGTTTAACTAGTTGATAACTACCTAGTAAGAGGCATTAAGGCCTGTTGAACACGCGCCAGAATTCCCTTCCATTTATCAGCTCTCAATATTGCCTCACACGTGTAAGAGTGTGTGTAAAAGTGTGTGTTTGATTAGGGGCCTACACATTCATTTGGACACAACCATAGCCAGTGTTGGCTCATTTGAACACGCCGGCCAAAACATGTTGACCAACTCATTTGCAACAAGCAGCCGCAGGCAACATAGTAATTGCAGTGTTTTTTTTGGGGCGCCTCTCTTGACCACTGGGCGTGGCAGGGGCATGTGTAAAGTGCTCTCCGTCCACACAGAAATAAAGACAAAAATGCAACTGCTAAAATCAGTTTGGCACTTTGGCTAAAACTTCTGGCCGGGCACGCCAACAATGCCACAACAGAGAACGTGTTTTTGGTTTGGATAGAGGAACACACTACACACTACACTCTCTGTTCTCTGCTGCCGTTAGTGATTCAAATTTATGCCACACAAAGGCCACAGTCCTGTTTCATGTTTCATATTGCTCCAGTTTGCTGTTTGTTTGCGGAGCACTAGTAGCACTGCTCATATCTTCTCGTAGATTACCCACATTGCCCTATTATATATGCGACGTTGCTAGTCTTAGTCCCTGCCACAATTTGGCTACATCTGTTGCAGCTTTAACCGAGCTCGGTCCAAGCCATTTGGCTGTTGCTTTTTGCAGCCGGAAACGTGTGTTGTGCCAGCGACAATCAGACACTGCCCTCTGGCCAAAACATTGTCCTCAGGTACCGAGTCGAGTTGAGTTTAGTTGCAGCTCCGCTTTTCCTGTTTGCATTTGAATAAGGCACAAAAGACTACACAAATTACTGTTGCATTTTTCAACTTGCTACAAATTTAATACGAAAACTTAGCTAAATTATACTACTACTACAATTGTTCAGTTTCCTTCAGCATCAATCCGTGTTCAATCCTCATCAGTTGACTATAGTTTATAGTATTCATTCAGCCGATCCGCCTCACGCCAGCCCGTCTCAGTGGCTCCATGCACCGTGGAGTAGTGCGTCCTGTTGCTGGCCTCGCCGGCAAACTGTAGTCTCGGCTTGCCCGACTCATCCAGCAGCGGTGCCTCCAGATCCCAGGGTCCTGTGTGAGCCTCATCAGCGAAGACGGTACGAAAACTGTAGGAGCCACGGAAGTTCGGATTCGAATGCCACTGGGTGCGTAGAAAACGCTGTGGATGCGGCATATCAAAGCTGAGGAACTTGCGGAAGGCCCACTGCAAACCCTCAAGCACCTTCTCCTCGGTTAGGGTTTCCATGTAGCGAGCATGTTCTCCAATAATCCAACCCTCCAGCAGACGTGGCTGACACATGACCACATGGAAGCCCGTAACACTCTCCAGCCAAAACCATTCGGAGCCACGCAGCTCTGGCAGATCCGCCGTACGCCACATGTAAACGAAGCTCTCCAGATCCTTGGGCAGGGGAGGAGCTGCAAACTCCATGAAGAACTTGTTCACAGTGCCCAGCTTGAGTGCATTGATGGCTCTCACTTTGGGCTCTGGCAGAGCGGGCACAAAGAGTCTCAGATGCTTCTCCTTTAGTACACCCAAGGAGACGGTGCAGATGACGTGATCCGCAGTCAGCAGCTCTCCATTCCAGCAGCGTAGCGTCAATTCCTTGTCCCCTTTCCAGTTAATCTCGGCTACACGCTTGTTCAACTGCACATGGCCATTGAGTGTGCCCAGATCATCGGGATTATCCTTCTTGCTGTTCATCAGTAATCTCAGGAAGGTCTTGTAGCCATTGTCACGCCAGTGTATCAACTGATCCCCTGCAGTCTCATCATAATCCTGGTCTGCTTGGCCGGACACCTCGAACAGATGATCCGAGCCCTCCACGCTGCACTGGTATACGTTATAGCTCCGGAATATCTCCATGGCAATTGCACGATCAACATGCTCTAGTTTTTCCACCTCTTCCCAGTACTTCTTCATGGCATGATCGCCCATGGAACCAGCAGTGCCACCAGATCCCTCTGGTGACTTCTCGGCAAGATTCTTCAACGTCTTGACCAAGTCGGCGGGCACAATCTCCTTGTTAGATCTTATAAAGGTAACTGAGGACAGCTTGTCTCCTGTCTTCTCGGCCACATCCAAATCCTTGATCCGTTCGTAGACCACATTGCCCACCTCGCCATGGCACCACTGTGCTCCGAGATCAACGACATTATCCGCAAATGGAATGGTATTAATGCGTCCACCTATGCGATTCTCTGCCTCCAGAATGCTGACATGCTTGAACCCCTGCTCCAAGAGTCGTGTGGCTGCCGCAATGCCAGAAGCACCCGATCCAATGATGACAATGCGAGCCGTTTCCTTCGTCTTGCTCGGAGCGCGAACTACAGTTTGAGGTGAACTCATTTTTGTGCAGTGTATAAGTTAGGCTTTGGTATAGACTAAGCTACTAGTTTAATGCCGAGTCTTGTTCCGCTATTTATAAGCAGTTCAAGCTCTGGCTGCCGCTGCTTAAGCTAATCGCTGCAGTTGTGCGGTTTTCATTTCATTATCAGCAACTACAATTGATACTAGCTAAATGGCATTGGGTTTCACATAATGAAACGCTTTTCTACACAGTTTTATCGAACATTTCCAAAGCTCAGTAATATGATGAATGGCAGCATTGATTACTATAGTTATATATTATAATATTATGAATCAAAAGTGATTATTTTTGTTGTATATTAATAGCTTTACCCCGACTTTTAGCTTTGCAAAATGCTTAAGGGGTCTCTTTTTGGGTATATATGTATGAACTTTCGATTTTAGAGCAAAAATAAACTAAAGCAAAGGTGTGCTCATTATTTTAGGCCCCACTGTTGCGCATTCAACTTTGTGCAAGTGGTCGTACTACAGCGAACCCCAAGTTTAAATTTGAATTTAAATTAGCGCGCCAAAGCATTAGTCTGGCAACACCAAAACACCGCAACTCATCGCACCAAAACACCGCAACGGATCGCACCAAAACATTGCAACTCATCGCACCAACTCATCGCACGAGCCTACGCACACACATACATATGTAAATCTACTGCACACTCAGAGACAAAGTAAAATGCGCAGCTGAAAGGGAGAGAACAAAGCCAAACTGAGGACTTACCGTTATATGCGCTGCATTTTTTCACCCACGCTGACGCTTGCACATATTTTTATTATGTTTAATTTTTTCACTTTGGCTGTTTCTGAATTTGTTTCTTTAAGCAAATTTAAAGGTTGTTTTGTTGCTTTTCACTTTTTCAGGAGAGAGTGATCAATTTTCACTACACTTTGCTGCAGAGGGAGAACATTTTTCACTTCACTTTGCTTTTATTTATTCACTGCAACAACAACCCAACAGCCATTTGATCACTTTTATCACTTATTTACACCTTTTTACCCCATTTAAACATTAAAATTGACATTTTTACACACAAAGAAAATAAAGAAAATTAGAAAAACGACGAGGTCTCGATCAGCGTGCGTATCAAACAGGTCACGGCGATGAATTGTCTTTCTATGTGCAGAAATCTGTGTATACACACATGAAAGCGCTTTCCCGAGAGCTGGCACAGGAAACACGTAGTGTTTCTCAGCAACGGGTGCGGGTGGAGCAGCAAAAGCTTTAAACGCAGCCTAAGCATGTCACTCACACACATACATACACACATCAGCATTAAGAAACATGAGTACGTGATGACGCCAAGGAGCAGATGCCGCTGATCGAACATGTTGCTAAGCAAACGACTGTGCATGTTGCTAAGCATTTTGCTTGTTGCTAAGCATTTTGCATGTTGCTAAACATTTTGCATGTTGCTAAGGGCCGATTTAGATGTTGCTGAAAGGTGTATTGGTTGCGGCTAAGAAAAATCTTTATTGCAGAGAGTTTATTATAACATAATTAAAGTTGTATAACTATAATATGTACGTATTCATAAAACCTTCTATGAAAACTAATTTTGTAGTACAGTGTAATTGTATCTGCTTGACTTTTATTCGATTGTATCGACTTTTGCTTATGCACATAAAAATAATATTAATAGTAGAAAATGTTTATGACTTTTGACTTGGTAATCCAACAGAATCTCTCGTCGTTGTTAACAATTGAGCCACGCCCACGTTATATTGCACTGCGCCCACTGTAATAATCATTAAGTCGATCCGCCTCACGCCAACCGGTTTCGGTGGCTCCATGCACTGAAGAGAAATGATTTTTGCTCGAGGCCTCTCCGGCAAATTGCACCTTCGGCTTGCCACTGGCATCGAGCAGCGGTGTGGCCAGATCCCAGGGGCCAGTACGTAGTTCATCCGTGTAGTTGGTGCGTGTGCTGTAGCTGCCACGGAAATTGGGATTCGAACTCCACTGGGTGCGTAGAAAGCGTTTCGGTTTGGGCATTTCAAAGCTTAGGAACTTGCGGAAGAGCCACTGCACACCCTCGAGTACTTCCTCCTCGGGAAGTGTCTCCATGTAGCGAGCATGCTCTCCAATGATCCAGCCCTGGAGCAGACGCGGCTGATGCAGCACACGATGTATGCCGAAGACACTCTCCAGCCAGAAGCGTTTGCTGCGACGCAGCTCTTGCAGATCCTCCTCAATCCATAGGAAATTGCAGCCAATCCAGTCGTCTGGCAGTGGATTGGTGGCATACTCAAACCAGAGCTTATTCACAGTGCCCAGCTTGAGTCCCTTGATGGCACGCACCTTGGCCTCAGGCAGAGCGGGCACAAAGAGCTTCTCATGCTGCTCCTTGAGCACACCCAGGGAAACAGTGCAGATGACATGATCTGCGGTGAATATCTCCCCATCCCAGCAGCGTAGGAGCACCTGATCGCCATCCCAGTTGACTTTGGCAATGCGTTTGGTAAGCTGCACACGATCGTTGAGCACGCCCAGATCCTCGGCATGATCTGGCTTGGAATTCATGAGCAATCGCAGGAAAGTCTTGTAGCCCTTATCGCGCCAGTTGTTGAGGAACTCTCCTTCACTCTTCTCAAACTCCAGGTGTTGACGTCGGGACACCTCAAACAGATGATCCGCTGCGAAGAAGGAGCAACGTAGTCTCTTCACAGTCTCCAACATTTCGGTGGCAACTGTCTTATCAATCAGCGGTATACAGGCCACACCACGCCAATAGTTATCGGTCAGGTGATCACCCAGTGAACCATTAGCCTCCTCGGGTGGTGTGGGCATCGAATTCTCCAGCAAAGTGCCCAGCACATAAGAGGTTTCATCGGCCAGCACCTCCTGATTGGAACGCACAAATCTCACAGCCAACAGCGCATCTCCGGTCTTATCCAGTAGACCCAAATCCTTGACACGCTCATAGACAACATTTCCCGCCTCACCATGGCACCACTGTGCGCCCTTATCGATGACACTGTCTCCGAATGGTATGGTATTAATGCGTCCACCTATGCGATTCTCCGCCTCCAGCAGCTTGACATTCCTGAATCCCTGCTCCAGCAGGCGAGTGGCAGCAGCTATGGCCGAGGCACCAGCTCCAATGATGATAATCCGAGCAGTTTGCTTAGTCTTACGAGTATTCATCTTGCGATACGTTTGGATTAGTCCGACAGACAGTCAACGACTGAAGCTGAGCTGTCAGAGCATCGCGTTTTTATATTATGGAACTAAGCAAAGCTCAAAACTAGAATCAAACAATGACAGCTGTAATTAATTGCCAGATAATAACTTCCCTATTGTTTGTTGATTAGGCTTGAGATCAGAGCGTAACTATGTATAGTAGTACTATGTAGTATATACTAGGGTTAACATGAAATTGTAACACTCTGGAGAGTCGAGTCATTTGTTTATGAATGAACGGCTTGTAAAGCTGGAAATATACTCGTATTTAGTATTAGAGTATTACACCAAAATCAGTGGCTGTAAATCTAGTTTTTCTTTTGACCTTGACTACATTTAATAATAGCTTAGACAAAAAACTGATAAAGTAGATGTATTGTATTTTATTTCAACTATGTTCAACTATATATATGTACTTATATATGTGAGGGTTAGCTAGTGCCCAGACAAAGTCCACTAGCTGCTTGGAGCACTTACAAGTTCAATGCTAAAGTTCTCTCTACTTTTATTCTATCTATATTTACTTATTAAGATTATTTAATAGTATATTCCTAGAGTGTATTTCAAACATGGCTAATCGCAGCTATTATCAGCTACTTGAACAACTTGTGATATAGTTTTCACTTAACCATAATTATATCAATTCAGTTAGGCATGAGTGTTAGCTTTGACCTTGACTCAACTGTTAACACGGCCAGCTTATCGGGCAGTAGTGCTATGCCTATGAATGAGTAAAAGGGGTATATTAAGTTTATGTAACAGTGTAGTCAAGAGTGTAGACAAATCTAACTTAGTCATAGGGTATCTCAGCCTCAACTACCACCGACTGCAGCCTTCAGCTGTTGTATTTACTTTATAGTTCTTCTAGTAGTAGTAGTGCTATGCCTAGAACTGAGTAAATGGGGTATATTAAGTTTATGCAACTGAATGAGGCAAAGTGCTATAAGAGCGTAGTCAAGTTTAACTTTTTTGTAGGGTATCTCAGACAAATCTAACTTATTTGTAGGGTATCTCAGCCTCAACTGCCACCGACTGTAGCCTTCAGCTCTTTTATTTACTTTATAGTTCTTGGGCTTATCTCTCAGAGAAAAACAGCTCAAAGTCAGCCAACACAACACAAGTTGGAAATCATATTTCGTTTATTATTGTTATTACTACTATTATTGCTGTCTATTTCTTATTTCAGCTGTGGTTTCTCCCTTATCATTTGCACTCTTTTGAGGAGGTTGAAACTGCGGTTTCCATCTTATCTAACTCTACACACTTTATTCGTGTGCATTTCAGCAATAATTCGCAATGCAATTTAACCACAAAAAAAAAGAAGAAAAATGCGAATAAATTATGCATTAATATACGTTGCTTATCTGTGTTTAGTATGAGCAATTTTTTATCGCATGAAAGAGCATAAATTATAATCCAAAGCTCGGATGAGTGTGCTCGTATGTTTATTGAATTACATAGCAAATTTAATTAAATGGCGGAAAATTCGCATATTCATAATGCATGCAGCATTTTCATTAAGTTTCCCTTACTCATTGCTCTTCATTCTCTCCATACTCTCTTCCAACAGCATTGCAGCGCTGACAGCAACCGCAACACCAACAGCAACAACAACAGCAATAGACACATTGTCGCCACTAACACCAGAAAATATGTTAACAACAACAAGAAGAAGCAGCAACAACAGCAACAACGAATGGAAAGGCAACATTATGATGAAAATAATGGCATAGAAAATGAGCTAGCGTTAATACAGGATGCATCCTATCATAGGAGAATGACTGGAGAGGAGCGACTGGAGGAGCGAAGCAATGGGGATGCGGCTAATGTTATTAATAACAACAACGACGAGGACGATGACAACTCGTCTTCGGAGCAACAACCAGACATCATACCCTATCCCCTGAGTGTGGGCGAGACCAGCTGGAAGGCGGAAAAACTGCGAAAACAGGCAGAGAGATGGCAACGCACATAGCGTCAGTTAAGGCAAAAGCATTTCACTCTATAAACACTCACACACACACTCACACACACACACTCACACACACACACTGATGGTCTGTAGTACTTAAGATTTGTACAGCATAGCGATATATATATAAATGTATTGAAGTGAATTTTTGGTATGAAAAGTGGCGGAAAGTGGAAAACTTCATGGAGAGAGTTTCGCATCGATTTAAGTAAGCTTGTAAAAATGAAAATTAAACTAACGTAGAGGCAATTGGAAATGGTCTAGGTAACTCTAAGTATGTGCATAGAACAGATAAGATAACCCTGGCTGAAATTGGGCAAAGATATAGTACACTAAATACTAAATACATTCGGTATTTTGTAATTCTTTCAAATACGAAATTACATAATATTTTTGCGAGCACATATACAGACAAGAGATATGCTTACAATATTGATAAAAGTAAAAGAAAATACTACTATTTGAAAACTCAATCAAGTTGGCAAACCATAATCGATACAGTAATTGAAATATATACATTAGGTAAAGCCTCTGCCCCCGGTGAATAATTAATTGTAATTTAAACTAAAATATTTCGATGTACAATAAAATGGCTAAGCGTAACTTGATCTAAAGCGTTAAATATATTGTATGTTCAATATGATAATTGTGCTATATACTCGCTTATATTCCACACGCTTATGTAAGTGTATTAAAGACTCTGCTTGACGAACACACATACACACAGATAACTCACAGTGGGCAACATTTAGTTTAGGCTTGATTACTCTCCAAACAAAAGAGAAAACATATCCCATGAAATACCAAAATATCTGCTATAATTTTGAATGAACAAAAAAAAAGCAAAATATAAAAATTAATAATAAATGGAATGGAATTTTTAACACCAAGCTTGTGCATACTCATAACCCATATCAATTGTATCAATGTAAGTTACTTACATACTAAAAATCTTAGCTGAGGGAATTACGATATATACATATAAATAAATGAGAAAAAAATATGAGAAAAACCTTAATTTATTTCGACTTTTCCATTTTGATGACATCTACAATCCATTTATCCCACTGTTTCTGCCACTTCTCCATGGCCTTCTCTTTGTCCTGATCCGATAAGCCACTATAACGTATCGAACTCACTGCTAGATGCTTAAGGAATCTCAGATCAGCATTGTAAGGCGCTATGCCCAGGAAAGCAAAGTAAAAGTCGTGTGTTAGGGGCGTGGCACGCCAGAAGGATGGATCATCCGAGGAGATGACAATGGGCACGTCGTTGGCTATCAACATGGCAGCCGGATGATTGCGATAGTCCAGGCCGAGTTGAAGCACCTGATTCGATACTGGACACACCTCGATGGCAATGTCCAATTGCTTGGCCAGCTCCATAGCAAAAGGATGCTTAACCAGGGCGTATCCATGACCGATTCGTTTGCTTCCCAGCAGTATGGCATCTATGAGATTCTCATCGATAGAAGTGCCATACCAGTTCGTCTCACCAGCATGGAAATAGAAGTTGATGTCCTCGGGCAACTTGAGCAGGGGCTCAATGAAATCAATGAGTGGACGTCCCAGCTCCTCCTGGCCAACTAGATCGAAGCCTGTCATGAAGGTGGGGAATTCCTTCTGTAAAATAGTAAACATTAGCATATACATCAGTTTAATTTCAAAATACTTGACATACATTCAGAGCTGTACACTTCTTAACATAGTCTTCCACAACCTTTGGCTCCACACCACGCAGCGGAGCGTATATCAACTTGGCGCCTATGAAGTCTGGATTATTGGCCACGAAGCGTTCCGTTTCCTCTTTGTATATCCTCACTGTATCGTTGATATTCAGCTGCTCCCCGTTCAGACAGTATAGATCTGGCAGAAGTGATCTGACCTCGAGATACTGCACACCATCCTCATGGAGTTCCTTCAGCACATTGTAGTAGTAATCCCGATAGACAGGAGCATACAGTAGCAATCCGTCGAGCAGCATGAATATGCTCATGAAATGATTCCAGGCCAGGTTATTATTTTGATACGTGGAGATCGGATACATGCTGAAACGGCGGAACAAATCCCGCTTGACATGCTCATCCCCACGACGTGTACGATACTCACACATGGGCTCCCATTTGCCTGGCTCCGCAGTCGGCACACTGGGCTGCTCCTTCGAGAAACGGAAGGCGATCAGACGACAGCCATCATCCGCAGTGCACACCCAGAGGTTCTCTCGGTAAGTGAGCTCTACCAGGAAACACGTACTCCCTATGGCCGTGTCGTGAGCATGCAGGAGACCTCCCTTAGGCATACGCTTGAGCATGCTGAAGATCTGTGATGTCTGGACCTTCTTTAGCACCTGGAATATGTGTTGACCCGCCTTGAACTTCTTCGGGTTGAGAAAACCCTTCTTGTACTGCCTTTTCTTCTCCTGCATTAGCACAGCATTCACAGCCTTCTCCTGCTCCGACAGCTGCACCTGGTGGCCCAGACTAGTATTCCGCTCCAGCTGCAGCAATACCTCACGCAGTATGCCATAGGCTTCTGGTGTGGTATCCCTGAGGATGCGACTCATCGAGATGGCCTCATACTTGACCGCTGCACTGGACTCAAGGCGCACCATCTGCCGCAATATTCTAGCCAACATTTTGAAAATTTTGAATATATTTTAAAATTTTTTTGACATTTGTTTTATTTTTTTGTTTATGTATTTTTTTTTTTTTTTTGTTGCAACATGCGGCAACTACATGTGCTACATGATTATACATTTACGTTCCTCTTTAGTTATTTATGTGTGTGCTTCTTTTTATGCCAGCACCACATTAAACGTGGCCCTCACATCAAATTGATGAGGCTGTATGTATGTGGCGCCATTTGGTGTCCTCTACACACACACACGCACACACACACACTCGCACAACCATCAATTTTATGTGCTCATACATATGCGCCGAGGCGTAAGCCTGCGGAATGCATTTTCCCGTTTTGGCCCATAAAACTTGGCTCATTACGCGTGCCAAATCAAAATCGAACCATGGCCACAGCCACAGCCACAGCCATAGCCAGCGTCAAAGCAAGCTGGATTCCCCGTTAAATTGATACATGTGGGCCACAGCTCAAGAGATAGAGCTAAGAGTGTGGTGGGGGGCATTACACATTCATTAAGCATGGACCACTTTTCTGTGCACTCAGCATCAGTGGCAATAGAGGCCAAGAGAGATTTATGCCCAGGTCGTATGTCAGGCTGCAAATGCATCAGAGATTTCTCTGCTAGAGATGCAACCTTGATGATGACAGCATAATATCGGCATAGCCACTGGGAATACCATCAATCTTTTATCACTATTACTACTTCGGCAGCAATCTCTGAAAAGTCTTTGATTTACGAGTATATGCCTGGCCATAAAGCAGTCACATATTATGTTGCTTACAGTTCCTAAAACCACTATCAATTTGTGTACAAAAATATCAGAGATAACTATAGTTTTTACTACAGATTAGATAGTGACAGTGTCTGGAGTTTGACTCTGTATTAGGTTAAACTAATTGTCAACTACTAGCAGTATCAATTCCATTCTCAAGTTGCCATCTCTAAACACAAGTTGAGCTCCTCTCTGCACATTACTCATTAACATTATCCTCTTTTGGTTTTCTTTCAACAGGACATACGAGTGCCATTTGAATACGAGTACCTCGAGTTGTTTATTCAATAGATTTTAGTAGTACAAATGCTGTTCATTGCGTGTAACTATAGGTAGTTTAAATTGTATAATCTCTTATGTATCTAACAGATGGAGAGCCTAGCACAGTACGAGTACAAGTAAATACTAATCAATATTAATTAGCCTACAACAAAAACATGAATATGAATGTGGGTGTGGATGAGCTTACGTGTGAATAGTTAAATGGCTTTCAGGGTGTTAGATAATACACGGACTGACTGATAGTTTACGCCCAAAGGGGGAAGCGAGTGAGGGACCGACTAGCACCACAGGCCGGCATTCAATAGGGAGAAGGCCACCAGGAGTGCTGCCACCACCCGTGCTAGTCAATCCAAGTGCTGACTGGGACTTGCGGCATTTCTGTCCACCTCATTCACATAGTCCAGGAACTCATCCCACTTGGTCTGCCATTTGCTTAGTGCCTCAGCCTTCTGGTCATTCGACATGGAACTATACTGAATGGAGTTCATGGCCAATTTCTTAAGCAGACGCAAATCCGCATGCTGTGAGGCAATACCCAAGAAGGCAATGTAGTAATCGTGAGAGAGTGGAGAGGCCTTCCAGAAGGATGGATCGTCGGAGGAGATGACCACTGGATAACCATCGGCAAAGAACTGAGCGCATGGATGATTACGGAAATCACTGACCAGTTTGAGCACCTGATTCGACACAGGATTCACCTCGATGGCCACATTCAGTTTCTTCACCATATCCAGCACCACAGGATGCTTGACCAGACCGAAGCCATGGCCAATACGCTTGGTGCCCAGCAGCAGTGCATCGATTAGATTTTCATCGACGGAACCGAACCAGTTGGTCTCTCCTGCATGGAAATAGAAGTCAATGTTATCTGGTATCTGCAGCAACTGATCCACAAATGCGCTTAGTGGCGGTCCCAGATCCTCCTGTCCAACCAGATCAAAGCCTGCCAAGAAGTCCGGGTACTTCGCCTAGGAAATACAAGTGGACTGTGAGTAATGCAATGTGAGGAATCCAATCGGAACTAACCTTGATCTCTTTAACTGTATCAATGTAGGAGAGCAGACCCTTGGCATCGGTGTTACGCAATGGAGCATAGATCATGCGTGAGCCAATGAAGTCCTTGTTATCATTCATAAATGTCTCCAGAGTCTCCACATAGATGCGAACCGTGTCCATTGGAGTGTACTCCGTGCCTTCCATGTCGTAGAGCTGTTGATAGAATTAACTATTAGTATACAATCAGATACAATTAGATTTTAGATAGGATAACTTACTATGGGTAGAGTAGTTCTAAATTCCAGATATTGCACACCATCAGCCTGGAACTCTTGCAGTGCCCTGTAGTAGTAATCCCGCCAGACTGGAGCATACATCAACAGGCCATCGATCAGTCCGAATATGTCCATGAATCTCGCCCATGCAGCGTTAATGTCCTGGAAATCTTTAGTAGGATACAGTGTAAGACGTTCGGCCAGATATTTGTCCACTTTCTCGGCGCCATACTTGGTCCGCACCTCGGACAGCAGACTCCAGTCACAGTTTTGTTCCTTTAAGGCGTCCGGTTTCTGCTTGGAGAAACGGAGAGCAGTGGCGCTCAGATCGCCTACCTGCTGGCAAACCCATAGACCATCGCGATATGTGAACTCCACGACGGATTCGGTGCTGCAGAGGGCTGTGTCATGGGCATGCAATGCGCCACCCTTGGGCATGTGCTTGAGCATACGGAAGAGATCCGTCTTGTTGATGGCCTCCAGTACGTCGAAGATATGCTGCGATGGCTTGAAGAGATACGGAGTGATTTCACCCTCCGTGAACTCAGTTATCTTGGCCTTCATAATGGTGGCATTGGCCTGGACCTCCCGTGAGGTCAGCTCCACATCGTAGCCCAACGAACGGGACTCCTCGAAATGGAAGAAGGCATTGCGCACCGTCTTATATGTCTCTGAACTGGGACGAGTGGTGCCCAATAGGGATTCCACGTGCGCTCCATTCCCCTGGAGGGGGACGAATCTCGTAATTGTCAGCTCTTTGGTACGCGTGCGTGACTCAGCCGGACCCAGGCAGAGGCAGAGGCAGAGGGAAAGGCCGAAGAGCGCGATTAGATTAGATTTTGGCAATAGTATTGTCATGGTGCGCAGATTCTCTGGAGCGGATGTAGTGTACACTTCAATGTCCGTGCAACGACTGAGACCCAGTCACTCGGTATGTGTCAATATAGTTAGTCCCAATTCGTCTTATCTGAAAGAGTAAGAGTGGTTGGAGTGCTTTAGGCATTATCTATGATTCAACACGTGCGATAGAAGCGATCTGATTGAATAGAAGAATTCACTCTTAGCCTGGCAACGGGCCAAGATTATGTGGCCTTATCGAATCTTGATTTATGAATGCAACGATGACGTTCTAAGCCCAGCACTTGAACCCCATAACAACCAGATAAGATCACTCGTAAACAAGGAAACAAAGACATAGATATAGGTTGGTAGCAATTACGAGATTAGTCTTAGTCCATGTGCAAATATTTGGGATTACAATTAGTCATATCAGTGTGAGTTTATATTACATTCGAAAGTAATGTTTCATATACTAGGCATCCGCCACAAGTTGTTCCACCCACTTCTTCCACATCGCATACCATCTGCATAGAGCCCGTGACCTCTGCTTATCATTGAGGCCACTGTACTGAATGGAATTCATGGCCAGCTGCTTAAGCAGTCGCAGATTGGCCTGTCCATTGGCAATACCTGCAAAAGTCACATAGAAATCATCCGAGAGCGGTGTCGCATTCCAGAAACACGGATAATCCGACCCGAGGACCATGGGCAGTCCCGTGGCAATCAAATGCCCAGCCGGATGCTGAGCAAAGTCGCCAACATATTGCTGATAGTAATTGGACAATGGACATACTTCCGCAGCAATCCGGGATTGCTTCATGGAACGCATAGCCTCTGGATGCAGGGGCAAATTGATGGGGTTGCCAATGCGCTTGCTACCCAGTAGGATGGCCTCAATCAAATTGATATCGGGGGCATTGTTGGGAAAGTTGGGGCAACGTGATTCACCAGCATGGAAATAGAAATTCAGTTTCCTGCCAGCCGCCAATAATTTGGGCGCTGAGCCCAGATTGATAAAGTGACACTCATTGCCGAAGTGCACCAGATCGAGACCCAGAAAGTAGTAGGGGAATTGTTCCTAAGGGAGGATGGTTTAACAAACTGAGACCAAATCCCACTACAAAGATTACCTTCAATAGCAAAGCATTATCTATATATTCTTCTAACTGAGCAGCATCCCGCTCGGGGGCATAGATCAACCTGAGATCGATAAAGTCGTCGTTCATGGCCGCATACATATCCGCAGTATTCAGTATAGAGAATGCCGTATCAAAGAGGGTATAGTTCGTGCCATACATATCGTAGAGCTAAGGAGGAGGACTGTAAGTGTATTCAATATTCTATTCCAGTGGTGCCCAAAATTCACAAGCACATTGTTTGATAGTGAGTTTGGGCACCACTCCTCTATTCTCTCTCGACTCACTGGTGGCAACGCGGAGCGTAACTCAACATAACTGATGCCATCCTCGGCCAAGTCCTGCAGCATGGATACCAGGAATGTGGGCCAGTAGGGTTTATAGGTGACCAGGCCATAAATCAGACGCTGTGCCCTTCTCATATGGCTGGCCAACTGGGAAGAGTTCGTAAACTGTTGACCATTGATGGTGATGCTATTGCGTATCTGCTGCTCATAATCCTCGTGCTGCATTTTATACTTGCTCATCAGTATCCAATCGCAGGGCAAATGCGACTCCAGTTGTACTTGAGGTGTGCTATTGGAGAAGCGTAGGTTCTCCATGACTCCATTGGGCGCTATACAAGCCCAGAGATCAGAGGCATTTGTCAGTTTCAGGAGCAGCTCCGTCTTGAACATGCCAACGTCATGGACATGGAGCAGCCCTCCCTTGGGCATGGTACGTATGAGCTTATAGAGATGGGTACTCTGCATATTATACTCGTTGAGGAAGTGAGGACGTAGCGGATA
Source organism: Liodrosophila aerea (assembly GCA_035045005.1). Classification (NCBI taxonomy): domain Eukaryota; kingdom Metazoa; phylum Arthropoda; class Insecta; order Diptera; family Drosophilidae; genus Liodrosophila; species Liodrosophila aerea. Next base: position 471,309 of record JAWNNL010001293.1, read on the forward strand.
GTTCTGCCAAATGCCCTGCATATCGTCATCCAACTGTTTGGCGATCAACAGTCGCTCATTTACCACTTCCTCCAAGAGATTAAGACTCAACTTTCCCCCCACCCGACGACGCTGTTCCCTTTCCAAGAAGTCCGCTCGCATTGAGGCGAAACGCTGTTGCGGCGTACAGGTATAGAAGTCCATGCTCAAGTATACGGTCCACACGAGACCCAGGAACATAGTGCAGATCACCGTTACCAGCGTGATATGCCAACAGATGGCGCTGTAATGGGACGAACTCTCCCGCTGCCTCTCCGCGTCGCCATCAACGGAACTTGGCAGTGGGGGATTGCTTTCTGTTATTGGACATTTTAACAAAACTACCTTATCACTTTTGCTAGCCGTAGACATTGCCAAAATTTTGAGCTACCCAATTTTCAAAAGAATTTGTTCTGAAGTTTACAACGAATCTGATTTTAATAAAGTTACCGACTAGAAACGAAACCGAATGAATATTTCCTCTGAATGGAAAAGCAGAGAGAGCTTAACTTTCAACGACATCTCCATCAAAAGACCCAATCAAACAAAGCGTATTATGTTTGTTTACAACTCCCACATCATCTTGAATTGTCGGTTGCTAACTATATGCATTTGTCATCAGCCTCTGTTGTGGCTTTTAAAAATAGCCCGAAACTCTCTGTACTCTGTTCTCTGTACTCGATAAAAGACAATCGCTGTAGCGATAGCCTGACACAAAGTACAAGTGCTCACCAGAAGACAAATGGAATTGGAACAGGAAAGGCAAAGGGCAAGGCAAAGGCTCAGAGAGCTCAGTGAGCTCATAGTGAGAGCGTTCTTTGAGCGGGCGTTTGGCCGCCAGGGGTTGAAGTTATTTTCGTAATGCCACCACACTCAGCACACCACCAGCCGGTAGTGGTCGCAGAGTCATTATTAGGGAGATGAGTAAAGGAAATAAGAAATTAAGAAAAATAAGCGGAAAAATTGCATAGAAGTAGAAAAAGTAGAAAATACTTGAATAGATATTTAATTATACATAAATTATATATAAATAACCAGGAGGCTTTGTATCCATTCAAAAATATTCATTTTTAAATTTTAATTGAGTTAATATGACCTATGGTATCACAATGGACCACTAGGTCTATGTGAGGGACACGATCCCATCCGGCTCTACCTAACCTAACCTAATATGACCTTAGGGCACATGTAAGTATCATGAAGTATAAGCTCGCAAGAAAATGAGGTCACTAAGTCTTACAGTGTAGCACTACATGAGTCTGTGAGTCAGGACAAAGAGTTTTAAACATATACTAGTTATGTGTATAATACTTATATGTAAATATAGTAAATAATACACTTATAGAGTATAATCTTAATCTATTCTCAGTTTGCTCTTTGTCAATAGCTCATACTTTTACATTGAACTACTTCACAATAATATCCAGCACACTGTGCAGCAGCATGCTGCATATACATTCAATTGGTGGTGGCTCTCATCACATGCCACACAGCTGACTAGCAGAAGGGAAACAGTGATTCAAGAACAGGGTGTGGATTGGGACTCTGAGTACGCATTGCACGCATTTAGTCGCTGCAGCTGACTTAACAAGCGAGCACAGAATGGAGGAGGCAAACGAAGAGGAGCAGAGTAAGACCAATGCACACACACACACACCACTGTGAAGTGCACTCAAATTTGGATACCTTTGCAGCTAATCCTGGCGTATCGCTGACCACGCTGAATGATGATTGCCTGCTGCTTATCCTGGACCAATTGGCCGTGAGGGATCAGTTCGTGCTGCAGCAGTTGCACGAACGTTTCAGCGCGTTGGTGTCCCACATTTGGCAGCTCAAATATGCCAATCAGTTTGACTGGGCGAAGGAGGCGGAGCAATTAAAATTGGTAAGCACTGACGAGCAGAGTCAAGTGCTGGCCCACATAGCGAACCGAACGCGAGCGATGCTTAATCTCAGCTCCGCCAACAATTGGCTGAAGGGGCAGAGCTGTTTGCCAAACATAGAGAGGATTAGCTGGACGGAAAGCAATGCCAAGTTGCTACGGCAACTGCCTGGCATTTGCAACAATCTGGTGCAGTTGCAGCTGGGTGCGTGTGCGCGTGTCACCCCCTTGGATTTGGCCACACTCCTCAACGAGCTGACGCAATTGAGCGTACTGGAGCTGCAGCCCGGTGGCAGAAATAACGGATGCATATGCAGGAGATCTACCTCTGGTCGACCTGGCATTAGCCTGGCTCGCGTTGTCTATTGCAAAACATTGAAAACGCTTAAATTACCAGCATGTGCGGTGCGTTCTAGTGCCGATGAAATTGTTCGGCTGCCACTGCTGCGGCAATTGACGTGCTTCCTCTGTTGCAGCGCCGACATAGAAGATGGAGTAGATCGCGGGATGGCCTCTTCCTTTGCCACAGCCAGCTTGGAGCATTGCCTCAACGCGGTGGAGAAAGCTAAGTCTCGGGTTGTACGATTGTTTTTGCATTGTCAATTAGATATGTTAACGCTAAGACTGTTGGGAAGGCATTGGGCAATGTCGCATGTGCAAAGTTTCGCCTGGCACGCAAAGCTGAAGGTGCACTATAATGCCAGCAATTGTAGCATGGAGTGGATAGGACAACCGCCAATATTGCAAGAATTGCTAGACGAATTCATTTACTCACATTCGAAAACGTTGAAAGAACTAGATTTCATGCATAACATACATGTCAATCCCCGTTTTATAACTGATCTGAGCAACGAATTGCACCTTCAAGAGACAATGTGGGGACGACCTCCTGTGGCCTTCTGGCACGATGGATGCCCCAGGCCCAGCGGATCGGATGAACAAAGGAATGAGTCAGAAACAAGCAGAAAGTTCGCGTTCATCGAGTTGGAATGGAAGCCAAAAAATGAACTTGCCTAGAAGCCAAATTGCAGCGATGTTAATATAAGTGAAAAAGTCAAGTGTATAAAAGTCTTTAAGTGTATTTAACGAGTCAAATTAATAAATAATTTTAAGGAATCTTTTTTAAATTCAATTGCAGTTAGCTCTGCTTCAAAAATATTTATACTACATTCAAATTCTTCCATCAAAATCATACATTTCGTATCACTTTTTTAATAAAATGTTTTAGTTTATAAGCCGACAAAATTATCTCTTTTAACTCTAGACTAAGTAGACAAATTGATGAACTTGCAAAACTTGTAAGTAAAAGAGATCAAAGAAGAATCCACCTCATCATAGATCCCTCCCAGAAATTCGCTTCTCTTGTCCGATGCGGTGCTGTTCTCGCTACAGGAATGCCTGAATTCACTGCAGAATATAAATGCCTATGCCGAAAGCGTACTATTCCCAAAGGATTCACTCGATGAGCTCATCGATTTCGAGCAACCACCACCCACAACTTCACCCTCTCCCAGTGCCATAAAGACAGTTGCTTCCGAGCTGCTACAGCGACACTCTAAATCCCTAATACCACAGCTATCAGCGACACCCATGGACTACGATAAGCCACAATCGAACTGGCGACAGGTGGGACTGGTTGAAGCATCCGGCGCGAGGCAGAGACGTGCCACAAGCGCCCCAGGCTCCAGGTATGCCGAGGACCATCATCCGGAACGTCAGAGAGCAGTGAGTTACCATTACAGCACTAGTAGTACGTTTTACAAAAGGGGATTCCTTCTACAGCGAAAGCCAAAGGATGAGGGACCACCCCTAATGGGCGCACAGGCATCCCAAACATTCGTAAGCTCATAATTTGGGAGTTCTTACTGCATTTTTTATAGATTAATATGCCATGTTTCACAGCGAGATCGAAACATTGCGGCAAGTGGGCGTATCATGACAGATTCCTTGGCTGTGAGTCTAACTCACTCTCCTTCAATCCGTATTCATACCACAGTTTCCTTTTTCTCTTTCTCAGTGCTGCGACAATAGTGCTTGCAACAATAGCAACAACTTTGAACAGTCCAGCAATGCTGGCTTAACTCACGAGCAATGGATGCAGCAGCAACAACAGCAGCCACAGCAGCAACAACACCAGCAATGTCCACAACAACAACAGCTGCAATACACACAACAACCACACCAACAATATGCACAACAACAACAGCCACAACATCCTCAACAACAACACCAACAATATGCGCAACAACAATGCCCACAACAACAGCAACAATACGCACAGCAACAACAGCAACTATATGCACAGCAACAGCTACAATTTGCACAACAACAACAACAGCAATACCCGCAACAACACCAACAACAATGTCCACAAGAATGTCCTCAGCAATATCAGCAACACTACCCAACAGAATATGGGACACAACGAAATGTAGTCATACAGGATGACCCTGATAAAGTTTATGAATTTGTAAGTTTGGATCAGAATCTTCCTATTATTTATATTTACAAATATTATATATATATATTTTATATAGGAACCCAACAAGAATAGCACCATGCTATGGGATTGCCGAGGCAATAATCCGTCCACCTCAAGACAACTGCAACAGCCACAGCAACAGGCACAACTGCATCCACAACAACAGCAGCAGCCACGACAACAACAATGCCATCAGCAACAGCCACAACAACAACAGCAACATCCAAGACCAAGATCAGCGCATGCCATACAAAAACAGGTAAGTTAAGGCACAGTGTTTACTGTTGCAACTCAATGAATGATAAGTGATAAAAAACACCATCAACAGCAACAGAAAATGCGGGCCAATGAAAGTGAACGCCAGCCACTGGTAAGCTATGTACTATTGAGCTACTTGAAGTTGCAATAGAATCAATTAAAATATTTAAAAATATTTAATGATTTTATTTGAATATTTATAGTCAGCAGAAGGGTCGTATCAGAGTTATAATGAAACAAGCTATCGGCAGCTGCCAAGTTGTTTGCCTCAGACAGTTCAAGCGGCTTGCAACAAGGTAAAGGATAGTAGATAATAATATTACCAATAATAAGCGAAAGTTATACCTATTAACGTCCCTTAAGACGACACCACATCTTTCTAAATTTTTTTATATTATTTATATATTTTTTCTGCATATTTTTCAACATTTAATTTCCCATTTTATTTGCAGCCTTGCTGTCAGCATCAGCAGTTGCCAAATGTAAGTAATATCTCAAGTGTAAGTAATATCTGTCTTGCCACAAATTTGCATTTACAGCAACAGCTGGCACAACGTAATCTTCAGCCCAGCTACAGCTTCAGGGAGAACAGCTGTCCGGAGAACAGTGGTAGCCAAGCTCCTGTTCCAGCTTCATCCATGCCATCGAGCGGCCCAACTACCTCGAATAATCAGAAGAATAACTCTGAACAAGCCACCACAACATTGTCTGGCCTAAGTCCCAAAATATTGCCCGGAAATATGACTAGTGAGTGCATGAAGAAGAAGAGTTGATCCTAATAATCTGTCTCTAATCCCCAGCTGAGGAGCTCTACGTGCAACGTGCCAATACGCTGTTCATGCATCACTTGGTGCTCGATCGCGATTGTTCGGGTGTCATACAGAATAGTTTGGATAATACAGAGGATTTCAATAAAATAGCCTTTGAGATAGCCTATGCGAACGAGATACCAGATGTGCCGCATCCTGTCGATCCCATATCCATGGTGGAGGCAATTCAATTACGCATTGAACAGGAACGTGAGGCAGTGGCGAAGGCGTGTCCAATACTTAGTAATGAACCGCTTATGCCTGCATCAAAGAAAAGCAAAAAGCAGAGAGACTCACGGAAATCGACGGGCAGTGTGGAGCGCAAGAGTAGTGCATATTATCGAGATGAATCGAGACTTTTATTGACAGCCGAAGAGCAGTTTAGCGAGGAGATCGATAGATATTTCGGCATGAGGAACCCAACCGAAGTGAATGAAGGTATTCAGGCGTATTTAAAGGCTGAAAATGATCATTCTATGCCGGCCAACAACCCGGTGAGTTGAGCTTATTATTGATAATTATTAATCTATTTTTAAATAATTCTCTTTTAGCCCCAGAACTTTGGCGCAAATGTGAATACACACACATCGAACTTCTTTGGTTTGCCAATCAACACTCACATTTACAATGCCAACACATGGCCACTTGATTGATGGATTGAGCCATTGATAGATTGACATAGTTATTGATTGAATGCTACTATCAAAATGAATGTTATGTAACTGCAATACAAATGTATTCATTATGGCCGCATCAATCGTCAATCATTCAGGCAGTTATTCATTAGAATATACGAATCAATCGTCAAGCATTCAAGCACTCATTAAAGTCATTTGTTCCAGTCAACAGTTAGATTCATTGTTCCGGAATGACAATGCAAATATTTAACTAACATTAAACACTATACTAAACTGTTGTCAAAATGCAACGATTATGAAACACTTTTTTAATAAATAACTCAATCGCTTTGAATAATTTATAATGCATTTTTTAATAATAGCATTCGCTCTAGGCAATTTAGCAGCGACAATTATTTAAGCACAATAAACAATTGCAACTGATGTTATTATTAAAGTTATTTCTCCCAGGAAATGCGCAATAAATTTTAATTGCTTTTTATCGGCTCATGTTTATGTTAAATTAACTTTTGAAGCGTTTTATATTCGCTCTCTTTAACCGGCGGCTATTTTTGCATTGCCATCGATCTCAAGTGAAAACAGGCTGATAAGACAACAAGAATGGCCTCACAAAAGGAAGAGAGAGAACTGTACAAACATATGTGTGTAAGTATGTCAAGCTTATGCATAAGTATGTATGAATGTATGTATGTATGTCTCAGCTTATGCGAGCTCAGCTCGAGCATCGTCAAGCTGGGCGAATGAACTCTGCCGGCAGCAGTGTCTAATCAGCCAAACGAAAGCATAAAATTATCACAAATATAACAAATAGAAATAAAAATCAGCTGCTAAGCTAATGCCAATTTACACTAGAATTAACATATAAAGCGCCGTTTAACCCACACAAATAACAAATTGCCTTTTAATTCGATTGCGTAGTTTTTTCTTCTTCTCTTGTTTATTTATTCACTGCGTTTTTTGTCGCTTCATTTTTTGCTGACTCAGGCACAATGTTTGTGTAACGAAAACATGATATTAAATTGATTTAATGAGTTTAGAGTAGCCTAAAATATACATACTATATATTTTCATTTGGGTTAATTCAGTTAGTATCACAAATATTATTTAAGCCTCTTATGAAACTGCTCATTTGCATGCGGCAAATTGAATTTGTTGCCTTTTTATGATTTAATAATGAATTTATATAATTTATATGTTAATTGCGTTTTTATTTGTTTTCATTTTCACTTTGATTATTACCACACTCTGTTGTTTGTTCTGTTTAAAATTCTCTCCGTAGTTCTAGTGCCGCGATCTGCACGCCAAACACGCGTCCCATAGACTGATCACTCGACGTTCGCAACGAGCGAACCAAACTGTAGCCGCGCTCACCTCTGCCCCCTACACCCTCCCCACCACCCTTGACATACTGTGCACTCATATGTATGATGGGTGCATGAGTGTGCCAAAAGCATTTTATCAGAATGCGATAAACATAAAACACTTATAACTGTGTAATCACGCTCTTTCTATGCAGCGCACGCCAAATTCTTAAGAGAGCGTGAGCAGTAGAAGAGAATAGTCGTAAAGAGAGAGCCTGAGCACTTTCGCTTTCTTTGTTATCGCTCTTTCGTCAACACTTGATGCCGGGTGCCCAATTTGCCAACATGAATGTCATCAAGTGCACACCAGCCTCTGGAAATGTTCCAAGTGTTTGTCACTCTTTACATTTCCTTTGATGTCTGCTTATTATTACACTGATTATATCTGTTTCTACATTTATTTTTATTAATGATCTTGCCTGGGGGGTTTTTCTATTTGTATTTGTATATTGCTTTAACTGCTGCCAAAAATAGCAATCATCTGCAACCTTAATTATCGCATCACGATAAATTTATCTCTCGATTCTGTAAACACAGATTCGATTAAACAGTTTGCGAATTTAGAAATTGCTGAAATCGCTGCAAGTGTTTGAAATATGAAAGTGCGTCAGTCCGAATGCCACACACGAGGCAACGACATCTGGTTAGAATTATTTGCAAATATTTTAAAAGCAATCAAATATTTATATTGTTTTGTTTTAGAAATTCTGCCAAGAATAATTGTGTTTAATAAACATTTATGTCTTTGCGCTTGGCTGGAATTATGAGGGTTGCAGCTAGAAGTCATATTTCACCAAAGACAATGCAAATATTTAAAACACTCAGCTGCATGCAGTCTGTACTCGTGTATGCAATGCCAAAGAGTCGTAAATAAATTCACAACAGCATCGAGATGCAAATTTTTAAGGCAAATACTCGACTTGCTCTGCCTCCTCCTCTTACCCTTTCTCGAACTAATATTTGACTGTGTGTGAGCCAGGATTAGACAGACTTAAATGAATTTATGGTATGTGCTAATCTAAGAGGGGCTTTCCACAGGCAATCATAAAAGTATGCACACCATGCAAGAGTCACAAGACGAAGAGTCAACACATTACACAATGTAAGCAAAGAGAGGTAAGAGAGGCAATTTCAAAGATTAAAAACCTAACCCTGTTGACAGTCACAAAAGATAGAAGAAACGAATATTAAATGCTGTGAAATCATGGCTCTAAAATGTGTATAGATGCAGAGATTAAACTTTCTCTAAGAGGTATGGTATTCATTGAAAGGTTTACTTGGAACAGCTGGCAAATTGGGTATGCCAAATTATATAAATTAACGTTCGAAATATATTACAGTGTACTAATTGTTTACATGCAAAAGTAGTAAACAATTGCCCAGACTATTTGTGCAAAATATCTATTTTAAAATGATTATTACATTGGGCTTGAAATAGACTACTAGTACTATAAAAAGTAAAGAAAGAAATGTGTTAATCAATATTAAACGACATGGAATACATTACTTCTTAACCACAGATATAATTATCAACTAGTAAGAGTTATATAAGAGTTATTTCTCAGTAATGAATAACTAGAAATGTATCATCTGATGAGTGAACTGCATCTTATGATTATAATATTTCCCATTATTCATTTATGTTATACATCAACATCCGAAAGAGTTGTACTCATTCAAAGAAATGTATCATCTGATGAGTGAACTGCATCATTATGATTCATTATGATTATAATATTTCCCATTATTCATATATGTTAAACTTCCACATCCGTTGTTACTTTTCTATTTGCACTTGAACTTTTCACAGTTCCCGGCTAATATACTTGGCCAATATTTCAGCACACAATTGTGTTTATAATTATCTTTCAGCCCACTAGGTGGCTCACAGTTTATACCAGTACTAGCATTGCACATAAATCTTGCAGAAATGCCCCCACCTGTATCTACTGCTAAGACTTTCAGTCGGTGTGTCAAAATGTATAGCATCAGCATTAGCATTAGCTTACGTAACCGCAATATCAGAATTCCATGGCTGAGCATAAATCAGTTTTGGTTTCAGCATGGCCCCAAGGTTAGAGACGTTGCAAATTGCAACAAAAGATGTTTACGTAACTAATTTTAAGCTCCTTGAATGCGAGGGTGCGGTGGGGGGAGGCATAAACAAAAGCTGCAAATAGGAAAATACATACAATTAGTGCACGCAGCAGGAAGCAATTGAGAGGGAGCAGCAGGGCCACCAGTTGTTGCTATTGATGAGAATCAACCAAAATTTGCAAATTGCAAAATTTTCAAACCCATTGAACGCTTGCTGTGCCGCCGCATTAGCAGTGGGGGATTAAATGCCACGCCCACAAGCCTTTGTACAGTGTCAAAAACAGGTCGAGGGCACAAGTTGATTATGCCTTGTTTTGGCACTTAATGTAATGAAATATGCACAATACCATTAAGCGGCAACAACAGCAGCAACAGCAGCCACTGTACAACAGGGCGTGGCAGCATCATCACATTACGCATACGCTCTGTGTGCTGTGCAGCTGCAACAACTAGTATGCAAACTTTGTGAATCAAAGTTTGGCTGTGCAGCATTTGATAAGCTGAACTGCTGAAAAATCAAAATAAAACTAGAAATCCCAAATGCAAATTGCATTTTCTTCCGACATGTTTCTTCATATTTTATTTGCTTTTACTCTGGGGCTGAGATTCAAGCATGTGAGGAGTTTGTTTAACTTTGTTTAACTTTAGTTTTTGTTTACCATAATACACCGTGTAACAGTTTAAGCTACAGTTGCAGTAATTGATTGAGAGACAGACGGCACTCTGATTCTTTTTTTCACCAGAAATATTCAGCTGTTATTTTTAATTAAAATTCTAGACCCTTAACTCGTTTTGATTTGGCGTGTAATTGCACTCATAAAGAGTTATTAATTACTCTGATTATTTAAATGCGGCATGCAACTTGTTCAATAATTTGCCACATATTTCTGCAGTTAATAAACTCAAACACAGAGTGGGGGAGAGTGGGCGTAGGGCTTCTTTCCAATTAGCATGCAAAACAAGTGCAAGCCATAAATGAACAGCTTACATACAAATGCATTGCATAAATATCACACACACAACTGGCTGTGAGTGTGTGTTTATATTTGCATATTTGTGCTTCTTATTTAGAGACAACAACTAGTAGTAATACAACAACAATAATGGCTGAAACAGAAGAGTCGCATCGCCAGCGGCAGCTGCAACACTCGCGGCTCTCCAAAATGTATGCAACATTATGCGGCATGTGTGCTAAACAGTCATGAATATCAAGCAGACACCGCACAACAAACCAGCAAACATACACACGCACACACACACACACCAACAACAACAACAACAACTGCAGCTCTTTTCCACATAGATTCTTTGCATGCGTAATGAATGCGACGAGCAACCAAATTGCAACCGCCTAAGAGACGAAGTGGAGAGCGACAACTGGGAGAGAAAGTGAGGAGTGAGGAGGGAGGAGAGAGAGTGGGTAACTTAAATTTGTGACTTTTGGCATAAAAACGCGTTCGCGAATATTGTGGAAAATGCAACGAGCTGTGCTCAATTCCCCAGCATTTCCGCAATGCACTTCCGCCTTGCATTTGCATACGCCAAGCCCAAGCTCTATGTTTCTCCGCTCTCCCTCTCCTCCACCCTTCTCTCCTCACTCTTCTCTTCACTATCTGACAGTTACATAGATCATGCATTGGTAATTTGCATGGCATTCGTAAATGCAAATGCAACTGCTGCAACTCCTCTGTTACCTCCAGCATGCTAAACAATTGCGCCCCCCTTTCCCCCTGCCCCACAGGGCAACATGGACTGTTCCACATTGCGTGGCAAACATTCATCAAATTCACATTGATTTGTCAACGACAGCTGACAGACCTCCGGGCAGTGGCAGTGGCACAGCAATTTCAGTTATTTGACAATCACCTTGATGACAGACAGACAGCCTGAACGCAGCTTAGCGACGGCTTATTACAGCTTTGACGGCAGACCAGTCGGACGCTACATATATTCTAGTACTACAATCGAATACAATCGATCGTATAAAAGTGTAACCAAAGTTATCAAGGAAAGTATTGCCCAATTACAGACTTATCTAAAAAATTAGCTAGGTCATATTCGACCTAACTTTTAGGTTACATTTTGTTATAAATAGAACAAAAGTTACCTGAAGCATTTAAGCAGTTTTCGACCCATACCGAAAAGCAAACTTTTCTAGCAATTAAGCACAAATTTAATATTGAATAAACAGAATTGTCATTCAAAGTTCTGTGGATCCATTTGCATGCATATGCTATATATATAATACTTATATAATATGCTACGTAAAATACTATATACCTGCTGTTTATATAAAGCAGGCAAGCGTAAGGCAAGGCACGCTTCTGCTTCGTTGCATTCACTACACTCACATACACTCTCATACACTCTCACGAACACACTCGCATTCACACTCACTCACACACTCATTCAGTCAGTCGGCGGGTGCAAAACATTCATGTATGAGTTCATGCTGAAGCCCAGACAGCGTGTATTTAGTTTAACAGCTTGCCAGCGACGACATGCGACACTGACACGACAAGTGTTAATCTGCCACGCCCAGCCGCCCACTCTTACACACACATACACACATGGGACTGGCAAGTGCGAAGCGGTTTTGCTTTTTGCAAATAAAATAATGTTAAAACATTTGTGCCAAGCCAAACTAACTGCAACTTTGCTAGCCCAATGCAGCACCCTAACACGCTTTACACACATACGAACACACACCACACACACTCACACTCACACTCACTTGAAAATCTCATTTCTTGCTTTCGCCTCGCAGTCGCAACTGCATAAAAAGTTTTTAATCAAATTTTGCAATTTAGTTTCGTGAGCCGTTAATTAAAAATGGCAAATTTGTTAGCGAGCGTGTGTAAGTGTGTGTGTTTGTGTGTGTGTGTTAGTTTGACGTTTTTAAGCTGCTTGTCTGCTCAGCTCAAAACGCTTTATTTAATTTGCCTTTTGCCACTTAAAATGTTACGCATACGCAGCGTTGCCTCTGCAGCATTTCCACTTTTAATTTGCGAATTCTTGCTGTAAACAAGTTGGTGCTGCTGCTGCTGCTGCTACTGTAACTGTGACTGTTACTCCTTCTATCTATGCTCCTTTCTAATTGGCCTTTAATGTTTTGATGGCCGCACATAAAACTCGACCATGTGCTTGTGATTCGTGATAAGGCGTGATTATTCTTTTAATTAGCCAAATCGCAGCAGACAACATCAAGAGTTATAACGCCTACGAGTGTGTTGCAGGGAGTACTACTAAAGCGAGGGACTGTGTGAGGCACAAAGAGGCATACAGAGTCTAGAATATTTGACAGGCCATAGCTTATGGTAGTATAATGTCACAGTTTGCTTAAAAGATATACATTTAGTTCTTACTGATTTCCATATTTAATTCATCAAGACTTTTAGTTTTGAGTGGAGTTTAATTAATGTAAATTTCGAGAGACTGTACTTAAAAAGTAGCTCACCAATATTATGCATATATGAAATAGGCAGAAAGTTTATATATATTTTTATAAGAATGATAAGCTGAGTTGACTTAGCATAGGACCTAGAGGCAACTGTAGCTACTATAAGGAAAGGGTATATATTTTGTATACCTGCTGCTTACATTTATTTTAATTTGTTCAAATTTTTACATTTCATTTTAATTTTCCTTTTTTTTAATCAATTATTTGCCGTAGAATCCCCTGCTATCAGTTGCCCACGACTGTAGCCTATTCCACTACTGTCTTTCTTATTTGCTGCTGTTTGTTAAACCATCTCCAAATTCCACAACAACTGCTTAGTTATATATACACTTTGTAAGCTGAGTATTCCCCAGTCTAAACCTATTCAAGATCAAATCCATCATTATGGCTGTTCCCCTGGGTTGAAGCCAGGGTCATTACCGGCAGACCGAAGCCAATCTAACTATTTATTACACTTGCTCTGGGCCAGGGCAATGACTGCCAAAATGTACACCAAGGTGGAACACTGTCCTGGGGCATTGGTGTGTAAATAAAAGTAATTTAATGCTAATTAAAAGCTCATACTTGTGGCCAGAGAAGACTAATACACTACGACAGACAGGAGTCACTTGGGATTAACTTTACTTTTGTGTTATATATTTTTCACTAATGGCCTTTAATTGGCCTGGCTGCCAGTGCTCATTAACTTATTTATAATAATAGTTGTAATATGCACAAATTAAATCAGCAAACTAAACTCAACTCACTGCATATACCAATTAGTTGAGTAACTGTAGCAATAATGATAATAATAACAACTGTAATAAAAGTAGAGAATAACAGAGAGACACGCCTAAAAGCATTCTACAATTTTCTCTTGAGCTCGACACAAAAACTGCAAATTAAGTTGTAAAAACACTCGACTCGACCATTGTTCTTGTCTTGTATTATTTTTATATGATTTTTTTTTTTGTTATTTTCATTACTTCGTCTTGTGTGGGTGTGGGGTGTGGGGCGTGGTCGCGTCTGGCAGTAAGAGTAATAAAAGTGTTGCGAACAACAGTCATAAAAAGCAAAGTCCAGTCCACAGACAAAGAATGCAAACAGTACAAGAAACGAAAGACAATTGACAGCTCAAAGGACACTCGGAAAATGAGGAAGAAGAAAGCAGAGAGCAATTCATGTGAAATATATTGAGACATTTATTGAGTTCAACATGCAAAACAGACCCCAAGATAAAGATCATCATCAAATAACTTAACTAATTGCCAATATACCCAGTTTAATTGTGGTTAAAGTTGAGCATAGGGAGTGTGTACTGTACAGGGGTTAAGCTGTAGCTTATTGGGTTTCAAATGCTGGAAATTTCATTGAGTTTATATTTTTAGAAAAGTGAAAGCGGTTAAGATTTGTTAGTATAAATAGAATTCTAGAGAATTTAAATCTTTTTGAAATGTTAGCTTGTGGTAAGTCCTTCTAATTCTAGCAATATTTAGACCCTGTACTTTAAAAAAGTACAAAAGGGTCTATTAAGTTTGTGCAAATGACATTTGTGTGTAACAGGCAGAAGGAGGCGTGGCAGACCCCATAAAGTATATATATTCTTGATCAGGACGACGAGCTAAGTCGATCTAGCCATGTCCGTCTGTCCGTCTGTCTGTCTGTCTGTCTGTCTGTCTGTCTGTCTGTCTGTCTGTCTGTCCGTCTGTCTGTATGAACACCGAGATCTCGGAAACTATAAGAGCTAGAGACGTAATTTTTTTTTTGTTTGGTTCGTGTATTACATAGGCAGGCCAAGTTTATGTTTTTAATTTGATATCTCATCCCCCTCCCCATCAAATTTACAAAAATGTTCTTAGTATATACAGTTTTAGAGTCACTGAATTCATTTTTTGCAGGATTAAAGTTTTAGATGCTTTGCATGTTTGGTGCGAGTTGCAGCCCAATCGGATAATAAACGCCGAAGATATTTAACAAACAATTTTCCGTACTAGGCATTTGGCTAGGGGAGGGGGGAAGCCACAGCGTACGCGGCCACTAGGGCGTATGCGTGATTTTTGATTGTGAGTTTGCATTTCTGTATGAGTATTGGTTATTGTTTGTATTTGCGTGTATATTTGTATGTATAAGTGTATGTGTGTGTGTATACACACATATGTATATATGCATGTGTATGTGTATGTGAGTATGTACATATATGCTGCTGCTATTATCGACTCCCAGGGCATATCAAAGTACAGGGTCACCTACTGTCGGTTGCGTCCGACTGTAGCTTTCCGAGTTTTTTTATGAAAGCATAGTAAAACACTTGACATTTTTTAATCTCTTCTCCTATCATATAAGGTCAAGGTCTTTCTTCATTATAGTATAAATTTTGACAACAAAATCCACTCATTTCTAACCATTGATACACTGAGTATCTAATAGATCTAATACAACCATTTTACCTCACTTTAAAGCAGCGAAATGATAAAATAAAAGTAGTTTCTGTGCAGCAAAAGTTCCTTATCAAAATGGCAGGCTAGAAAAACAACAGAGGCAGGAGAATGCAGAGAAGAAGGAGGAGGAAAGGAAACTGATGTTATAAGCAGCTGAAATATGCAAAGCATGGGAGGAGGAGAGAACACGGCATAAGTAGCAGGCCGAGTGAACATTCACAATGCATACACAGTGTTTAATGAAAGTTCTTGTACACGACAGAGAGCTAAGAAACTATGAAATGAAAATAGTACGAATAGAAGTAGTAGTAGTAGTGGCAGAAAAACAATGAGTGCAAGTGTGGGCTGCATGGAAAGTGTGGCATAGTTTTTTGGGGGAAAAGGAACAGCCCTTTGTATATTTAAGCTGCCTGCAACAGCAGCTAGTACAACTTTCTATCTATAGTAGTAGTAGTATTTTCTTGATGCTGTCAAAAAGAAGGAAAACATTTGCCCAACAGCAGCTACACAACTGTGGCACAACTGAGCTGAGTAAGCCCCAAGAATATCAACATGAGGCAAGTGGTAGTAGTAGTTGTAGTTGAAGAATGCCCACCGCAGTCGTTTGATGAAGTTGTTGCAAGTTTTTTATGCGCTTAGCTCGTTCTTCTTCTTCTGCTGGTGTTAAGTTGCGTTTTGGCGTGGCAAATGAATTTGGAAGAAGTCTTATTTAGCAAAGTTCCCCATGGCCAGGCTGCTTTTTATCGACAGCTGGGCAAGAAGAAGAGTGAAAGTTGCCACTTGCCACTTGTTGTGGCATGCTGCTGCATGTTCCGACGTTTAATACGAAAACTTTTCCAAAAAGCACTTGAAAATTTGCAAATTTGCAAAATTCACATGCTTGTTTTTCAGTTGAGTGTAGATTTAACACAAGTGACTACACTCACTGCATAACAAGTGAGAGTTTGAGCTCTAATCTCAGCTCAGTTGTTGGTATCAAAATGAAACGCTTGATTTAAATAGAATGCTTAAATTAAGACTCTTTATTAAAGCACGGAAGTGTTCGTTCGCTTGGGTTATATGCAGAGCAACCACCAAGCAGCAAAAATATCCATAAATTTGCGCCTCTTTTTCGTGTTCTTCTTTTAGCAGTTACTAATTAAAACAAGTCACGTACATTTTAAATTAAAAGCAGCAGGGCACAAGGCAGCCACCGACCAGGCCAGGCCAGACCATAGCATTTGCGCTGACCACAAAAACTACGCACGCCAAAGCAACTTTTGCTACCAAATTCAAATTCAAATAGGGCCCACAGTCACGCAGCCTGGACTCAATGGGCTCCACGGACATGGGGCAGGGACTCCATAAATCGACAGCCCATGTCATACGCAGCTTTAATTATAAATGCCACAATAATTGAACGATGAAACGTGGCCAAGTTGCCATGGCTTGATGCCACAATTCATAGACAACTTGATGAAAGTCAAAACACATTCAATTCACAATCTGATACCCAGCCCAACACAGGCCTGGCTCTTGTGGTTAGCCCCATAGGGCATAGTGTGTGTGTGTGGTCTTGGAGTGAAACTATCAAATCTTGGGCGATAATAATTACAGACAAGGTGGAATAGATATCTCTGTGTGGGAGCTGGATTTCATTTCATCTTACGCAAATAATGAGCTGTCTCTCTGCGGTGGCCCAATAGGTATTGGACTCGACCAAGCGAGTGTGTGTGCGTGTGCGTGTGTGTTTGTCAACCACTAACTGGAAGTTCACAAACTCAAGCATCAACCACATCCGACATGGCCAAGTAACCACGTGCTTTATGCGCCTCAACCACAGCCACAACAGCTGTGAGTCCTTGTGCGTGTTTCCGGTGATTGAATCAGGACTTAGACTTGTGTTTGGCTAATTATGGACTGAAGCTATTAAATTTGCAGCAGAGCAGAGCAGTGAATGCCAGCAGTTTAAACTGATAAGTAAATCAATAAAAATAGCATATTAAACTAACTTTTTAATGAATAAATTCTACCTCAAATCGAAAGTAAATAGTATTAGTAAACTAAATGCTTTTTATTATACTATTATCAACGATCGTAATTAGTTTAACTTCACGACTGCAAACACACACACATTCTAGCCTAACTTATTCCATTCCATATTCATAATGGCCTTCAAAGTTAAAGTCAATTAGAAAATTTCCTTTTCCACAACATGGAAAGTTTTGCCGATTTTCCCAAGGAAGACAAACACAAAAGGTTTTGCTCTTTGAGCAACTACCACTACTGCTACTATCTCTCTTGTTTATTCATTGAATTTTGTGCTTCAATTAAAAAGTCATTAGAACTGGCGCGCAGATACACACGCAGAGACACACACACAAGCACGTGCGTGGGAGGAGTGGAGTAGACACAAAAGGCCATGTCTCAATGTCGTTGTCCTGGCAACTTGACCGACAAACAAACACAATGTAAACAGAGCTCAGCTACACCTATCTAAACAACACACACACACACACACACCTTACCCTCCCCTCAATCAATATTATTATCCTTTTGGCTGTCAAAAGCACAAGCAGCATTTGCATGCAAGACCTTTGTACTTGCCTTGGCTTTGCCTTTACCATTGCCATTACCTTTGGCTTTGACCTTTCTCTACCACCCCTTGCCATGCCCTAATTTATATTTAATGCCATGGAGGGCAGCAGGTTTGCTCAAGCAGCTGCTAAATTCCATACACCCATGTGCTTTGTTTTCTTTTACTTTTTCTTTTCCTTTGTTTTGTTTTGGCTTTCTTCTTTCTTTGCTTTCAAGGTGCCAGACGTTGGGTCAGTGGATGTTATTTATATTTAATTCCCTCAAGCTAATTGGCAAACAGCAAAGCAGATATCCAGAGTATCTTTATATGCTAAAATCTAAGCACAAATAGTCTAAATTAATTATGACATTTATGTGAAAGTATTAAGTGGAAATGTACAACCTGCAGTTGGATTTAATTGCAAACAATCTGTTGTGGTTTAATTTGAGAATGGCCTTAGGTATCGCCTTTAGTATCAGACTACTCTTCAAGTATTTTAGCTATGATATTTGTACTTTGTTCTAGAAATAATTGAAATTGTTTCTGCTCTAAACAAATTAGCAAATTATAGTAATTATATTATATGTGTGCTATTATTTAAAAGGAAACTTTATACAACAATTGGCACTATCCTTGACTTGTCTTCTCTACTATATTTGGCAGAGTATCTGCATCTGTTCGTCCATCCATCTCTCTATCGATTTATGTGTTTATGGTATTTGGGTTTTGGCCTCATAAATATGCACATATTTTCAACCACACACACACAGCTTATCAATCAGTCGAATGAGCGCAACAACAAGTGGCAAATGCAACAGTCGAATTGAAATAGCCAAAATAGCATTTTCCAGATGTTGGCATGGCTATTAACAGTCTGCCACATAAATAAGTAAACGAAGGTCAACAGATGCACTCAGATAGTGAAATGTATAATAAGAAAAGAATTGTATATAATACGAGTAACTTGAGTAATGAATTTAACTATAAATTATACATATAATAGTATAATATTTAAGGCAAGTCTACTCTCTACTCTCGTCAGTTCATATTAACAACTTTGAAGTGCTGTTATGAAACAATTTTTGATTATCACGCAGCACGTACGATAAATTCTGGCTGCAACTGTTGTTAACTTTGGTGAAATTACAATGAAATTACACATGATGCGACAAATGTAATAAAAAACTAATTTTACAGTCAGCAGAAAGTTGAAACACAGCAGACACACACAGATACACACAGTCTCGAGTCGGAGAGTCGAAAAGTTTATTATTAATTAAGCAAATTGCGTCAAGTAGATATGAGCAAATGCTCGTTTATCGTGTGAACGAGTACTGCTATACGTACACGGGAATACCCCTACTTTAACGAGCTAAAGACTCGACTATGACTCGACTATGGCTCGGGGTTAGCTGCTGGCCATGTGCGCCTAAGAGTAGACTACGAGTGGGGTGTGGGCTGTGGGGGAGGGGACTTTGTGTGCCGTGTTTATGTCCATTCATTATGCAAAAAGCCAAACAGTAGAGCCAAGCAACGAGGCGCATAGTTATGGCGTCCATAAAGTAAAGCACACAACTTTATTTTCAGTTTTTTTTCACTATTTTCCACTCGAATGTTTTGCCTCAGTCTAGAATGTTGCCGAGTAGTAGACCAGGGCGGGAGGGGGGAGGTCTGCCTGCTTCATTACCCTAATGAACTTGAAAAAGTATCGGGTGTACAAAGACACAGAGTGAGTCCAAACAGGCGCACAACTTGCAAGACAATCAGCAGGTGCTGCTGCCACCTGTACCCCCCTCCCTCTCCCCCAACTGAGGTTGTTGGTAACCTTAGCCAGTAGCCAAGAGCCAAGCAGATTTGCGTATAATGAGGTCATAGTAACAAGTGTTGACTTTAATTAGTGCAACGCTCTCTAAGGCACTCTCTCTCACCTCTCTCCCTTTTGAATATGAGCCAAATGAGGCTGTAGAGAGAGCCATGTGATGAAGCAAATGCTACGCTAATTGCGGTTGGCGAAACACATTCCGAATGTTTTCATGATTATTTTCACAACAAAAACTTGAATTATCAACGTGATAAAAGCCAATGAAGTTATTAAATTCCAACATTATTTTATATTACTAACATCAATTGAGAGTTGGAGTCGAATTAATCGGATTACATTTCATTCAACATTTCATTTTGATTAAATTTTTAGAGCTGTCCAGCCAAATGGACTGGAATTGAGAGCAAATCATACTATAAGTATCCATAATACAACGGAGATAATATTTGCAGGTTGCCAGGTTATTAAGCGCATTATTATAAATATCTGCAGTGCAGAGACAACATGGCGTATGATTAATACAGAGACTCTGCAGAGACAACATGGCGTATGATTAATACAGAGAGACTCTACTTCAACTGCCTCTGCAGCCCATGTTAAGTTGCGAAATATGAAAAGGGAAAAGGCCAAGTGAAAGTTGGGGAAAAGATGTATGCTAGAACTAGTAGCACGCACATGGCAATAACAATGAATCCAAGTCAGCCAAATGCCTAATTATATGCGTAAAAAATGGCACAAGGTAGCAGAGGGAAGGGAGGGGGAGTGTGGTTGTGTGTAAGTACGAGTACCAGCGGCATTTGTTGATTTTATTGACATGTTTCAGTGGCACAGTGTCTAGTCTACTTCTATGGATGTGCGCCTGGCAGTCAAATTTCCTTTGCTTTTCTCTCCGTGGTCTTAAAATGCGCCATAAAATTGATAAAATCAGTTGATTGTAAAAATTGATAAATTGAAATTGATTGAGGCAGCGACTCGAAGGCAAAAGCGAATGCCTTTGATGCCCACACACACACATTCTATGCGAAAAATGGCACAGCAGAGACACACACACAGAGACACACATAGAGACAGACAGACAGACAGACCACAGATTGAAAATGAGTTTGCTGGCATTCACAAATGACATTAGGGGCGAGCACACATACACACCGAGCGAGTAGAGGAGCTCAATAAATGAAGTTTTCTGTTTTGATAGGTCCCAGCCACATTTAATTGACAATCACATAGATCTTTTCAATGTGCAACACACACATATTAATGTGTATCTGCCACATCTAGGAGCTGATGAACATAATAAATGTGGAAATGTTAAAAGAGCGCACTTCCGTATTCATTTTCACATTCGCATTGATGTTTCCCGTTTCCGCTTCAAGTGCCAATTATTTGCCATTTTGAGGTTGCGTTTAATTATACGAAAATAAAGCAGAATTTATATAAATTAAACTGAACAATTTGCAGAGCAAATGCACTCTGTATGTGCCACTCTGTTGTGGCATTTCGAGCTCATTGCAGCACAGGATATGACCTAAAGGTGCTTCCGGCACGCAATGCGAATACCTGAATGCGGTTGACCAATTGTCTATTGGGAACACGCCCCCCCCCCCCCCCCTTACCACACCCTAGCAACCCAATTTGATTGCCATTCGCATCGATTGTTGTCAATCGATTGCCAACTGACAATTTGCAGCAGTCATTTTGCCAAAATTGTCACTTGTCGGTGGTATAATTTGCATGCATTCGGCTAATGTCAATTTATAATGCGAAAATGTGCGCAAATTCAGTTTAAACAATTGCCGCGAATTTCGGCACAGTGTAGACTTAATGTGCGTATTGTCTATCAATTTACGTTTTTAATGAAATTACGAAACGGCAAAAATGGCAAAACATGATTGACATGCTCTTACGTGGTCATTTGAGCGGCAGCACACACCCACACTCACACACACACACACGCACATATTTACCAACATTTATGCAAATATTTGTGGTTAAATGATATGCATATGCATAGCAGACATTCAGGGTGTTCCGGCAATTAAATTCCATATAATTTCGCTAGAATTTAACTACTTTTTGATAATCTAAGGATAATCTAAGGTTTAACAACTTGACAGTTATAGAAGAAACTTACTTTAACATTTTTCTACTTTTAGTAGTATAAATATAGATATAGCAGATAAAGATATGGATATGAATATAGTAAATATAGACATAGGTATAGTTATAGATTTATAGATAGAATATTCGACTATCTGAAAGAGAATTTCTCCTAGCAGTCGCCTTCAACCTCACGCGCTTTTTCAATTTTCAGTGTGTACACACTTTAATAGGCTATCAATAACGCACAATGTTTACACACTGTTTGTTATGTTCTCTGGAATGGTTTTATCTCCTGGATATTACCTCGAATTTTAAGCGGATAATCGTTGGCATTTAACAAGTTAAGCATGCAAAAATAATACAAACATATACAGAAGAAGAATACTTTGTAAAAACACAATTTTAAATGCTCGTTAAGGCGTGGCACACACACTTAACGGTCAGTTAATTGCAGGAGTTGGCATAAGAAAGCGATTTGAGAGTTGCACTGCAGCTCGCTTTAGTTGTGTCTTGGCGCAAAAGTTTTTTAATTACCAAAGTTTTCAGTCAGTTGCAGCTGCAAATTAAATATTTACTTAATATTATTGCCAGCTCTTCTGTTGTAGCAATTTGTTGTTCAATTGGTGGAGAGGGTGTTGCTCATTTAAACAAGCGAATGCAGAAGGTAGGGAGGGATGGAGGGGAGTACGCTCTGCTCTGCCTAAGCCAGCTGTAAAAGCGGCAAACGAGATGCATTTACCGGCACTTGTCAAGTTGACTTATGGCCGTGTTGAAACTTCGCAAGCACCTGTATAGCAAACGTTACTTCTAACTGCCAACACACACTCCCCGCGCTGCCCCCTCTCCTCAAGTGGCTCCTTCAATAAGCAGGTCTATGCAGCCTGCACAAATGAGCAAAAGTTAACAAGCGGCAAAAGCACAGACGGAGGGACGACAGCTCACTGCTTTAGAGGCTGGCAAACGAGCTGTCTTATTAGAGTTTCTACTGCTGCTGCTGCTGCTGCGGTTGGCAAGGACACGCCTTGCGCCTTAAGCATTTAGCGTTAAGCAGCAGCAGCTGCTGATGCGCTGATCCTAGAGCGCGTCTTTTAAGTGCTGCTTCAACCGCACATTTCATGCAACACTCCATGTGTGTGTGTAAGTGTGTGTGTGAGTGTGCAACCAGCAGCGTAATTATTACTTAAAACAAATGAGCTACGTGGAAAAGTTTTCTAGAGGCCCTTAACAGCGCTCAGCACATATTAATATGGCCAATAATAATCGATAAGTTGCTGCTGAGACCACGATTGCCACAATTAGCGTTGTGGTGCTGCATTTGGTGTTTTTTCGCCAGTTGGTAAAGCGGAGTCTTATTGGAACTGGTTCTTTTTTCGAACTGAGTGGCAACTCCAGCAGTCACGCACAAGACTATTGGCATAGCTCCCTAATAATGCAATCAACTTGAAAAATGCAGCATAGTTTTTACGCAGAGCTTAATTTATGCACATAAAAATCAAAGTTTATGTACATAACGTTTGACTTTAGATTGTCAACTGCATATGGCTAGCACACACACGCACACACACATAATTTGTGCATAACTTTTGGTTTCGGTTTGACATTTTGTGGCTAGATTTTAATATGTGGCAGAAGTGGCTGAAAGTTACGACAAACTAAAAAACTGAGGTATAAAGAATGGGAGAGCAGAGCAGGGAGAAATGCATTTGGCAAGCGGACTTTGGAATCAGTTACTGATATTGTTGTTTATATGCTGCTATAGTCGAAGTTGCCATTGTTGTGATTCGAAACTTTCTGGTCACATTTCGAGTTTGTGCGCCCGATAAGCAGAAGTAACTGTTGTCATGTCGTATATATAGCAAGTTCGACTGACAAATTAGCATTTGCCCCAGTGATTTGGCTGGTGGCTTAGTGCTGCCTGATATTGTTTGTTCTTGGTCTTTGGAGCCAAGCTTAGAACGTCAGCGGGTTGGGTTTAAAGTCTTAAATACCCTACATACATGTCACAGGACGTAACTCACTTTGTATGCGAGTGTGGGTGTGTGAGTGGGTGTGTGAGAGTGTGTGACACTTAAATTACAAGCGAGCTGCTAAGTTGCATGCAACATTCGCTGGCTGCCAACTTCAGGCAGCCTTTGAAAGTTTTCAAACTTTGTCTTGAGCTTGGGTATATGTATGGCGCCCGCCCGCCAACGCCAACGCCAACAGCAACAGCAACAAGCAAATGCAATGCAACTTTATTAAAAAGTCGTAAAAGTTATAAAAACTACTAAAAGCAATGGTAATAAGTTGTTGTTTTTTATTGTGCTGTTGACGCTGCCAAAGGTAAAAACTTTGCCACTCTCAAGTCTGGCAACAACAATGGCAATAGCTGCTGCTGTGACTATAAATGCGAAAAACAAAACAAACACAGCAACAACAACAACAACAACAACAACGCTTGCCATGTAATTTGATAAGTGCGAAAGCGTACCAAAAATCAAATAAGAGTATCTTACTTTATTGCACATTTTGTTGTTCTATTTGCTGCTCATAAAAAAGACGATAGTTATCGTTATCGCTGTAGTCGCCTGCGTGCGTTCGATAACACTAGCAACAGCCAGCGTTGCCAGATAGCATTGTGTCTGCCTTGCCATTGGAAAAGGATGTAGTAGTACGTTTCTTTTGTGTGCTGTGTAATACTACAATTGCTGATTGTTGTTGTTGTTGTTGTCTATTGTTTGTTGTTGTGCAGGTGGTTTATTGTTTGTCTGCATTGTGTGTGTACAGTAATGCGCTTTACTGCCTGCTTGCAGTTACGTAAGCAGCTTATTACAACTATTCGAGTTGCCAGTTCCATTTCATATTTATGGCTTATTATGAGATTTTCTGTGTGCCGAAAGGAAAGGAATTTTACCAAATAATTTGCTGCTGTAAAGCAATTAAATTTACAGAGAAATTTACAGCCAAATTTGTAGAATTTTTTGCACATTTAATTGAGATGGATGTGTAACAAATCGAGAGCGTGAAATTTAAATTATGTCATATTAATTGCTGTCTTTGTTAAATCAATTGCAGTAATTGCTGTTGTTGTTTGTTGTAGTTGTAATTGTAGTTGTAGATGTGTAATTATAATTGCGTTTATTGTGTGCATGTTAGCCCATAATTAGCATTGAATTAATTCTCAAAGAGCAAGCCAATTAGTGCGCACACCTGACGCCCACTCACACGCACACCCACACCCACACACACACACCTTCAACATCATTATCATTATCTGCTGCAAACATAATTTCATTTGCATTCGGCTGCGATCCATACCTTCAATCAAACACTTGGCATATTTGAAGTAATTATGCAATTTGTATCATAACACGCTGGCATTCGAGTTAACAGTAAGGAAGGGCTGGAGGTGGGGGGATTTTTCAGCTGAATTTATGGCGAAATGTATTGCATAATTTGTGGCAATCTCTGTGCCTGATAAGCAGTCAAAGATTTACGGCTTGTTGGCCAGGTCAATGCTACAGTTTGGTCCAGATATATGGCCTGTAGTAGTAGTAAATGTGTGCATGTGTGTATTAGCCAAACGCATTTAAAAATCTTGCAGCAAAGTGCAAATGCAGCGCCAGTGGTAAAGCATTTTTCATGTGCACGCTACGTTAGTAGTTTTCCACAAAACAAGCAAATGGACGACACTTACACACACACACACACACGCACACACACACAATTGTAGCTGTGCATTTGAAATACATGAAAGCGAGCAGACGACGTGCAGAGATAAATTTTAGTGTTGGCAACTCCCAAACCCGACGACGACCCTGCCGCAGAAGTTGCAAGACGCCGCGCTGACTTTGAAACTTATGCGCCACAACAGTTAAGCTCAGCTCCGTGCATGTGTGTGTGTGTGTGTGAGAGTGCGTGTGAACCAAAAGCAGCTTATACATACACGCATATAAGGAAACGGATGAAGAAGTTGTAAAATAAGTTGCAACAGCTCAGGCGCCTTTCGTAAATTATACATATAAAAATTTTGCAGCTGAGCTACGGCCAAATATAAAATGCAGTAATACATAACTAAAGCAAAGCAAATAAACAAAGTAAATATGTTAAACGTGAGACATTAAACGTAAAACTTTAAGCTGTAATGGAACTGCAATGTTAAAACTGCTGAGTTGAGCTACCTGCACTGTAAGACAATTTTCATAAAAACTATTTACATGATTTATTTTAAATTCAATTCATATACTCTTAAATATATCACCTACAAAATGACACATCATGGTTGATTGCACATTAAACTGAAGCTTAGTTATTGGTCATGTTGTCGCTAGGTGCTGTAATAACAGTGTTCATACGCGCTGTTAATCGAGATTGCTGCACTGTTAAGTGATTTCCTCACAAACTGTTAAGACTATGTGAATGAAATTGTTTGGAAATATACTTCAATATATGCTTAATCATTTGAAAAGATGTGGTTATTTATAGGGTATCTTTGAAGCCCTATACCTCGCCTATAACCTATTAGAAGCTGGCAATACTACTACTATCCATTAAGAGAACTAGCAGTAGGAGTAAATTAGAGCAACAGTTAAATGAGGCAAGAAAGAAAACGACATTTTTATAACTTAATTAAACACTGATTTTTACTGATTCTCTTCATTTTCCTTTTTCTACATTTTATGAACATTTTTATGGCAATGGACGAGGACGACAACGACATCACAGAATGCCCACAAGAGTCCCATGAAGTTCGATGCGATTTGTTTTATTTTAGTGTATGCCAGATCGAAGTTGATTTTGTTTTTGTGGTCTGACCAACTGGGAGTATTACTTATATATGTGCTGTGTGGGCTTTATTGGCCGCAGGCAATGTAAAACTTATTTTGTGCAACTGCCAATTGTTCAGACTTAGTTTCCTTGTGTTTTTTGTTGGCTATCAAACTGAATCGGAGAGCTGCCTATGTGCCAGTTTTTTTCAATATGTATTGAGCCATAAAAGCCACACACAACATTAGATAGTGGGTGTGTATTGGTGTGTCAGTCCTTGGCCTAAAGAACCTGTCATGGCCAAGCCCTAGAGGTGCCAATGGCTGTGTATTTAATCAGTTTAATGGCTTACTCCTGCTCAACGTATGCGACAAAATAAACTCATTAAAATGCAATTAATATTTGTGGCAACAAATTCCTGTAGCCTGCCACTTGCCACTTGTTGTAAGACTCTTGTGTCGTACATTGTCTTGACTTGACTTAATTTAATTCATTAGGCCGCTCGTTGTACCAAATATGTTTAGTCGAGAGAACAAACAAGGGTCTAAGTGCCGCAAATTGTGGCAGGTTAATGATTAGTTTCGTGCGACTGACAAATTGACAGTTGGGTTCAACAAATACCCTCTCCAAGTCCATGGCAATGGGTATGCAGAAGCTGTATAAGGCAGCGAGCATTACCATCAATAACACCTGAAATAACTTCTACCTGTTCCGAGTAAGCAATAAAGCCAAAATGCAATAAAGATGCTACAGGAGCAGCAGATGCTACTGTTGCTACAGATTGTTGTTGTATCCAGGAGCTAACCGAACCGAAGCCAAGACAAATGTGTTGTAAATAACGCGTATCAAAGTGTTGTGACAACGCCAACGGCATGTGGAATAAAAGTACAGTAGTAGCAGAGTCAAGGAACAAGACAACTCAACAGAACGGAAACACAAATAAAATATGTTGCACACTTTGCCACGCACAGTTGCACCCACCGAGGGGGAGGAGGAGGGGGAGTGCGAGAGTCTATCAAGTGAAATTGTAGAAAAAATAAAAATGACTTCAAATAAGTAGATTGAACCCAACACAGACAGCAAACAGCTCATGTTATGCAATTTATGTGGTGTAGCAACAAGGAATGCAAGCAGTGGCTCAGTAAAAAGCGGTTAAAAGGGGGAGAGAAACCCCACAATAAAACACAGTCTTTATCATTCACAACTTGTTTAACTTAGTCACTCTACATACTCGAATCTCTCTACTCTACATACTCGAATCTCTCGAAAATTGGTTTGAGGAGCATGTTTCATATACATATGTACAATTAACCAGTGGACCTTCAACAAAATTAGATACAAAAGTATCTGTAAGATACAAAAGTATCTGTAAGATACAAAAGTATCTGTAAGATACAAAAGTATCTGTAAGATACAAAAGTATCTGTAAAATACAAAAGTATCTCTATCTGTAATACAGAAAAGTATCTCTTAGATTCAAAGTTCTCTGTAAGATACAAAAGTATCTGTGAGATACAAACGTATCTTTTGGATTAATCTACTCCTTTTTCTGCACTCAAGTTGTTGCCTCTTGTCAAATTTTGAGGCTACGCCACACACTTGTGTTTACTCCAGTAAGGAGTTACTATACTAATAAATCCTTTGAGCCAGTTGCCAGTTGTAGTTGTTGGAAAATGTTTTCTTAATATAGAAACCGAAACACTTTGTCACATTGCCATTGTGGCCTGATGCCCCGGACATGAGCAGAAAAGTCCAGAGCAAACTCCATGCCAGAGCACCGACAGACAGAATGAAGCCACTGACCTGAACTATATCCGCTTTCAATATACTCCAACAATTGCAACATGAAGAGCCATTAAAAGGGAGTACAGCAGCAGAAGGAGTACATGGCTCATGGCTGGCATGGCCTGCTTTATGATATGACTCACTGACAGCAATTGCTGACCTCGCTGCAATTGATACAGCAGACACAGAGGAATAAATTTCACAAATTTCACTCAACCAAACCAAACGAAAAAACGAAAAAAAAAAGAAAATAAATAGAGAGAGAATGGAAATGAACTCTTGTTTTTATGCTATAGAGATATATTTTAAAATGTGCAATGAATGTGCTTTAAACTCACAATGCAAACACAACAATAGTTATTCCCGTTTTTTGTGTTGCCCTAAAATACGAGCCATCGTCAATAGAGCATTCCATAGACTGAGCTGAGCTCATAAATAGTGCCGTGCCGGGAGAGGTCTCACACACAGAGCGAGGTTGACAAAACTGAAACTCAATTTCATGAATCGCTCATGCATGCTCGGTCAGTGAATGCACTCATATGAGTTGGCTACTCCGGCTTCTTCACATTTCAACAGGACTGGAGAGGACAGGACAGGATAGAACATACTCGCCTGACACATTGTGTGCATATTTGTGCAAAGCTCCCGCTACTCCTCTGGCTGAACACAAAACTGTAATCTATTTAATAACTCACGTGGTGCAGCGACAATGTCAGCGCGATAAACCCACAGCTCACAACTGTCTGAATGTCTGACTGTCTGTCTGTCTGTCTGTCCATCTGTCTGTCTGTCCACCTGTAACCCATATAATAGCCAACCACACAGAAGGCACTTCATCAGTAGTAGAGTGCCATGACATCATCGAAAAAAATCCATCAGCAAATCTCCAGGGTATGGAGGTGGACATGGTCTGTCGGTTATGTATAACCATGTTCTGGTCCTCTATGTCCTTGAAATGCCGTCTTACAGTTATGAGCCCACACAACTTGATTATGCCGCTCAGCTAACGATCCTCAGTGTCAGCCCCTCACTGCTTCCCTGATTACAACAATCCTACTAACTTAATTATACGCATACATAAGCACACCCACACCCACTCACACCCACACGGAGAGAGAGAACAAAGAGCCGCCGCAGGACATGTAGGCATATGTGCAACATCCTCTTCCTGCTGATAAGCCAAAGTCAAGCGGTTAACCGCACAATGGCTGCGCTGTGGAGAGGGAAATGGGATTGGGTTTGGGTTTCGGTTTCAGTTTTGAATTGGCCAAGTGTTTGGGCTGAGGCACTGACAACTGTGACGTTATTTTAATGAAAATTGACTCCAGCTTTTGGCTGCCACATTGCTCATGCAGAGACACAGACACACAGCCAGCTGCATTTACATCACGCTTAAATGGCGTCAAAAATAAAACACAAGTAAATATGTATGACTCCGCTTCTTCATCTTCTGCTAACCCTTTGGCTAACAGCTTTTGGACACAGCTGCTCCCCGTAGTGCTGTTGCCCTTGCCAACAACAAACACAAAGTGCCCTAGGTGCAGACACGTACAGCAATCCAAATAAAGAAAACAATAATAGAAAATGCTTGGAAGCCAAGAGTGGAGTGCCAGCACAACACAGCTGCACAGTTCGGATATTTTGGCAGCAGACAGAGCTGCAATAGAAAGGGTATATTGCAGTCCCTACTATAGTATTTCTTAAATTCAAATGAACTAATAAGAATTGCTCCATAAGCCAGTTCATTTGAGCCAGCTCACACAGCCTACTCCAAGGTTCAGTTCATATGAGTCACTGGTTCAATTTAGCAACACTTTTTTTTTGAAGTGTTTCTTTGTTCTGCTGCTTGAACTAAAGCTGCTTAGCGTAGCAATTTCCAATTGTATTTCTCTTTAAATTTTCCACTCACGTTCTGGCTTTTCACGCTGTAAGCTATGCTTAGATTTACTTGCAACGAATCGATTGAATCTGCTGCAACTGCAACGTCGAAGCATAGTCTTAAATTCGCCAGCAATTGCAAATAAATTGTGTAGATATAAGGGCAGCAGCTACTACCATGCCATAATCCACTGCAAGTTAAGGCGAACAAAGAGATTTCTTTTGCACAACTTTTCTAATTAGAATTTTGTGCATTTCCAAGTGGACAAGAGAATTTGCTCTAATTGAAAAACCACAACAAATTTGTTGAAGAATTAACATGTTACAGTTCTATGAAGAAGACTAAAGGGAGCTTCTATGGTCAAGGCTTCTGATATGATTGCTTTTCTATATACTATTAAAAGATAATTCTGAACTTGACCTACAGCTCATTCTCTTCTTCATGTACTGAATACTCTTCATACTGGTCATCTAACTGAAGTTCTTCACGCTTCACTAGTTCCTGGGGTCATTTGGAGACGTGTGCTCATTTTCTAGCAATTAAAGCAAACTCTAAACTCTGTATTGAGTATAGTTGAGACGTACACGTGCTGTAACTTCAGCTTGACCCGATGGCGTTTAAACGCATCAATGGCCAGTGGCGCCGCATAAAAAGCCAGCGTGTGGCCAGCAGGCGCCTTAGTTGCAACTTGAATTCTTGTTTGTAACCACGGGCCATGTTTTTCAATGGAAGCGTAAAGGTTGCTTACCCCTTTGCCGAGCTGGTGGATGAGCGCACACAATCCTGGCCACTGGTGGCATCGCCATGGAATGCTGGCACTCTGTTGACCTCGTACTTGCTGCTGGTGCAGTTTGGGCCCAAATGTATGGCCAGGTGGGTGTGTGCCAACTCTCTCTCTCTGTGTTACCCCCTCACTCTCAGCCACACTCTTGCTCTATCTCAGCCAGAAACCTCTGCAGCTGCGTGTGCCATTGTTCTGTTACAATTTGCTGATGGCCCTGCTGAATGCCCACATTTGCCTGGAGCTCTTCACCGCATCCCAAGCGCTTAACTATAGCTCCAAGTGTCAGCCGTGCCGGGTGAGCTATGATCCACATGAGATACGCGTAAGTTGCCACAGTTGTTGCCACACCACGCACGGGGCATATACATATGGTAGTTTTTGTGTTCGCTCCATTCAACAGATTGCCTCGGCGTTCTGGTGGTTCTATATCTCTAAAATTCTGGAATTCGCGGATACGGGATTCTTTATAGTGCGCAAAAAGTGGTCGCAATTAACCTTTTTGCATGTCTATCATCACAGCAGCATGTTCGTCATCTGCTGGATTGTAGTCAAGTGGATACCCACCGGATCCAGTGAGTTTAAAGTATTTTAAAGCGACTTAACGTGCAATTATGCTCTTTGCTTTTCACTTTCAGCGTTTGTTCCGGCTCTGATGAATTCATTTGTGCACATTATCATGTACGGTTATTACTCTCTGAGCGCTTTGGGGCCTCGCTTCTACCCGTATCTTTGGTGGAAACGCTATTTAACCGTGCTGCAGCTGTTGCAATTTACATTCGGGCTGGCTTGGGGCGTTCAGGCCATTGCAAATAGATGCGAGTATCAGCCGTGGCTCAGCTATACGGGCGTTGCATATATGTTATCTTTTCTCTTCCTCTTTGGTCGTTTTTACACACAAAAATACACGAAAAACACAAAACACACGTAAAATATGTTGAATAAAATTTTAATTATCTACACTTCTACGCGCCAAATTTGCGATTGTTATCGATAACAGCCATCAGCAATCAGCTGTTTGTGGCAGTGTGCACACAAGTTCGGCATAAGATATACCATTGGTGCTTTTTTAAATTGAGCGCGCCAAGAATTTGTTGTTGCAAACGCCAAAAAAAAAGAAGAATAAACAAATTCCATTGAACGTATAGTTCGAACATTAGTTATTATTACATTACTTATTGTTTTAAGCATACTCAATCAATAACAGAAGTGAAATACAGCAGTTTCTTTTCGATTTAAATTTAGGGTGACCATATCTCAGGCAATAGTATTTTCATTTGACATAACAACAACCCAGAGACCCAGGTTACTGAAACAATGCAAATTCTAAAACTTGTTAATTGTAATATAATCAAACAGAAGCATATTTGCCGTCACAAACTGCGAAATGTCACATCGATGCTCTATTACAGCACCACAGCCAAAGGTGAGTTCAATGTGACTTTCATTAATAAATTGCATGCCGGTTAATCATCTAATGCAATTGCAGGCGCAGCTCTTTCCCTAGCGACAGGCTACCAGCCAAAAGTGGTGGAGGATGCATACTGGGAACGGGAGAAGCAAGCTAAACAGGCAGCTGACAAACCATGTCGCCGTGGCACATATCGTATGCTGTTGCCGCCACCCAATGTGACGGGCAGTCTGCATTTGGGGCACGCACTGATGGCCACAGTGCAAGATGTGATTGCGCGCCAGCATCGACAGCTTGGCTACGATGTGGAATGGGTACCGGGCACAGATCATGCGGGCATTGCTACTCAGGTGGTGGTCGAGAAGAATCTGTTTGCCACCAAGGGCTTAACGCGACAAGATATCGGACGCACTGCATTCCTGGAGGAAGTGTTGAAGTGGAAGGCAGAAAAGGGAGCTGGCATTGTACAGGACCTGCGCCAGCTGGGATGCACACTGAACTGGGAACGTGAGTACTTCACCATGGACAAGCAGCAGGAGCACGCTGTCAATGTGGCCTTTGAGCGTCTTTTTGAGGAGGGACTAATAGAGCGTCGCAATGCGCTCGTCAACTGGTCCTGTACCCTGCGATCCGCCATTTCTGATATTGAAGTCGAGACTAAGGACATAAAGGAACCCACAGAGATAGCTGTGCCTGGTTACGAGCACAAGGTGCTCTTTGGACGCATTTACGACTTTGCCTATCAGGTGGTTGGCAGCACTCATCCAGATGGCACCCCCGAGGAGATCATTGTGTCCACCACAAGGCCAGAAACGATACTGGGAGATGTGGCCGTTGCAGTACATCCGACAGACTCACGCTACACCAAGTACCGCAATCTTGATAATGTGCAACTGAAGCATCCCTTCCGCGAGGGCACTATTCCCCTGGTCTTTGACATTGCCGTGGATAAAGAGTTCGGCACAGGCGCTGTAAAGATTACTCCGGCTCACGACAAGTTCGACTTTGAGCTGGCCACACGGCACAAGCTACCGGTGCGTCCAGTGTTCAACGAGAGCGGCAACATCATGCCAAGTTATCCAGAATTCCAGGGAAAGCGGCGCTTCGACGCGCGTGATCTGATCGTGAGCCGTCTTGAGGATCTCGACTTGCTGCGACAGGTGCGTGGCCATGTGATGCAGCTGCCGATCTGCTCAAGATCCAGGGACATCATAGAGTATATGCTTGTGCCACAGTGGTTCCTAAACACAAAGGCCATGGCCAAAGATGCGCTATCCGAAATGCACAGTGGTCGACTACAGATTCTGCCTCCAAACTTTGAGATGGAGTGGGAACGCTGGCTGCAGGATGCCCGCGACTGGTGCATCTCGCGGCAACTCTGGTGGGGTCATCAGGTGCCAGCTTACCAGGCGTTCGATGACAAGGGTAATAACTGCTGGGTGGCAGCCCTCAGTGAGCAGAGCGCCCATGAGAAGGCAGCGACAATCCTGGGCAGTAATAAGTTGAACATCGTACGGGATTCAGATGTGCTGGACACTTGGTTCTCATCCGCGTTGCTGCCGTTCTCTGTCAATGGTTGGCCAGATGAACGGTATAAGGAGAAGTATCCTCTGGATATCATGCAAACTGGCCACGACATACTCTTCTTCTGGGTGGCACGTATGATGATGATGGGCCTGAAGCTGACTGGTGAGCCACCCTTCCGTCGCGTACTACTCAATGGCATCGTGTGCGATGCTCAGGGTCGGAAAATGTCCAAGAGTTTGGGCAACATTGTGGCACCGCAGCAGGTGGTGCAGGGCGCCAGCTTGGATAGCCTCAAGGAGGTGCTGCAGCAATCCTGCATTGCGGGCATCATCAAACCCGAAGAACTGAAAACCTCCACCAAAGGACTGACCAAAATGTTTCCCAACGGCATCGAGGAGTGCGGCACGGATGCGTTGCGCTTCACCCTGTTGAGCCACAACATTAAGAATCACTTCATCAGCTTTGATGTCTCCGCCTGCTATACGAACAAGCTCTTCCTCAACAAGATCTGGCAAGCGATGCGTTTCACGCTGGGTGCGGCCCAAACGCTGGGCATCAAACTGGATGACATTGAGACCATGGACAACGTAGAGTTTAGTCTTTGGGATCGTTGGATTCTCGACAGATTGGCCGAGACGCTGACCAGCTGCTCGGACTGCTACAACAGCTACAACTTCCATTTGGCCACAGCTGCACTGAAGCAGTTCTTCTATCAAAATCTCTGTGATGTTTACCTGGTAAGTGGTACTACAAATCACTGTATTTTGTTCTATATTGATTGTTTTCTATGTCTTCCAGGAAACCACCAAGTCTGCTATCAACAAAGGCAGCAATGCCGCTTATGTTAACGTGGCCACGTTGACCGCCTGCCTGAGCTGGGGTCTGCAGGCCTTGGCTCCATTCACTCCATTCGTTGCCTCCGAACTACTGCAGCATGTGCCAGCCAACATTCAGGTGAAGCTCTCCCAGTTTAAGGATGCCAAACTGGAGGCGGAAGTAGGCGAGATTGTCAACATCAGCACCATCGTGCGACAGGTGAAGAGCCGCAATCAGATCAGCAAACGCCACGAGCCCAAACTCTGTTTATTCGCGCAAAATAACGAGGCCAAAGACACACTGCATCGCCATCTCGAACAGATTAAGGTGCTGACACGCTGTCAGGCCGTGGATCTGGAACTGCTCAATGAGGAATCACAATTCTCCAAGAAGTTGAACCTATTCTCCACAGCAGGATCACTCTGCTCCTTTGGCATATCAATGAACGATTTGTTTGTGCTGCCGGAGGCAAAACGCGAGCAAATGCTAAAGGAGAACAAGGACAAGCTAAAGAAGCTAATCAATGAGCTGCAGAAGTACCAGCTCCGTGTGGACAACGAGGCCTTCCAGATGCTGGCCGACAGTGCAACACAGTTGCACTTTCAAAATAGGGTGAGTCCATTGCATAGAGATCGATTTGGAAGTCTCTTTAACTCGAACTTCCTTATTTCAGATCAAGGAACTAGAGGCCGAGATCAAGACGCTGATTAGCTTGGCAGCGTAGTGCCAAATATAACTTAAATTATGTGTAGTACATCAGATGCCTTACTACTGTGTTATTCTATGTCATTATATGTATAAATTTTAATTAGTTGTTACTTAGTTCGAGTCTTTTATTAAACGTTATGTCTTTATGGTTAAGCCTATAACACGGGACAAGCGTTCTGTGAATAGGACAGCTGGAAGCCTCTATTCGATATGTCCATCTCCTCATTGGCGTCCGTCACACTGTAAACCACAAAGGGTTTCGCTGAACTCGTTGTGGACACCAATCCCAGGCCACAGAATCTATCGCTGGGCATGTTGGTGGTGCCCTGCACCGGAGCAGGTATGACTATGTAATCTGTGTTGCACTCTTGACTCTGCACAGCCGAAGTTGCCAGCAAAGCGGGATCCACGGCACCCACATCGTTGGTCATCGTAAACGAGTATGCATCCGAGCTAACCTGGCTGTACGTGATGGAGCAGATGCCCGTGGCCTTGCGTATGCAGATGCCATAGCGCATGCTTGCCAGCTGCCGTGTTCCCTGCACGCCGATGGAGTTCAGCGCCGAGGATGCCGCCGAGACATAGTTGAAGCTGGAAATGGTGCCACTGCTGGGCATATGGTACTGTAGACAACCTGCTGGCGCCAATGTCGCCGATGTGCAGCCAATCATACGCAGCTGGAATTGCCACTGACGATTGAACGTGTATCCCCCAGAGCTGGCTATCGTGATAGTTATGGGATTAACACCATTAAAGTCCACATAGACGTGCTGGCCGGCATTCTCGCCACAAATAGTTGGCACTGCCGATGCGCCACCCGTTATGGTCAAGGCATCCGTGCTGCAGAGACCATCTCCTGTGGGCGGAGCCAGCGAAAGTGCTAGGAAATCTACGCGCAGTTGGCAAATAGTTGAATCCGGCGGATTAACCACAATGGAGCAACGTCCGCCGCCAGCATAAGGTGCCGGATAGTTGCTGTTATAGAAGTACGTGTTGTTGCTGCTGGTACTGGCGCCACAGGTACGTTGAACTGGAAAGGAAACGTAAACTTGTGAGCTGGGAATGGCTTGAATCTCTCTTCTAGTTTACTTACAGATGCAGCAAACAGCCTGGTTGGTGATGGTGGAGCAACTGCCCGCGGCTACGCCACTGTTGTCAGTGCATTCGCCATTGATTTGACAGGTTCCCGTCAAAAGATTGTTGCCCGTGCAGATGGCATTCGAGAAGCGACCGATGGTGTAGAAGGGGAACCCTGGAAAGAATGGAGAGGTTAGTTAGCTTTCCAAAAAGAAGCTCTGGCATTCCCATTCTGAATACACTCATGAATGAGCTGTCATGCGGTGGCTGAGCGTGCCAAAGACTAAAGCGTCTTGCACGGAACCTGCGCACTGGGTGATAATTGAATTGTGACCCACATACATACATCAACGGCGACAAAACAAACGGATGGTACTCAAACAGAGACCAAAGCAAATTCAACTTTTACTTTATACTTACAGCGAGGATTTCTCGAGTTGCTGCGTGACATTCCCTGATCGAGAGCATCCAGAGATTGGTCTAGAGTGCCATTGCTTTGATTTGGCTGTGCTGTGTCCGGTCGGAGGATCTGACTGCTGGCACGAGCGGCACTGTAGATGCCTACAATGTAGCTGCTGAAGAAGATGACAACAATTGCCAAGATGTGGGTGGAGTGTGTGCGTTGTGCCATTATGAATATGTCAGAACAGCTCTGCGATTCACTTTCAGTTTTCGGCTTCAGCTTTTGAGCGAGTCGCGAGAGCGGGAACGTCGTGGTTGCGTCTAGGTTCCGATTGAGACTGAAGCTGATGCAGGGCGACTCTGGGCAGCTTACTGTGTCACTTACTGACAGGTGCTAATTGAACGACCGCGACGAGACGATGCTCGGCCCCGCCATGCTCTCGGCCAGGCAGTGCAGCCAAAGTCGTGTGGAGTTTATTTCGGCGCTGGCAAATATTTGGAGCATTCACGCACAACAATTTGATTACTTCCATAGATCTCCAAGGGGCACTGGTAAAAGCATTATCAAATGACAGCAAACAATGGCCCCAGGGCGACGATGAAAGTGTTACAAAGTGAGACCAAGCCTCGAGTTCTACGCACAAACATCAAATTAAAATTGGAAACACGCGCGGTTAATCATCGCATGATTCTATAGAAAGTGTGCAATGTTTGCCTTTCGCGTTCTGCGTAAATGACTTCAGCCATAGAGGTTCAATCTGGATTGGGTTTGATTTTATTTATAGCCAGCGTTTGGCTCCAATTCAAATGATGTAACGGTACTATTTGCATTGCTGTGGCAACGCTGTGCATTGGGCGCGTGCGTGTCAATTGCATTCATCGGCAAAATAAAAAGAGGCACGGGCTACGCACGACTCCAATTAGCGGTGTTTCACTAATCAGAGTGCATGGAGATAGTTTAGATCTATGTCGTTACTAATTGATGTTTAAACTCATTCAGGAAGGTAAAAGTGCTAGTTCTCCTCCATTGTTTCCAGGGCAAAGTCGTAGAAAGTCGCAACAATGTTCACACGTGCCTCTTTCGATGGAAAAAACTAATCAGTTGGTTATACAGCAAATGCTGGGGGTATTTTTATTACAACAATATATAACTAGTTGCTGACAATGGCTTATTCAATTTCGATGATAGCTCCAGCCTTAGTCAGCGCCTCCTTCAGCTTCTCGGCCTCCTCTTTGGGTATATCCTCCTTGACTATGGTCGGCGCACTCTCCACAAACTTCTTGGCCTGCACCAGATTCATGCCCTCAAGCAGGTTCTTCACCTCCTTGATAAGCGCCACCTTTTGCTTCTCATCGAACTTGACCAGTTTCACTTTGAAAGAGGTTTGTACTTTCTTTGGTGCCGCCTCCTCTTCATCCTCCGCTGCTGCTGCTCGCGCTGGGCCGGCAGCGAATTGGGGTGCAAATGCAGTCTCTGGTAGGTTAAGTTTCTGTTTCAGCAGTGTGCTCAGTTCGGCCACCTCAAGCAGGTTGAGTGCCGCTATATTGTTGACAATACTGTCCAGCTTTGGATTGGGCGGTTTTGCGGCACCTTCTGGTGTTGGTGGCACGAGGGTCTGAGCTGCCGTCGCTGCAGCTGGGGCAGCAGCACTGTAGTGGCGCTGCAAGCTCATTTGACGGCCAAGCTGACGCAGTACGAGGCGTGTGATTTGCATTTTGTAGTTGGCTGCAGATGTTAAGAATGCTTTAAGTGATAAACTACTTAATTAACTTATTTTTTGTAAATAATTACTTGTTTTTCCTATTGGTCAAATGCCGCAGCAGGTTATTATGTGAGCACCGGTTGCCACACTTGGCGTTTTTCTTCCAAAATTGGCGCTTTTTTCCTCTTGGCGCATTGACACTTTTATTTTTCAATTGGCTCTTTACGTGGGTAAGAAAGATGTAGGTGGAATTCCTGAAACTGACTTTAAATTGTTTTTAAAAAATTAAAATCAGTTGACAGAACAAATCTGCATTATTTTTTCTTATTGCTCTGTTAATTAACAGAGTGCGCCAAAATCAAACATGCAAATGCGAACAGCTGTTCATGAAAATCTATCGATAGGTAAGCGGACAGTGCAACCCTACCCAATAAACGATTATCGAAGTGCAGTTATTTAAACATTACATTGTTTAATTACAAAATCTTTATTATAAAATGTTAAACTGCTGTTGCTTACAAAGCGTAAACTTTAACATAATCGATTTTCAATTCTCCTTGATCCAACCACTGATCTTGTTGTGATTTGATGTTCTTCCAGAAGTCGGCCATTGCACGCGGCTCTGCCTCATGCCAAGGTTTGTCCTCATCGTAGAAGAACTCATTGAACCCAGCAATGCTCAGACCGAAGGTCAAATAGAACTCCTGGTCGAACGGTGCGATTCCCGTGCCCTTCTCCAGTTCATCCGCATTGGGCAATCGTTTATTGGTAACGGTTGTCTCGCTAAATGCGCCTGATTCGCTGCCCTTTGTGCACCACTCCTGACCATCCACCAACCAGCGCAACTGCCGCGGTGTCCACTCCAGGGTATAGTTATGGAAACTATCACTCCAATCGTTACTGGTGTCGCCAGAGCCCAGCTTATGACACACTTTAGTTGAACGCAACGGCTCTTTGGAGTTCAGCAATGCTCCGGCATACAGATCCAGCTGCCCTCCAGTTGTCTGGCGAGCATAGGCAATGCGCAGTTGACCCGACTGATAGTCATCCTTTCCATACATATGGGTCTTTGGCTGCAGCCACAACTGAGGCACCATGTACTTGCCACTTGGCATCTTGGCACGTATCTCAACGCGTCCGTATTTGAAGGAAAAGCTGTCCTTTGAGGAAAACTGAGCAGAAACTAGGGGAGGCAATCGGTCGGGTCTATTCCTGTTCCTGGCATCACGCACACAGTCCGCAGTGTTCTTCTCTCCGGTACACTCCGTGCCCAGGTCCAGTTTGGAGTCCAAGCCCTGGCGGAATAAACGTTTGGTGGCATAGGGCTGGAGTACGACATGTCCATTGGACAGACTGAGAGTTTCAGGTGCGTCATTCACGTAGATGTTGAATTCGTAGTCTGGAGCACCAGAGAAACGATGTTCTATCTGCCACTTGGATGTGTTCAACTTTCCGCCACTGAAATCCTCGGAAAAGATGAGCTGATTAACACAGCGAGTGGGAATGCCATTGGCCTGAGTCTTGGGTGGTGTGCAGCCAATTCGTATGTCTATGTCCTGCTCTGGCGGCAGTGGAGTCTGTTTGCTCGGCTGCTCAGGTGTGGATGGTCCAGTGTTTACCGGAGGTTTCGGCGTGCTGCCAGTGTATGAATTTACTGCAAAGACGCCGTCGTCTTCACGATACCCCAGACCATTATAGATGACATAGGTCCAGTAATATAGCACATCGCCTGGCTTGAGCACGGCCTGGCGGTCACGGAAAGTCCAACGTCCATCTTTCACCTTGACAATGTCACGCGCCCAAGTGCCTGCCTCTAGGCCTTCCATTTCCTCGTTCAGTTTGCCATGGAATGCGAAGAGAGTTATGCCTTCCTCGTGCGGTATGGACACCTCAAATCCTTTGGGATAGAATATCTCTACCCTCGCCTTTGGCACTTCATAGCCCCTGATAATCGCCAGAGGCAGCAGTAGGGAAAAACAACAAAGAACAAAGCGTGACCCGTCCAACATCTCAGTGCTGAGAAACTCAAATGCGCACAAGGCACAGCCGAGATGAAGAAGCTTGAATTGATCTGCTTATCAAGAAACCGGTTCTTTGTTAGTGATTATATTATTCACCAGAATCTGTTTATTTTTACTACGCTATGAATCGAATTAAGGCAGCCGATCGAAGTTGTCTACTGCAATCTATCTGTGTATGCAACAAGATTATTTTAATGATCATTACGTTTCAAATAAATATATTACCGACACATTTTAAGTTATCGAACCATTTTGAATGCGCGCCACTTACAGTGTGACCACATCGTTGTTACGACAAATTTATCGGAGTAGACGTCGAAACAGCTGTAAAAGCTTACAGTAAAATGTTCAGTTGTTGGTGGGCTGCCTGTCTGAGCAGCAATCGTAGTAGTTGTATAGAAAAATTTGTATAAAAATTTACACAAAAAATACAAAAAAAATGTACATAATTTAGTGAAAACAAAAACCTTACAAACTAATTCGAGTGGGGTGAAAAATATATTTTCTATCTATACAAATACATACATATTACACAAAGGCCAAAACAAGTAAAAACGCAATAGCCAACGCGCGGCGCAGCTGATGTTGATGCTCAAGTAAAAGAGAAGTGAAGAGAGAAGAAAAGTCGCAACCAATCGTGTTATTGTAAGTAACGCAGTTTTATGTAATTCGCTTGTGTTCTTTCTATTCTCTTTTGTTGCTACCATTGTAAACCGCTGTAGAGTTGCCAGATAGATAAAAATACGTGCAAATAGGCAATTATCTAAACGGTACTGCATTCATAACGTTAAAATTCCAATTGCACTATAAATGGAATGTACTACATATATGTAGTTTTTGCGAGTTAAATTACTTTGTAGTTATATCGATATACACACGTAGTATCGGTAACAGTTGTTTTTGCAAGTGGCAACGCTTTGGCCGTCTGTCGAAAGCAGCTGTCCGTGCCCATTGTTGTTGTTGTTGGTCTGTCAGAAAAGCACGAAAGCAAAACAACCGAAAATGATTGATTTTTCGTCGTGCGTTTGAGTTCTTGTGTCGGAAAAGTAGGCGACGTCACGACAAGCATGCAGTGAATGTGAGCAGCAGTGAAAAACTTTAGTCTCACAATCGTCTCGCTAGCGAGCGGACGTAACAGTTCGGGAAGAATAGTAAAAAAAAAATAATTATTGGAAATTTAACTATAAAAATTCTAGTGTAAACATTATGTATTTTCTTCAAATTTAAATTACTAGTGTAAATGAAAATTTTTTGTATAAAAATTGTATTTTTTGCTCCGTTTGTGTGAGTTAAAGTGAAAAGTTTTCGGCTACATTTCGGGAAGTGTGCAAAGAAATTATCGAAAAAGATGAATTAAACGAAATTCCAAGGTAAAAATGCAAAAGCTGCTTCAGAGACTCGCAATACCATTTACATAAAGGAACGGAAAAGAATTCGCTGCCACAGCAAAGGAATTTTTGTTGCTGGCGTTGCAGAAAACAAGAAGAAAAAGAATACAGTGCCATCACATACGTCACAGAACAGAACCTGCACCCCCGGAAATGTAACGCACGCACACAGACGCAAAAGAAAAACTTGCACCTGAAAGTTCTGTGCTGTCGTCGTCGTCGTCGTTGTCTTCTTCGTGTGTGTGCGCTCGTGCTCGTCTACACCTTCGTGTGCGCTCGCTCGTGCCCTGGTGCAACAACTACGAACAGTACGAACAGTGAGGGCAGAGCCAAATTCTAAGTACAAAAGGTTAGTGTTATTAGCGCTATTTGGGAGCAGTTTGTGCTTTTTGTTGTAGTTATCTTTGTTGGCGTACTTTATTTTCGCTCGCCTCGTTTGCACCTGTCAAAATGTCGAGTTTATTTAAATGCGAACACTCTTTTCAAATATCTGTGCGCAGTCGGCAGCGCAGCAGCGTTTGGCCTAATTTTGCGTAGATGGCAGCGCAACCCCAGTGCAGGGTTGCCATTACTACTGCTGCTGCTGGCTGCTGCTGCTTCCTCTTCTGCCTTTTGCCTTTTTCTGGTGTTGTGTGTGTGTGTGTGCGTAACCAATTGAAATTGGGGCACGAAACAGTTGAGCAAAGCAAAGACCGTAATAACCCCTAAATCTAGCATCTCTCCCCATGCGAGATTCTCGATTCTCGCGAGCAGAGAGCAGCGTTCGTTCGTTTGGCCCAGTTACTAAATCTAATTGCAGACGTGTGATAAACGCAACAACAGCAACAGAAAAAAAAGAAACAAATTTAATTTGCTCAAAGTACTTTTTATGTTTGCACACACACACACACACACACACCCGTACGCAGATAAAACGTGCATTGTCAAGCGCATTGCTCGCTCTCCCAGAAATATCGCGCAACGTTCCTGCTCTCTCTCTCCGTCGCTCGCTTCCTCTCGCGGATGCTGAGCCTGAGCCAAGCTGTCTATGCTTTTGGCGGTATATTACACTTGTTTATTTTTCGTGTGTGCGTGTGTGTAGTGTGTGTGTTGTATTGGGGTTGGGGGCGTTACTGTCATTGTTATTACTCGGCCTCTACATCGTTGCTGTAATTCAAGTTACTTAGTTTATTTTTTGGGTCGTTTTTTTCCCCCGTCGTTTGTAGGACAAATTTATGTATTGATTATATTTGATACCCTTTCCGCAGCTATAGTGTGCAGGGTATGCCAAGTTCTATTAGGGTATCTCATGGCTGGCTTTAGAGGCGTTTCGGTGCATTTTGGGGGAGATTTGTGGTCAGTTCTTCATGCCTCGTCGCACATTTTCATTGCTACAACAATTTTGTTGTCATTGTTTATTTGCATTTAACTAATTAAACGGACGACTGCCCTCTCCCCCCTGCCCGCTAGAATCCCCCATAGTCGGCCCGCTTTCCGGTGTCGGTTCTCATTACAAGTGCGTGCATCGACTGATTGGTTAGCGGATGACACTCGCTCTATGTAAACTGTTGGCTTTTCCAGAATTAAGACAAGCGACAGTCAA
This sequence comes from Liodrosophila aerea, assembly GCA_035045005.1. NCBI lineage: Eukaryota > Metazoa > Arthropoda > Insecta > Diptera > Drosophilidae > Liodrosophila > Liodrosophila aerea. Next base: position 515,036 of record JAWNNL010001293.1, read on the forward strand.
TTGAGGAAGGGAAAACGAAAAGAGGGGCCGAAACATATTTTTATCTTTATTACTCATACGTTTCGCTACTTTTTTGTTTTTATCTCTATCAATAATAGATTACTGTTGCTATTATTGTACGTACTCAACAACAAAAAAAAGCAACACACGCAAGCCTCTTTAATGGACACGTTTATCGAACCATTTGGCGATAAGAAACGTGCACCGATACTAAATTTTGTACGGACATAAAAATCAGTAACGCGCTCGTCACATTCAAATGCAATTAAGTAGCTTTGGGGCCAGAGATGTCGATAGTTCGCTAGAAAGTAAGAGTGTATCGATATGTAATTGATATATCGTAAAATAAACTAATGATCAAAATATAAAATTATATAGTTTATAGAAAGTATAAATATATCGATACAACCTAAGATGCAATTAATGTAGTAGTTTATTACTTCTTTTTCTATACTGTGAAATGTAGTTTTGGGGCCAGAGATGTCGATAGTTCACTAGAAGGTATGAATATATCGATATGTTATAAGATGCAATTAATATATCGTAAAATTAACTAATGTTCAAAATATAAAATTATGTATATAGTTTATAGAAAGTATAAATATATCGATACAACCTAAGATGCAATTAATGTAGTTTTGGGGTTGGAGATGTCGATATATATATATTACTTTTCTTCCTCTATGCTGTGAAATGTATCGATATGTTGTATGCGAGCGAAGATGCAATTAAGAGATGTCGATAGTATATCGTAAAATAAACTAATGATCAAAATATACAATTATTAGATTATAGATTAGATTATTTATAGTTTATAGAGATTATATAGTTTATTACTTTTGCTTTTCTATACTTGTGAAATGTAGTTTTGGGGTCAGACATATCGATAGTAATGGATCCTCTTTCATTTTTTGATTCAACTTAAGATATATAATTCAATAATTCAATCTGCATTACTCTTTCTTCTCGATGCTATTGACTCTCACTCAAAGGTATAATGAGGAGTGTGCGAGCCATTATAAATGGGCGAAAATAATTGCTCTTTGCTGGTTCTGGCCATACTTTTGTTATTGTTTTTCGCTGTCGCTTAGTATTGGTGTTGGTATTTGTGTTTGTTATTTTTAAACGCAATTACGTGCGGGACAACGCTGACATTTTGAACAAGCGAATGTACAGAAATATGATTAACTAATCGTATGACGTGTCTCTAACCAATGCTATTTTCTATTTCTCTTTCCATATACTACACCACCTCTTGGCTCTTGTGATTGATGTCTTCTTGGATACGTTCTCTCGCTTCATGTTGTGGCCCACATTGCTATGTAGGCTAAGGCAACGCCGTCAAACGCAGCTCAAGTGCAGCCGTACAAAGACATCTACTACGCATCAGGTGCGGGCAACATGGACTCGCTAAAATTACCAAAAGGTAAGCGTATACAATAGATACAGATAAAAGCGAAAGGAATGCTTGAAACTGATACTCGTTTCCTCCGCTCCCACTCTTTGTTTACAGCGAACAGCGCCACCAGCAGTGCCAGTGGCAGCAACAGCAATCTATCCGGTTCGGCGTCAACATCGGTGGTTGGCAGCTTGGCAACATCACCCACATCGGCTGGCCCCACCAGCAGCACAGCATTAAAGTCACCGCCCGGTCTCAACAGCAGCACACCCATCTCTGTGCGCTTCAATGCCAATGAGGAATCACTGGATGACATACTGCAATCATTTCATCACAACACCCAGCAGCAGCAACTCCTCAGCCACAGTCCCAATAGCGGTGTAAGTGGCGGTGGCGATGCCTCACCCACATTACTGGGACTCAAGAACAATGGCAGTGTGGGCGCAGCGCTGGGCATGATGGTCAATCCGTGTGATTCGCACTCGCTCTCCAGCAGTCCATCGCAGCAGCAGCATCTACAGCACCAGCAGCATCAGCAACAGCAGCAGCTCTTTGGTGTAAGTCCTATTGGAATGTTGGCGATATAGGTTGATAGTATAGTATAGTATAGTATAGTATAGTTCCCCTCTCTGTACTTTATGTTGTGGTAGTGTTAGCAGGAAAGGAACTTTTATTAGTATTATGCCCCTCGCTGTACTTTTTATGAAAGCTTGTTTATTGTTTCTTTCTGTTATCAACAAAACGCGTGTGATTCATTTATCGTTTCGCAGAAGTCGCCAGTCACAAGTCGCTTTAATCGCCATTAGAGAGCGGCATTATGGATAGTACCATTTGTGATTCCACGCCGACAACAAGCAATTAGCATTTGCCCTAATTGAAATAAGTTGATTTCATTTTCATATTAGTTTTCTGTTGCTTTTATCTACACACATTTTCATTATCTGCTCGTGTGTGTGTGAGTGTGAGTTCTTCCCTGTGTTTTGGGCTATTTTATTTTAGTACCTCGAGCCAATGCGAGTGTCATCTGAACATTTGTTGTAGTTGAAGCGGCTATTTTTATGCCAAAGGAAAATAAAAGAAAAGCATCGACGAGCAGATGTTTAGCGATTGCTTTTTGCCACTCGCCTTTGATATATTTTATTGCAAAATCACTTGGCATGATTACTCATTGTTGCAAAATGTTTTCTTACTTAATTTCTTTCTTCTGTCGCTGCGGCATCTTAGAACGAGGAGCTGAACCTGCGCAATAATTATCTGCAAGGCGGCGGTGGCAACGGTGGAGTAGGCGGAGGCGGAGGCGTCGGAGGTGCCGGCGGCAGTGGCTTCTTCAATCGCAAGAGGTAAGTGCCTGACAACAAACCGAAAATACTACACCCGTATACACACTATATACATATATAGTATTTGTCGTTGTTCTTGTTATTGTTGTAGACGTTGTTGTTGCCCAGTGTGTGTGTAGTAGTGGGTGTAACATTAATTAATTAAAGCTTATTAATCTACGGCATTTCACACGAGGCATATAGTGCGAGGCCTGAGGTTCGTTGACCGCAAAGTTTTTTAACTTTGGCTCTTTTTTTTTTGTGAATTGCTGCATTTTTAATGCATTTGCCACACAGTCGCTCCCCCCTCCCTCCCGCTCCTTTCACCCAACAGACGGCCTTAAACTTTAAACGTGGCTCACTCCTACTCCTAGGCCCACTTGCTGTGCGACGCTGTGGAGTGTAGAGTGCACTACAGCAGCCACTGTGCTTTGTTTATGTCGCATGCATACAACACACACTCTCACACACACTCACACACACACTCTCACACACTCACACACACACTCGTACTATTCACATGTCTAGAACTTTGTTTAAGTGCCGAGTCCGTCTGGGTCTTGGCCGTTTTGTGTGGGCTCAGAGGTTCCCTCCGCCGCGTCGCGTCAGCAGACGTGCCACACACACACACAGTCGCACACTCGCACACTCAGTCTCGACTTTTGCCATTTTACATTTGCTACAATTTAAAAATTGAAATATGCACACGCCTAGCCCGAGTGTACTTACCTGTGCTCGCGCCGTGTGCAGCCGTTTATTGATTTTCTCGCCGAGCACTCGGTATTTAGTACATGTATTAAGCCTATCCGCAGTCAGCTTTGCCAATTTGCTGCCAATCAATCAAAAGTTTCCGATTGAACGATATAGTATTTCGTTTGGCTTTTCCATTTCCGTCGGCGTTTTTCAATTAACATTTTAAACTAATTCTGTTTTTTACCATGACTCGTTAGACGTGTCATCTTATCAGGCAGACGGATACACACACACGCACACACACACACACACACACACACTCTGCTACCAGTGGTTGCTTTTTTATCTATTTACACTTGTACACGTTTCTACATGTTATACGTTTCATCAGGAGAACATCATCAGCATCAACATCAACATCTGCATCAGCATACTCATTACGGCCACGGCTTGTGCCTCCCCTAAACTCAATTTGCCACACCAGCCACAGACAGACAGGCAACCACCCAGTCCCCCACCCACTTAATGCCTTAGTACCTTTCCATGTCGTCTGGGTTAAGGGCTTACAGTTTGAGGGACACTGTGCAACAACAACAACGACAATAACAGCAGACACATAATACACATTTGAGTTAGTTTACATTATCATTACCAATGCCAATCATAATATACTAGCATCGTACAATTAACCCATTGCCGCCCACTGTGCGTGTTTCGATGTTTTGTTTACTGTTATGCTGGGCTGAGTATAATAATATTAATGTCAAAGTGCCGTGTCAAGTGTGCAGTGCCTCTAAAACCCAACTAACCCAGTGCTGCTGAAATTTCTAATTGGATGACGCCAATCAATCTATAATAACACCACTAGCACCACCCACATTGCCATTCACATTGCCCACCTCAGCTAGCAGCAGCAGTAACAGCAGCAGCAGCAACAACAACAACAACAACATTATTCTACACCACCACCACCACCACCACAACCACCCAAGAACAACCACCACCACCACCAACCACCACCCAACAACAACAACAACAACTACAACAACAAACAGCGGCAGCATATAATATAATCTAAAAAACCTGCAACAGAACTTAAAGCCACGTCTATAAAGCAAACTCGAAAGCAAAGAACGGAGCAATTTATTCAAATTCCAAATTCAAATTCAAATTGTAATTACAATCGGTTCTACTAGAAGTAATTAACTCAGCCACGACGCCCAGTGTAACAATGTTAATCGTAATACTACATTTAAAATCTTACATTGCTGGGCGGCAATGATACACTGTTAAAAATTGCAATGCATTACTCTTTCTGTTTTTATATACTCTCCCTCTCATCCGTTATATCTGAAGCAAATCTTTGAACAAATTGCTCCTTTTCTTTTCTATATAATAAATACATACTTAATTTAAAGATCAACACAAATCTCAGAATAAAAAGCCTCTTCTACATCATCTCTCTCGTTACCTTCCCTTCCTGCAGCTGCGGCGGTCTGCCGCCCAATCTCAATCTCAGCAAGCTGCCCACCCAGCAACAACTGCTTCAGCACCAACAGCAGCAGCAGCAACTGTCGCCCAATCTGAGCGCACTGCACCATCAGCAACGGGATGTTGGCGGTGCGCACAGCCCATCGTCGCCGGGCGGCGGTGGTGGTGGAGGAGGAGGATCTCCGTATAATGGCTCGCAGGCTGGCTGCAGCAGTGGCGGCATCTCGCCTATACCGCAGATGAACATGCCGGGCGTATCGCCCAAGTACAGACGTAGCATATCCTTTCCCATCAAGGGCAACTCGCCAACGGCTCTCTATGGCTCCCACTTGGATGGCATGGTAGGTGGTGGTGGACCTGGACCCGGTCATATGAACATACCAACGTTATCGATTGGCAATGGAGCGGGAGGCAGTGGCGGCGGCGGCGGCATGGGCACAGCAGGTGCGACTGGCGGTGGTGATGCACCATATCTGGGCAGCAATTATGGCAACATGATGAACGCCAATGGACAGCTGCATCATGTGGGTGGCGGCGGCAGTGGCATGGATAATTCGCTGTGCGATTACATGCGCGGCATGTCGCTGGGCAATGCTGGCGGAGACAACATGGGCATGATGAACGATCGCATGCGAGGATTGGGTGGCAGTGGATCGAATCACCTGAGCGAGGCGGATGCCATGGCCATTGCAGCGAGCAATGATCCGTCGGTCTACTTGAATGCACTGAAGATGAACTCTCCGTCAAGGCTATCGCCTCATTCGCCGCACTCTCCCATTCAAGGTGGCAATGGAGGAAATGGCGACGGCACGGCACGCTTCTCGCGGAAGGTATTTGTTGGCGGTCTACCTCCCGACATCGATGAGGATGAGATTACCACTTCGTTCCGTCGGTTCGGTCCCCTCGTGGTAGACTGGCCACACAAGGCCGAATCCAAGTCGTATTTCCCGCCCAAGGGCTATGCGTTCCTGCTGTTTCAGGACGAGAGTAGCGTGCAGCAGCTGATCGACTCGTGCATCACGGATGAGGACAAGCTCTATCTGTGCGTCTCCTCGCCCACCATCAAGGACAAGGCGGTGCAGATACGCCCCTGGCGACTGGCCGATGCGGACTATGTGCTGGATGCGACCATGTCGCTGGATCCACGCAAGACTGTCTTTGTAGGCGGTGTGCCGCGCCCATTGAAGGCTTTCGAGCTGGCCATGATTATGGATCGCTTGTACGGCGGCGTCTGCTATGCCGGCATCGATACCGATCCAGAGCTCAAGTACCCCAAGGGTGCAGGACGTGTGGCGTTCTCGAATCAGCAGAGCTATATAGCGGCCATCTCGGCCAGGTTTGTGCAGCTGCAGCATGGCGATATTGACAAGCGTGTGGAGGTGAAGCCATATGTGCTGGATGATCAGATGTGCGACGAGTGCGAGGGACAGCGCTGTGGCGGCAAGTTTGCGCCATTCTTCTGCGCCAATGTGACCTGCCTGCAGTATTACTGCGAGCACTGCTGGGCGGTGATCCACTCGCGACCTGGACGGGAGTACCACAAGCCATTGGTCAAGGAGGGTGCCGATCGGCCGCGTGCGGTACCCTTTCGCTGGTGTTAACGGCGGCGCTGGTAGGCCGCGCTGCACGACGAAAGACGGCAACAGAGAGAGCAACGACATCGGTTGTTGGACGCAGCGCTGGCAGTGCCCAGAATCATTACAAACACCACCAACCAGACCAACATCACGGCAGCAGAACGAGCGACGACGAGGACATTCGCGTCGCATCGCAATGAGCCAGGAGTGGTGGTGCACCGTGCCGGAGGAGAAACCTGTAAATTAAGTAGATAAGACATGCACTCACACACACATGCTACACACACACACACACACTCACAAAGACAAAAAGACACTGTCACAGACGTGGAAGGCAGGCCGCGGTTAGGGTCTCAATTTTTGCTAGGGTTTCGACCCTGCGCCCCCTCTAGCTCTCTCCTCCCCCCACTACCACTACCACCACCTACCACAAAAGCTAACAGAGTCTAGCTTTAGTCGTAGCTTATATTTAGTTTACGTTTAGAATCTGAAGGGGGAGAGAATTTGTAAGCACAGTATTTTGTTTTCATTCTTTTTTTTTTGGTATTTTTTGTCGTAGATTTTGTTGAGGCCAAATATCCTCGCATTCATAGGATAACTAAAATTACAAATGAGCCGCAAATTGGTATGAAGCAGAGTGTGCTAGAATATCATGCATTGCAACCCGTTAGTTCCTATCATACTGTTCTGGTCCCAATGAATCGTAAATTTCCAGTGATTCCCGATACTGAAATTGTGAGACCAATTGATGACACGTTTTCTGTTATTAGTTTTGACGAATTAGTTTACAGATCTTTACTAACGCGTATTTCCATTTGTAAACTAATTTGCAAATCGTACACAATTTGCTCACAAGTCGCGCTTCAGTTGTTACTTTCTATATACGATATACAATCGCGAATACACACACACACACACACACCTAGGGTTTTACTTAAGGGTACCTGTTTCTTCATAGACACGAATCGATTGACGTTCAGCAGCGCTAATTTTAATTTTCTTTTGCTTGTTTCTGATAAACCTATTTACACACGAATCGTTATACCATAATATCATTTCCAGTAAGAGATCAATAATAGTTTCGCTACACGATTTATATCTAATCAATCGATATAGACACAATCCGTATAATAGTTTCCAGTAAGAGATCAATAATAGTTTCGCTACACGGTTTATAGTTTATAGGACACATCGAATCGATCGATGCATTAGTTTCCAGTAAGAGATCACATTTTTACACTCCTCTCGTTATATTCAATTCCAGTAAGAGATCAGTACACAGGATCAACTTGAGATCGTACCCCCAACACACACGCCTAGTTTAGTTTGTTTCTTTTTTTGTTTGTTTATTTGTTGAATTTGTTTTTTATTCTCATGAGTTAATATTACTGCGTTTTATGGTTTTGTTTGTTAATTTTTTTTTCACCTTGATTACACACACACACCTCGCCATTTCAAATCAGAGTTTTACGACACATTTCGACACACACACCGAAGTTGAGGTGATTAAGTAATTTTCGCTGCTTTAGCACAGGAAAGAGAATCCTTTTCTTTTGCTCGTTGCATGTGGAAATCGCCCGAAGCAAACACACACACACACACACACCCCTACTTACCCACATAGAATAAACAAATCAGCTAAGATGTACACTGAACAAAATACACTGCGATTGTCACATGCATCGTGTTGTTACGCAAAGGCTGCACTCGAGTATACACGCTCTATTTCAATCTGCATAGCGCTCATTTAGAATTTTGCGACTATCCACGATCCACATACACTAGCACGTAGTCAAGACACACACACACACACACACAGATCCAAACAAACGCTGCTCATACACTAAAAAGAATTGTTAATGCATTTTGTGCGACTGGAGCGACATCAATAGATATTTCCGCACAGTATTAAATATCGAAGTTTGTTTTCATTTGATCGGTCACAGTTTGCCTTAATTTAATTTACATTATTATGCTTTAAAACGGGGCGAAAGGCGAAAGAAACCAAACAGAACACAGAAGAAGAAGAAGAAAAAGAAGAATAATATTATAATAATGATATCTACATAAATACTTGCATATAATTATTATTAGACAACTTTTTATATAGCAATTTTTGTATAAACCGTTTTTTAGTCGAAACCAGAATAGAGGCAACTATTTATATACTAAACATAACTGAAATCTATTATAACTTTTGTGCAATACTAATCCTTAAACGATTCAACATAATATACTTACATATATATACATAATGTAATCAACAATATAAATCTATGTGTTACATGCGTTAAATAATACATATTGAAATGAAATCTAGCTTATAAACAACAAGAATATCAAAAATAATACAAAAGACGCCGAAATCTAGCCATAAAAAGGCTAAAACAAAGCGACAAATGTAATTCTGTTCGACTGTACATTTTATATAAAGTATAACGGCAGTTTTCGTTACAAGATACAAGATTCTCAATAATAGTAAAGGAAATAAACTAAAGTTTTAAATATGTAGATGATAAAAGATTAACCTAGCGGAATGATAGTTTTTTTTATTTCAATTTATATACGAAACTTTTGCTACATTGCACTTGAGAGCGATAACAAAATACGATATTTTTTCTATATACTAAAATGGGAAGATACTACAAATTACATACAACAACAAAAGATAAGAGTACAAGTCGCTTTGGACTTTTAAATGTATATTATATACGATACGATAGTACGATAGTCAAATCTATAAAAAATTTTTGCTCGCGCTTTGTTTACAAATGAGTATAATAATTATAATAAAATTCTACGACTAAAGGTAAATACAAAAAGGTTAATAGCAATTTTCTAGAATTTTTATATTACAATTTAACTGAAACGACATATGTAATTCTATATACAGATATTATGTAATATTATGTATTATATATTATATACATATATATACTTTTTGAAACTGCATAAACCAAAACTTAGTGGACTTGAAGCGTTCGTTTGTTTTAAAATTTCAAGAATAAAATGAAAGATTGTTAGCAAATTAAAATTAAATTAATTACAATTGTATTTAAACTAAAAACTATCCAAAAATCTAAACCAAATTGTATATGCAGCTTCTGCTCCTGCTCCTTTGTAGTGTAAATGTTTTCACGAAGTGAGTGGCTAGAAATTGTGCTAAAAGAAAACCAAACGGGAGGGTGGAAAGTATAAAAGGAAAACCAGGAAAAGTCATGATATATGCTAGTCTTTAAAAAGGCATCTAAACGGAGCGTAGAGGAATGGAACGATGAAGAAATGTCAAGATGAGATGAGGATGTTTTTTAAACGTAGTGAAAATTCAATATTTTATAGATTTTTATACTTTTATATAAACATACTTTATACTTTAACTGTTAAAATGGAAATACCTACAAATAGAAGTCACAAAAGCGAAACCCGATATGACGAAACGTATTTTACATATGCTAAAATTATATACATATATGAATGAGTATATGAACAATATAAGCTAAAACGCTCAATGTTTTTGCAAAACTTGAATCTTGTGTAATTCGGTTTAATTTAAGCAGCAATTTGTTAATTTGTTATTATTTCTAAGTATTCCAACCAGTCAAAGCAGCGAGAAGAGTAATAGTCAAAGACATTTGAGTGGATTGTTTTTAGTTTTATACACATTTTGTTACATATATGTATATCGATCGGACGGATCAAGTTTGATACAATGATAGACCTAGTGTTATGTATGTTTTGTATGCCTAATTCTTAATATATTTAATATATATACACATACATCATATATTTATATTTTTATATGTTTTGTAGTCTGTAGTTTCTTGTAGCTTTAACCGATTGCGTTTTATACCTTGTTTTATTTTCTATGGATACGATGAATAAAAGAAAATACTTATAAAAATATTTGATATATGCAATTTATACAAAAATAAAAATAAAAAAAAAACTTTTTGCTATTAATAAACATTAGTATATTCTTTGTTTGTCTTTTTATGATTTCGGTTTCGAAACTTGCTGTAAATATATTTATACTGAATACATAATTAAACAATTATATTACCTAATCGAAGAAAGACTCTGCAATGGAAAAAAGTATTGGAACTCGAACTTATTATGAATATTAAATTGGTCAATATGTGTTTTTGATACCAAATATGATTATTGAATTAAAGAAAATAAAAAATGAAATATATGAAATTTACAAGTAGTACAATTGATGAAATTTATATAACGTAATATGTATGTATTTTTGAAAAGAAAACCCGAGAGTTTGCTTCAACTAATCGCAAAGGAAATTTAATGAAAATTATAAATAAATAATGCATGAAATATGGAAATATAACCTAAAGTAATTGCAATCCTGCTTAGTGCACTCTATGCATTCCTGAGAGCCGCACTCTGTTCAATTCATATTCAAATTGGCATTAGAGATAACGTTTAAATATAAAGGAAGTATTAGTACTCTGATTTGTTATGGACAAATTTATTTTTTGAGTATTTTCATAGCACAATTTTTGTACAGAGTTTCGTTTGTAGTTAGTCGAAAAGAAAAACAAGATGTGTGTATATCGAAGTGGAAAGTGTAAACACAATGTTTTAAATAGAAAATTTTTTAAACTGAACAAGAAAATCTTTCAATTTTATGCTAATTGGAGAACAAGCTTCGATCGATTAAAAAAAATATAATACAAGGTTATAAAAAAGAAAAAGACATTTGGTACCTTTTAAAACTTATTAAAGAATTTTATATTAGAAACAAAGAAAAACAAAAGATAAATCTGAAAATCTGATAACTGATTGCAATGATTGAGAAAATGTAGCCTGTAAAGCGAGTGCTGCTCGCTCTTCCATTTTTTAATTTAAAAATAAAAAACAAAATGAAAACATGTATGTATTAGTCCTTGAATGATACTAAAAATTGAGCGCCCTTACTAATGAATTCCTTTTAGCTAAATATTCAGAAAAACAAAACCAAATACAAGCAAGAGCATATAATTTTTTAGCATTATACAATTACCAAACCAGATATCGAAATCAATATCGATATCGATCAAAATATATATATATACATAGTAAACCTAAAGTTGGCATATATGGAAACTATATAGTAAACCAAATAATTATATATACATGCATATATAAACAATAGCATTATATACATAAAAAACGCGTACGAATGCAAAAACAACAACCAAAAAAATATTAGCAAAATATTCCATATTTTATAGTCATTTTCAATAAACGTAATTTTTTAATTTTTACAAAATTCAAGTTGACAAAATACAAAAAAGAAAAAACGAAAATAAAAAATATATTTGTAGTTTTCTAAAAGCCATAAACCAATACGAAAAGTAAAAGAAAAACTAATACAAACTTTCGATTTCCAATCATGTTTTTCCTCCAAGGCGTTCTTCAATTCAGCTCGAATGACAGATACAGATACAGATACAGTTAAATGTTCAAAAGCAAATACGAAAATAATGAATATTCAAATAGAGAATAATAGAGTAATAGTGTACCCCCAACACATATACATATACAAACATACCTACTAGACAGAGAAACTCCTCCCCCAAGTATCGAAAATCGAAATCGAGAATGGAAACTAAAATATCAGCAGTACTCCAATGCAATATTTATAATATGAAAACCAAACTGAAACCAAGCAAATCGAATCAACTAAATGAATTAATTAATGGCAAATATGTAACGAATGAAATAATGAATACATACTCGTATATACGATACGATTACGATTACGTCTATATACACAACAATAATACATATATTCCCCAAAAGGAAAACCCCTTTTTCTAAGGCGACCGAACCAAGAGGACGCCCTCAAAAACGAGATAAACGAAACCAATACACACACACCTACACTGAGGAAAACCCCAAAAGCAGGTTATAGAACAAAAAAAGAAAATAATAATTTAAAAAAAACATATATCTTCATTCAAATAAATAAAAATACCTTTTCTGGAATAATTAACAAGTGCAAAGTCTTTTATTGGCAATCGACTACTTGATGCCCTGTAATGTGGGATGGGAGCAGAATCAACTGTGTTTATTTGACAATTGAGATCATCATTCATCAGTATTATTGAAGTTTATTGGGTGATTTACATATTATTCAATAGGCTGCTGAGAGAAAAATGTCGGAGATTAACGATGTTCTAGGGGAACTTCTGCTTGACTCATTTGGCTATTGATAAGACTCATGCTGCTAATGAGATCAGCCTGAGAATTAAGCACGAAATTTATCTTTGAATGCGGACTGTCAGATACGCGACTATTAAAAAGTTTTGTACATTTGAAACCGTAGTACTCTCCCAAGTCTGGTATAGTTATAGTCTCCTTTGATTCAGCACTGAGTTACAGACTCTATCATTGCTTCACTGCTATTATTATATTGTATAGTCTTATATGATATGGCAAGCCTTAAATTGTGAGACAAAGCAAACGAATTGGAGATTTTGTTAACTGACAGATTGTTGTTTACATTTTAACTGTTTTATATTTTGTAGATCGGGCAGCATTGAGGGAGTTTCGCCAACCACAAGTGGACCTAGTTTGATAACAGCGCTGTCAGGTACAGCTGCTGCTGGAGCAGGCGGCACTGGCATTGACAATAGTGCTGCAGCAGTTGGCACCTGGAGGCTGATTAAAGGCAAGGTATCACAGACAATAGAGGACATTAAATCATCGAAGCATTCCCAGCCAACATCGACCATACCCCCCATCATAGTGGCTGAACCCGCTGCACTTTCCTCCGTGGGTTGGAGCAACGAACCGGATTCGGACACAGAGTGCGTGACGATCAACACATCCGTTAGTGAGGAGTTGCCCTTAAGTAAGGAGCAAAAGGAACACAACTCGGACTCAGATGCGGAGGCGGAGCATCTGCAGCACGACAACATCAGCTTGGGCAGTGGCGAAGTTAGCAGCTCAGCGGCCATCTCTACAGATCGTTCTCGCTTCCGACGTGGCCTGGCACACATCAAGTCCAAGGTGAAGGCGAAGCAAGAGGCTGCCGCCATGACTAAGAAAGAGCTCAATCCTAATCCCAGCGCCACTACCACTGCTGGTGCTGCTGCCACTTCATCCACATCCATACGCAGTAGTTTTCTACGTAGACGCAACAATGCCGAGCCAGCACAAGCTACAGAGGCATCCACAAGTGGACAGGCGGCACAGGCCAATCAGGCGGAGATACCCATCTCGAGTGGCAAGGCAAAACGTGGCATTATGCTGGCACGCAAGGATGTGGAGATTGAGTCGGGCGTCGAGGTGTTGGAGGACATGATACCGACTGGAACAATTGATGTCCACCTGCCGGTGGATGGGTCAAAGAAGAAGCGTCGGCTGTCGCTGAATCTAGGCCGAAGACTGAGTGCGCCTACCGTTGAATCTGCTTCAGCGGAAGAACTGGACGTCGTAGAAAGGAACTCAACAGTCGAAAAGCTGGCACACTTCTTGTCGATCATCACATCCGTTACAGAGATCGCCTATTACGCCCGTATGATTGCTCCTCCGATTGTGGTGGTCATCTGCGTGGGATTGCTGTTGACGATACCAATGCCAGGATTTGTGCGTGGTGTCATTTCGACTATTCTAGCGGTGGTACTGTTCGATTTCTCCCACGCATACGTGAACTACTTGTTCGCCAAGCACGTGCTGAAGACGAATCCCGAACGCAGCTCGTTCTTCATTCCCAGATATAGCACCATGCCTATCTGCGAAGTACCCGCCGTGAAGGAGCACAAGACGATCAAGACCTATTCGGGCTGGCTGAACGAAATCAATAGCTATGATCCCAATACCTTCTCGATGACCATGACCAGATCGGTATATGTACGTTTGGATGGCACCATATTGAAGCTGTCGGGAACCAATGCACGCATACCAAAGCGACGCATGTGGAACGAGCCACCCATCGATCGTGCCAAGGTGCTCTTCACGGATCATCGCTCCTATGACCTACGTGAGTGTCGCATTGAGCTCTTGCCCGTAGGATTGGCCAAGAAGAGGTAAGTGGACGGGCTTTGTTCAATTTTATATATGTTAATTAATCTACTGTTATTTCAGATTCTTTAATCGCAAGTATCCCATTCAGGTGATCCTCAAGAAGAGCGACAATGGCTTTGCCACCGCCAGCCGCAACACTACTGATACTACTTTCAAGGAAGCAATGAACGTAGGTAATGCACCGACTCCGTTGGTACCGGACCTTGAGAGTGAGAAAGCCATTGACTTTGCATCTACCGTGATGCAGGCAGATGTGAGTCTGGCATCACATATACTCCTATGTCCATAATATACTTATGCCTGATTTTTATAGTTGCAACAACTGCGCAACAATTACAATCCAGACTTGGGACTGAATGAGATGAATCTGCCATGTGGGGATGAGGTGCGACTGCTATTATTCGCACGCTGTGACCGGGAGAAGGAGGACTGGTATCGTCGCTTTGTCGCTGCCAGCAAAGGCGCCGTTCAAGAAAAAGAGTTGCATGTGCCACTCATGCGTTTTGTGGATGAAACGGATCTGCAGGCTGCTGCTGCCCAGCAGGCCATCAATCTGACCATGGGAGGGCATGTCAAGGTAATCATACATTGCCATTGTTTGATTTAGTTAAACTTATACGCTCCATTTGTAGGTCAAGGATGGCGAGGCGTCACAGGGCTCTAACAACAATGATGACGCGGGATCCAACACGCCGGACACACCGTTTGAGGACCTGCTGGATGAGGATGGTACATCTGAGGCGCCCAAGGATACTTTTGAGGGTTTAATCATGAGCGCGGATGTGGCCAGAAATCCGCATGATTATATCAAATTTATGACTGTATTTCAGGTAGAGCATAGCGCTTTGAGTTCCACTGGATTCTTTTATCTTTTAAGTTGTATTATTTGTATGAGTTTCGTTTACATATCTTATCATTTTGTCCACTCAGCAAGCTTGCAGTCAAAACCGCATTCCCGTTAGTCGCCAACCCCGAAACGATGACACGAATCACAATTCACAAAATGCTAAAAAAGTATGTTAGATTATCATTTCGTTTATTTGATTACGAATTCTTTAAATGAACATCAACTGTGCATCAATTGCGTTTATCAAATCCTTAACTAAACTAATTTCTTGCATGCCCAGAATCGCCGTGACAAACGACAGGAGGATGAGCTGTGGAAGGGCATTGATCAGTCGCTTTTCCTGGGTCCCTCTGGCAGTGTGGTCTGGGCCAATGTTATCATCGGTCGCTGCCTGTTCAGCTGCCTGAATAATGCACCGCTGCATGAGAGGATTAAGGATTTTCTGCAGAAGAAACTCAATTCCATCAAGGTGAGTCTATATTCCATTCAATATTGATTCATACTTTACTCAATTCCCTCTCCAACTTACAGCTGCCCAGCTTTATGGAGGAGGTGGTCATAACCAAAATCTACTTGGGCGAGTCGCCAGTGCTTTTCCATCGCATGTCGCAGCCTATGTTGGATGAGCGTGGAGTTTGGTTAGATGCAGACTTAACTTACGAAGGTCTGGCTCATATCACTGTGACAACCAAACTGAATTTGCTACGAGTGCGCAGCAAAGCCAAATCTTCGCCTTCGACGGTAGAGAATAGTGTCATAATACAGGATCCGCCACTGGAGTCGCGAAGCGAGGAGACTTTCCAAGAAGCCAGAAATTCCATTTACGATAGTGATGCTGAGAGCTCAGGAGGATCCTCGACAGAGGAAGAAAGTCCACCGCCAGGCTCTACAAATACTGAGCCCACTGTGAATAACGAGTATGTTATTTTATATATATATGCATATGATTCATAGACTAACTTTCTGCTTCTCTGCTAGGTTCTTCCAAAACTCTCCTGGCAATGCACGCCGCATATTTAAGATTGTAGATCGCATTGCTGCTTCCAATTTGTTTCAATATGCCACAGAGCTGCCCTATGTGCAGCGCGCTATGGAGAACATGAGTGCTAATATCACTTTGCGCGTGGATCTCAAGGGTATGGTGGCACGTGGCACGTTGAACATACCACCACCGCCCTCGGATCGCGTCTGGCTGAGCTTCCGTGGACCACCGCGTCTCTGGATATCCACCAAGCCCCAGTTGGGCGACAAATCGGTTGATTGGTCCATCGTAACCAATGTGATTGAAAGTAAGCTATGCGAGGCGGTTAACAAGTATTTGGTCTATCCGAATATGGTAGACCTCACACTACCATTCCTTGGCAAGCCCAGCTATGAGGATGAGCCTCCGGGGACTAGTTTTGAAAATAAAAACTAAACCTTACAACTTATTTGTAATTGCAACAGAATTTATGTGGGAATTCTTAGAAAGATTTGCACCCGCCCGAATAGCTTAGCTTGGCGATCTCTCCTCAAGTATGATCTGGCATTAGTACTTATTGATAAATTCCACGTTGTTGACAAGATTGAAACGCTTATTTTAAATCCATCCCTCCCAATTGAATAATTTTGTTATTATTTTTGTTTTTTTACACTCTATACACTTAAGAAACCTAAGTGATTTTGTCGTAACCAAATATATTAAAGAACCCCCTTTATTACAAATTATTGCAATTAGTATTCCAAAAGCGTATAGCTCTTACTTCTTATAGGTGTACACACAATATATCCAACTCTACTATATACTACATTCATATGTGTAACTACAACTACCTACATACATATATATTCCGAGTATGCGTGTGAATTTGAAATATTTTTCTTTATATTTGGTATTGGATTAGTTTTAGTAACGTATTCACTATGTATTTTAATGATTATGATTAGATGTAAGAGAAACTTGAACATTCGCCAAAGGAAAATGTGTTTCCCCATAGGTTCCAGTTCTAGAGTTTCAGAGCATTCAATGAACAACTCTTATATATATCACTGATAAGGCTGGAAAAACGATCAAGTAACAAGCACGAAAGAACAAAAAGTATTTATATTAAATCATATACTATATATTTTCTGTAAAACAATAAAGAACATACTACTAAATGGCTTTTAAAACCGTTGTCTATATTGATGATGAAGAGAATTGAAAGCATGTTTTGGCTTTATTGTTTTTATTTATTTATTTTTAATTACTTTTCGTTTACGTTCAGAAAATGTACATTTTAATGTTTCGATTTTATGGGGAATTGTTTGTTTTTGTTTTTGAATTTGTTGCTTGCTCTCAAAAGACATTAAGTAAACTACAGACATACGAGTACGTGTTTATAATATGTATTAATTATATTTTTATACGTATGCATATGTATAATGTATGGTATTTGTAAATATGTATACATATATAGAATTGAAAAATGTACAACATTCATTTCATTAACAAAAAGAATAAACACGACTCTCGATTCTCGTCTCTCTCGATTGTCGATTCTCGTTTATCGTTTCTCTCCATACGTAGTTAAAAACTCGAATACAGCAATAGCAAAAACAACTAAAATTACAACTTAATCGTAGAAGACTTATTAACTAATACACATAGTACACTTTTCAATATTTAAAGTCGCATTATATTTATCTTTAACTGTTATCCTTTATGTTTCGATTGCGTTCATAGATGTAGTATGTGATTAATGCATTTTTTATAAACTTTAAAATGTTTTCTTTATTATTATTATTAACTTCAAAATGTGTGTGCGAGTGTGTGTGGGTGTGTATGTTTGCTGTGATGCATTGAGTGGATTCTTGATGGATTTCGCAAGTGATTTGCTTTTGTTTGTTTTTTGTATATCGTATATTTAAATGAAATAGGACTAAAAAATTATTACATATATGTATGTATACTATATAAGCATGGTTGTATATAGTAGAATACTACTTAAGAACTAAAGCTGCTATCAAAACAGGTTTCTTCATACACAAATAAATATGCGTAGCGATTTCCATTAAAAACTTTCCTTCTTCACTTTTTGAGCAACATTTTCATATTTTGCTGTGGTTAAATATGTGTTTAGTATATGTTTTTGTTTAGTAATATTCCTGTTAATGAGTTTAAGTATAGAACTGTTTATAAATGTTTGTTGTGTTTGTTTTTGTTTTCGTTTAGCGGGAAATGCAGTTTAAATTTGAATTCTCTTCTCGTGTTGAGCATACAAGTGTCTCGACACGTTTCGGTAGGGTTCGGTTGGTTAAGTGCTTCTCCTTCAATTCGTTTCCTTCAATACGCGCTTCACTGTTATGTTTTTGCCTATTATAAATTAGCATGTTCAGCTACTGGCTACTACACACTAGAAAATCATCCGCATCCTGGCACAACCGCACGATTTACAGACGCATATCGTCATATTTGGCAAAGGCTTTGCACAGCGCAAAGGCGAGGATGACCAGGATCAGGTGCACAATGCCAGTCACAATGACGCCAATGATGAGTTCACGCTGTCGTATCAACCACTCGGTGAACACCTCATAGCAGCCCTACAAAGAGAATGAGTATGAATAGTCATATCTATGAATGAATGTCCACCCACTCACCTTCTTGTAGAAACTATTGCTGTCGCTGGGATTGGTCGTGCAGTCCTCGTCGCGTGGCACCAGCTTGGACAAATCCTTCAGTATGCAGCAGGCATCCGGTATGGTGCGATTGCCCTTTGTGTTCTTCCACGCCTGCGACTCGTCAAAGTCATGATAGTCATTGACGCCACAGCAGCCAAAGTTGCCCATCAGCTGGTTCCACATCAACGACGTGGCATCCATATTCTCGCCCATCGTGTAGCTGGTGATGGTGGTCTGCAAGAACTTTTTGCTCTCGCCGCGCACCTGATCCTTGTAGAAGACAGCCAGACCACCGGCCACAAGCTCAGCCACCAGCAGCAGTATCAGCAGTGTGCCATACTAAAATGGAGAGAGAGTGAGTGTGGATGATGAGCAGAACAAAGACAACGCGGTTGACCTAATTCCGGTGAGTATTTACGTAGTCAAGTCGCGCAGCATTACATAAAAATCTATGCGTCTGACCCTGAGCTAAATGTGCAGCATGCGTTCCGACTAGAGTGTGCTGAATTTGTCTAACACACCACTCTGTGTGTGTGTAGATGGCACTGCAGGCGCAGGCCAATCTCAAATGTTGAAGGTCATTTGGCAATGCGGCTTGCATGTTTTATAAGCTACTATTGTGGTGGTGGGGTGGTGGTTCATTCTCTACACATTGTGGTTGCTGCTGCGGTTACTGTTGTTGTGATGCGTTGCTCTTGATAAAGCCGCATGTTGGCTGTGTTACGCCTGGCAGCATTTCATGCACTCGCAGTTTGTTGTGTGGGCGTGAACTGTCTGTTGGCTAATGTATCTGTCAGATACACGCGCTCTTGTGCAGCTAATGCATGGGCCCAATTAATTGCTTCCTCGAATCAATGCTCAATTTAAGTTCGGCTTTCAATTTAGTTTCAAGCGTAAAGCATTCAATATACATATATTTTGAAAGCATTTACGGCAATTGACAATTCACAAAGTGCAAATAGCCAATGTTAAATTGGCTTTTGGCCATGCTTAGCTCTAGCCTTGGTAGTCAAAGTGCCCTTGCTTTTATTTAGTGCAAATTGTGCATACAGATTTTGGGTTTCATTTTCAGTCTTATTTGCCCCCCACCCACAGATAGATTGTGATAAAAATATTACACTGCCCAACATACTTTACGTTAACTAAGTATCTAGCCACTGGGCCAAGCCCAGTTGGAATACCTGGTGTACACACTCTTTATTAATCGTTTTAAGGGCTAGGCCTGACCGTCTAATTTATAAGCGTGTGTTAAACTGTTTGCGGCGCCTTGAAATCGTTTTCCAGGTGAAATTGTTATGCCAAGCACACAAGATCAAGTACAGACAGAGAGACAGACGAAGAGACAGAAAGTGAAGGGCCGATGTGATGACACTTGTTTAAACGTGACACTCGAAACACGTTTTTTAGCTTCGTAATGGAAAATGCCACATGAAAAATATCCAAAAAAAAAGGCTAAAAAGAGGCGCACAACTTATTGCAACTTTCTCTCGACAAGTCGAAGGTTTCCACAGCGTTTTTCCAAAGTCAAATGCGTCTTCAACTGCGCATTCCAAAAATTGTAAATATGCACACAACAATTGACAACAACAATAGCCAACAATTACAATAACAATCACAGCAGCAGCAACAGCAGCAGCAGCAGCAGTAACATTGAAAGTTGCAATTACATTTTTCGTATGATGCAACCTCGCACTGTCTGTAACAGTATCTCTCAATTGCATCTATAACTATGTATTGTATTGTATTGTATCTGTATCTGTATCTATAGCTACAATATCTGTAATTGTATCTGCATCTTACCGTCGACAGCAGGCAGCGAGACTCACGCATGGCGCCCAAGTAGCCCAAGAGGCTCAAGAAGAACATGACAGCTCCGATGACGAGCAGAGCATAGGCCAGCTGCTCTATGACCTGAGGCTGTGTGAAATGCTGCATGAGAAAGAGGAAGAACAAACAATTGTAAGTTATTGATGGAATTTATTGTAGTATGCTAGTATGTAAATGCAAACAGACCAAAAAATAACCGTAGCCCACACTGCGTATGCGTAATTAAACTTTGACCCGCTCAAAGATGCTCTTCGTACTTTCGCAACATTTGTAATTAAATTATGAGCTCTCTTAATTGAGACAGACACCAGGGAATGCGACTGATATTGAAATGTTGAAACTGACTGATATTTCGCAAGTTCATTGACCAAAAAAAGAAAAAAACAAAATATTTAAATCAACGCCCACACGGGAGAGCGAAATAACTCTGCTCAATTAGCCTTTGCATGTTGCGGTAATTATTATCTGTATGCACAGTGCAACGAGGACATGCAATGGCATTTGCTTTTCCAAAACGTTTTCCTGCAACTGCTAAAAGGGAAAACTCAGCTAATGACTCGGACAGACAGACTGACTGACTGACTGACAGACAGTTGGCCGTTTAATTTGTGTTTATCGTATGACATGCAAACTATGTAAGCCATGGCATTTGCCATGGTCAAAAGCATCAATGATAATTTCATTTGGAATTTCTTTTAGTTGAATTAAAAAGTTCGCTATAAATGCTGAAATATGGCCAAGTGAGCGCAGCTAGTTTTAGAACTTTGGTTAGAACTTTAGACTTGAGTTGAGCATAGTTTGTGATGCGGAAAGTTGTTTCTAATCAAAGTTTATTTAGATTTTCAGAGAGTTGTGGTATTTCTTTGAAAATATTGATTACAATATAAGATTCATATATTTTAATATACAGAAAACTAACTATAGTTATAGAAGGAATTAGAATTTTAAAGCTATGGCAACCGTGACTCATTACAGATTATGTTTTTAAATGCTGTATATTTATAGCGATATTACTAGCACTTCTATAAACCACATTTCTATATAATACTGCTTTAATACATGACGATATTTGTATACAGGAATTTCAAGTACTCATTCCATATTACAACTACTCCCACTCTAAGTCAACAATTAATATCCCACCACCTGCACGTCATATTCAGTTGAAAATCAGTTAATATATAGAGCTATTCATCACACTTTGGGGTAGTTTTTCCAAGTGTAGGCACTCGAATTATAAGGCAATCGTATTATTGCATTTCAATTCGATTCGATTAGGCCTGAGGCCCACCTTAGGGTTGGTTTTACACCCATTACTTTCACCTGGAATTCGTAACTCCGTAACTTACCTCAATGCGCTCGCTCTCGACGAGCTTGAGCAGAGCAATCAGCGAGTGCTTGTCCACGGCTAGCCATAGTCCAACGCCGAATATAATTGTGCCCAGCACCTGTAAATGAATGGAGAAAAAGGTCTATCAGCACCACTGTAGGAGAGAAAATGGAAAATGCATGCAAATCCCGAGAGTAAAGAGAAAAAACAAAAGACTAAAGACAAACACAACCGCAACACGATTATGTTTTATGTTGTGAGTGCTCGTGTTGATTGCATTTGATGTTTGATGATTATGACGATAACAGCAATAACAACAACAACAACAACAAGTACAATATTGACTGCAACAACAACAACAACACGTCGAGTCAATGAACCAGCATAAAATGCAGCAAAAAGTGCGCATGCGCAGAGATTTGCTTGATTGACTCGAGGTGCGCCTCACAGACACACACAGGCACACACACTCACACACTCGCACACTCAATTTGTAATGCAATTTAACAAAAATAATAGCTAGCTAGAAAAATCGCAGCTCTTTAAACTGCTCAAGCTTTTGCATATTCACAAACTTTTGCCTGGGAAATTTTCACAAATATTTGATTCATAACCACAAAATCTTATTGGCGTTGTTGTTGTTATTGCTGGAATTTTACTTAATGCCTTTTCATTACTTACAAAAAATATAAAATTGAGTATGCAAAGCAAATACTTTGCACACCAAACGCCACAATCAAAGACCATTTTCGTTGTTTTGGAAATTTTGCGGCTGTTTCTGGCACCAGTTACTGCAAAGAGAAGAAAACGGAGAATGTGATTTAGTTGTATATTATTAAAAGACAAAAAACACTTCCATTTCACTGCACTTGAGTTGAGAATTCTTTTTAATTTAGCTAAATAGAAAATTGCCTCTTCATTATGCCAAGTGTTGAAGGCGAAGAAAGTGTACGACAAATATAAGTTTGTAACATGTGTATGTTTGTATAGTGTATATCAGTGTGTGTGTGTGTGTGTGTGTGTGTGTGTAACATATTAACTAAAACATGGTACGTGTCCGTGCCTAATAAATTAACATGTGAAGCAAGCGTAAAAACAGCGAGTGTCTAAGTAAAACAGGAAAGGCAGACAGCCAAAGACAAAGTAAGGCGATACTCGAATACCCTATAGATAGGCAGAAAAGTGTGTAGAAAAATAAGAATAATAATACAGGTATTATAAGCTTAAATACATGATAAAATATACTAGTTTTATTTTCAATTATCTTCGTTTTTTTGAGTCATTTATAAAATCTCTTTGATTGCGATTCACTCTCAATTACTGTCCTTTAATTTGCTCAATTTCTTCTTATACTTACTGCAAATTGGAAATATCTTTTGGCTCTTAAAATCTAACTAATTGTCAACTAATCAAAACTCTCTAGCAATTTCTCTTATTACATTCTTCCACTTCATTCCGTTTCATCTGCCAGTTCATATACCCTCTGTGCTCAATTATTACTGTAATTGGCATTTGAAATTCTAACGAATTGAGCTTTATTCATTAATTCATTCGCTTAATCTCAGTTTTAAGCCCTGGCTGCTGCATAAACGACTTCAGCCAAATGAACTTGCTCATTAGGAATAGACAAGTGGGAAGAGACAGAGACTGAGAGAGCAACCACAGTCAGTTTTCTGGTTTCTCCACACTCTTTATCACACTCGCTTTGCCGCTGTTCCCTACTCCCCCCTCCCTCCCTTTTACTTTGTAGTTAACTATCTGTTTGCTGACACACACACAGCATGACTCTGGGCAGAACTTTTCTTTTCAGCTTTCGAATAGTGTCTTTCTACACTCTGCAACAAAAGCGAGCGTCATCAATCTAATCAGTGAATATGAGTTTGATTATATTAAATTAATTTAATTAATCAGCCTGAAGCTTGGGCTACATTATGGTACTAAAGTATGAGCACAATTAGTATAAATTACAATCAATTAATAATAAATATAACAGAAAACGTATGTGACTAAGATACATAATAGTGAAGTGATACCTATCCTAACCTAAGCTAATATATTGGTCAAAGAGTATAGTTAATCATATATTAAATAAGCAAATTATCAGATTACTTAATAACTCTGAATTAGCTTAAAACATTTTGAATAAAAACTCGCTACTTTTTTCCAGTTATTCAATAGGTTTATCATGATCTCTACATGGCATAAACGGCGCTTATATATCTGATTAAATAACAGTACCCAGCTCACACTCATACTCACATTCATTACTCGCACTCGCACTCAGCTGCACTCACACTCACACTCATACTCACTGAAACAAAAAATAGGAGAAAAACAAACAATGTCACGAGCTCTACATAGATGTTAAAAAACTAGAACAGTTGCCTCGCTTTTGCTGCTGTTTCTGTGTGCCTACCTCTCTCTCTCTCTGCTGCTGCTCTCTGTCTCTGTTTGAATTTCAGTTGTTGCCAACTCTCGCAGCGGCTGGCAAATATTTTCCGGGCCAACTTTAGCTTAAAAGCAAAGCCGCCTCTTGGTCCAGGCTCCTGTGATGCCTGACTGCCTGACTGCCTGCTCCACATTGCGCTCATTGCTCATAATGGTATTCCTTTTTTGGGTTTTCTTTTTTATTTTATTTTTGGCAAAATGTAACACACACATACCTACACACAACACACACACACACACACTTTGGCAAGTTGTAATCCTATACGAAAACGAGTGCAGGTACTTAAATGCAAAATACTTAAAGGTTTATGCTGAGGCAAACACACATACAGGCATTGTTCGCATGTTTATACACAAGCCACAACATATACACCCCCAGACACACACACAGAGAGCACACCCACACAGTTTCAGCAATTTTCCGCCCATGTAAAATGTGAAAACGAAAGCAAGAACCGGGCAAAAACTTTTAATTACTTTTTATCCATTGTTTCTCTACTCAGTGTGGAGAGTGTAGAGTGTAGACTGGAGAGTGGAGAGCGTAGAGTGTAGACTCTGTAAGAGTGATAAGCTGGGCTGACATTCTGGCTGCAGAAACATGTCTCTGCTCTTCGGTATTCTCGCTAATTTATGAGCAATTCTGTAATGAGCTCGACATGATTTATGACTTTTGCCGCTTGATTGACGTGTGACATTGAAATTGGCCAAGTTAAATAAGCAGCCAAGGTAGAACAACAAATTTAATTAAATAAGTTGCTTAAAAAAAGCATAAAAAAAAGTTATGCTAGAGTGGGAATATTAATAGGGAATATGTATTAAAAAGTCAGCATAAACAAGCATGAAAATTCATCATAAACATATATAAAATATTCCATATTAAAAGTAATATTATTGTAGCCTTATCTATATGAATTAATTACATATTTGCCAGCAGCAAAAAGTCATTTACATTTCTCGCAATTTCCAGCTACAAGTTTCAATTAGAAGTATCTAAAGCTGTCAGAGGCATTTTATAGCCCTCAAAGCGGCACCGCCCATATGCCAGATGCCAGTTGCAAAGCTCAGCATTAGCAGGCGCACAGAGATAGGGAGAAAGAGAATGATACAAATGGAGAGCGAATGAGAGAAGTTATAGTATACAGATGTGGGGAAAATCTTCTAATTAGCATGCGAGTATTAGCACATTTCACATACGCACAGTCAGCATATTTTAATCAACTTCATCAAGCTCTTCATCATCATCTTCAAATTCAAACTCAACTCAAACATCAAGTTCATTATATTAGCCATCATATCAAATATCAAACAGTTTTAATTGGGCAATCTTCAAAGTCTAATTAGAGGCAACAACTGTGCGCATTTCGAGCCCAGTTAGTCAGAGTGTTCCACTAACTAACTGTGTGCTCAATCTAGGCAATGGAAATGCACTCATATTTCATGTACATCCAACATCCGCAAAAAGTTGCACAATTATAAGCCGATAGAGAGACTGATGTATGATTTGTGTGAAATGAAACGCTGCCTGGTTATTATTTTATTATTATTTCCACTATGATTTTGCCATGGAAAGAAAGTCGAGTGCGACAGTGCACATTTTGGCGAGTTGATCAAATATTTTGTATCTATCTCTCGTACGACAATGATGTGGCTAAAGGAAATACGAGCAGAGTGTGTATAGTAGTGTAGTGGCTGCAGATACCTGAGATAACAAAGATCTGTGAGCTGAAATTGTAGGTAATTTAGTTGTGCTGCTGCGGCTGCTGCTGCTGCTACTGGTTTTGGGTTAAAGAAAGTCGTAACTTGTATTAATTAAAAGGCAAAAGTTGAAAGGCAAAAAAAGAGTAATACAACACAATAAAGCTTGTACGAAACTTTTGCACAAAAGTTGTAAGTCAAGTCGTTCGTTTCCCTTCGCCTTTGCCTTTGCCCTTTCCCTGGCATGTGCAAGTTTTTCCTCTGGCAATTGCCATAAATGATTTCTTTTAGTACGTTCTTGTTTCCCCCAGTGCCAAGAGAATGCCTCAGAGACCCACACACAGCGAGCACACATACACACAGAGCAGCGCACTTGTCACGTTCGCTTGGCTTTGCCAAGAATTTAGAAATTGTATTTATTGCCAATGCTTTCTACTTTTCGAAAACTTCAATATGTACGAGTGTGTATCTGTGTGTGTGTGTGTGTGTGGTAAGTAATAATAGTAAAAAATCATGGTCGAAAACAAAAGTGCCACTGCAGCAGCTGCTCAGCTACTCATCTGCTCGGCGTGAGAAAGCCAGTCTTAGTCTCAGTCTCCAGTGATTCGCTCTTTTTATATGACTCTCTGTCATCATCAAGTCTCAAATTAAAGTAGCTTACTGTATTACTATTCTCTGCCTGGCAATTAAATGATTTACTTCGTAATGAGACTTAATTGGGTCAGCAGGGTCTCTGGCATTCCCACACCACAGCGAACCACAGCAATTGCTCTGGTATAATGAAGACCCTAAGCCCAAAGAGAGCTGCAGTAAATGCAGGTGGTGGGCGTCTCGCTAATCTCCATATGAATTACCCATAAAAAAGAGGAGTATACTCCCAGAGATATGTGTATGTGGGAATACCCTAAGCCTAATTGAGGAAAAGAAAGGTACATGGCTCTTGTCGAGTGCTGCATCTGCCGACTTCTAATTAGAAGCTGATGTGATATGCAAATTATGCCTGACTGCAACTGATACAAGACACTCTGCAACGTGACGAGGCATAAATTAGTTTTCGCAGCTTATTTAGCATATCATTTAGTATCAGTTAATGTCGCCTTTGTCTCGCCTAAACTCGCCTCATAAACTTGACACAATATGCGATGCGTATCTTGAAATATTTGCCATATGCCAGAGTTCATACCTTTGCCTTTGTTTCCAGAGATTCCTCAATTAAATATCGCTTCCCTCCACCTCT
The DNA here is from genome assembly GCA_035045005.1 of Liodrosophila aerea. Taxonomy (NCBI): domain Eukaryota; kingdom Metazoa; phylum Arthropoda; class Insecta; order Diptera; family Drosophilidae; genus Liodrosophila; species Liodrosophila aerea. The sequence continues at coordinate 542,566 of JAWNNL010001293.1, forward strand.
AACAAACTGGTATTAAACTCAATTTAATTTAGACAATATTTTGTGGCTTCGGCGTGTTTGTTTTTGCTGTTGTTGAATCAATTTATTTATAAATATTTCGTCTAATTAATGCAAATACCCAGTAAATTGCAAAAAATATTCAAAGTGTGCTGTCATTTGCATAAAAAGCATATTCCGCTTGCCAAACTTTATCAACGTTATTTGCATATTTGCGCACCCAAAGGATACGCTGAAATGAAATGAGTTTCAGCTCAAATATTGTTAAACAACAAATTGTTTACTTAACTTATTAGTATGCCCCCCACTCCTCCCCTTTCCCACTCTCCAAGTCATTCAACTTTGCTTGTGTAGTAGTTGTTATACAACATATTTTTGGAGCTGTGTTAATTGGACATAATTGTAGAGACTGCGGCACGAGTCTGCATCCCAGTCTCTGGCTCTTCAGCTGTCTGTCCGTCTGTCTGTCTGTGCACACCTCAAGGCGCCTTTGTTTGTCTGCCTTTTTAGGTCAATGGTCGCAAAAACGTAGCCAAGTTTTGAGCCGTGTTTGTCACGAAAATCTCTGCGCTCTTTGAAGGCAGGCCAATTTAACACCTGACACTGACAGAGCTCACAGTAATCACAGCACTCCCTCCCTCCCTCTCCCCCTCCCCTCCCACTAGCTGTGCGCTGGACCATGGCAAGTGCCCAAAAAGCGCACACGCCCCACACGTATTACGAGAGCAGGCAGAGAGACAGACAGACGGAGAGACAGACAGCCTGCCAGACAGACATGGTAAAACTGGTAGCCCAGCAGGCGGATTGGCTACTATCTCTGGCCAGAGAGACACATGTCTATTTAGCAGTTTTAGTGAGTAGTTTTACGATATTTGTGCAATAAATTTGCAGTTAAGTTAAGGGTATTCCTGCCACACACTCCCGACTCTTGCGTAATGTGATGTGCAATTATAAAACCTAATATATGCAGTTAACATCTGATATTGGGCATATATTAACATCAAACTGAAACTGGTTACCGTAACCTTTTTCTTTTGGGCACTTAATGAAATATTTATGATGGCTCAAAGCAACCTTGAGATGAAGAAGCAGACGGATTGAATGGCTCTGAAATTTATACAAAAATAATAATCATCGAAATTGCAAAATAATTTCAATAGAATCGTTTTGATTTTGCTCAAGTTGTAGTTGAAAATATTCGGACTAAAATGTTGTATAAATATATGACATTTGTTAGCATATATTTAAGATAATTTAGAAAATTTTATGTATTGTTCTACTGGGCTCTACTGCAGCACTCTCATCAGTATTTTAATGCAGCTCTTACTATAGTTTAATCAAAATGTTCATTGAACTGCTTGCTCATCAAAATATTACTCTGGGGCAATTGGTCAAGAACGAAAAAGAGATATAGCGAGTCTCTGATGACTGAATGACCCAAATATTTTGGCAAATTGCAAAAGCTAGTTACACATATGTACAAATTCTTTGCTTCATAAATCGAAATCGAAATTATACACTATAGTCAACATAATTTCATTCAATCGCCTGCTCTGTTTTAATAACATTTTCGTTGATTTTTTATTATTTTCTTTTCAGCTTTTTGTGTTGGCTGAAAAGTGAAACGCCGCTCAGAACTTGAACAATTTGGACAGTTTGGGTTTGGGTTTGGGTTTGGGTTTGGGTTTTTATTATTGCTCATTACTCGTTTGCTCTAGTTATGTCCACTGTCCGGTCTGTCCGCAGTTCATGCTGGTTCTTGTTGTCGGGCGAGTAGTGTTGTCAGTCGTAAAAACAGTTGACATACTTACATATACTTCACTGATTATGGGCCGTATACTTATGTCAGTCAGTGGCTCATTTTTCACTTTTCATCAATGAAAATTGAGCTCACTCAGCATAATGTTGCATTAGTTAAGTGTAACAAGTCTCTATTCACTTGGTTAAGTGCCAAAATATTTGGAATAATTAAGAGAGCTAATAATGCTTAGTCTAGCAAATGATTAACAGACATAAACACATATTTTTATGCACTAAAACTTGAAAACGTTAAAAGCTTTAATTTGCGCATAGATTAAACTTTATCGTTTCATTTTTATTTTAATTTAAATTATCGTTTTTATTATTAATAGAACTGACGTTGGTTCAACGAGCTGCCAATTAAAAGCCAACGCTATATACCCACAAAAAAAGAGCCAGAATTTGAAAATTAAAGCTAAAAACCTGCATAGAGTTGTGGCTCATTGATCTGTGTGCCAATTAAGGCTTCATAAGCAATTGTGTCTGTGAGTTTCATACAAATTACGCATACGCCGCGTGAGCGACAATTTCCATAAACAAAAGCAATGACAGACGATAAACCAAGCCACGCCGCCACGGAGTATGTGTAATAAAGCCACAGAGTAGAACAACAGCAACTATCACAGCAGCAACTATCACAGCAGCAGCAGCAACAGCCACAAGAGCAACAGCAACAGCAACGCCCGCTGTCACTTCAAATTCATAACAGATGCAAATAAATTTCCATTAAAGTTTGCGGCTAACCCAGGCCCCCGCACTAGTACCAACGCCCCTCTGGCAGTACAGAGTGAAAAAGATAAACTACATTATCTCTTTATAATGAGATTTTGTAATGTATTCAGGACCGAGCAATACAGGAAGTCTGTAAAACAGAATCTCCTGATCGAGCAAGGCTTCTGAAGGGTGAGTGTGATTGAGATTAGAGCATTATTTACTGATTTATTGACTGAGTTTAACCAGCGCACCCATGCTTTATTTAATACCTATTAAATTACCCAAAACTTCTTTTAAAATTCGAATTTTAACTGACATTTTTTACTGTGTATCTGGCTAAACAGATGCGCAGCTGAGCGAGCTGGGACTCTGGCTCAATCTCAAACGTATGATTGAGATTTGAGCAAATAGTTAGCTTAGATTTAACCGGCTAATGCTTGCTTTATTTAAATTCAATTAAATTCTTTAAAAATTTATATTAAATGGAAACTTAACTGCCATTTTCCACTGTGTAGCTGGCTAAACAGATGCGCAGCTGAGTGTGACTGAGACTCTGGCTGTGCGCTAAAGGTGCCCACACGCCCAATTTACATTTTGAGTCATTTCGACTCGCTGCAAGTCTCGAAATTATGGCATATATATAGAAATATTCACACACTCATTTCTATATATTCATATCAATTGAAATACATTTCATTTCATATCATTTCGTTGCATTTCACTTGTGTGGCAACTAAATTAAACAAGCCCAGCGGCAGCTGTAGCTGACAGTTGCATAGATACACACACAGCTGTGACAGTCAGTTTAGTTACTGCGGCTGATGCTGCGGCTGCTGTTGCAATTGCCTCTTTTTGTTGCTGTTGTTGTTGTTATTTAAAAATAATTTTCGTTTATTATTTAACTCTTTCTTGGGTATTGTTTGCCAGCTGCCCAGGGGGTAAGCAGCGAGTTCAATGCGCTTAACTTTTGCGGCTTTGGTTTGGCTTGCCTTGGCTTTTCCTTTTTGCCTACACGCCTCGTTTTTCATCAACTTTCACATGCTGCAACCTTTGGCATCGTTGCGACACGATACTATACGCCATTATCACATTGCCACAGAGACAGTTTTGTCGCGGCCAATAAAGAATTCGATTTCGCTGCCAATTACGCCTGGGAAATGCAATTGGGATTGGGAAAACTGTGAAAAATGAACATGTAATACAGCCAACAGCTAGCTATGCGTTCAGCCAAATCAAATCAGTGGAAAAAAGTGCATAAAGTTGCTGCTGTTGCGCTGCTACTGCGGTTGCAAGACTATGATATATAGCCAGACAGAGTGAGTGTGTGTGTGAGGCGTGTGTGTAAATTTAAATCTGTGTAAATTTATGTGGGAGCAGAGTACAAACTTATCTAATAACTGACTGGAAAAAAGTGGAAAAAAGTTGGCGTTTCCTGTAAGCCCGCTGGGCCTGAGAATCTGCCCTGAAGTGCTAGATCTATTTAGATAATGCAACCGGCAACTGGCAAAAGTTTTCTACGCTCAAAGAGCTAAGCAAACTTTGCAAGAGTCTCCCTCATTTCTTTTTGTTACAGGAAGAGCCTAGCGAAATGTATGAGCTCATAATGCTGGCAACTCCCATGTTAAACGGCACCTGTGCGACTGCTTTTTGCGCGCACTGTATAGCCCATTGCATCAGCGTGCAAATATGCAGCTGTGGCACAAGAGCAAAAAAATCGCATAGTATAAATAAAAAACTAAAATAAAACGAAACGAAGCAGTGCTAAACCTGCCCGACTCAGTTGTTGGGCCACACATGCGCATTAGCAGTAGCAGCAGCAGCAGCAGCAGCAGCAACAACAACAACAGTTAAACAATTTGATGTGTGGTTTTTTTGGGTGTTAATCGCTTTCTTGATTTGTTTTACATGCAGCCGAGCTAAGCTTCTCTTTCGAATTAAAATGCACTGCTGTTGGCCATGCATATTTGTTTACTTTCACTTTTTGTTTTCATTTACTGCATTATGGCCATGTATGTATATTCATTATCCCATTCGATATGCTCTTCAGCAATTTATTCAATTACAAATTCAATGTGTTTATTGCTCCAAAGGAAATTAAAACAAATACACACATTGTGTGTAGTGTGTAGTTTTTATTGACACATCCGAAGTTGGGCTTTGTGGGTGCTCGATTAGAGCTTGTTAATTATGCCGGTTAATTGCTCTGGGCCCCTCCATCATCATGCTTTTCTTTTTTGTTACTTTCGCCCAAGATTTAAGCGCTCAATTAAGCACTACACACACACACACACACACACACACGCACACACTGCTTTAATAACCATAACAACAATGGAGTTACGCACTTCGATTGCGCAATGCACAAAATGTTTGGAGTTCGGAGTTTTTCATCGACTTGCGAAAGTAAATATTTTTACAATCCGCTTTATGGCTTCCTGCATGTGAATAAGCCTGACTTTTCAGCCATTAATAGCTCGATTCATTAATCAACTGTGGCAGCAGTTTAAGCAACAATAACAAACAAAACCAAAAACCAAAAATTAGAGCATTAAAAGATGGATACTCCCCATTGTAACACATGCACCTGCTAATGCTTGGCTTAGCTTAGGAAATGGGCCATAGAAATTTCACAGCGAGTTCGAGTTTGCCTCAGGTTGTAACACACACACACACACACACAGCTGATAATCCTCTAAGACTCTGGCTACATACTTTTCTGATTGGTTTCTCTCGATATCAGCTTGAAACAATGAAAAGTTTAATAGGTTTTTCGAGTCAATTGTAGATCAAAGTAACTTTCGCTAGTTAAAAGCGGAAATTCTTTAAAATTTATTAGTTAAGGAAAGATTTATTAACAGTGGGGATAAATATACACAAATTTCATTAGAAATACCTATAGTTATAAAGTAATTTGTCCTGACTGACTGACTGACTGATCAATATGAAATCTACTTCATTTTCTAAGCTATATAATTTCGCTTGATCTCAATCATTGCTTTAGCTTCAGCCTCGTTCTTTGAGTTTGTATATATATAGCTAAAATGAATACTTCTGACATCAGCTTATAAAAGTTTCATTATCACATAAAAAATAGTATAATCTTTGATTCGACTTTCCAAATATCTTTCCTTAATGAGATTTTTCTGTAATTATTTCTAGCTTGTGTCAAATTTTCAGCCTCCCAAGTCTTACCATTTGGCCAGACAGAGCTGATGTTGATATCTCTCTTTTATCACAGTAATTTCTGACAGTGTATGTAACGACTGCAACAAGCTGACAATTGTTAATTAAGTTAATTCAATTGCAGCGCTCTGTCAAATGATACGTTTAAAAACTGGTCAGTTAGGGATTTAGCGGTACAGACAAACTAAACCCAGCACCGCAGCGAAACGTATCACTGGCTAGAGATAGGGGGACAGGGGGACACCAGTACCTTGGCTTGACAGACTTTGCAACAGGCGATTAGGGTAGAGACAGCGAGGAGTTATGTGGACAGCTGAACCCCGAGGCACCGAGGCAGCGGTCATCTGGCTGGACAGTTGCAACAATGTGGAAGACAGGGACTGAGACTGGGGACTCTGAGTGTGACTGGGATTCAATTTCCGCTGGAGCTGAAGTCGCAGAGTTGGAGAGTTGGTGAGTTGAAGCTGTAGATCTAATGGCAGCTCTCTAATGAAATGTTGTCAATAATTTGTTTTGCAATTAAGTAGGGGAAGTGAGGTAACTGTGAGAACGTGTAACAGGCAGTGCGTATAGGTCTTCCTTTCCTCGCAGTCTCCTACTTCTCCCATCCCTTCGCTTTCCTTCCCTTCTCGCATCATCTCAAGTTTAATTAATGTGCAGTGCAGTGAACTTGTGGAAAGAGTCGATTGGCGGTTGTAACTCGAGCCACAAATGCGTGAAATTTTATACGACTGTGAGAAATTGCAGTGGGAGTAAGCAGAGAGAGTGTGCGTGTGTGTGAGTGTGTGCAGAGGAGGCATCGGTGTCAGTTGGGGGTGTGAAAGTGCAGGATTAGTTCGCATTACCATAAGATATGCGTTGCATGCAAGTAGTGACCGTAGCCCAAGATACACTTTCCATACATAATTTTACAGTCAACAGTCTGGCTATCTCAGGTGCCATCGACTCGAGGGCGACTCGTTCACCTTGGGAGTCGCATTTATGTGTGTTTTATTTCTTCATATGTATATTTCTGTTTTTTATTAATGCTCCGACGCGGTCACTCATTGAATAGCCTTTCAATTCGTTACCAAGAGCCGCGGTCAAGTTTAAGTTGTGTTGTTTGCTTTTTATGTTTTGGGCAATCTCCGACAAAAGAGAAGTTTATCAAATTACGTTTGGGTTTACGCATACACAAACCATATATCTTTAAAGTGGGTCAAGTGGGTCAGTGGCAAAGTGGCAGAGTGGCAGCCACCACCCGGCGCCCTGTCGCCGACTTGGCTGCCTTCAGCATTTTATATTTTGGCCAATTTGCGTATTTTTTCGGGTGACTCTTGCCGTTGCCGCAAGTCGTGTTTTCAACAGCTTTTCACGGTTGCAGGCGCAGCAAGTGCCATTCAGTTTAGTGCCCGGGGAATGCCGGTTGCCACTTCCTTTCGATTTTGCGCTGCCTTTGGAATGAAAAGTTTCTATACTAATTGAATTATGTTGCACATTTGGTTCAGTTGCAGTTGGGCTTCATGCTTCATGTGTTCTTCAGCTCCTTGCAACATTTTGTTGCGGATATTTGGCAATTGCCTTATTACTACAATCAAAGTAAATCTCACTAGGGTCGAGATTATTTCAAATTGAAAAAGTTGCACAAGTATTTTTAATGAATTTTACAGGAAGTTGTGCACAATAGAGAAGTTTTCATCAAGTCAATAATTAAAATTCTTCAGATTATGATTGAGTTTTAAAGCCTTTTTAGACCCTGTACTCTAAAAAAGTACAAAAGGGTCTATTAAGATTGTGCAAGTTCGAAATGTATGTAACAGGCAGAAGGAGGAGTGGCAGACCCCACAAAGTATATATATTCTTGATCAGGTCGGTAGGTCGATTGAATCCGACTGTAGTTCCCAGTTTTTAACTTACTTTTTACTTCAAGAACTTCCCTAAAACAAAACCTTTACAGTTTTACAACAATCTCAAAAGAAGCGCTTTATATAGTTTTTCATATTTCATTCTTATTTTTAGCATCGCCTTTCGTAATACTAGTATCTGTGTCTTTACTGCCAGCTGTGCAAATTTGTTGTTTAACGACCTCAGCATTCAGTTTGTTCTTAGCCTAATTAAACACCTGTTTCTGTAGGCAACATTCGAGTTTCCATATCTCTGCATACTAAATTAACTATTAAGTATATTAGCCAACTTCATTAAGCCATCAATATCTTTGGCAGGTCTTGACTCACTTTCATGGCACGTAATATATATTCGCAAATCTCTTATCAATTATCTTTTATCTCTCACATAACACAAACATTTACTTTCGTTCTGCTATAATTGTTAAAGTAAAGAGGGGGAAAAAATGATGCTGCAAATTGAGAAAAAATAATAAGCACAATGCGAATGAAAAGAGCAAAAAATAGAACAGACTTTTCGATTCTCGCTTTTTGTTCGCTCTTTCAATAAACAATTTTGCTTGCTTAATGGGTTTTCCTGTTTCCCCCTGAGCTGCTTTCATGCTAAACTCGTTCGACAGCGACTTGTAGGGGCGGGAGGGGGAGTAGGGGGAGACCCACAATTTCAAGATCAAAAAGCGAATGGCAGAAATGCACAGAGAGAGAACGATAAGAAATTGCAGGCAAACAAACAACTGCAAATGGGCTGCGGAAGTATTTGCTGCTAAGCCTTTCACTGCACTCGCACATAGGCGAAGAGAGGCGAGGCGAGGCGAAGGAGAACAAGAAGAAGAAGGAGAAGCAGATGGGATGCAGAGTTCAGAAACAAAAGGTGAAACACGTGATAACCATAAAGAAATGACGCGTAAATGACAAATGAAAAGTGGCACATGGTGAACCTGCAAACAAACGGTACAACAGCAGCAGGCAGGCAGGCAGCGCAGCAGCAGAGGCTGGACAGAGGCAGCCTCAGCATCAACATCCACATCCACCACTCTGGCTGGGGTGGGATTGGGGTGGTGGCTGACTGGGTGGGTGGTTTTTGGCCTAAGGGCGTGGGCGCAATGCGAGTGGGTGGTACACACACACACATACACACACACACACGAGCATCTAACACTACTGCGTGGCTGCTGAGCGCAGCGAAACAGGAGCAAACTCTCTGCTTCGGCTGCTTCTGCTTCTGTTTTTGCTGTTTCTTCTTCGACTTTTGATTTATGTATGTGCACACCCACACCCACACACACTGTGATAGAAACTAAAAGTCAAGCTTACCTGTAAAGTTAACGGCACGCGTTGATTGCGAGCGAGCTTATTGAATATTTAAAACGGTAAAGCTGAAGTTGCCTTTGGTACAAGCTGCAATGATTTTTGGGAAATTTGAGAGCATTTATTTTATTGCAGCAAGTACTTCATTTATTTTCATAAGATTTTCATTTTACATCATTTGCATGCAGCGCTTGACTCATGAACAGAATTCATAAATTGATTAATAAACAATTAAAAACATTTGTTTAATTGAGCAATTTGTGTGTTTTCTCTGGCTCTTCATAGATAAACTGACAGTACTCTATGTATATGGGCTCTGTTTTGATTGAGCGCGCGCAAAAAATTATACACAAAATCAGCAATACACGCACACACACACACACTTATACATAAATAGGAGGCACCCAGGAGAGACGCACCGTGAGCTAGGGCGAGACGTATGCTGGAGGCTGAGGTTGCAAGAGAAGCCTCTGTAACAGCCAACTCCCGCTTGAGCGATTCCAGGCGCACACACACACACCGAACTTCTGCTGCTGCTGCGACAACAACAATTCCGACCACGACAACAACGCAACAACACGACGACGACGGCTGCAAAGTGCGACGCGCTGCTTTCAATGCTCGACTCAGACTCAGAATCTCAATATCCAATAGCGAGAGAACAACGTCACAAACTGTGTCGACTGCTTGGCCCGTGCACACGAACTGAAACTGCTGGTCCCAGCAACAGAGCTGGAGAGCTGGAGCTCAAAAGCCCAAGCTCAAAGAGCCAAAGCCACGTGCGTAGCTAGCAGAAAACTGTAGGGGGTTGGCGGTATATTAAATGTTAACTGACTTGCGCGCGCCACTGTGTAGCTGCAGAAACACAGCTACAACGACAGTTCACACACACATGCACAAAAATAGCTGGTTGTGGCAGCTGAAAGCTTCGGTAACTCCACTTGACACCAAACAACAGTAACAACAAGCACGAACGCATCTGGCCAGCTATAGCTTTTATGGTTAAGCTCGCGGCTCTGGGTCAAGCGCTTTAAGTGCAGCTTTTTTACCAGGTGGTGAGTTTCGCATTAGTGAGTGAAGCGTTGCCAGACAGTTAGAAATAAAAGTTATTAAATTTGATGAGTCCGGCAGCGTTGCCAGACAGCTAGAAGTAAAAGGTATTAAATTTGAACTGAAATGCTCTCTATTTCGATGAGTCCGGCAGCACTAGTTTACAGTTAACTTAATAATTTTTCACAAAAATAGACGCGTCATTCTGATTGCACAAATAAATTAAGAACGCTAAGCTTGTCTACTCAAAGTAAATTTAGTTAGCTGTGATTTAAATATTGATGTGATGTGATACGAAGTATTATAATTTGTAATTCGATAAAAGGAGAAGCTGTATTTCGTAAAATGAATCATACTGAAGATTGTTTTGCTGGCGCGCCGCAGGAGTTTCTCATCTGCATTACAATACATAAAGTGGCCAAAGCGGGCGTAAACACAGGTGAACTGTACGTAAAGGTTACTCTAGATAAAATGAGCAAAAAGACCAAAACACAAGCGAGCACCGAGAATCCGTATTTTAATGAGGTGAACTACAACTGCGCATTAATAATTCTTCATTTTAACAAAGTCTTTTCTGCAGTATTTTGTGTTTGAGTTTCGCTGTACTCTCACGGAACTGCTGCGCCTGACGGTGCTCTTCGAGCTGAAGAAGTATATAATCTACAAGAAGAATGTCTGTTTGGGCGAGTTGATTATCGACTTGCACAGCGTGTGGAGTCAACCGAATCACAGTTATTTAAAGAAATGGGGACGCCTGGAGTTGCCTATAGGCCAAGAAATGGTTGAGGGCAGAGAGAGTTTCGGCCATTTGCAGATCGATCTGGCCATTGTGTCTCAGCATAGTTCATTACGAGCGGATTTTGGTCAGGAAGAACTCAGTCCCGAGAACATTAACAAATGGGTAACTTCTCATGATTTCGATGATATTACTAGGTAATAAATCTTCATATTCTAACTGATCGGAAAACTATTATCTTGAATTCCACAGCAATCTGTTGCAAGAGATTGATTCGCATAGCCAGAGTAATATACGATACGTGATAAGGATCTTTCGAGGGTTCTTTGTGAAGAAAAGCAGCTACATGGTGCAAATATCATTCGCAGGCTATAAGGTACTTGATAAGTTCATTATTTCTGATAATTAATTGAGATAGTCTTTCATTTTCTAGGGCAAAACACAATTGGCTAAGCCGTCAAATACACCGGTCTGGAATCAGGAACTTAACTTTGCATGGGTCTATCCATCGTTGGCCCAACGATTTCTCATCTTAATATTTTTTCACGAAAATCTACAGTGGAAATGTGCGGCCGAGTATGACATATCAATTGAGGAAATCGCCTTCAACGGTAAGTCTGTAGTAGCATTCCACTTACACACTTTGATTAACAATTATGCTTACAGATAAACCATACCTGGGTCCCACCTTTATACACCTATATGATCCAGTGAATCCCTTCAATTATATCGGCCGTGTACTGCTGGAAATGCAGTCGCATGCGATAGTTGAAACTCAGCCCTCCCATGTTATGTTGACGATACAGACCAGTTCGCCCGATCAGTTCCGCAACACAGTCGAAGAGAACTTTCTGGTGGAATTTCTACCACTGCTGGGTAATCACATACACACCAATTCCAGTCAGTACAAATTCGTAATCAAGCTGGCAGAGAACACCTCAGACGAACTTGTTGGTCCTCTGAAGACGCCTGAGGGCAAGTGTCGCTCTGGCACTCATACGAAATTCTTCCGGCAGGAGCCACCTTTTAACTCCTGTCTGTTCCAAGTCAATCTGCCGGACACTCGCTCCAAGTACCAATTCGATTTTTTTATGAGTGACATTATCAACTATATGGTGAGTGGAAACTCTCGTTAATCGTTATCAGACTTTAACTAATCTTCCTACCTCTATAATAGGGCTCGGAACTTGACACCTTTAAGGTGTTTCAGCTGAAGTATCCCACTGAGCTACAGAGTCAGAGCAAGTGCCTCAAATATATCATCAATTGCATCTCAAATAAGATCAAAGATGGCCTTAAGGATCAACGTTTTGACATCGGATTCCACGATGAAGAAGCTACACGATGGGACAAGAATAGGCATGACTACTTGAAGGATTACTTCAAGAAACTGCCGCACGAGTTGCGACAGATGCGTTTGAAGGTGAAGTACATTACCCACGCCCATCTAGACACCACAATCATGGACACTGTGAACGATCTGCATCGTCTGATTTCCAATATCAGTTCTTTGGCGAATATGACACGTGCCCAGGATGCTTGGCCAGAATTGCAGATTACTTTAAGTTCAAATACTAAAATTCTGGGCACATGTCGTCTGAATTCCAAGCATTTTCTATATATGCAGAACAATCAGAAGCCACAGTCGAGTAATCTCTGCTGGAAACCCAAGAGCTTCGTCTTCAAGAGCCCCAACTGCACTCACAGTTGTCCCAATTGTGGCTGTAATATTGGCATTGTCCTTGGCTGTTTGTCCATTGTAATGAGCAGTGAACGTCGTCAATTCCTCTCCTGGATAGCTGTCGACTGGTCATCGGAAAACGAGATGCTCTGGCAACCGAATATGGTACAGACTCAGTTCCGTTTCAATGCCTATGTGCATCAGGCCAAAGTGCGCCCGGGCGGTGAGAATAAGACCATCTGTGATGGTGCTGTTTGTGTCCTCTTTGGCGAGAAGGCAGCCGAGACCAAGGTCATACCCCATTCTCTGTCGCCCATCTGGAATACAGCGATAACATTCTCAGTGCTAACACTGCCAAGCAGCATCGCTTGGTATCAACACAATCCACCACTAATCTCCATCGAGTTCTATGGCTCAGAGCCGGAATCTATTGGCAATGGAATGGCCCAGGTGAGTATGATAAATGCCGATCCTGTGGAAGAAAGCTATTGGGGTGATGAGTCAAGATGTTGGAATCGAAATGCAGTGCACAAGTTCCAGAAGCTGAAAAATGTTACACCTCCTCCACTCAAGTGGGTGCCCATCTCCAAGAACGGCTGTGTTCTGGCCGAAGTGTTGATGTCAGTGGAATTTATAGAGCTGACAGGTGACACTAAGACTGAGGTAGAGATGCCAACAAGGATCCTTGAAGGCATTCCACCAGCCATACGACCAAACATGCTAAACTACGTGTAAGTATGGTGAGAAAGCGCTGGATTCTTTTTAATATCAAGCTGTATTTTACTTCTTTTAGACTGGAGGTAATCTTCGTCGGGCTGCGCAACTACACCAAGACCGGGCTCGGCTCAGCTGGTAAAAGACGTGCCAAGATCATGATGGCTGATGTGGTACTCACCTCGGGTCTATCCACAACGCGTGTGCGGAACAGCATTAATTATCTCGTGGCCTATGCTGCTGGAGTAGTGGTAAGTAATCAAAGTTATCAATGCGGTTTATTCACTTAAGAATTTCTGTAATAGAACCTGCCGGATCAGCCAGAGTACTGGCCAGCTATGGTGGCCACCGACGTTGTGGTCAATAGCTTCTATAATGAGACGACACTGGGTGCTGCTCTTATACCCAATTCCCCAACGTTTCTGCTTCGAACGAAGACCGCAACGTGCATGAAAAAAATTGAAAATACTACTGATAGCTCGGTCTACACATCGATTTGCAATACATATGATGAGGAGACTGCCTTGGATGAAGGGGACGCCGACGCGGAAGGGACTCCAGCGGGCATTAGCTATTGGAAACGTTTTCTGATGGCTCTGGGTATACGAAAAAAGTCTTACGCCAATAGACTGGCTCTGAAGTTTGAAGACTTCGTGGACTCAACTGATTTGCATAGTGATGAGCGTTTCAACTGGTGGACTAAGTTCTACAACTCCGTTAACGATAATCAGCAGGACAAGACGCATCTGTGCAAGCATAGACTGGTCATCTATTCCAATGAGCTGGAGGAGCAGCCACAGTTTAGTTTTCTGCAGGACTGGGCTGTGCCAGTGCCTCTGGTTCACGGCGTGAAGTCCAAACGTCAGGGCCCTCCCAAAGAGGACATCTACGCCACGCTAAAAGTACACATCCGGCTGACGCCCTGCAAGTGCGATTCACCCGATGCGGATGGTGGTGGCGACATGCTGCGGCCACTGGCTGCCACCATGAATTCCCGTCAACAGACTCTGGTGAAGGCAGTTACCGAAACGGTAGAAATTTACATCAGAGTCTACGTGGTGCAAGGCATAAATATACGATCAAGGGATTGGAACTCGGATTCAGATTGCTATGTTAAACTGGTGGTTGGTGGTAAAATGGTTTCGGATCGGGCACACTATATACCCAATCAGAGTAATCCCGTCTTCGGACGGTCTTTTGAGCTGGAGGCCTCGCTGCCGTCTGATCCCATATTAGAATTAATAGTCTATGACCACGACAAGCGGAAGGATAACATTATTGGGGCCACAACGATTGATCTGGAGGACCGATGGCATACCAAACATCATGCCACAGTGGGTCTGCCCCAGGAGTACTCTTCGTCGGGCTACAATAAGTGGCATGACATATCTCTGCCCTCGGAAATACTCGCGGATCTTTGCCACCAGCGGGGCATTCAGCCGCCCTATATCTACGGCAACGTAATTGAAATCGATGGCATGCTCTTCGCCGATGAGACCATCATATCAAAGGGTATGAGATTCATTTTTATTATTGTTTAACTGTCATTAATCTTGCTCAACTCTTACAGATGAAGATATGAAGGAAAGGCTCTGCTTAACAGCGCTCAAACATCTGAGCAAGCTTCCCTCCTTTGGCTACAACCTGGTGCCGGAACATGTGGAGACGCGTTCACTCTATCGTGACGAATATCCTGAAATCGAGCAGGTAAATTACCCTTATTTAGAATGACATTACTACCAGAGTAACCCAATGCTATTGCAGGGAAAAATCCAGTTGTGGATTGAACTGTTCAAGGCAAATATGTTGTGTCCGGCACGCATTGACATTACACCGATTCCGCCAATCAGTTACGAGGTGCGCATTGTGGTCAAGAACCTAAAAAACATACCATTCGGCGATAAGAATATATTTGGCACACTAATGAGCGACATCTACGTGACAAGGTAAGCGGGCGAGGAGGGGCAGGGAGTTGATTCTGTAATCGATATGCAATTAGAAACATTTTTGTGTTTCTGCAGCTGGTGCCAGGATGTGCACAAGCGCCAATCGACCGATACCCATTACCGTTCGCTCCATGGCGAGGCAGTTTTTAATTGGCGCCTGATATTTAAGCTACAGTATTCACCCAATGAGGACATGGTAGGTACACTTATAATTGCCAGCGGTAAAACAATACTTCATTGCCTATTAATTAATTAATGAGCTGCTTCATTAAATCTTTGTAATTTTTTCACATTTTAAAGATGGTTGTTCGCCACAAGGGTGGTCTTGTCGAGGAGATTGAGAGGAAAATACCGCCTATTATCTATGTGCAGGTGTGGGATAGGGACTTCATCAAACGAGATGATTATCTGGGCGCCATCGAACTGAACCTATCGAATCTGCCCGAGCCCTTTCCCAACGAGCGAACTTGCCACGAGTATACCAAACCTCTTAAGCGTCTGAATCTGTTCTCCCACAAGTCTATTTATGGCTGGTTTCCACTGCTGTCTCCGCCGGATAACATAGTCGGAGCGCTCCCCAAGCATGCCGTAAGTTTTATTAATATTTATACAGTTTACTAGTTTTATTACTGTTACTTTTGCTAGGGCAAAATGGAGTTGAAAATAGACATTTGCACGGATGAGGAAGCCACCAATTCACCAGCAGGCATGGGCCATGATCCACCTATGGCATTGGAGAAACCAAAGTGAGTTAAATTCTCATTTTTCAGTTTATACTAATCCACCTTTTGTAGTCGACCTGATACTTCCTTTAATCCCCTCAAGCATCCTTTGAAGTCTGTGCATTATATACTCTGGCCAGCTATTCGAAAATATGTCTACTGGGCAATGTTTCTAAGTCTGCTTACTGTGGTTATATTCGTGGTTCTCTCTCGCCTGCCGGAGACGATACTTAAAATTCCCCTGCAGTGAGAAATATGACAATATTGTTCCCCTTTTTGTTGTTGTTTTTAAGTGTTTTCCTTTAATTAATTAAATGCAATTGGCAGTTGCTTGAAATACTTGCGGAAGCTATCAGCGATAAGGTTGCAACCTACACTCCACATGAAATGAAATGAAAATAACAAATACTAAGAGACTTTATTGATTGCAAATCATTCATATGAGCCATCAGCCAGTGGCATGTAGAAACGCTGAACTTTCTAGAGACAATTAGTTGCTGCAACTATCACATAATTTGTCAGCCTCCCTAGGGATAGAGCAACAAGTTAGGAATAGTTTGAGGATCGTCATGCGTTGGCAAATTTAATGTGAATTTTCCTTTAACACTCTACTCGCATTTCATCATGTCAATGATGGTTTCACATACACAATGACCGAAGCAATTACATTTATAGGTTTACTTCTGTGCATATGTAATGGAATTATACGAGTGCGAAGCGTCGACAGTTTAATTACAAAAGCAAAATGTATCTCATTTGACGAGTCTCCAGTTGATACGAGTCGGGCGAGTTCGCGTCTACTTTAATGGGTGACAAACTGACGAAAGGCTGCCAACAGCAACAACAATCGTGCTTATCAGACCCAGTCATAGTGCCAGACTAACACCCATACCCAGTGGCAAACCAAAGGCAGAACAAACTAAGCCATTACAGGCGTTAGTCAAAGCTCAAAGCGTTTAGTTGGAGTCTAGCCAGCGAAGCTGTCGGTACGAGTGAAGCAAAGTGACAAAGGCCAAACCCTGTAGCAAACTGTAACTGAAGTCAAAGAACCTAATTAAATTTTATAATTGCAACAATTTGATGGCCAGCTACATAATATAAAATATATATATTAATTTTCAATACATGCCAGAGTCAAGCATACGGCTCTTGCCATAGTTTTTGTAGTGCTTCTTCGAACTCGATTCTATTGACTATGAAATAAAAGAAACTTCTTTTCGTGGAAACGCATAAGTAGTCGCAACATATGGCATACTTTGCCGCGTGTTTAACTTAATATCTCTCACAAAAATCATATAAAGTTAATTACGAATTAATTTATATATTTGTGGTATTTAAAATTGCAATTATCTCTTAAGTTTTTCAAAGGAATTTTTATCAAACTGAAACAAGAGTGTTGCTTGAGTAGTTAAAAAATATGGGAAATATTTGTAATTAAAATTAAAATATTAATATCAACTAATCATTGTGTTAAATGTAATAAGTTTCTATTGATAAGTTTCACTAGAAAGTTCCAGCTAAAAAATACTATGTGCTATGGCCATTTAATTTGTAATTTGTAATTGTAATAGTAATATTTTAAATTGAAGTTCATATATCCAAACCATTCCTATTTCCAGCTCAATTTAAAATGTGAATAATTCGTGGAGTTTTAATACTATTAAATTCATATATGATCGCATCCAAGAGAGCTAAACAGAAGCTAAGCATCAAAAAACACCCCGGGGGTATTCGGTAAGAACTAAAATTATGATTCAATATATTATAGTATATCCAATTACTCAAATTAACGCAAACTGTATTGTCAATATGTTGAGAGCACTCATACTAATCGAAAGCCTAAAGAGACTCAAATTTCATTGACTCATCATCACTGATAAAACCTTTCACAAACCCGACCCCAGACCCCAGAATGATGCAACGATTTTGGTAATCAGAATAGGCAAGAGAGTTGCCGGTTTTTTGTGCTAAAAAAAATTCAATCAAGCAAATGAAAAAGGCCTCCCAAAGGTCATGAGGTATGGCGATGATTGATAGAGATCACTGAAATGTAATTAATAAGCATGGACTAGCCATAACTACTAACTAAAAAGAACAAAGCAAGCTGACTGTACACACAGTTTGCATTGAGGCTTTATGAAGAATAGTACATTGATACAGTGAAATGAAAATAGAAGAAATTAGGTGAGAGTGTAATAAAGAGACCTTTTAGTTAACATTAAATAAAGTATGTGAAACTTTAGTGTACTCTAGAAACAATAAGCTAATCTATGATTGTCTCATAATAGATAGTTTAAAGTTAGCTGAAAGTCAAGTTTAGTCATAGATCCTGGCGTGACTTGCATTATGCAAAACAGTTGAGAAGAATTCCATAATTTACAGGCTAAACTCCTTGACAGTATGTGCCAAAAATATACTCACCTTTAATTAGCCATTGTGGCATAATATGGTTTCGTTACGCGGCGTGCTCCTCCCCAGAGTCCTGTCAACCGGCGAACGTTGACACCGCGACATAAAAGCATTATGCCAAAGTCTGACTTCTATGTACATACGTTCTTCGTAGAGTCAAATAAACAGCAGTGTTATGGTACAGTTGCCACCACCCAACTATGGGCTGTTTATTTAGGCGACAGTGGGAGTGGCGTCTGGCTTTATCTGCGTATCGAGTGACGAGGGGTTATCTAAATAGACAGAACACAGTTAAACGGAACACAGTTAAACGCTAACGTTTAGGCCAATCAATAACTAATTAGTCAACTGATTGGCACTGATAATAGTATTGTGGATTATTGTGAAATAATCATAACTAAATGCAATTTATATTCCCATGTTTAGTCGCGACTTGCGACCCTTTACGATCACAACAGTAGCTAGCGCAGATCCGAAACGCATCAAGGATCTTAGTATGCCCAAGTTGTGGAATCATGTGTACGACACTCCATGCTCGGGCATGTCGCCGCCTGATCTGATGGAGGCGCAACCAACTCTATTGCCCAAGCAACGAAGCAACAGCAGCGACAACACGAGCAGCGGCAACAATCGCAACAGCAGCAGCAACAGTCATCGCAATAGCAAGGCAAGTCTAGTGGTTGATAGAGTTGATTCTATAAAGTTTCAATACGCATTACTCTATCTTTGCAGTACTGGATATTCTCGATGATAATCGAACGCAGTGGAGGTCCCAAGCGAGTGGAAATGGCCGGCGATGATATGGATACACCACTGGAGGCCATACTACCGGAGCCACAGGCCGAGCAGGTCTGCCTGTTGCGTGACAGCCCCTTCAGGATACTACGGGTGAGTGGAGTGGGGTTTGCAATTCGTTAAAGTGATAGGCAATCCTCTAGGCGCAGGTTTATTGATTGAGTATACAATAGTAACTCCGGCTAGTGTAGTAAATCCAACTAGTTACGGCGTAAAACAAGTGACTAAAAGATAAACACAGCGAAATGTCAGCCGGACACGCAATGCAACAAGTCATGGCAAATTGAAAATGAAACTGAAAACGAAATGAAAATTGACGGACAAATTGAATGAAACTCACCACGCAACGCGCAGAGCGTAAATCTTCGCCTCCGGCAATGCGAATGCCGTGCTCGTGAAGTGCCGTAGCCTATAAAAGCATCGATGCTTCCACTGAGATTTCAGTCAGTGGCAGGACGCCTTCAACGAGATAACAGCAGTGGAACAATACTCGAGATAAAATGGCAATAAATAGCAAGTGAAATATAAATTAAAGTGCTCAACTTAATCAGGACAATGGCAAATGTGATTTGTGATGATTGAAAGTGATTTAAGCTAGAGGAAACTAGATAAGCCAACTAAGTAATGTGAAGAGTCTGCACGAAGAGCTTGAAAAGAGTTTATATTTTTTCTACAGTATAAAATAAAAGTATATTAAGGAAAGAATTTCAATTTAATTTTTTATACGCCGTATTTTGAAGAGGACACTCATTGCTTTTGAATCTAAAATATATATACGGAATTGGTAGTAAAGAAAGAACATTTAAGAATATTTGCTGAAATTAAATAGTGCAAAAAAGTTGTGGTGTTTTACAAGTGTTTAAATATTATTATCAAAAATTATTTAAAGAAAACCCTTTAGTGTTTTATAAATGTTTATCAAAAATTATATACAAAATCTACGAAAATTGTTACCAATAGAAGGATATACATAAATACATAAAGTGAACTTTAATCGACTTAAGGCAACAGAACTTTGTCAGTATTAAACTTAAAAACCATGCAGAACAGTGTAACAAAAGTGCTCAAGTCCAAGTGCCACAAATGATGCCTGCCGCAACGCTGCAGGCCGATAGGGAGACACCGAAACGGGATGTTGTCATATTTTCTCTGCGTTATCTGATTAGCGGCTGTAACCGCGGAGATGAGGAGACAGCGATGCCTACACTGAATCTGTCCAACAAATGGGCGCGTATACTGCGTATGTCCTCCACGCCCAAGATACAAATTGCTGATTATATGCAGGTACAGCTGGCAAAGCATAAAAACTGAAAACAGAAAATTTCTTAATTAGTCTGCTTAGCAAGTTTCGCAAGTGCCCAAGGACTCTTAACTCTGACAGCAACAATGGGGAGAGTAGCTGGAAGTAGTTTAAATATTTCCGTATAAAATTAGATTTGTCAAGCTTGAAGTGCTGAGTAATTTAATCAGTTACACGATTTTGTAAAACAATTGTCTTTGGCTGCACAGCAAAAGCACAATAAGAATATGAAGAATGACATAAAGCGAATGCTAAGGCCACGTTCAGCACAAAAGGAGTCAAGTAAGAGGAAAAACAAGTCATGTATACACGAACCAGAGACATTCTCATTAAGCAGCTATTGACATTGTTTTTGCTGAGCTTTGTCCGAGTTGTCGAGGCGAAATGCGAAATGAATGAATGAATGAGTGTATGAATCTATATGAATGGCCACCTTGTTCAATTTGCTGCTGAATTTCTATTAAATATGAGTGTTTTCTCTTCCCTATGACAACCGAGTCGACTTCGCGTGGCTGAAAGTTGGCCGATGTTCAAGTTGTTTCTTGAGTTTTCGATCTGTTTATCTTTCAGTTGAGAGTTTAATGCAAAATTTGAGGAGGAATTTGCTAGTTCAATCCTCTGTTTAGCTTAACAAGTTTTAACTGAAAGTGCTTCCTTTCTTTTCGCAGGCTGCCGAGTCTGGCAACTTGGATGATTTCAAGCGTCTGTACATTGCGGACGCCTCACGCATGGCCCTAAAGGATGGCAAGGGACGCACTGCAGCCCATCAGGCAGCTGCAAGGAATCGCGTTAACATTTTGCGTTATATTTACGATCAGAATGGGGGTGAGTAGTTAAGCAACTTGTGGCATTTATTGCTGACTCTGCTCATTAATCATCTTATAGACTTCAATGTCAAGGACAATGCCGGCAATACGCCACTTCACATTGCCGTCGAGTGCGATGCCTACGAGGCGCTGGACTATTTGCTATCCATGTAAGTGCCACTGCCAGCCAAGTTCCACTCCATGCACTGATTCGCACAATTTATTTGCTGTCCACAGTCCAGTGGATACGGGCATCTTGAACGAAAAGAAGCAGGCGCCAGTTCATCTGGCCACGGAGCTGAATAAGGTGAAGTCTTTGCGTGTGATGGGTCAGTATCGGAATGTTATCAACATACAGCAGGGCGGTGAGCATGGACGCACTGCTCTACATCTGGCGGCTATATACGATCACGAAGAGTGTGCCCGTATACTGGTAAGTGGTGTGAGTTCAGAGCAACTATTTGTATATAGCTTCACTTGTTGTTGCAAAAGTACAAATTGGCACCATTTAACATTTTTTAAATAAGCATTAATCAATTTTCTGTACATACACACACACACATACACCGTTACGCACTTACAAGTATCACATTCATTTATCATAGTGAGAAAGGTTGGTATACTCTTTGCATGCGCAGAAAAGTATGCTACAGTTTTTGCCCACTCGCTGTCTGCCTGTCGTAGTTGTCCTGTGTCGTGTGTTTATGTCAGCTATATTACATAGTCACTACAGTATATACACATATATAAAAATGCTGTCGTATCTTGCAGATTACAGAATTCGATGCATGCCCCCGTAGACCTTGCAACAATGGTTATTATCCCATACACGAGGCGGCTAAAAATGCCAGCTCTAAAACAATGGAGGTCTTCTTTCAGGCAAGTAGCAAGTAGCAGAATATCCACATCGAGTGTTGCATGCACCACATACATATATACATATTACAATATAAGTAAATGTCAACTTGAACATACTCCTATCTGCTTTTCCACTCATCTTTGATCTGTGTCCTTTTTCTTTCTTTTGATTCCTTGTGGCTGCCTTAAGTGGTTGGCCATCAAAGTCCCCAAACGATTATGTACTTTATTTGATTCGTGTTGCAGCTATACTTTTGATACTACGCTGCTGACCTTTTGTGCATTGAAGCTTTCCCCATTACTTTTTCTAGATTTTTCCTAATGTTTTTCGTTGCTAAATTACTTCTTGCTGTGGGCTTTAAAAATAATTCCTACTGAAAAGTATCAAATTCGCAGCGAGCTCATCGATTTCTTGCAAGTTTTGACTTTGTCAATTTGTGTATAATATGTAATACATAATGATGTGGATAAACCCTTGTATCAAAATATCAAATACGAGGTCATATTATGGCAGGTCAATGACTTGATGTCGGCGGCAATTCAAATCAAATGTATTATTTCAATGTTCATTATAATTTACGAAGTATTTCTTAAATTTACAGTATATTAATTAATCTTTCTTTAAATTCCATTTTACATCTCCGCTGCAGTGGGGCGAACAGCGTGGCTGCACTCGCGAGGAAATGATATCCTTCTACGACTCGGAAGGCAATGTGCCACTCCACTCGGCGGTGCATGGCGGCGACATCAAGGCTGTGGAGCTGTGCCTGAAATCTGGGGCAAAGATATCAACACAGCAACATGATCTCTCTACGCCAGTCCATTTGGCGTGTGCCCAGGTGAGTGCATAAACAGAGGTTGTCAGGGACGACGACACCTGCCAGCACTGTATAGTATTACCAACTGCTGCTTGCGGTTTATCTGGCCATCAATTGATAGTTAAACAGTGCCTGCCAGTCGTGTCTTACACGGGCGTCTTGTGCTTACACTGTATATATATTTTTGGGTCTTTAATTTGACAAATTCTTATGCAAATTTCGGCCAAGACGAACGTGACAACGTGGCTGAGAATGTTTAGTGGAGGGCAACGCGTAAGCAAATAGCAAAACGAGAAACAAGAAACAAGTGCGAACTGTGAGAAGGGTGGGGGAAGCAGAGGGAGGGAAACATGGAGAGTGCCATGACAGCTGATAAATTGTAAAATGAATGTAACAATTTTCCACACGCATTTCGGATACCAGAAATGCAAATGGATTTTGATACACTCAATTTTATAATTTAAAATCTATGCACATCGAAATGGGAGGGAGGACGAGTGCAACAGTCGAGTGTGCTGACAAAAGCTTAAAAATGAAAATTACAATTAAGGAAATAACTTTTGTTACAACAAAAATTAGATTGATTTCCAAATAACTTTAATACACATATTTTTTCTATATAGGTTTTTTTTAATAAATATTATTTGAAAAAAGCACGGAAAGCTAGTCCTTAACAAGGCGCGTTCGATGATACCAGGATCGTTAAAATCAAACAGAATATGACTGAGTTATAAAGACTTTTCTATATACATTTAAGTCCTTTTAACTCGAGTGTCTAAAGGATCTTCGTCCTTTTGATTACAGTTTATGGTTCTAGGACAGAAGTTGCACCTCGCTGCAAAAGAACATCGTACTAGCTCCATAAATGGCCAGGATACGGCTGTTTTTGTGTTGCATGAAAATTTCGAAAATCATTAATAACTTCGTTATTTAAAGGACGATTTGGAAGTCCTTTGGACAGTTCGTAGTCCTTAACAAGAGACGTTCATTGACACAGGATTTGCCAGGATCAAACAGGATATGGCGGAGTTATAGCGAGTTTTCTTTAAACAAAAAAGTCCTTTTAACTCGGCTGTCTAAAGGACCTTCGTCCTTTTTATTACAGTTTATCGTTCTAGGACGTAAGTTGCATCTTCCTGCCAAAGGACATCTTCCAAGCTCCTTAAATGGCCAGGATACAGCCGTTTTTGTGTTTTTAGGGCCAAATTTGCGACCCTACCCCTTGTAATTTTTTGGTATGAAAATTGCAGTCATGGAATGTGCAAAAACAACAACAACTAGTACATATAGTTGCTGTAGCTTTAAATTTGTTTTCGTTTCACCCAAATTCCTATGCAGCAACCAGCTGAAGTACCAGGCGAACAGCAATTAGCAGCAGGTTACTCAGAAATCTGAGCGCAACTAAAAGTATGCAACACAAATTTCGCGAATTTCCGAGCGCAATAAAAAGCATGCTACATAATTTTTATACTCTGAGCGGTTAATTTCAAATTTTCATTTCATTTCTGCGTGCAACTAAAAGTATGCAACAGAATTTTCACACTCTGAGCGGTTAATTTCAAATTTTCATTTCTGAGTGCAACTACAAGTATGCTACACAATTTTTATACTCTGCGCGGTTCAATTTAAATTCAAATCGTTAACCGTTTAACTTTAAACATAATTCATGAATTCTATAAGACTGTCTTATCATTAAAATTATCATAAAATCATTCTCTTTTTATACAGGGTGCCATTGAGATAGTCAAGCTGATGTTTGAGATGCAACCTCTGGAGAAACGCATTTGCCTCAGTTGCACGGATGTACAGAAGATGACGCCACTGCACTGTGCTTCCATGTTCGATCATCCGGATATTGTTTCGTATTTAGTTGCCGAGGGAGCCGAGATCAATGTGCTGGACAAGGAGCATCGTTCGCCTTTGCTGCTGGCTGCCTCACGCAGTGGCTGGAAGACTGGTGAGAGGAATAACAAATGTAATCCAAGATCATCTCCATCTATTTTGATTATTTCCGTCTTAAGTGCATCTGCTGATCAGGCTGGGTGCCAGCATCAATGTCAAGGATGCCGCCGCGCGCAATGTGCTGCACTTCGTCATCATGAACGGCGGGCGACTAACGGACTTTGCCGAGCATGTGGCCAATTGCCAGACCCAGGCACAGCTGCAGTTGCTGCTCAACGAGAAGGACAACATGGGCTGCTCCCCGCTGCACTATGCCAGCCGAGATGGACACATACGTTCGCTGGAGAATCTCATACGGCTGGGCGCCTGCATAAATCTGAAGAACAACAACAACGAGAGTCCGTTGCACTTTGCGGCACGTTTTGGCAGATACAATACGGTACGCCAGCTGCTGGACTCGGAAAAGGGTTCGTTCATCATCAATGAGAGCGACGGAGCTGGCATGACGCCACTCCACATTTCCTCCCAGCAGGGGCATACACGAGTGGTACAGCTACTGCTGAATCGAGGAGCTCTGCTGCATCGTGACCACTCCGGGCGTAATCCTCTGCAGCTGGCCGCCATGTCGGGCTATACTGAGACCATAGAGCTGCTGCACTCGGTGCACTCGCATCTGCTGGATCAGGTGGATAAGGATGGCGTGAGTAATAGACCTATTAAGTTAAACGTCTTGGTAATCTTTGTCACTCACCTAGAATACTGCACTGCATCTGGCCACCATGGAGAACAAGCCACATGCCATCTCTGTGCTGATGTCCATGGGCTGCAAGCTGGTCTACAATGTGCTGGACATGAGCGCCATAGACTATGCCATCTACTACAAGTATCCGGAGGCTGCTCTGGCCATGGTCACCCACGAGGAGCGTGCCAATGAGGTGATGGCACTGCGCTCCGACAAGCATCCTTGTGTCACACTGGCGCTGATTGCCTCCATGCCCAGGGTGTTTGAGGCGGTGCAGGACAAGTGCATAACCAAGGCGAACTGTAAGAAGGACTCGAAGAGCTTCTACGTAAGTTGAACGTGCTCCAATGGGAGTCTGAGAGTAGAGACTCTCGGCCATTAACCTCTTTTGCCTCATGTATCACCTCATGGAGTTCAGCTCGTGGCCTAATTGTAATCCTTCTCACAAACATTTAGATTAGGTACTCATTCGCAGTCTTGCAATGTCCCTTTATGTATGCTAAGATCGATGAAAAGACCGGAGAGCCGATTATGACAGCCAATCCCATACCATTGCCGGCGTTGAATGTAAGCTGAAAATAACCAAAATTAGATGCATGATTAGTGTGGTTCAGTGTGGATTTAGCCTATATATCAAAATCGATAACACTTACTGGAAGCAGATTAATTGGCCGCGTTATCAGCTGCATTTTCTATTTGTCCGTTTCATAACTCATGTTGCACGCCCCTGACTCGAGCACCAGTTTATCCATATTGAATTTGTTTAATATATTTAGATTAAATATTCATTTTGGCCATACCAAAAAACGCCCAAGCAAATCGAAGAAAAGCGTAAAGAATTCAATGATCCCAAATGGCGTCCAGCGCCATTGGCCGTAGTGAATGTGAGTCGAAATTCGAATTGAAGCACCTACAGAAGATCTCTTCCGCATCTGCCACAGAAATCCCTCTGTGAAATTGTATGCCGGAACAGATCTGTCTGCCAAATGTACGCTGAACGTCTACGTCCATGCCTTTGTTGATCGTTATCTATATGTTGTGTTCTTTGTGCTAACTGTACTTACTGCATGTTTTACAGCCAATTTGATGTGTTTACTAATGTCATATACTCTTCTGTTAGACAATGGTCACACATGGACGTGTGGAGCTGCTGGCGCATCCGCTGAGTCAGAAGTATCTGCAGATGAAGTGGAACTCCTATGGCAAATACTTTCATCTGGCCAATCTGCTGGTCTATTCTATATTCCTTATCTTTGTGACCATCTACTCCTCGCTGATGATGAACAACATTGAGCTGCATTCGAATGGCAATAAGACCACCAGCCAGTTCTGCAAATCCAAGTAAGTGTAGCTATCCATCAGCTATGATATAAACTGTAACTACTCCCTATTGCAGCTGGGAGGCTTTGGCGCTGAACAGCTCATTACATCCCTTGGCCGCTGCTCAGATACGCCAGGAGGCGTGTTTTGAGCGGATAAATCGTACCACTGGCATTCTCTTTTGTGCCGGGGTCATTGTGGTTTACATCTTGCTCAATTCGATGCGGGAACTGATACAGATCTATCAGCAACGACTCCACTATTTGGTGGAGACGGTCAATCTCATCTCCTGGGTGCTTTACATATCCGCCCTGGTGATGATAGCACCTGCGTTTAGACCGGATGGCGCCATCAATACTGTGCACTATTCCGCTGCATCGATTGCTGTATTTCTCTCTTGGTTCAGGCTCCTGCTCTTTCTGCAGCGCTTCGATCAGGTGGGCATCTATGTGGTCATGTTTCTGGAGATACTGCAGACGCTCATCAAGGTGCTGTTGGTCTTCTCCATACTGATCATTGCTTTCGGCTTGGCTTTTTACATACTGCTCTCCAAGGTGAGTCGTCATGCTTAGATAGGAGTTGTACTTAAGATTGGTTTATTTCCCAGATTATTGACCCACAACCGAACCATTTGTCCTTCTCCAACATACCCATGTCGCTGCTGCGCACCTTCTCCATGATGCTGGGCGAGCTGGACTTTGTGGGCACCTATGTGAACACCTACTATCGGGATCAGTTGAAGGTGCCCATGACCTCGTTCTTGATACTGAGTAAGCCACATGGACAGCTCTAAGGAATATCCAAACCATATTCATTCCCTTAGGTGTCTTTATGATTCTCATGCCCATTCTGCTGATGAATCTGCTCATCGGTTTGGCGGTCGGCGACATTGAGTCGGTGCGTCGCAATGCCCAGCTGAAGCGTCTGGCCATGCAGGTGGTGTTGCACACGGAGCTGGAGCGCAAGTTGCCACATGTCTGGCTGCAGCGTGTGGACAAGATGGAACTGATCGAGTATCCAAATGATACGAAATGCAAACTTGGCTTTCTGGACTTTATACTTCGCAAATGGTTCTCGAATCCATTTACCGATGATTGTAGGTATCCCCTAGAGCCGGGGCTCACTAATATTCACACTAAGCTCATCTCCACAGCTGCCATGGATGCGATTGGATTTGATAACAACGATGACGTGGTCAATGTGGAACTGGAGCGACAGCGACGCAAGCTGCGCGACATAAGCCGCATGCTGGAGCAGCAGCATCAACTGGTGCGTCTTATTGTGCAGAAGATGGAGATTAAAACCGAGGCAGATGACGTGGACGAGGGCATCTCACCCAACGAACTGCGCTCCGTGGTGGGCCTGAGTTCGGCCGGTGGCAATCGCTGGAACTCGCCACGTATAAGGAACAAGCTGCGAGCTGCACTCAGCTTCAACAAGGGAATGTAACAAGGGGACTTAAGTTTAACTTGAAAGAAAACTATTTCTATGTAGCTGTGTGTTTGTTTGAAACTATAGCAGAATTTCTATACGAGATCCTCTAAGGATATATCAACGAATTTAAATGGTTTAGAGCTATATGGTCTCTCTGAGTATCTTATGCATATTAATTAGTTTAAAATTTTCACAATATTAAATACTAAATGTCATTCTTAATGTTCTATATCAGTGTCCAATCAATAAAGTCAATTTAATCCAGTCAAGATTATTGTGGAAACTTTGGGAAATATAATTAAAAAATGTGAAATGGCAATGAACAGTGATCGAAAGAGATCACATCAAAGGATGGATGAAATTTGCTTACAGACTACATAGAAATAGATAAATGTTTCTAAATGAATGTAATTTTGGTGCGGCCCATGTTAACTTGCCACACGTTGAGTTCCTCGTAGTCATCGATGCACTTGTCCACCTGGTCTGGTTTGAAGCCCTTTGTCGTGCAGCGGTCCATAATGTCAGCGATCTTCACATTCTTGCCAGATCCAGCCAATTCACGCACAATGGCAAAGATGCGATCCGAAGTATTTGGCACGCTGCAAGGGATTAGAATTAGTTGAGAGCAAAAGGAAGTTTAGCTTACACTCTGGTACTTACTGTCCCTTCTGGTGTTCGTGTATCTGGTTGAGCGAATCCTTGGACATCTCCAGCAGCCGCAATGCCTCAGCCACATCGTCTTTCTCCACACGGTCGGAGAGACGCAGACGCGCAAGTGCCGTGGCGAGGCGTAGGATGCCCAATAGATTACGAGCTGAGGTGAAGGTCATGTCCTTCTGATTGCGAGCCTCGCGACGCAGCTCCACATAGGCGCCCACAATGTAGTCGGTGAGCTCGTCTGGAATGGAGGGATTCTTTCGTTTGCACAGATTTATATAGCGGCGCATGAGATTCATGTCAAGAGCCTTCACCCTGGACGGTGGCTGTTTGCTGTGGCTATGCACATAGGTAATGTGCTTGGCCAGACGCAGATCGTTGTCGCGATCCGGCTTGTCCTGTATCAGCCAAAGTAGATCGAAACGGGACAGCAGAGCAGCGGGCAACTGTATGTTCTGTTCCACTGTTCGACGTGGATTGTAGCGTCCAAATGCAGGATTAGCAGCGGCCAGTATGGAAACGCGAGCATTCAACGTGGTCATAATGCCAGCCTTGGCTATAGATATGGTCTGCTGTTCCATTACCTCATGTATAGCTGTCCGATCCACATCCGCCATCTTATCGAACTCGTCAATGCAGCAGACACCCTGATCCGCCAGCACCAGGGCCCCACCCTCCAGAGTCATCTCTCCGGTGAGTGGATCCTTCATAACAGCAGCCGTAAGACCAACACCCGAAGAGCCACGACCAGTGGTGTACTGAGAACGCACTGCCAGCCGACTAATGTAGCCAAGCAGCTGGGATTTGGCAACACCAGGATCCCCCATCAGGCAAATGTTGATGTTGCCACGGATCTTCATGCCATCTGGTCGCTTGTCCACGCCGCCCACAAGCAGCAATAGCAGCGCCTTCTTCACATCCAAATGTCCATAGATTTCGGGTGCCAAGCTGCTGGCCAGACGCTCATAGAAGTCATCCTGGGCGAGCTCCTCCAATTCATCAGGTGTTAGCTCGGAGTCTTTGTCGGAGATGTCATCGTTTTTGTTAATGCAGATGATGCGCTGCAGAGAAGGAAAGATTATACCCATGGATTATAGCAGAGAATTCTTCATAATACTTACGTGTGCCTGCAGGAATGTCTCGGAGAGCAGGCCCTGAATCATTTGAGCGAATCCTGAGCGTACCATGGGTAGGAATACGCCAGACACTAGCACATGATCACCTGGTTGGGCCAGTCGCGTCACCTCACCGCGGCACAACACCGTCATGCTGCGTGGTATGTGGCCCACTGGCACTTGGTCGCTATGCTCCTGCATTTTCAGCTCCTGGAACTTGACGAACTTGGAGCCGCGCGTCTGTAAATACAAACGGCCGCCAGCCTTGTTCACTCGGCAATCATCCGAAGGGCAACTTTGAACGGGTATGAACGACAGCGAGTTCACTGGCTGATACGTCTCCGAGCCGCAGCGGTCACAAGTGTATGTGGCCACCACCATCATGGGCTTCACTTCGGTAGAGCGGGTCACAATACCGCGCACGGTAACCAGTTTGCCAATCTGCTGTGCCTTGACCTCGCGTATGGAGTGCGCCTTCTCTGTGGAGAGCGGTTTGAAGCTCACCTCGCTGCAAAGTACAGTTATTCATTAGATTCACCAGTTGCCACACTACTACTGCTTTACTTACAATCGTTTCATCAGCTCTGGCGGGAAGGCATTGCGTTCGTCACGCTGCTCCAGCGGATTGCGCGTGCGCGCCTCCATCATGAGGCGGTGCTCGATGTACACATCCAGAGCGTCTTTGGCGTGCACCTCTTGCTGCTTGTAGCTGGGCAGCAGCTCGGCAATCACATCGCTGAAAATGGCCGAGTAGCGTCGGCAGTTTTCGATCACAGCCTCCGCAAGACTTTCATTGAACTCGGACAAATGATCCAGGTCGATGGTGATAAGCACTTGCTCCCGATGTGCTAGCTTCACCAATTGTGATCCATAAACAAATTCCTTTTTGCCATCATCGTCATATTTGCAGAACTCGGCCAGAAATGTTTTGATCGACTCTAAATATTACGCCAATTAGCACTTTTCTATTTGTTGCAATTTGTTAATTTGTTACCTCTGTCTTGTGCATAGTCACGCCGCGCCATTATTGTATATTTTTAACTAGTTTAATAATAAAGTAACACTTTGGCTGCTTGCTGCTGAATGCAGTGAAAATAAAATAAAATTTCGCGTCACGCCAGCCGGCTGTGTCTGCGTTATGCTAAAAGCGCGCTTTTTTCCGATAATGTCGATAGCAGCGATAACCCATTTATACTTGGCATGCACAGGGTTGCGATTATCGATAGCGATATTCAGCCCTAATTATTCCCTATCTCTTCAACGGGTTGGCAGCACCTTAAGTTCGTTCTCGCATACTAGTTCCAGTCTGGCAACGCTGCAACATTTGCGCGAAAAATTAATTGGCGCGAATTTGAATTTGAATTTCAAATGTAGACGTTTATTGACTTTTAAATTAAATATTACAAAAGTATTCTATAAATTGCATTTGCTCAATACTCATAGCATTCGTTTATCTCACGTAGTCAATAAATATTTGGACTTCTTTTGTTTTGTTACATAATTATTTATTGGTTTTTAGGCGTCTAAAAAGTAGTACATTTAATTTTTTGTGCACATTTTTGTTGCATTGGTTATCTCTCTTCGAATAGATTTACAAAGATGTTTTTAGCACATTGCATTTGTTGTTGTTGTTGTTGTGGTTGCGGTATACATAAGTTACAGTATAATATGTTGTGTTTACGTTTAACTTAAATATTATTAATCACATGCAATAGTTAAATAATAAAAATAATAATTATACATAGTTTAACATACACAATAATTTTGGGACCGCACAGTTGTCATTGAGTTCGATTCAATATTATTTAATAATTGTAGTTCTGATTGCGGTCGTTAGTCGTCATATACTCGTATATATAAGTGTATATATAAGTAGATCAATTTGTTGTGTGTTATTATCATTTGTTAATTGGCTACTAACTAAATTTCATGTTCTCATTAAACCTTCTTCGCTTTTTACACAGTTACACGCTAAATTGTTACACTTTACGCGCTAATATATATGTTTGCTTATTTTTCCTTTTGTATATGTAGTATTTCCAATGTTTGCTTAATCTTGTATGTATTTTTAGAAATTTGTTTATCTTAATGCTTTTGTTAATAATTAATTATGTGTAATTCTAAATGTATTTTTAATTTTTAGAGTGTTTTACGCATTTCGCAACACGAAAAGTATTTCAATTTGTGTGTGTGTGTGTTTGTTTGTTTGTGATTTAGTTAGTTACTAAGTTTTCTAAGTTCATAAACAACTATATAGCATTTGCATAAAAGTTTTAAGTTTACGGTTTTTTTTTTTCAAGAGGCATTTGGCTTGATCAGAATCAAAACTGAATATCGAATACAAGCTCAGTTCTCATCTTTTTCGACCAACTTATCGATTAACAAAACGATCAAGATGATCAGTAGTATTTAACGCATTTCCAGTGCTGAATTTCGATGTTTCATCATCATTATGATTACAATTAAAACTTGAATGCATTTTATGACATAACCTCAAACTGTTTTGTTCGTATTCCTGTTTTGCTTTCATTAAATATATATTTAATATTAATTTAAATAATGCTACATATTAGATGTATCAATAATATCTATAAGATGTACATAAGTGTATATACGATTTATAGATTTCCATCGTTCCATGCGTATAAAGCTGTAAGTCTTCTAGTTTTTCCCAAAAAGTGCATTAACTCAACTTAATTCCATTTATATGCATTCTGTTCTGAGCTCTCAAATATTGACAACAATCATTTTCGCTTACTTTTGTTTCTTTTCCCTTTGTTAATAACATTCACTGCACTTCAGCTAACATATTTAAATTCATCTTTTTATATTACGTATTTCATTGTGTGTCGATCTTCTCTCAACTGAGCCATAACAGCAACTATTTGTATACTCTTTATGAGTAACTCGTGTGTTTCGTTTGTTTGTTTTTTTTTTTACACCAAAAAGGAACAATTCGCTTTGAACATTGAGCTTGATAATATTACTGCACTGTATGCTATTAGTATATGTATGTATGCTTGTATATAGTATGTATGTATATATGATTTGAAGAACATGCATCTGAACAAACTGCACTCACTAAATATCAATTGCTGAGAGGTTGAGCCTATTTTTGTTTTCCTATTTAGATTATTGTTGCGTTTTTTTGTTTTCTTATTTGTTTTTAGCTTATGCAAAACCTCCAACACATTTATATGGCACAAAAGTCTAGTTGGATTTCTGCGTTGAGGTTCGCAGCGAGCTCGCTGCAAGAGTTGCCAGAGTTGGGAAAGCTAGAAGAGGTGGCAACGCCAAAGCCGAACAGAGAGACGTTGCGCATCTCTGTTAAATTGCTGTTGTTGTTGTTGTTGAGTTGTTGTGTTCTTCGTTCTACGGTTGATTGCAAACTGTTTTGTTGATTGCGCTTAGTCGCTACTAAAGTAATTTTAACAACTTAAAATTAAACAAATAATAATCATAATTACTCAATTAATTGTCATTGCGTCGAACTTGGTGCGCGCGTACAATTTGCGTTCTGTTGCTTGGGGCTTCGGGGCTGGGGGCTGCTACTGCCGGTATTTTATATATAGTTATGTATATAGGTAGTAAGTATATTATGTATTTTCTTTTTGGGGATTTGGGTGCTGCTGCCGTTACTGCTGCTGCTCTGCTTTAACTACAACTACTGTAGAGTGTGACTAGCGTAAGGAGTAGCCATGTCGCCGTAACCGTAAGCGCACTGGACGCGCTTCTTTCTATTTCATTGGTCTGATCGTTGTTGTTGGTGATGGCCGTGGTACCAGTTGGATCAACGAACGTTGTGGGACCTAGCGTAAAGGTAAATGGTATATTATAACACAAGTTGACATATTAAACTTCATTTGAATCTCACCATCGCCAGAGCCATCACCGGAACCATGAAAACTGCCGTACTCCTCGTCGTCATCGTTGATCTGAGCACCGCCTCCGCCGGAGGCCTCATGGCCCATGTCACTCTGTATGTCATGCATTTGCGCAGTTATCACAGGCGTCTGCAGAGGATCGAGAACTGTAGTACTGTTACTATATAACAATTGGTTTCTACTACTTACCGATACGCCAATGCTCTTGCGAATCTTGATGAGTTTGTCCACCTGCTCGTTGAGCTTGGTGAGCTGGGACTGATTCTCCCATGGCACCTCTGGATTGTAGCGCTGTGTGTCTGTGCCCGGTGTCATCAACAGCTGTGTGTAGTCCCCGACGCGGTCTCCGGTCCAGCAGAGATGATCATCCCTCTGCGTGTAATCCTCATCACAGTAGCTGAAGCAAAAAGAGTCATTCGATAAAGTCATGTGTGTTGTGGAGCTGAAAGTCAGTCTCATTCGGAAGCTCTGCCAGAATTTTTATTTATAAAAAAAAGCCATAATTCAGGAGAACAAAAACAACTACAAGGCGAAAAAATGTTCAAGGAAATTGTTATGTGGGTGCATGATAATGCGCGCAACTTCTTCCTAATGCGTCCCGGAACAGTGGCGCGTGGGGTGAGTATTCTGCCTCAGAGGTGCATTGAATTGTGGTTTATATCTTTGTCTTTTTATAGAGTGCCTGCCGTCCGATTGTCAAGAACAGCATTTGGGCCAATATCATATTCTTTATAGCCATATTCACACCGCTCTACGTGTGCCTGCTGAAGGATGTCTTCGGGCTACTGCGCGACTTTAACAGAAAGATAGGCAAGGAGTAGTACTAGTAACGATATCGGCGGAGATCAGTCTGTTATGTCAACTTAAATACAGTTACGTTTTGTCTTTTGGCCATGTTAACTTACTTGTAAACAATATTGGTGTAGAACTCCTTGGACTTCTCGATGGTCGAGAGGAAGTGCAGTATGCCAGCGTCTGGCGGCGTCGACCACTTGACGCTGTTGTGCTGCTGCAGCGGGTGCGCCTCCTCGGCGGTCAGCGAGGGCAACAGATTGGGCGTGCCGCAGGTCTTCTTCACCTGTAACAGAGCAATAAGAGACGAAACGTTTAGCCATGTGCATGATGAGCTGCAGTTTGTAAGCGCTTCCTCCTCCATCCTTAACTATTTCCTGTGCCCCCACGCTAATCGCCGGCACTCATGCCACGTGCGGCTCCCGAGAGCTCGTGCCGCGTCTTGTGGCACGTCGCGTTGCATGTAAATTACCAGCTTGTAGCAGCAGCAGCAGCAACTGCATTAATGCAGCTAATTAAATATGTTTTTAAATCCATTTTGGCATTCCAATTACAGAGCGGACGCGAAGCAACCGTAAGCTGCAACAACTCTAATTAAATCTCGAAACAGTTTGCAAAAACCTAAGCAGTCGGCGATCAAACTGGTTGGCTGAGCACTCAACTCAAGGCTGGCCATTAAATTAATTTAAAATGTTCATAAATTAAGCTGCAATTATAGTCTCAACGTCCTTGTTCATTGGGTAAGAGGAAATGCTTTTGAAAATTCCCGATCCTCGAACTAATACTCTACCCACCTTCTTCTCCAGCTCTGGTCCATTCTCCATGGCTCGCATGATGGCCTCAGATAGCTTGGTGTCCAACTGCTTGATGGTGGTCATGATGCCGCTATCCGAGCGAATGTGCGTGGCCACCAGATTGTCCAAAGCCTCCACGACGCTGGACCAGGGGCTGTCCAGAAGCCCCGAGTACTGAGCCGTGCAGCCGCTGTAAAGAGATGTTTATTAGCAAATTGGAATGGATTACTACTTTCCCCTCTTCACTTACCGCATCACATTCATGCAGTAGCCGTAGCAGATCTTGGGCCTGCTGTGCTCCGAGTGTCCATTGCAATTGGGGCAGTAGTGCATCTTGAGCAGATGCAGCTTGCACGTGTCCGTCAGCTGCTTACTGTACAGACTATCCGTTTCACTGAGCACCTCGGCACTCTGGAGCAGGGCATTCATAAAGACATTGGACATGTGCACGCTCTGCAGCAGGCTCGCCTGAATCTCCTTGGGTATCTGGCCAAATGGCTGCAGATCATCATAGTTGTGCTTCAGGCAATTGATGTAGTCCTCGTGCAGCTCGCCATAGTTCTCCTTGGTCAAGTGCACGGCCTGGTGGTAGGCAACGGGGAAGAGTTGCTCGAAGAACTTGTGCAGCGCATCCTCCAGACTGCTCTGGCTATTCAGTATGCCATTGCCCTGGCCATTGCTGTAGTTGGAGGTGTACTTCAAGTGGCTGGAGATGGGAGATGGGAGAAGGAGGAGGCTTAGTTTATGGCCGACTGGCAGTTATTTCGCTACATACTTTATGATTTCCGTGTAGAGCTGATGTATCAGCTTGCGGGACAGCGGCACCATGCGCCTGTACACCTTGGAGAAGACGCTCAACGTTTTGTTCTCCGACTGCTCGGCCAGCTCCAGCACGTGACCTGCAAATACAGCAGACCGGGAAGAGAAAGAGAGTAAACTTATTAGTATTGTTTGCACACTGCAATTTAATCACGCTCACGCTCTCTATTCGTGCCTTCCCAGCCTCCCTTGCCCCCTCCCCTCCCTCTGTGGCTAAAGTTTGTCTTGCTGCTGCTGGGATTTGGCTGAGCCAGAGCAGAAGTCGAGGCTAAATGGCATGTCTGGGATTTGTTAGCAAGTTTAGCTGTGCTTTTAGCTAATTAAATCAAATTTATAGACAAATCAAAGTATAACTACATGCTCAACTGTACTTGTTATGGTTATTGCCATATACTTATTGCCATTGCTCTGCTTCTGCTTCCACTTCTGCTATCAATCCACGCCTCATCAATCCAAGCTGCTGCTGCTAATACCCAAATCAACCTGAGCATGCTAATCATGGAGTGCCTTCGCTTTTTGCAACCACATCAAATGCCATCTGTCAAAGTGTCAGTGAAATTTCAGCTTGGAGAGATATATTGATGTGGCATCGATACCATCGACAGAGAGACAGACAGACGGACGGACAAACACTTGCAACAAATCGCAAACTCACAAAATTGTGCGCTGTCATTATCGCAGCTAATACGACGATTACAAATGCCGCAGTCGATTGTCAATTTAGCAATCTGCTTGCATACACTGAGTGAAAATGTATACATAGTAAAAATGAAGTAGTTACAATTTGATGCCAGTATCTAGTATCGATCATTGATTAGGCAGAGATTCATTTACACCAAGTTGAATTAAGATAAATATAAGAATATTTTATGGAACTATTTTAAAAGAAAAGAAATATTTTTGTATTAATTTAAGCTATAATTTAATGTATATATTGTAAATATTATTATTGAAATTGTAAATAAAGAATATTTTATAGAACCTTACCGAAAAATCTGAAGAAAAAAGAGAATAATTTATATATACATTTTATATTCTATAATTTAAACTAATATACAATGGATATTATTATTCAAATTGTATATTTCTTTCTACCTTATTGATATTTAATGTGTGCAGTGTATAGACACACACACACACACCTCTATCTATCTGTCTGTCTGTCAATTTAACTTTGCCAAAGCGTGGCATAAAATTCTAAATTGCAATCTGTTGTTCGGCCAAAGTTTCGGCTTTCAAATAAAAGTGTCAATCTTTTTGTTAATTGGCAAAAGACAACAACAACACAAACACACAATCACACACAGCACACACACAGTCTGTCACAACTGTGTTTTTTTCTTGCTGTTTTTTAACACTCATCGCTAGACGCTCTCATGTTGTTGCTGTGCCTGAAGCATTTCCGTTCTCAGCCTTGGGCTCTTTTATTTTGGGCTTGGCTTGGTCGCTGTCTCCGCTGCCTTTTTATCGGCTAATGGCCTTTGATGCGTCAGAGTTTACCCCTTTTTAATTAGCTTGCTTGCGATTTCCACGTTTAATAAGCCGCAACATATTTGACCAGCTAATCATAGTAGTAGTAGTAGTAGATATAGATAAGCAGCCGACTCGCTTAGAGGCAATTACAACAGCGAGAGTTAATCAATTGTGCTCTATAATAATTACATTGTTATGTTGCAATTAATTATGTACAGTGCCTGCCACACGTATGCACACCAGGCAGCGGAAGTGAGTCCCCCCCACTGCTCGCACACTTCCTCCCATTGCATAGAATTGGCGGATGTATTTAATAATTAACATTGCAGCCAGCAGCGCGTTGATATTCACACATCACTGTAGTGGTAATCACAAGACTTATTGTCAACACTGTAATTGAGCGGGGGAGGGGGCAGAGTGGTGTGCTAACAAGCTGTCCTGCCAATAGAGTGTGACTCAGACAGTTGGAAAACCACAGAAGCCAACTCACTGAGTCTGAGTCTGTGTCTGAGTCTGTCTCTGGTTAGAACTGTCGCATGCAGCACACTCTGACTCTGCCTCTGCCTCGAAATATGTGTTAAGGCTGAGCATTATCAAGTTACGCTGCAGTTGGCATAAACTTGACTCAGTTTTCTTACCAAAATTGTGCTCAACTCACCACAGTTGGCTTTCAGTTTAAACTATAAACTCAGCCAGAGCAAATAGCATGGCTTAAAGGCGCACAACGCTGCGTATGCTTAATATTATTGCAGTTGCTGGCTTGCCTGCTTAATATAGGCAATTAAGTGTGGGGTTGCCGGAGCTAACCTCAGGCCATACGCCCACACACACTCACTATACACTCACTATAACTCGCATATGAATACAAATGAACTACATATGAGCATACGAGTTTACATTTCACCTGAGGGCAGACTCGAGACCAGAAGAGTGGCAATAATGA
This sequence comes from Liodrosophila aerea, assembly GCA_035045005.1. Classification (NCBI taxonomy): domain Eukaryota; kingdom Metazoa; phylum Arthropoda; class Insecta; order Diptera; family Drosophilidae; genus Liodrosophila; species Liodrosophila aerea. The sequence continues at coordinate 581,161 of JAWNNL010001293.1, forward strand.
GCAGAACTCTCTGGAAGTGTGTGTGTGTGTGTGTGTTGTGCACAACTAATTGCAATTTGTGTGTGTGTGTGTGCGCCGTACACAATTAATATAGCAGTTGCTTTTACTATAGTCAAGACTAGGCACAAATGGCAGAACATGAAAATTTCATTAGAGCAAAGGTTTTTGCACTTTGTCGCAGTCGTCGTCACTTTGGCTACAGTTAAATTGAATTGGACAAACGTGTGGTCCACAGTTCGAGTAGGCAGAGGAGGAGTGCTGGCCAGTGACCAAACCAAGCCCACGCCAGGGCCGCAGATCTCAGCTCAAAAGTTAAAAGTACTCAAACGCACAAATATCAGCGCTAGGCTTCAATGCTTTCATTACTTCATTAGACGTCAGGAGTGGGATTAGCAAATGGTATAGCAAAAGGGGAGGGGTGAAGTGGGGGGAAACTAGCATTCATATCCGTACAACAGACGGACCGGTTCGGTTCGCTTGCTGCCTCAGGCCCAGCCCCAAAACGGAGCAGCACTTGGACTTCACTCTGGCAGATGCGACTGAGCGCGTTTCGCAGTTAGCGGCGTTTTTTTTCCTCTCCTCTCTTCTGTATTTTGTTTTTGTTTCCCACGCCAAGGCAAATATGTATATGTATGTAGTGTGTAGTGTGTATGCAGGGACAGCCCACAGGTTTAGTTTTATTTTCTTTGCCTTTTTTTAGCATTCTTTTTAGCATTTTTCTCTGCTGCTGTTGTTGTTGTTGTTAGCTGCCTGTGCGGATATTACAATTTTAGTATCTGCCGCTTTTTTATTTGCATTTTATATGCATGTATTTCTTGATTTGCCTAGCTCCCCTCCCCACTCTCCCCACTCTCTCTGCCTGCTGCGTTCTACTTCAGCTTCCTAGCCACGTTTACGAGTAGTTTGCAGTTGTTTCTAGCAAGAAGCCTGCACACTGGTCTCCCTCATGGCATTCAGGTGTCTGGGCAAGTGTCTCCCCAGTATTTTGTTTTCTTTTTTACTTTGATTGAGCGAATTTAAGGTGGAGCTAGGCATAATTATGGTATGCGTTCTTCACTATCTGCTCGCATGATAATTGCTGTTATCTGCAGCGGGCACACACTCGTCCCACTGTGCTGGGGAGCAGCACACTTTAAGTGCTTGGCATTGTAACTAGCTATCTGGCTGGCTGGCTGGCTGTGTGGCAAGCTCTGACTCTGACTCTGGCTGTGGCAGGCAGGCGTGCCAGCTCGGGCACGCCCCTGCAGATGCAGGCAACGACTTGGGCCACTCCAACAGCTGTGCGTCAAGTGGGGGAGGGGGTAGCTGTGCAGCTTCAGGTCCTCTTCTTTTTGCACAATGTCAAAGTAATTGAATGACTTTTCCCCCTCCACATTTCCATCTTCATCATATTGAAGTGCTTGAGCCCATATGCAGCCACTGTGGCCAGCTGTAGCTAGCCTTAACCCCACCACCACCCCACACCTGTGCGCACTCTTAACCCTACACTGTCTCTAATTAAAAGCAGCGACTAATTATAATGTTTATTCAGTCGACAGTCACACGCACAGTGGGCTGTCCAGCGGTTGGGCCAGACAAAATGGCTCCGTTGAAACCGATTCCGATATCGAAACCGAAACCTGTTGCGCAGTTCGTTTGCTTTGCATTAATTTGTCTGATATTTAATATGCGTATTTATAATAATTAGCGTGTTTTTTATTTCTGTGCAGCTAAACAATAAATTTGGCAACAGCCGAATCTCAGTCAGAAACTGTAGCTGCACTGTCAAGGTCTCGATTTGAATTTAGATTCAATTTTAAATTAACAAAATCCCAGCTATAATAAAAACAAGTTTGCAAACGGAATTGCTGGCTCGGCAAAAGCCATCAAAACATAGCTCAAATAACTTGAAAAATTTGTCAAGAATTTAAGAGTATAAAAAACAATGACAAGAAGTGCAGTTAGTATGGGCTGCACTGATAAAAATAATGGAAAACTTGAAGAAAGCTTGACAGCAATTTTCAATAATAATCTAGATAATCTAAAATACCGAAAATTCTGTAGATAAGTTTGGAAAATCTTCTTCTTATTGTATGCTCGATAAAAAGTATGTTATATAGAAGGCTATTATAAAATATTAAATAGCTTAATGTGTATATTTTAAATTATATATGTTGCTTAATATTCTAATTCCAAGATGGCATATTAAAGAATAATATAAAATAATAAATAGATTAATATATGTATGTATATATTGTGAGAGGCAAAATAACACGATGTTATTAGGTTCGATGTACAATCAAGACTGCTCGTGCAGAATGTTTATTAACAGAATGTGTACTTTAACAGAGTCTTTACAGTGGTTATACCGAATCAGTTGAGTGTGACCAACCTAGTATTAGTGGAAATGCACGCAAGTAGTATGCTTTGTTAGAGTTATTATCTAGCTGTCCTGCTACAATATTTTATATCATATATTTTGCTTGATATTCCAATTTCAAGCTGGCAAAGAGATTTCTCTACTTTCATACCTTAAGCCAAGATTGTATCTTACATTCAGCTCCTTCTTTCTATCAGTGTACTGATAACTACACTAGCCAACAGCTACAGTTTGTGACAAGCCAAACAAAAGCAGTTAACAAACGATGACGGCCAGTGAACACTTTGAGTGCAGAGACTATAACAGTCAAGTGGATGTTGCGACTTATGAAAGTGCACGCACACAGGCCAGACCAGACCAGGCCATGGCTGGTATTTGGCCAAAATAAAGTATAATATATATATATTTTTTAGCACACTTTTTACCACTTTTCTGTTGGCATTTTCTTGGGGCCAAAGGGCCCAAAAAGTTGCACGCCAAACTGGCTGATCAGTAAGTCAGCATTTGGCAAGGAAACTTTTATGCAGGCGCACGCCCATTTAGACTGGGAGTAGAGGAACGCATTAAGCGCAGAGTGGAGCTGCAGCATGTGGCAGTGGCGAGTGGCAAGTGCAGGGGGCGCATAATACGTAAGCTGCGAAACGTGTTTACACACGCAAATACTTGCTTAAAAATAATACGGGACATGCATTCGAACAAAGCAGCAGCAGCACAACAGCAACAACAATGAAACACACTACACACACACACTCAGGAAACGGAAAGTCAGCTGCAGGCGGAAGAGGCATAAAGGGCAAACGGAGCTTGAGCTGCATATGCCGCAGCCTCTCGATACGATTACTGCTGCTGCTGCTGCTGCCGTGGCACTAAATAGAAATGTGCATTTATTTTTCCATACAATAATATTTTATGCGTAAGAGCCAAGACAGAGCAAAGCAGCGTGGAACATGTGTAAGTACAGGGCGAGAGAGAAATGCATAAAATTTTATTGTTGCGCATTTCGTAAAGAGACTTTTTGCGGGCACACGCATTACGCATACGCACGGTTGTACCAACTGGCACGAGTTGAATCAATTTTTATGCGAGCACAGGCCAAGGAGAACCCTTTCACACCACGGCAAGACAGTTATAAAACTGAGTTGTAAACCCCGGCATACATTTGATATGTTTACCCCTCTCATTTGTTATGCCACATGCAATTAAATATACATGTGCCATAAAAAATGCTAAATACCTCCGAGAAAGTCGCACAAAAAGTGTGCAAAAGTTATTCATTCACAAACGCACGTGCTCAATTCTTTTATATTTGTTTTAATAGTACTTTGTTTGTGCCATAAACAACAATAAATTTGCCCTCTCGTATAGATTTATTTATTGTACATTGTTTCATTGCATTGCCTGTACAAATATTAAGCTAAATGATTCCGCTGATTGCATATTAATTTTGTGTTTTTTGTGTGATTTGTTTATGGCAAGTGACATCATCAGCCAAATGCCAAGTGAATTTTAATTAGAGAGCTGCAATTGGTTCTAGAAGAATGATGGAGGGAAGGGCAGCGATTTGGATGGAAGAGAAATGAGCCATGCTAATTAGAGATTTGATTTTAATAAGCAAATAAAAAATGCGAGTTGAAATATTCCAATTAGATTCCATTTTGCATGTGATGCAATTATATGGAGTGTTTGCATTATACTATGTTTATTTATCCCACCTAATATTAATTCTATTTAAGCTGGATTCAATGCTTTGCTTTATCGAAATGCATAAACAATTTCACTTCAATTCGAAGAGGCAACATCAGCGGCGTCTCCCTGGCAAATATTGAAATTTTCAATGCGGCGCCCAGTTCCAAGAACTGCAGCTGGCGGGAGAACAACAATAACAAAGAATAACAATAATAATATCGAGAACAGCTCCCCAAGCGGAGCTGGGCACGCCTTAAAGCGAGATTTACAACGTGTACAACAGACGGACGGACGGACAGATGGACGGAGCATTTGCAGTTTTGCGCATTGAGAATATTTTGTGCTGTTGTCCCTAAAACGTGACCCAAACAAACTTTTGCAAAATTGTCTAAAAGGCGATGAGCAACAACAACAAGAGTAACAACAATGCAAAGAGGCAACAGCAACAATATTTAATGTCTTTTTAATTAGATGCAGACACTTTGTTGCATTCTAAACAGCGCGCAACGGATATGGATATGGATTGCTATCTGTATGCGGCTGAGGAAATGTATCTGTATCTGTATCTGTATCACAATGTATGCGTGTGGTTGTATGTGTAGTTATGTCTCTGTATGTGGAACTATAAATGAATCTCTTATTGTGATTGTATCTGTATCTAAATATGTTTCTTTCTCTCTATTGGTATCTGTAAAGTTGATTCTGCTTTAAACTAAATTCTACATTTGTAGTTTGTATCTCTATCTGTATAAATTTATCTGTATCTGTATCTCCCTCTGTATCTGTATCTCTGTCAGCCAGCCGCTTTGATCTGCATACAAATGCAAATTCACAAATCAATTTCGCGTTTCAAGTTTAATTTCGTGAAATTCACTTGGCGAGCTTAAAAGTTATCATCATAATTTTGAAGCGGCCCACGCTCACATTTGCATATTATAAATAATTTATTGCCACGAAAATATAGTCTGTATAGTCGGTTTGGATGTATATTTTCGCTATCGCTTCACAAAAATAACAAAATTTTGAACTCTGCATCACGCCGGCTCTCTGACTAATCGACTCACTGGTTGACTGGTTGACTTTCCATCTCATTTGCATAAAAGCGTTCGCCATTTGCCTACTGCATACCTTCTCCATTCTCCGTTCTCCGTTCTCCACTCTACGCTGAACACTTTCAATTCAATTGCAATTCTAGATTCATACTCACTCTGAAATTGGCTGGCTGTGGTCTCTAGAATGCCACGGAGGCTGCTGGTATGGTGGTGCAGCAGCTGCTCAAACTTTCCCGATGCCTTGTGGCTCAGTTCCATTTCGGTGGCATTGTTGCAGCAGTTGCCGCTGCAAATAGCGCCTGTAAAGAGATTGAAAACAGAACAAATGATTAGCTTAACGAAAGTACACTTAAAAGTCTGGCAACGCTGTGACTGTTATCGATATCGATAACGTTTCATTTCAAATTTGAAGCTATACTTTATCAACTCTTCTCAATCCTTCTTTTCTATACTTGAGAGACTGTAAAAATCTTCACTTAAAAGTCTGGCAACGCTGTGCGCAGTGTAAACAAGCTGCGACTGTTATCGATATCGATAACGCATCATTTCAAATTTGGAGCTATACTTTATCAAGTCTGCTCAATCCTTCTTTTCTATACTTGAGACTGTCAAATCTCTTCCGTCATGCTGTGTTCAAATCATCTTTAAATTCTTATTTGCTTTATATGAGCGTGTGGGCGGGGTCTCATTTAATTGTTTATGGCTCCACAGCTTTTGTGCTCCAATGTTGTTTGGCGGCGCCACCCAGCGCGTCGCAATGCTGCGCGTGGGTTTCGCTGCTCATTTATATACAATACATAAAATACTTAATTATTTTTTGTCTTTAGTTTTTTTTCCTTTAAAATTCATTGCTGTCGTTGCGCTCAAACTACTTTAATGTCTTTTATCGTAGCCGGGCGTGTTAATAACTTTTAAATTGCTTGTAATTGCAAATTTGTGAGTCCGTTTCCATTTTTCTCTTTTTGCCCATACAAAACTGGAGACACTTTGGCTTCCGTCTGCGCCGTTGTCGCTGCTGTTATTATTGTTGTTTTGGGTTATAAATTAAGCGGACTATAAAACTCACAGCGTGTTACAAATGGTTTGTAATTTTCACTCTGATCGTTCGCATTTGATACAAAATTGGTTAAATACAGATCCATTTGTGATTAACAGCATTTTAATCCGCCTACAGCTGCACCCTATCAAGCTTATTATTTGCTGTTGACTTTCTACAGCAATAATTGTCAATTGAAGTGGAATTTAATTAAAAATCTTTGCATATAAATTGAGTATTATTAAAGTTTATATTATTTACTTTAATATGTTATATCAATTCGTATTATATTCCTATTTTAACTCGTCTGCTCTTTAACTATGCCTCCCTCAACAGGTTGTGCTAGCAGTGCTGCCAGACCGCTCCACTTCCGCCTCTCTTGCGCTCTCTCACTGCTTTAATTGCTTTGCTTGTTACAACAACAACAACAGCAACAGGGAGAGCGCTATAAATTTATGGCGTACAAATGTTTGTGTTAATAGTTGCTGCCGCTGCTGTCGCCATCTAGCGAGTAGATGCGACAATTGATTCGAGGCAGATAACATACAGAGCTACAAGGGGTGGGGGAGTGTGTGCTGCCGGCGTGGGCTGCTGTCACGCATTTCACGACAACTGCAGCAACAACAACAGGCTTCGACTTATATGGAGATTGTTCGTCTTTCATGTGTGTGTGTGTGTGTGTTTTGCCTATTTTGTCTTTATAGTTTATAATTTAAATTAATAGCTTTTACATGACGTTTATGTCTGCGCGCTGCACCTACATATATATGCCTGTGTGTGTGTGTGTGTGTGTGTTTCTATTGCCCCGATTAGCTGGCCATATGTTGCAGCCATAAAATTAGCAAACGAAATGAGTTTGACAAAACTGTAAACAGACGCAACAGCAACAACAACAACAATCCAATTCATCAGTTGCTATTTTTAAGCTAAGGCAGCTACTGCAGAGAAGCTACATTAAATATCAATAGTTTGTGGCTAAAGTTAATGCACACTAGCTGCCACAATTGTCAAGTGGTCTGAGGGGGGGTGAGGTGGTCTGGAGAAAAGCAACTGATACTTGACGGCGCCGCCGTGCAGCCCTGACACATATTTGCCATGTCATGCATTCGCAAATACAACAAATGAAATGGAAAATTGAAAATAGCAAATGGCGTGACACACAAGTGCAAATACATGCATATATAACTCACAACCAAGGCCAAACAATTTCAGCGAAATAAATATCTAAAGCTAAAGTTGATAATGCTGTGAAGCAACATTAATTTATATTTGACTCTAAGCCCAAACGACGTAAAAGCAATTGACAATTTTTTATATATTATTCTGTAATAAATTTTAATAGTATAAATAAATTTTAATAAGATAGAAATGTTAAAAATAACAATTTTAACTATCACATCTATCTGGCAACACTGTTTAACAGCGCCAAATGAGGTGGTACTTATGTAAAGACACTAATGTTAACATAACGTAACACATTCTTATGAGGCAGCTTTGTTAAGACGCTTATGTTAACATATGTAGCATAACAGATTCTTATGGGGTAGTTATGTTAAGGCGCCTATGTTAACATAACACGACAGATTCTTATGTATTTCTTTAGTTCTTCCTTCTATTACGACTTTAAAATACTGAGAAAAAATTTTAAAAAAATAAGCACTATCATTTGATCAGCCATACACATAACTACATTAATTGGCCACTGTTTAAGGCATCAGTCATTAAAATTGCTGCAGCGACAGCAAAATTAGAACATTTTCAAGTTAGACATGACAGCTGTCAAAGAACTGAGTTACAGCCTTTAATTAAGTAATATTTAATTACATATTAATAATAATTTCTGACGTGTTTATGCATTTGCCGCACATAAATCAGCCAAAACGTTTAGTAAATCATCTCATAGTTCGCATTGCCAACCATTTGCTACGATGTGTTGCCAAAGGCAAATGGCAGTTGGCCAGCTACTAGTTTGTGCTGTCAGAAGTCTGGCGTCAGCTAGTCTGGTCGTTAAAAAATAAAGTTTAAGAAATGTGGCTACTTCCGCTAGGGACGCCTGCACGGCTGGCAACACCGACAGTGGCAACAAACAGTGGCAGCACTGGCATATCTACTATCAGTGGCAGTGGCAACCCAGCAACAACTTTTGCTCTATGGTTCATTGCTTTTGTTCAGCTCAAGAGCTAGCACACACAGCTCAAGCAGCTGAAATTCAATTGAATTGCTGCAACGTGACACACACACACTCCCACACACACACACATACACACACAGTTGCTGTGGCCCAGAAATGTATGCTATGGCTGAGGCATTTTTGAGGCTGGGTGTAAAAAATGCAAATCTCATGCATGGCCAAAAACTGTGCCTGCCAAAAATACCAAAGTGAGCTGAGCTAAACAGAACTGAGCTGAGCAGAGCTGAGCTGAGCCTGGCCGTGACCGCAAGGCAATTGTGGGCGTGGCACGCCTACACACTCGAAAGGCTTTTATGCAGTTTCCCTTTTTTGTATAGCTGCTGCTGTAGTAGCAACTGTTGTTGCTATAGCTGTAGTTGCAACTGCTGCTGCTGCTGTCTATTTTCGTCTCTTGTTTTGCCGTCTGTCACCGCAACAGCAGCAGCAACAGCAACAGCAGCAGCAGCAGCAGGCGACGTGTGCGAATTTGTTTACTGTAATTGTCTTCAGGCATGACAGCAGCAGAGAGAGTGGACAGAGGGGGGGACAGGCAGTAGGCAGTAGGCAGTAGGCTGTTGACTATGTTGACTAGTCTAGGCCACACTCACACACACACACACTTGCTCTAATACTTGTAACGAAAACTCGCTGTCGACTTTGCCATTATCAGACTTGGCGCTGGGCCAGGCAAACGCTGCTCTGCTACACATACTGCATATACCCCATGTATACCTTGACATCGTTTTGGGCTTGTCCTTCACCTCTTCGCTCCACTCTATATGCGTTTTCAATTTTGCGAATATGTATTCACTGTAAATGTGCTGAAAATCTGTAAAATCTCTGTGCAGAATGCCGTCAGAATGTCGACAAAGTTTTTACAGCTTCTAATTAGAGCAAAAATGCTTAGCAAGTGCAAAACTTTGGTAGTGGCTAAAAACAGCACATAAGTTGCAATTGCAATTATGAGAATTACTGAAATCACTGAGACAGAGACACACACTCACACACACTCTTTCCCCAACAGTGTTTGATTGTTTCAACTGTCTCTGGTCTTAAGGAAAATCCAACACTAGTTCTATCATAAATATTTCAAAAATAAGAACATTTTTTGTACACAGTAATTTATGGCCTTGATTGAAAATCAATTTGTGTACACACATAAATATATAGTAGTGTATACACTCACACACAAACAGAGTTGAACTCTTGGAGCAGCTGACACTATCGTTAGACAAACAGGCCAGGCCAAGAAGTCAGCTATTGACTAGGGCCATAAATTAATGTAGAGAAAGGCAAAGAGCGAAAGGGAATGAGCACAACAAGAGAGACAGACAGTGAACTCGAGAGCTGTAAATTTATAATCACGTTGAACTACATACGTAGATACTATATATGCTCAACCAGCGATGGTACACAGGGGGAAAAGAAATCAAGTTTCAAAGGTTCTAGTCTTAGAGAAAAGAACTTCAATCTCTATACTGAAAAATATTAACATTTTCTTATATTTTCAGTAGTATTTTAGTTTACATATTTCTTATTTCAATTACTAATACTTTTGACTACTTTACTCCTCACTTACTTGAAGCAATTCCACTTTATTTTAAGACTGTTTTTACACTATATCAAACCCTCAACTAAAGCACAAAGAGTCTTACCTTACGACCTTCTTTTTCTCCCAGTGCAGCATAGTTCTTGCTGCACAAACAGAAACATCCGCTCAGCCAGAGCATAGGTACTCCGGGTCACTTCAACGGTTTACCACTCAGCTGCCCCCTCTCTTACCCCACCCTGCGCCACGCTGCCCGTTTAATAATTGTTATCAAAAATCGTTGACTACTTGTCAAACAGCAACAATTTGTGCTGCGGCCACAGCGATAACAATTAAGTCAACAAAAAAGCGGCAAAAAGAGAAGAGAAGAAGGAGTAAAACAAGAGTATGAGGCAGAAGAAAGTGTAAGACAAGCCAGAGGGAGAGTGGAGAAAGGGGGTGCAGTCGGGGGAATGTGGATTGGTTGTACACACTATCGATATGCTTGAACTGTTATACTTTTTATGGTTCGTTGATTTCTGTTATTATGACACGTTATAGCTGTAGTTGTTGCTGTTGCTGCTGCTGTTGTTGTTGCAGTTGTAGATCGTCATCAGTTGTGGCAGATCTTTCAACAAGTTTCAGTTCGTTGAACCCTTGCGCGGTTCTACTCTATTTAAACGTAATAACTAAGCCAGAAATTAACTAGCAATTACATGTATAGTAGTGGCTATGATATTTATAGAGACTGTGTGATATACTCTTCAATTTTGTGGTTTTTTATTTAAGTGAAATAAATAAATATGTTCACTATTTAAATATTTTAAAAATTTCCATTGATGCTATATACAGTTTAATAATAGATTTTACATTTTGTTGTCCATTTTAATTGTTAAGTAAAGCTGCAAATTAACTAGAAATTAACTAGCAATTATCGTAGTAGTGGCTATAATACCTATAGACACTTTTGGTTTAATCTATAATTTTGTGGTTTTTTATTTAAGTTAAATAAATAACTTTACCACTAATAATATTATTTTTAAAATTTCTATTTAATCTTTATATATAATATTTTTATATAATATTTAATATTTTGCTGTCCAGTTTAACTGTTAAGTAAAGTTGAAAAAAGTCTGCTTGCCGAGTGTAGTTGCTTTTAGTCTAGTGCTGCTCAAACTTTCGCCCTGCAGGAAGTGAATGCACTCACATACGTATTCATTTGCATTCGAATTCGCATTCACATTCGCATTCACTGATTTACATATTTATTTATTGTATTTTCAATTATTTGTTGTTTTGCATACGCTGAATGTTATATATTTGTTTATTTTCTGTTGCAGCTTCTCAGCTGCCACATCGCAGGGAAAATCCCAACAATTCAACTGATAAATTGTTAATGTGCGCATAAGTTTTCAATTTGTGTGGCAAATTCCGCGTGGCAAACTCACTCACACTCGCACACTCACACATGTGTCGCTTGCAACACGCGACGATGCTGCTGACATGGAAGCTTGGCAGTTGCTGGCGCCACGTCTGGCGTTGCATGCTGCAAATTTATTGCGACGACTGCAACAGCGGCAATCGCCTTGCCATTTATTTGCATTTGCACATTTGAATATAAGTTCTCATATATGTATATATATCTGTGTATAAACGTGCATACCTACATATGTAGCCACGCATGCACTTTGTGCTAATTTTGCAATGAAAATGTCAACTGAGATTATGCGAGCAGGCCGAGACAGAGAGACAGTCGGAGAGACAGTCGTAGACACAGGCAAAACGCTGGCAATAGTTTAGCCAAGACTTGCCACAAGTTGCATGCACTTTTTTGGGCACTTGCCGTTTGCCGCTTGCCACATGCCACACTTTGCCACTGATTGGCTTACATTGGCCAAGGCGCCAGGCAGACGCCTCTCCAAAAAAAATTAAACGAGTGAATAAAATATTTTGTCTGCATATTAAAAATTTTTAATTGAAAACTAGACGAAAAGACTAGAGTCGAGTGAACTAGAGAGCAAGGCAGAACTATATATATTTATAAGTATATATTACAATTAGAATATAGTATTATTTTCAGTTATATATTTAGTTAATATTCACTAAATGCAGTCGACAGACAGACGGAAAGGTCAAGAAGAAACTTGCTTAAGACAAGTAATAATAAAGTTAATAATAAGGATAAAAAAAATATATAAAAATGCAGTAGAAACTGTACAGATTGTGGGAAATGATTTCCCGGAAATCCAGACAGATCAAAATATTAATTTATATATAAAAGTCTTTGAATGAAACCGAAGATAAGAAGCTCATAAAAGTTGTCCATAATATGTTAGGTTAGGTTACTCAATACTTATTTAATACTTTACTTAATACGAGCTTTACTTTCAATACTAATAAAGACATCTGTCAACTTATTTATATGCCTTTCTAGTCTCAAATTTTTCTCTCACTGCATAACCAGTATCTATTGCTGCCTTACAAGCTGTAGAGCAGTTCAGTGCAGTAAGTTCCAGTTCAAACACAGTCTGTCGTGGAAGCGTTCGCTCTACCTATTTAGCATGCTTTTGTTTCTGCAGTTTGTTAATAAGCCGACAGTTTGCCAGATTCTCTGGGCATTTGCTAATGAATTTTGCAAAAACTGACAGATCTGTCCAGTGCGGCCAGTGTGAAGAGTCTGTTCAGCATTACTCGATACGCAGATTGAGTTGGGGGGAACATACAGATTTTACATGCCAAACCGAAATGAAATTACAAAAATCTATAAATAAAACAAGCAAAAGAAAACAAAGACGAAGCAGAATGAAAACTGGGAGTTCAATTCGTAAGAGCGTGAGTCATGATGGTGTTGCTGTTGCTGCTGCTGCTGTTGCTGCTGCAAACAAAGGCAGCTGCAATAAAATTAATAATCACACACACAACAACAACAACAGTGTTACAAATCAGAGATGCCCAGAGTCGGAGCCAATGCAAATGTTAAACAAATGTTGTACATATCAAAAATAAACAATCATGGCAACAGCAGCAATGGGAATCTTTTGCTTGCAACAACAAACATTTGCGCTTATTGCTGACAAAGCGGAATATGGCAACAGTAGCATTTTGATAATTAAAAACTGAAGCAGCAACTGCAACTGCGGCAACTGATGAGCAGCAGCAACAACAGCAGCCAGAGCCAATGCTGCCACTGGGCGCACAGCAACTGTTGCCGCTCGACAATTGTCCAATTGTCAGTCAGTCTGTCTGTCCGTCTGTCAGTCCGATTGCAGATGTGCAAATGTTTCAGCAAAAACAACAAACAAATGCAAACAAACGACAGACAAACAAATACTATACCAATAGCGCTCGATGCATGCCAACCATGCCCCATCCCCCACCCCCCGCCCCTTACTCTGAATAAATATGAGCAACCAGACAGAGTGCAGCAGCAACAGCAGCAGCAGCAGCAATTGCAACAATATTCTGCGCTCCCAGTCGCTGCGATAGGCAAGACCAGCTGTTGTTCCAGTGGAGCTCTCACCAGTCCCCCTCCCCTCCTACCTCCTGCCTCCCCCTAGCTGTTGCAAATTGCTGCGGGTAATCATGGCGCTTGTTGCAAATGCAAATGAACGCATCAACAACTGGCAACAACTGCAACTGCAACCCGCATTAATGGCAGCAACAGCATTTCATGAGATTATGCCACACACACACACACAAAAGCCGCCGATAGAGGGCGCTTTATGCCAGAGCCGTTATACTAATTACCTTTTACATTTGTCAAAGGAAATGTGAAAAATAAAGCTGAACATTATCAGGCGACTGTTGTTGCCACATAAACTATAACAGTTTATGACATGCTTCAAAAAACATTTGAAATAATTACATTTAGTTTAATTAAGTTCGACTGATAAGCGACTAAATGGAGCAAGTCAAGTGGGAAGGGGGAGGCAAGGGGCTGCCTACCATATCAGTCAACAAATGTCGCAGTCGAAAGCAGTTTTTAAACTATTGCTGCACTCGGTTGACACTGGAATAAAAACAAAATAAAATATTGCAAAAAATGCCAACTAGGCACATATGTAAATATGAGTACATACTATATACTATTGTATATAGTGTGGTATATAATGTGATACTACTATTTTAAATGAAGCAAACAAATTGGGTCACATTTTTGGACAATGGAAATGCGTTTCGAGCACTTGAATGCTGAAAAGTACTTGACGGCATAATTGCATTGCCACACACACACACACACACAGACTGACTGATACACACACACACACGCTCAGCTGTTGTTACACTTATGGCGGCAGAAGACGGCACAATACAGGCCATAAAAATGGTGCCAGTTGAACGCGAGTCAGCATAAATAAAATGCACATAAATGTTTAACAAAATTGCTAGCGGTCTTTTATTCTGTTATTATTACTGCTGTTGTTGCTGCTGTTGTTCTTGTTGTTTTTGCAGGCGTTAAATGGATATTTGGGTCAGCTTGGCCACGCCCGTTGGCACGAGGAGGATGCCAGCCGAAAGCAACAAAACGAAACGAAACCAAAGCCCAAACACAATCACGAACATAGCCTTGAAGCAGTCTTTGTCTCAAGCTCTCCCCTACCCCTCTCTGTTCCGTGTTTGTTTTGCTTGTTGTATGTGTTGTAACTATTAGATACTTTGCGTGTAATTTGTTGCATGTTAGTAGCTTTTAATTATATGCTGATTATGTTTTGGGCCACACAATCAGCAGCAATAAGACAACTAACACAACAACACACCCAAGCACACACACCCACACACCCACACACACACACTGTACAGTGTGACAAACCAAAAATTGTGGCACGTTCCACTCTAGCGAGACAATGGCGAGGCTCTGCTCTCCTTTGCTGACTTGCAGAAAATGCCAAAACAGAAAACAGAAAAAAACACAACAACAAGAGAGTAAGACAGAGCGAGTGTAGAAAGAGCTGGCAATAGAGAAAAATTCAATTAGTTTTGTGTTTGCGCATTGCATGACAACACAATGACAATATCTATGCTAACCCCTAAACCCCTTCCCCACCCCTCTCTCGACCCCACTCAATATGCTAAAATTGGCTCGAAAATGTTTATTAAATAAAATCCAACTACCCAACTGAAGCGAGTAGAGTATCATGCCAGTGCTCTCTCTCTCTAGGTGTCTGTTTGATGAGTCAAAGAGCAGGGGAGTGGGAAAGGGAGGGGGGAGTGTGTTTAGCTGAGCTTAGCTCAAACTGACAATTAGTTAGACCCCCAGCAAATATGTGCTTAGAGACTGAAGTATTTACAAATTTAAATGAGAATCTAGACACATGCAATTAGAGGACATGTGAGAGTTGGGAGTGGAAGCAAAAAAACTCAGTCACTACAACTAATTAAATTCAAGTTATGTAAAGAAGCAGCTAAGCCTAACGATACACTGTACCATAAAAAAATAGTTTAGTGGCATTTGGAAATCATTAAAAGCTAAACAAACTGTTGACCAAATATAATTTTATATATAAACTATTTACAATTGAATTTCAATTCAACTAAAGTATTTCTCACTGTGCATATAGATTCTATAGCGTGTTCTCAGTCCCCTGTACAGCTGTCACTTTTTGTATAGCTTGACCAAAGACTGCGAATCTCTGGCACGTGAATTTCAATCAATAAACTCAAACAAGCCATGTGCATGCAAATGAATTTGCCAATCTTTGAATGCATTCGATAAGGGGCCAGAAAAATAGTGAAAAGCGAGAGAATGGAAAATGGCAAATCGAAAAACGGCAAACGGAAAATGGAAAATCTAAAATGTCAAGACTTGTTGAAAGGGTCGCAAAGCCATGTCACTTGTGCAGCAGAAAGTGGCAACAATGGGAATTCGCATTTAAGCAAATGCACGTGCCACCAAATCCAAGCAATTGAAGCGGAGAAATGGTTACAGAAGAAGCAAGTAAAAGAAGGGAGAAGAGAAGGTGAATGGTGATTGACAATGGCTTGAACTATAATTACAGTTAAGCTGACTTATTAAAGCGTTGAGTTATTTATAAATTTGTATACTTATTTTAGTATATATTTACTTAAGTATTTGTTTATTTAAAGTCAACTCAATCCCAATAGTAGACAGAGAAAATTTTATAAATAATATTAAAGAAAAACCTATAAAATAATATTAAAAATATATAAACGTAATCATGGAGTCACTGACTCTTATATTCAGTTATAATTTGTATTATTTCCAAATAATAAAAGCTTTAAAATTCTATTTTATATAAACGAAACTATTGAATCGTTGACCCTTGTATTTAGTTATAATTTGTATTATTTCCAACTAATAAAAGCTATAAAATTATATTGAAACTTAACAAACGTAAACATGGAGTCATTGAACTTATACTCAGTTATAATTTGTGTTATTCCCAAATTCAATAAGCAACTCGAATGATAATAGTAATCTGTATAAAGCATTAGTGTCTGATTATTATTATTATGATGATTATTATTATGCATGTTTTAACAATCGTTAAACGTGATAACAGCGCAGTAACGCCCACAAACAAAGTGGAGAGACTGCTGAAGAAAAGGCAGCAATAAAAATGCAATTTGGTCGAAACGTGTTCAATGCTTCAATATTTGCCTAACACCGGACTGTAACTACAAATATATACACACTCACGCACACACACACCCATACAAATAGAGCTATTGATAGCGCCTAAAGTTACACAATGCCGACAAGCCGCCTTTTCGACATTTTTATTACAGTCAACCCACCTCCCCCCGCTGCCCTTCAGTTGCTCTGCCCTTAGCTGCATTTGCAACGATTGCGCATACGCCACATTGGCCGGGGCCTGTGGCTGTGGCTGACTGCGATTTATTTGACTGTAGCTGCTGCTGCTGCTGCCTTTGATTTGGCCACTAAATAGCTTGGCTTACAAATTTGCTATGCAGCATTGTGTGGGTACTACGTTCGATGCTTTCAATTACGCCCACGAAGCGCAGCCAAAGCGTTTTACGCTTTACGCTTTGCCCATAAAAATCAGGCTTAATGCCAAAAGGATTCACACTGTGAGAAGCGTGGAGTGTGGAGTGGGAGTGTGGGTGGCAGGGGGAGGTAAATACAAAAGAATAAATATTGAGTGTTTACGCCAAAGCCGAAAAGCAAACAGAATGCCAAACAAAAGACGCCGACGACTGTAACTTTTTCGCAGTGTGGAAAAACTGTGGAAAGCGCGAGCAAACAATACACGCAGAGAGCTTTTCCTTACAGTAGTTTTCTTTTTATATTTTCATTTTCCACTTGCACTTGGCTATTGTTTCGCTTGTTGTCTTTTTACCTACTAGGTAGTTACTCACACTCGCACTCGCACTCACACTCACACTCATTCATGCAGTCAGTTACTCACTCATTCATTGACTTGCTCATACTTTTGGCCTCCTCTTTTGTTCTTGGCCATGCGGCTCACGTAATTCGCTGTCGGGCGTAAGAATTTGCAGCGTTTTTCGTGATGATTTCACAATTTCCCATGCGTGCCCAGCTTCTCAATCTCAATCTCTCCGTAACTTGGCCGCAGCATACCCGGAGGTGGTCCACACACAAGTTGCCTACTCGTGACTGGGTTATGTGCGAGTGTGTGTGTGTGTGTGTCAGTGTGTGTTTCCTTTATTTTGTTATGGGATTTTTATTTTGATTTTATTTTGTGCATTTTGATAATCTGCGTTTATCTACTGTGTGTAGTATATGTTGTTCTTTCAAATTTATTCACATCAACGTTGCGAATATTCGAAAGAACAATATTTTTGCATCTCGCAGGCATTTTCCTTCTCATTGTACTTTTTCATATTTTTATCTCTCGTCTCTAGTCTCTCTGTTGTCTTGTTTTTCTCGCTTTTTCCCGGAAGCAATTAGATACACATTTGTGCATGAAATACTTGAGTTTCTAAGCCATTAATTCGGTGGAATTAGCACAGTGTCTGAGTGTGTGTGTGTGTGTAGAAGCCTTCTTCTTTCTGTTTAAAAATACCACAAAGACACAAAGAATTTGCGATTTGTTTGCTGGCTAAGTTAAAAGTGTGATTAACGAATGTTTAAAATTAAATTTAGCATGCAATCTAATGATAAACAATTGCAAAGAAATGTTGTCGAATTTCAGCTAAATGATTTTTGACAAATGAATAATAATATTTGAAATTAGCCAACGTTTTTCTAGCTGCAAATTCAAGACAAGATTTTATAATATTTTTTACAGCATTTAAATTAAATTAATTTAATTTAAATTAATTTGGTTGAAATGTGTTTTAATAGTTGAATTTTAATATAGAATTTTATAATAATTTTAAACTACATAATAATATTTATAATAATTTTAAACTACATATAAAGTCATATACAGTCACCATTTACTGTCTATTGACGAACATTTAGAGTCACCTAAATTCATAGTAATATTGGAATTTAGTGAATAATATTCTAGCTACAAATTCAAGCTCTTATGAGGCAGCAATTTATAATATTTTGTACAGCATTTATATACAAATTTTAATTTGTTTAAAACGTCTTTTAGTAGTTTAATTTTAATGTAGCATTTTTTAATAATTTTTAAATATATATAAACTCATCTACAGTCACCATTTACTGCCTCTTTCGAGTCGCATAAAATCATAATAATATTGGAAATTAGTGAATATTTTTTTAGCTACAAATTCAAGCTCTTATAAAGGATTTTATAACATTTTTTACAGCATTTATATATAAATTTTAAATCGTTTAAAATGTTTTTTATAAGTGGAATTTTAATATACAATTTTTTAATAATTTTTAAATACATAGAGTCATATACACCATTGACTGTCTATATAGCGCCTCTTTAGACTCGCATAAAATCATAAAATTCGCATATTATGCTGTCTATTCCATGCACACATAACGAGAGCATAAAACTTTTATGAACTAGCGTTAATTTCAATGGACTTGGCCAATTAATAAATACAGCCATATAATTTTCAGCATAAATGGCTTCATCTGTCGTCGATCGTCGCGTCGATTCGTTTGTGGCTGCCAGGAGCGGGTTTGCGGCCCACTCGCCCAGACGGCGGCACTGAGTCCCACCTCAAAATGTTGCAAGTGGAAAAACACAAAAAGGTAGCACACTATGCACGTGTGTGTGAGTGTGTGAGTGTGTGTCGACTCGTAGCATGTAAGTGCAAAATGTTGTAAGCAAATGCTGCTGACATTTGGGGCCGCCGCAAGGAGGCGGCTGTCACGCCTCTCTTTTTGCGCCTCATTAGATGCAAGTCAGTGGGATTAGAGGTGTTTTATGCATTGCGAAATTCCGAAATCGTCTGGCAAATCTGGCAATCTGCTTGCCACAAAAGCAAAGGCAAAAAATTTGTAGCATGTGCGAGCTTATTGATTTCAAATGGAAGCCTTGCAGGCATTTGCGTGTGGCACATACTGCTAGTAGTCGCCCAAGCACAGGCTGCAACTGCAACTGCTAGTGGTAGGTAACGATGCGCAGGCGCAGCTGTCAATAATGCAGCAGCGAGCCGACGACTCCTGGTGGCACAGCCATGTGGCAGCATGGCAGCGTGGCAACGTGGCAAGTGTCGCCTCGGGCTGCTGCATTATGTATGCGCTGCAAGTTTGTCTGTTTTCTTTTCGCTTCTTATAGCATAGTAGTACAGCATATCGAGTGACGTTCACATAAATCTGTAATTACGTATACGCCATGTAGGACGACTTTTTGCAGTAACTGTGCTGTATTCAATTAAGCATTCGCATTCGCAGTCGCAGTCGCATTTGCGAGCGTGCCTCATGCACTTCACTTCCTTATACAGTATTGCTCTCAGTCCGTCCGCTGTTTGTTTATGTTTTGCGCCTGTTTTTCGGCTTTTCTGTTTTCGGTTTTTCTTATTGTTTTGTCTCTCGGTGACTTCACCAATTTTGGCTTGTAATTTATGCGTTTTTTATCGCTCTGCTTGTTGTAATTGCAACTGTGTATTCAAGCAGGCATCCCGACTGCCGACTGCCGACTGCCGACTGCTCGAGTGTGAGTATTCTCTTGGGGCTGTTGTTGCTTGCTTTTTGGCATTACAACGGGTGAAAGTTGCAATTTGGCAGCCGCTCTCATGTATGTATACCTTTCTTAGCCGTTTTTATGGCAGCTTGCAATTAAAAATGTATTAAACTCACCTGTGCAAGGGATTCGGCTTTCCCACGCATCAGTGCAGGAAATGAGCAAACGACTTTGGTAGTCTTCTTCTTTTTCCCTTAGTACATTCTTCAATTGCACTAATGAGGCACGGTGGCAAGAGGCATTAAGTAAGAGCTAGTCGTAGTAGCATCCGACTGGCCTGCGTGACTCACACACAAATGAGCTGCCTACAAATACTATTATAACCCCATAAGCCATCAATCAAATCAGCCTTGAACTGTCTGTGACAGGCGGAGAGCACATGAGTGTGCGTGTGAGTGTGCGAGTGAGTGTGAGTATGAGGTATGGGTACTCATGGGTACTCACTGGCAAAAACTATGTTGTAGTTAAATATAGAACACAAATACATGACATATCTATGAGCATTGACAAGCAGCAGCAACAGCTATAGTTTATAGTTCCCATACATGTTGCTATTGTTGTTGTTGTTGTTGCTGCTGCTGTTGTTCTCCCGTTGTTGTGCGTGCATTGTTGTATGCTCATTTGAATGACAAGAATTTTTCTGCTCATAAAACGCAGCGTTGAAACATGTAAAAACTCAATTTGTGTGCCAGCAGCAGCAGCAGCAGCAGCAGCATAGACAATGCTTGTCGCTTAACAAGCGAGCAACATTTAATAAACAAAACGACACAACAACAGCAACAACAACAATCGTACAACATGAGCTGTGAATAGTGTGTGAATGACTCTGCGTGGCACTCAATGAATGCAGTTTTACGCTTCTTTTCGGCCATTGTGTGCAGTGGCATCAACTGACATTTTGACGGCTTGACCAATTGCTTTATTCAGTTTAGATAAATGAAAGGTTTTCGGCCTGTTGGAGGTGGCACATCAATAGCGAGTTTTTGAGTTAAACTGAGAGTTATGTTAAACTAGAGAGAATTGCATTGAATAGGTGCGAGTGTGCTCAATCGCCTCGCTAAAAATTGCACTCAACTCTGCTCAACACAACATGTTGAAGCGAATCAAACATCTGTTAACCGAACTGCTGTGTTCGAGCCTATAGCATTTGGCATGAGTGTTTGTTTACGAACAGCACCAAGATCCTTTGGTCGTGTATGAAGCTGAAGTACCACAGTCCAACAACTGTCTCTAGCTGATTTCTGGTAATTGCCGTTATATACATATGTATGTGTGTATGTTAGGTTGTTGATGCTTTCGCTATACATGCATTTGTATTTAGATATAAGAAACTTGGTTAAAGAAGCCTTATATCAATCAAGCAGGTAAACGTTCATGCTTGAAACTGCATGGTCGAATCCAACAGTCAAACAGATAAGACCAATTGAACCTTTGAAATGTGTGAGTGGGCTTGCAACTAAAAGAACTCGTTGCAGCTCTGCTTACAGCTTTTCTTTTCATTTTACTCTAATAATATATAATGATTTAACTCTAATCTTGTGCTAGCACGTACTAACTGCAATGTATACAGATGCTATGTAACTAACTCTGTTACCTGTTATTAACATAGCAGAAGTCTGTAAGCGAAAACTGCAATGTATACAGATACTATGTAACTCTGCTATTAACATAGCAGAAGTCTGTAAGCGATATATGGCACAGTGGAGTCGCATCTCTGTACATTTCTACAGATACTATGTAACTCTGTTACCTGTGATTAACATAGCATAAGTCTGTAAACATAAATTTGGCAAAGCGGAGTCGCAGCTTTGTACATTTGTACATATCTCTAGCTAAATTGTGCCTCTTACTGACATCACAGCAATTCGCAGCAGCTCTGGCCTCAATTAATATGAAACCATTTGTTTAAGCTACATTCTACTGTTAAACACTCTGTCTGGCTGCGAGGCGTGCGTTTGAGTTATGACCCAATGAAGAGCAGTTTTCTGCCGTCTACAGTCTGAGTCTACAGTCACAGTCTCAGTCTACAGTCTCTGCTGTCAGTCTGTGCACAAGTGCGATTTGCATGCCAAACTAATTGCAAGTTGCGCTTTATGCAAATCACTTGGCAGTAGTGGAAAAAATGAACGCCAATATAGTTAACAACTTGTTTTCGGCGTATTTGTTTTGCTTTTATTGAAAAAACAGTTTTTGTGCTAATTTTGCCAGCGGATAAGGGACAGGGGCGAGACGTCGTAGTCATACTCATAGTCTACATAAATTTCATATTTGACACTTTTCAGGCGGCGGCGACGACGCACAAAACTCACTAAATGCCACATGTGGCAAGCAGGCAGGCAGCGGAGTCAGGGGCAGGGCAACTGAGCTGCAACGCGTGGTGACATGCGTCGTTTGTTGTAAATTTATGCGCCAAGGTGTTGGCTGAGCCGAGTGTGCGCGCGCGTGTGTGTGTGTGTGTGTGTGTGTGTGTGTGTGACATGTAATTAGTGCAATCTCAACACTTCTGTTATAGTTTTTTACATAGATACGTATAGAGTCTATTTTATTACCCAGCTCATATGAATATGTTAAAATTCAATTGTCACACTTCGTGACCTGTCATTGAGCTCGTAGCTTTGTGGGTGGCTCAGCAAATGAATGGCCGCATACATTAGATACGATGTGAAACTAGAATATCCATATACACTGTCTGTCATATATTACTGCATTAATTAAATCGCATAGATACTGCTGTGGCCCAAAAACATCATCAATTCATGACAAAACATTCACTCGTGGCATAGAAATTCCAGCAGTTATTAGTGGCAAGGAGAGGCATTTATTAAACTGACAACTATGCACATTGGGCACATTAATCAACTGCGGCTTAAATCTGCATCTGGCCAAGTCCAAGTCCAAGATTGGGGGGCTAAACGAGTCATAGATATACGAGCTCCCATTTTGTATCTGTATCTATAGTTTAGTTTGGCACAATTATGATATATGACGCTCTGGTTCCATTATGGAAAACATGTGAAAAACTGCACGCGATCATTAGACAAAAGCAATCACAACAACACCGACAACACCACCAACAACAAAGCCTTGCCATTGAAAATGCTCTCGCCTACGATTGGAACAGAGCGGGGAGTGGGGCAGAGGAGGGAGGGAGACTATGGCAACGAGGCGTTGGAGCTGTCGAAAGATTAATGACAGAGGCACAAACACATCAGGCACACACATGGACACGAGTGTGGACATGGCCATAGATACTAGTCGTACTCGCACTCATAATTGTATGACTCGTCTGCAGCAGCAGCCTTGACTATGCCTCAATTTAATGATACTACTGTTGCATTTTAATTAAAGAAAGAGAGAAATGCCAGCGAATTCATCATCAGCAACAGCAACAGCAACGGAAAAGCCATGAAAATCACTTTTCAAGATGAATTGCATTGCCAAGCGAAGCGTGCGAAACGCTGATGCCCTTCGACTAAGCCGATAAGAAAAGTTACGAAATGATTGTAGCCAATATATGCAAGAGTATGTGTCATAAATTAAGCTAAAATAATTAAGCAGATCACACGAAGAGATACCGAGTGGCATGCACTGTGTTTCACAACTCGAGCAAAACTATTTATAAGTCTGAGTAAATCTGCGGATATAGATGAATAAATCACCGAAGAAGTGCGAACAGAAGCACTTACGTTAGAAATAGAAAATTATTAATATGAAAATGAATAAAGAAAATATTGTAAAATATTAATAAAGTAGAAAACTTTAAAAGAAGCAGAAATAAATCAAAGAAAAGTTGAGTCTGTAGATCTTTCCATCTTACTTATTAACATTATTACTTAGGAGAAATATTGTATCTAGAGTAGGGCTTCAATTAAGGCCAATTCCATAAGTTATTCTTTATAGTTAATATAAAATATATATAGTGAATAATATATAGAGAATACTCTACACAATTCTTACATAATTGATCGCCAAACAGCTCATCATTTCAATCAGACTTTTATGACTTCATTTCATGTGACATATGTCATAATTTGTCAATAATAAATGTATAAAATATTGTGAAATTTTCGTAATTGGCAGCTATATATACTATATGATCTGGCTAGACCCATCTACATGATTCATACTTGCATAGTTTAGTTCAGATTCTATTCGTTCATTGTACGCTCTGCTGGTGTTCGTTCATCAACCTGTTCACACACTCGAAATGTATACACACCTGCAAATAGATAGAAGCAGAGGGAGAGAAATGAGATACAATAAAATATGATAAGTTATGCGATAGCGCAAATTAAGATGAATGTCATAATTTTAATAAAAATGAAATCTATTTTCGAAATTGAAATCACCAAAGCCGAGACAAATACAAATGCCCAAATATACATATAGTATAGTATGACAATGATCACAGATGAAACCCAACCTGTTCTCGCATCTTCCATAAATAAAACCAGCTGAGTTTCGATTGGAGTCGACTCGACTCGACTCGACTCGAGTCTTGGCAGTTGCTTTAATGGCAACTCTCACACGCGCCCACACAGCGCCTCTCTACAGTTGGACAACAGACAGAGGGACAGTGGGACAGTCGGACAGACAGACAGTCGGACAGTCGGACAGTGGGACAGACCATTTTCAGATGGCTTATCGCGCGAGTCTTGCATAAATTTTTGACAATTTCTATTGTGTTTTTGTCTCGATTTTTAATTTGTAGCCTCGGCTTGGCTCAGCTTGAGCTGCGACTGAGACTGTGAGTGCTCTGGTTTTTGGCATTCTGCTTTCTGCATTTCAAATTTGTTTGCTTCTTGCACCCGAAAACCAGAGCAGACCTTAAATAAATTGTAAAAAAAGAAATATATATATGTATATAATAATGCTACCAGAGGCCGAGCACAAAGTTTACGTTACGTACAACTTGAGTTCTGCCTCCGTTTTGCTTTTGTTTTGTTTTATTTTTTTTTTGTTTTTTGTTTTTGGTTGCTTGCCAAAATGCCAAAAACTAACAAAGTGGAAGACCGCGTAGGACGTGCAGCAGGCAGAGGGGGGCGTGGCTGTGTATTTGGGTGTATGTATCTAAGGCTGTGTATCTGTATCTGTATCTGTGTGTATTTGCAGCATGTATATTTTGTGCTGCTGTCGGCTTGCTTTGATATTAAATCGAGGCGAAAACAACAACAACAACAGCAACAACGACAACAACAAACAACTAAAAGTTGCCCAAAAAAATGCCATGTAGCGTGCAAGGAACGAATTCTCTTCAGTTCGCTCATTTTTATTGTATATATTTTTTAAAAATAATGTCAGCAGGAAGAAAAAACTCTACATAGACCGCAACTAGTTCAAGGATTTTATTTAAATTCAAATAATAGTTGTAAAAACTTTTTAATAAGCCCAGAAATGAGCAATAAAAATCCGTAGAAAAAACACAATTAAAATAGTTTCAACACGCTTTTGCTTATGATTTATGAGCCAATGGCATTTTATGGCTTTTTGTAAACCAAAAATATAAATTTATTGCATGCGTATCTGAATCTTAAGCTCTAGCTGGAAACAAGTTCGCCGAGACAATTATCATTTGATAGTGTTCTGTTTGTTTTTTTCTTCTAAATTTAATTTACGACTGTTTTTAAAATTTGCCTTCGGTTTAATTTATTTTGGTCTTTAGGCTGCCAGATTCAGATTCTTTGGTTGTGTCCGAGTATAAAATATAATAATAAATGTTGGCACACAATAAACATCAACGGAAGCAGTTAATTTCTTAATTATACATTTAATTTGCCATGCGAACGCGACTTTAATGACAAGACGCATACATAGTATATATAGTAGTATATGTTGGTAGAAATACTTAAATACCCAATGCTAGGCCTATAAATAGTCCATGTTTTGGCAGAAATGAACTCGTGAAATTTCAAGTCTTGAATATGCATTAGCGAATCGAAGTAAAACGTGATAAAAGTCGCTGAACCGGACCCTGACCCCGTCTCAGAGTCGTGTGCGTGTGCCTCATTTGCATTTAACAAGTGTTTACAATTAAAACATAGACATGCCCACTGTCAAGCTGGACAGCTGGACAGTGGGGCCAGCGCTGTCCAGCTGTCAATTTGAAATTGTGAAATGCCTGATTAATAATCACACACCCAGCCAGACAGACAGACAGTGAGATCTCTTGAACAATTAATGACAATTATATTTACAACGAGTGTCAAACATTGGAAACACTGAATTGTCATTTGGCCAAGACAAGAGCACCGAGATACAAGATACAAGATACAAGACACAAGAGATATACACACTGTGTTGAATGTTGTCACAGTCTCTCGTCTAATGCAATTGTATCTCTTGGTATTTGTAGCTGGTATCTCGACGCATACGCACACCTTTTGCCGGCTAATTTGTATTCATTAGCTGGCCTCGTTCCATAGTCTGTAATTTAAAATCGTTAAAAGTTTAATGAGGCGTTAATAATATGGTTTTGTTTTACTTTTCCTCAACTGCCACGGCTCTCTGTGTCTAGTCTCTGCTCTTTAATTTTCTTTGGAGCGCAGTTGTCGCCAGTGTTGTCGCTGTCATTGCTTTTTACTGCAAATAAGCGCCAGAGCAACATTACAACAAGTCACAGCAGTGCCCGTCTGCTCAGGCACATTCCCAGGTATCCCTATACCTACACCTAACCCCAACCCAAAGCGCCACCCATACGTGTCTGTCTGCAAGTGAGCTGGGAACAAGGGGAAGACGTGTGGGGCATGGGACTGCCAACTGGGAACTCTCCTGGCGTCTGTTGTGGTTGTGGTGCTGGGAACTTAATTGACTTGCAAGTGACTAATTGTGCATGAGTTCGACACGGCCATGATAAAGCAGTAATAGCAGCAGGTGAGAGGGGAGACGGGAGGGGAAGCACACGCAGTGCAAGTGCCAGTTGCGTGTAATATGAGCTATGCCAAGTGGCTGGCAAATGAAGTTGTCGAGTCCTACTTGATTAGTTGGTAGTTATTGTTATTGTTCAAGCTAATGCGGTAGTCAGTGTCACTAAGCTAAAGAAATACTACAATAGTATTAGTAGTAATACAAAGTGAAATTATAAATCTGTGAGAAAACTTTTGAGTAAGTTAAGCTAACAAAATTTAGGCAAAATATATTCTTATTTAAATAATAATACTTGGTAAAATATAAACTATTTTTAGCTACTATAAACTGCATATATTACTTTAATTAATAACTAAAAACTGTAAGCTTTATCCTTACTTTAAAAACATATTCTTATTGCTAAGCTAGCTATAACTTTAGTAAAAATAATACAACTACTCACTACTTTTGCTTCATCCATTAAGACAATAAAATGCCGCAAAATACACAGTCTTAGTTTTCAACATGCCAAGAATAAAAAGCTTTTAATAAAATCTAATAAGAAAAGACACATTCCAAATTAAATTTTCATAATCTTCGCATCACTGCAGACTGTTTGCCATAATAATTTATTGGCCAGGCGCAGACAGCTGACATTTAACTCGGCTGACCATATTGGTCAGCACACCAAAATAGTCAAATGTAATTTTCATAGTTGGACAATTTCAGAATTAGTCAACGCAACCACACGAACAACAACAACAACAACAACAACAACAACAACAACAATGCAGACTAGCAAAAACATTGGCACATGCTGTTTACGTTTGAGATTTCGGATTTGCAGTGATTGTCAAATGGAGAAAAAGAATTAAACACAAATACACAAAATGAATTTTTGTTTGAATTGAATTTGCGGCAATTGCATTTTGCCTTTTTTAGACATGGGGATATGTTCAATAAATTGTCACGAAATTGTCAGCAAGAAATCACAAAAAGAAAAACAATAACAAGCATTTGCCACATGTGTCGCCATCTCAAGTTTCATATAGTAGTAGTATCTTTTATTATTTCCACAGAATTCCTCGAGATCTGCTCTAATGTTGAGGCACTTTGGCTAAATTGCTTGCGGTTAACGCGGCGTATGCGTAATGTGAGAGGGCAAAAGCCATTAAGTGAAATTAACTAAAATCAACTAATTGCTATTAATAAATTGCCCTTGGCCAAGTTGAGCTATAATTAGTGAAATTAAACTTAATTAACATCGCAAAGAGAAATGTATCTTTGCCAAAGTTCAAATTGTGTAAATTACATAATAACTTTGTAGGCAAGTGTAGAGATCTGTGCACAAAAAACTTCGACTAGTCCATCAATTTGTGTGAACCTTTGAGCCGAACTCATTATCTCACAGACACATTTCCTCAATGTACAAATCTCATGTATCTGCTTGTAGTTTCAGCCATAAACCTCGCTCAACAATGTAGAAGAAAAAGGTGGAAGAGCAGAAGAACCTCGAGCACGTTGGCCATTTGTGTTCTCGCGGCTTAAAAGGCTTTTTCTTCTGCTTTTGCGTAATTAACTTAAAAGAACATTAACAATAAATTAGCAAATTTATGGCATTTCAGCAAATGTTGTTGCTCAAGTAACAAAAAACCAAAAAGAACGCTGATAAGGCACAAAGAACTGAGCAGAGAAAAAGCAAACAGACAACAGACGACAGACAAGGCAAAAACTCAATGTAAAGGCATAAAAATAATTATAATTAAGTGATAATGGTATACATTTTACAGCGTTTTGACTTAAATGCACAATGACAGTTCGTGTCACTACAGCAGCAGCAGCAGCAACAGTCAATAACAGCAGCAGCAGCAACAACAACAATGACAATCAAGTGTCAAAGGGGCCGCTCGCTTCGCCCCTTCGCCCCTTCATCTTCGCTCGCTACCCCTGGGCTATTTACCAGTTAGGCAAATGAGTTAACCTTACTTGATTTGAGCCGAGTTTGCGTGTTGGTTGTTTTAAAAGGCGTCGTTTATTTAAATTAAATTTCAGCTCGAGTTGAAAGTGTCTGCAGTTCGAGGCGAGCCTCTGCTGCTTATGAACTTTTCCAATCGACGCTCTGGGCCAAATGGGCTTGTAATTAGCCAAGGCTCAGGCATTGATTAAGTGCTAAATGCATAAGCTAACTTTAAGTTAATACATATACCAAATTATGTTAAGTTATAGTTTACACAATTTACTCTATTTGCTGAGCCAATACTTTGGTATTTCATTAGTCATAACGATGTGGTCACACTTGTCACACCATGAACTTGGCTGCAGCTCAATAACTCAGTTCGGTGGCATTAATTAGTCATCGCAATACGGTCACACTTGCGCTGTAATGGCATGCAGTGGGCGGGCTATTTGAAAACAATTAGTAGCGCATTAGAGGCAACACCCACGCAACTGTCATAAAAGCGCAGCAAACAAATCACAGATGACAACTGCAACAGCAGCAGCAGCAACACATTGCAAGTAATTTCTGGGTCATTCGTAATGAGTTGGCAATATGTTTTTGGAAATGGCATCGCAACAAATCTCGGCAAATACATTGGTTTTAATTGCTTGCTGCGACATGATGTCACTGCAGCGAAAGTAGCGAGGGGTGGTTAGGGGGTGGGGTGGCAGAGGGGCGTGTTCAGCCTGACACAATAGCAATAAACTGGCTTTTGGTGGCACAGTTGTGGCTGCTGTCGCTGCTGCTGTCGTCGTGGTGTCTGGCAAGCGTTAAATAGTACAGTGCAACCTCGCTATAATATCCTCTTCCTATTGCATTCGCTCTATCTAATCAGTTGGCAGTACAAATAAAAGATATTGGCATTGAACTTGTGTGCAAGTGTGCTTATCTCTTATCACACAGAGTCACCCCTTGCTCGAGTTGAGTGAGTTGCGAATTCTAATGAATTCCTCGAGTGTAGTGGAATACAAACTAAAGTTTAGCACTCTCAAACAGTTTGTTTACATTTCAACGGATGCAATTAATCTTACTCTTCTGTGTGTGTGTACCTGCGCAATGTTTACGCAATCTATTTCTAGTTTCCACTTTTCCATTTGGCGTTTTGCTCTGCATTGGCTAATAAGCGTTTTCAGTCAGTTATTTATTCAAGTTTGGGCCGTGTTGTGTTTAACAATTAGTGCTGTCAATTGGCTAACAACAGCAGCAGCAAGTTGGCCGAAATGTAGATAGATACGATAGGCACGTGCGTGTCTGTGTTTTGCCAAAACAAAACACTTGAAAGCGAGCAGAAGAAGCAGCAGATCTTAGCTGTTTTCATTGAGAACTGTAGAACTTGGCCAAATGGTTTTAGCCAAATGCGCAATGCGAATGGGAATGCGAATGCAACTGCAATTGCTAGATGAACTGTAAACTGACTCATCCACTTGGCAGCCGACCTAACAGTCAAACAGTCTGTGCTGAAAGTCTGCGCCGCCATCCCGCTAATTTGGCAACTAAAGCTGTCAGTCGACTAGTCGCATTGTCTGCTTAACTTTTTCTCTCTCTGGGTTTGGGTTGGTTTGCTTCGCGGGCTGTTTTTAATTTTTTATTAAGTGCAACAACTCTTAGGGCTGTTTTCAAGCCCAGAGGCGTGTGCATACCCTGTAGAGGGTGGGATAGACTGAGGTATGGGAAATCATATAACAACTTATAGTGGATCGATAGTATATATAACAGTTGAACTATGAGTAGATCTTTACCAAAGTTCTCAACTCTAAACTCCATCCTGTCTTCTCTTCTCCTGCTGCACTCAGATACCCTGTAATGCATATGGCCAAACATTCTGCTGCTATGGGCAATATCATAAAATTTCAGCCAGCCTTGAGTTGTTTATTGGCTTTTCCAAGAACTTGATATACCCTGGCTGATAGCTGCTGTTATTTAATACCCATTGACTCTGTCAAGAGAGCGAATGCTCGACAATTTTTGCGAGTAGTTGCCAAGTTGACAGTTGCGCTTTTTATATGCGAACAATTTCATGGGGCTTTTGGGGTTTTGGGGCGATGCGGTGACAGTTTTTCCTAGTTGGTTTCCTCTCCACTCGCTCGGTCTGTCGCTCTGTCGCTGTGTCGCTCTGTCTGGTCTGATAGTGTGTGCCCGTACACTCTACTCGGTCACGGGGTCTTTGACACTTTTCAGTTTTTAGTATACGCGCTGAAGGCAATTAAATTGCTTGGCCCGAAATATCAGTCCGCCCGGATGCATTGCATAAGTCGGGGGTGGGAGGGCATGGGGTAGGGTATTGAAATTGTCGGGTTGTTTGGGCAAAAAGAAATATAGAAAAAATTGTCGTATTTGCTAGCTAAATTTAGCGACGCGTCAAAATACATAAAAAAGGCGGTACGGTCCATTTGAATAGTTTTGGCTGCTAGTTTTCAAAGCACTCATATGTGTATCTGCTATCCATCTCTGTATCTTCATCTCTATATCTGCTTTTTGCTGTAAAGTGTAGCTGGCAGAAATTCTGTAGACTCGCATAAATTAGGCATTCTAAATGATCTACGCGTGACTTGTTTTCCGCTTCTTTTGCACTGCTCGAGAGCATAAAAATATTTATATTAAGCGATGATATTATTTGGCTTTTGATGATATGTGCATGCATATTTTTCATCAATTTTATTGGTCAAATGTTTGCCTAATAAATCAGATAGGCGACAAACCAAAAGCCAA
The DNA here is from genome assembly GCA_035045005.1 of Liodrosophila aerea. Classification (NCBI taxonomy): domain Eukaryota; kingdom Metazoa; phylum Arthropoda; class Insecta; order Diptera; family Drosophilidae; genus Liodrosophila; species Liodrosophila aerea. Next base: position 612,601 of record JAWNNL010001293.1, read on the forward strand.
CCACCAACTGAATTTCACGTAATAAATAACGGAGAAATGTTTTAAAAAACATATATATACAAATGAGATCGAAGCATGAGATTTATGCAGCCCTGGTATTGGCGTGGCTTTCGTGGCTTTAATTATTATTTATTTATAGCGGCAATATCTTCTCTGTGAGTCGTGGCCTCTGGCTGGTTTTATTGTGACACTTGTAATCGATATTTTATACGGCGATTATATGTGCAATGCCCCAAAACATTCTTGCAACACACACACACGCACACACTAACACACACAGAGCAGCAGAATTTATTTGATGAACTGTTGAGTTGTTGTTCTCGAGTTGGGGGCATTCCCATTCCCCCGTGTCGGCCTATTTCATGCTCTCCCCGGGGGATTTGTGTTATGCCGCCACTTGATGTATTTTATTGTGTGCGTGATATCTTGCCACAAATTCATGCATTGTATTTAAATATGTAGTTGCAATAAAGCATAAATGCCGCAGACTTTAACAGACTGTTTGTGTGGTTAAGGGGAATGCCCCTACCCCATGCCAAATGCTATTTCGAGTTAATGCTCACAAAATACTACTGTGTGTACTTTAAAGCAAATGGAATTTTGCACTAAATTGAGTTCATTAGTTCGGAGTAAATGGCTGGAAATGCAGCTACTTCTTCTGGCTATAATTCAGCTTGATTTGCTTGTAATATATGCGTAATTTAAGCCAGTAGAAGTTGGCCATAAAACTTAATTAATTAGTGTCAAACGGAAGGCAGCAGCCAACCCGTCATTCATCTCTTTACCAGAGCCTGGTCACACTTTACTCCGCTCCTTTGGCTCCTCCGTTTGGCTGTCATTTGGCAAATTAATGGAATCAGCGCTCTGCTATTAGCCCCAACTGCGGGTAGGACAAGTGATATTATCAGGCAGACAGGACAGGGACAAGGCAGAGGGAAGGAAACTGATAGAAAAAATGGCCCAAGTTGGCATCGCCTTAGCAGGCATAACGGTAATTTATCTTTTAGCACGAATTATCGATCGATTCTGTGGCATTTCGCGTAGTTCGTGCCGCACAGCCAAAGAATCTAACTTTGCTTTGCCATTTCTGCTATATAGTAGTATAGTATACTATACTTTATATATTTTGCCTCTTTTTTTGGGGCCAAAGTTAATGGTTTATCTGTGTATGTTTGCCATTAGGTAACTGTCAGTTCCGCAAACGACAACAACAACAGCAACAACAACTTTCCGAGAGGGGGGAGGGGATTATTATGCGCGACTCAATAGACTGTTAACTTGGCTTATTGAGTTGTACAGGCAGGCCCTGGCTGTTTTTACTGCCGACCTTTTTATCGCCTGCCAAGTATCTACAAAGTCGCCAAGGCAAAGTCCCGCTGCTGGCTCAAGTAATTTCGCAATCGAGCATAAAGGGAGCGCTATGGCAAAGGCAATGGCTAGCCCAAAGTCGACGCCAACAACAACAACAAGAACAATATTTTTGGCACGCGAAACTTACGCTTATTCAATTTTCACTAACCGCCAACGCTGCCGCCGGCCAACATGGCGTATGAGCGCTTCCGCTTTGCTTCGCTTCCGCTGCGGTTGCGATAGACTGTGGCTGTGGCTGGGCCTGTGGCACCTCCTAACCTGCCCCATCACCCACCTCCCACCTTGAATTTGATATGTACATGAACAAAGCGCACCGCGGCAATCATTCATAGTGCCGTAGTCATTGTTGTGTGACCTGGCAACCCTTTCATCCCATACCCTACCCTACCCTAGTCCTATTCCAGCTCCTGCTGCTGCTCCTTCTGACTTGTTTTCGAGCATTGCGCACACGAAGCCATTTTTGCATGCGATGCCAATGGGCAACGGCAAATGGCAAACTTTTTGGCTGCCAGACAGACTGACAGACACACGGGAAATGGCGTGGGGATTGAGGGGAGTGAGGGGGGAGCACGCACAGTCGTCTACCTGGTCTGCTAATTAAGATGAATGCGTCGGGCGTTTAGCAGCTTAAATGGAACGGAAGTTTAGCTGATGAGCAAGTTTAATTGAGGATATGAAACTTTTATGAAGTTGATAGTTTTTGCGCTCAGTGTACGCACAAGTGAATTGTTTACATAAACAGATGCACACATACTTTACTTCGCTGGCAATTTACAGAACAGCAGGGGCTGAGCTTAGTTACAGTTTCCACAGCGTATATAGTCTATATACTATATGTATATATAGTACTATATGTAATCTTTAATATTCAAATAAGCCCAAAATGCGAATGGTGAATAATGCCGGCAGCCAAGTGGCGAAAGGGGTAAAAAAGCGAAAATGCAAATCGACATTGTTGGCCATTTTATAAGGAAGAAAACAAAGAAAAAAATGAGAAAATATATACAGGCAGTAAGCGAAAACTCTATGGGGGCCACACGCTCTCCTTTTTTTGGCAGTTGGTTATAAAAAGCAATTTACAAAATAAATTGCAGCAAATATTTCAAGTAAAGCGATAAAATAAATTATGAAACACAATAGTTTAATTGCGATAACAGAGAGCGGAATTAATAGACAATATTTCAGAGTGAACTGGCAAAATTAAAGCAGAAGAAATATAAAATGAAATATTTAGATTGTTAACTATTAACTTTCATACTACTCTAATTCAAGTCTATGCTTAAAACATTAGGATTTCTTTTAATTAAATATGCAAATGAGACAAATTGTAATTGAAACTCGTAGAAATCCAATTGTAACTACATAATAGACAATTGCAAACTTTCAATTGAGCTGGGATTTGTTATGGCCAAAATAAACTTGAATCTAAAACCAATTAATATCTGGGAATTGTTGCAATATGCCACAGTATCAACCCCTGTTTGACTGCCTAAAGTACAGGGTGTCTTGACAAGGGATAGCTGGTGGTAAGGGCACCCTAGGAAATGCCAAAGGTACTCGTACTCTTACTCGTGTTGTTGCCGTGTTTCATCACAGTTGTTCCTCGTTTTCTTCTTTTTGCGTGCCAGATTTATGCGGCACGCAACAAAAGTGACTTTGTCATGTTGCGTGTTGCGCAGTTAATGCGACTATAATTTAATATTTTTGTCGCTGCAAACTGTTACAATTGCCGGCAGTTCAACCCCTAGGACTGAGGACTGAGAGGTGGTTGGGGTTTAGCTTGTGGCCGCAAAGCAGAAATTGTGTTGCAATTGTCTGGTGCCTCGTGCCGCGTGCCTCGCTTCTTCTTCTGCTGCTGCTGTGGCTGCCTGTTTGACTGATGAGCTTCAACACCGCACCACAGGCTGGCTGGCAGCAATCAGCAACCCTCTTCAAAAATTAAGTCGTGTCGAAATCGATGCCAGTTGTGGGAGGCAGCAGCAATAGCAGCAGCAGTCGACAACCGCATGTCAATCATAATTAAAAGTTTCAGCAGCCAAAAGGGATGAGATACCGGGTGTCTTTTGGCAAACAGGGTTTCACTTATCTTATCGCTTCGCTTGATTGGTTTTTCAGCTCACAAACACAAACACAGACACAGACAAACGGCATGCAGTCAGCTGCTCAGGCAGTCAGTCCGTCAGTCAGTTGCTCACTCATTCATTCATTCGGCTGGCTCATCCATTCATTCATATTGCCTTTTATCAAACATCGCTGCCAAATAAGGCCATTGAGTCGTTGCCTTGGGCTAGAGATACAACAGCAACTGCTGCTGCTGCTGCTGCTACTGCTGCTACTGCGGCTCATTATCAATTTCCAATGTTGCACAGCGCCAGCTCTCTGCATGTGCGTGCAGTCGTGCAACAGCAGCAGCAGAGGCAGCAGCAGCAGAGGCAACAGCAGCAGCATCTGTCAGCAGCAAAAACGCAGCCAACTTAGCTAGGCACTGTGCCATGTGCCCCTGCCTCATCCCCCCACCCACTACAATTGCTGCTGCTGTTGTCGTTGTCGTCGTCGTCGTCGTCAATGTGTCTGCAACAATTGTTGCTCTCCATTTGCTGTCAGCGGCGTCTTCTGCTGCTGCCTCTCTGTCTATCTATTGTCTGCACTGTCTGTCTGTCCGTCTGTCTTTTCGCTTGAAAATTGCTGTGATTCTGGTTTTGGCTTGTGTTGTTGCTGCTGCTGCTGCTGCTATAGTTGGGGCATTGGGGCAGCGACATCTACAGCAACAACCACAACCACATTCGCCATCCATATACAACGTACTCGTACTTGCACTTATTTGCCGCCTGGTACGCTGCGTGCTTGGCAAGCCAACAAGGCATGCAGCCTCCCCACAATGCCTCATCAACTGTGCCAGCGCGTGTCAAACTGTGTACTGACCTGCAATGAAAAAGAGGCAAGAGAGAGAAATATGTTAATGAATTATATTTGATATACGCATATACTATTTTTATATGAATTGTGTATTAATACAGATTAAATGTACTCAATAAATATAATTAATATGAATAACAGTCACTGTCACACTGTTAGCTAACAGCTTACTGTAATAGCCTTAACATGATTTCAGCTCAGTCTTCACTTTATTCTACAACTCAATGACAGCGTGGCCAGATGGCTATACAATCTCACATTGAAAGTTTAAATTTATTGTTAACCGTTTAACATTACACCTAATGCTAATTTACATAACATTACCTACAATTCAATGACAGCGTTGCCAGATGGCAATACAATTTCAAATTGAAAGTTCAAATTATATGTTAACCGTTTAACATTACATTTAATGCTAATTAACATAACATTAACTCAACTCAGTGACAGCGTTGCCAGATCGCTATTCAATTTCAAATTGAAAGTTCAAGTTTAATGTTAACCGTTTAACCGTTTAACATTACATTTAATGCTCATTAACATAACATTAACTCCATATCGCTTTGCTTGCACTGGCGATGTATTTCAATCAAATTAATACTAAAACACACACAAGTAAACATACATACGTGATTCTGTTGACTAGTTTATATACAGCCGACAGCCATAAAATAGTTTGAAATGTTTAGCATTTTGTTTGAATTGAGATTTAATTATGTGGCAACAGAGCAAACGAAAGGGAAAAGGAAAAAGTTGAAGAAAAGGGGCACACAATTGCAGCAGGCGGCTGTTTCAGAAAACTTTTCACAGGTTTTTCTTTTTTTCTCCTCTTTCCTTTTGCGCTCTGCCAGTCTGCCACTCCGTTCCCTCTTTCCTTTTGCTCTTTTTGATGGCTTGACTGACATGCCGGGTTTTAAATGGATTTGTTTATAGTAAAAGTTGTGCGTCTGCATGCAGTGTGTGTGAGCATGAGTGTGTGTGTGTGTGTTTTTATAACATTGGAATACAGAAAAAGAGATTTCAAAGTGCAACGGGCGCAGTTAATTTGTTTGTTTGGTTTGCGTGTCAAAGTTCAACATGCCCGAGTCTATTTTGAGCAAGTTTATTGACTGAAAAATGTTAAAATGTTGCCCCGGCAATTACCAACAAAATGCGCTATTAACTGGCCCTGGACCACACTAACAGACTCGTATGATAAGCGCAAAGCAAACGCTTGACAAATTCACAATTTGCTGAATTCAGATTCAAAGGGGGTGGAAGTGGGCGGGGAGTGGAGTGAAGTCAAGAGTTCAAGCAGCAGCGGGGCATGATGGCCCTGGCCAAGAAGTGGGGCTGCTGACTGACTGAGTGGGGCACAGATGGCACTTGCCTTGAATAAAATATGATGATGCCCCAGAGCGAGGCGTGTTGCTGCTGATGATGATGCACCGTGTTGAAAGACAAATAACGCGTCGACTGTGGCAAGTGGCAAGTGGTTGTGCGTTACGCTTACATCTGGCTGAGCTGCGACATCGCCATCGTCATCGACACGCATTGCATTTTGTCAGGCAACCCCCTCATATAAGCTGACACAATTCATGGGGCATGCGGTATGCGGCATGTGCAGCAGCATGAAATACTGCTCGCTCATACTCATATATAAATCTCATTCGTTCTCATATGCGTAATAAATATGATGGAGCAGAGTTGGGCATAAGTCCATATGCAGGGTATGCGCCACTTCCGAATGCCCTGCCACGCCTGCTGAGAGACATTAATGGCAGCTTCCGCTAATTGACATACATCATCTATCATTATATGTTTTTATTAGTATTTCAACTAGAGTTGAGCTCAAGCGCATGTAAATGTACACTGGGAGAAGTAGTTTGCACTTGAAACTGGAGATTTTCGAATAAATAAAGATTAAAAATCTATATATTTAGATGAATTATTATATGAATATATTATAGAAATTGCTTCTGCATTCAAGTTAATCTTTTCTAATTTTAAAACAAGAGTTTTAGTGAAGAAGACAGTGAGTTAGTATTATAAAAAGCCCCATTGAAATAGTCCCATTATTCTAAAGTTAATTCATACTTATATTGCTAATAAACTAGTATAGAAATAGATCAAAATATGATATAGAATTTGGTTCAATATTCAAGCTATTAGACCCTGTTTTTTATAACTTTGAAAGAAGAATTTAAGTTAAGAAAAGTACTGAGATAACATTTTAAACAGACCCATTGAAATCGGTCCTTAATTCCCTAGTTATATCCTCCTTATATTCCTAACGATTTCATGCAATCGTCATACAAGTCTCCTTATTTTTTTTCTCAGTGTTCTACTGACTGCAACGTCTGCCTTTAATGCACCCTTAAGACTTGTCATATAGTATGTATGCACTGTGTGCATAAGCATATTGAGTAGCGCACTTTGGTCGCATTATATGCATTATATGATGTTATATACACAGCCTTACTAACTGTCTGTCTGTCTGTCCGTCTGTCTGTCCGTCCGTCTGTCTGGGCCTGCATTTAATCTGCCCGATGCCTTGGCAAATTTGCTCAGCGTTTGCTGTATAGTCTCTGTTTTATTTTTTGCGCTTAAATCAGACCAATTTGTATGCATTAAATGCAGAAAGCGAGAGACATTTCAACTGCGTCAAGATTTACGTAATGCCACCCACCCGCCACTGACAGTTTACCCCTCCTCCCACACACACACACACACACACACACACACTGAGAGTAATAATAATGCACAGGCCCCAGGCAGTCAGCAAGCTTCCGAGTCAGTCAGAGATTCACCCTTGGGCTGACTTGTCGAGGTCGTTCTATGTTTCCAGGGCTCTCGTTCTGCCGTTCCGCCGCTCTGCCGCTGACTGTACTACAGTTGACGCATTCGCATTTTACTTGACATTTGTCAAGCGCTTTCAAGCCCCCACAGTGCGCCCACAGATTGTCACAGCGCCATCTACAGTCTGTTACGTGCACTCGAAGCGGATGCGACAATCAGCCCCCTCCTCCCATCCACCCCCACCCCCCCACCATTACAAAGGTCAAAGTCAAGCAGAGACTGTGCAGTTTTGGACAATTATTAATCAGACTCTGTAAAAAACAGAAAACACAAAACATGTACAAAAATTTCCATTTCAAATTGTGGACTGTGGATTGCTGAGGAAACTGGTACTTAAGTCACTTTTCAGCAGAGAAACAGAAATAAACCAAACATTGGCATAATTGTTGAGGTCAAACAACTAACAAATGGCAGAAAACACAAACAGAAACACACACAAAATGGAAACGAGAAACAGAAAGCAAAACATTGTTAAATTTTTGTTTTATTACAAACATTCAACGCCATTTGCGTTTTGGCCATATAAATGTCGCCTATGTTGTTGTTGCTATTGTACGCTGTGTTGTTTTTGGAAGGGCGATAAAAATCAGCAAAATAACAGCAGCAATTGTGTGGGAGGGACAAGCCGAAAATTGTATACACTGCATGCAGTAAAAAATAAAGAGAAATAAAAATAAATATTTTGAGATTTTTAGAAACATTTAAATACAAGTAACGAATAGAGGGGGAATTTTAGAAATGATGTAAAAATGTTTAAATAAATCTGTAGAAATTAATTTTGAAAATATGTTAAAAAATTCGATATTGGAAATATTGTTTAAATTTGTACGATAATATAATAGTATTATTAATAGTATTATAATAGTATTATCGTCTTCTTCTAAATACTTCTTATTCTATCATAATTTCCACTTTAATATTATATTAATTATTAAATTTCATTATAAAACAATTTTTAAAGACGTTAAGTTATGTAAATATATTCAGCTATTTATTTTAAATATTTATATAATTCATTTCTTATTAATTTATATTATTAAATATTTATATAATATTTCTTTTTTTTTTTTTGCTTTAATTTAACTGCCAATATTTATTTTATTTTATTTTTTTACATATATATTTCGTATTTTTTTGCTTTTATTTCCCTGCCAATATGCTGCCTACTTCATCATAACTTTTACTTTTGCAGGCTCAATTTCCCCTGCAACAACTTCATAGCAAATATTGTTGTAACCTCAGTGTAATAGATTAAATCAGAGAGGGAGGGAGGGGGGCTAGTGGGAGCCTGGGTTCCAGTTGGCAGAACATGGCTGAAAGTCAACAAACCAGAGAACAATTTCGGGCATCTAGTACAAACGACCCCAATGGTCTCGTTTACAAATTAAGCACTTCCAAATGGGCAGCAAATTAATTTTTATTGCTTTCCGAGTTATGTAAAATATGTACGGCAATACAGCAGAGTGACGCCCGGGGGAGAATTGTTAATTGTGAGACAGAGTTTTGGCTTTGGTTTTGCTTTTGGTAACAGTTTCGATAGGTCTGTGTTCCCTCTGCCTTATAGACACTGTTGTCAGCTGCTAAAATGCAGGAAGAAAAAACTTTGTGGGGCAAGTCGACAGACTTTGCCTAATAAGCGACGCAAGTTCAGACAAAATTGTCAAAGTTTTTTCTTGGACTGGCAAATTGTCTAGCAGACAGACGGTAATAGGAAGGGGGAGGGGGCAGGAGTGGGTAGTGGGAGTGGGAGGCTGGCAGACAGTCCCTGCCTCTCTCTGACAGTTATTTAGTGTAGGGATTTAGCAGATAGGCAACGGAAACGGAAGCGGCCAACACTTGTCGACAACTGTGTGTGTTTGTGTGTGGGTGTGTGTATCTCTGGCTGGACTATATTATGTTGCCAGCTTAAAGCGAGCTAGAGATAAGGCCAGAGTGTTTTATGCTGGGCAAATTCAACGCAGATTTAATTGAGCTGCAAATTTACGCTAAAACAAATCAGTAAACTTTTAGAACTAAGTTTAATAACTGACTGAGAGTAGTTTGATTTAAGCTGAGTTATACTTTGTTCTATTTATAATCCATCTTTATTGATGTCAAGTTTCACTTATATGGTTCAACCTTTCTCCAAGTAAAGGTACACACCAATCTCCTATATATGTATATTTACTACACATATCTACGACCTAGACTTTGTTATAGTTCTATTCATAATCCAACTTTCTGGATGCCAAGTTATTCTATACTAAGTCATACCTTTCCATAGTACAGGTACACACAAATCTGCTATATATGTATATATCTTCTATAAATATCTACGACTTACACTTTGTTACAGTTCTATTTATAATCCACCTTTATGGATGCTCAGTTTCACTAATATGGCCATACCTTTCCCTAGTTCAGGTACACACAAATCTGCTACTTACTGTTATGCCAAAAACCACAGTAATAATAATGACAATGACAATAACAATGCCAATGACAATCGTAATGATGTGGCTGCTGCTGCTGCTGATGACGTTGACTGTTTGTGGCGGTCAGTTTGATAGTCGATTGCATTTCAGATTGAGTTTGCCGAGTGGACTGCTTGACAATTTCATTAGAGAGCAGAGGACACTCGCTACTACTACTCCCACTCCCACTCCTACTCCACCATACTCATCTCGTTTGCTCTACCACTCCTCCTGCCACCTTCCCTGTTGGCATGTCATTGTACATGTGCCAGGCTTATCATTTATTTATATGCTTTATTATTGTTGTTTTTTCTCTGGAGTAGGAAGCGTAACAATGCGAGATGCGGATGTCTGGCGCAGAGTGAAGTGTGCCCTGGAGTGGGAGGGGCGGACTGGGCTGACTGGGCTGACTGGGCTGACTGGGCTGCTTAAAGTGTCATTGTTGCCATTGAGCATGCTCTTTGTTTAATAAATTATTTATCGAGCAGCGAGAGAGACAAGAGTCGTGTGTGCCTGACACAAATGCCAACGCGTGGCATTGGCCTTTGATGGCCCAAATGGGAGTGGGAGTTGATCTGGGAGTCTGCGAGTCTGAGGTGGTTACTAGGCCCAAAACACAAGAGCCACAGTGAGCGCCATAAATATACACTCGCACACACACAGGAAGTAAGTGCTTGTCCCTGCTCATGCTTATTGGCAGCATGGTAATCTCCAAAGTAATGACTCACTGGCACGGGACGCTCGCTTGTAATATTTTCTGAAATCTCTCCAGAATTGTGGATGAAATTGGCTTTGGTATTAAATAGCCATTTAAAGCAATTCCACCAGACTTTATGAGCTCAATTCATGTTTCAATTTAGTCGACTTACCCCCATACAGACTCCCCCTCTCCCCTTTGTCTATGCTGCTGCAGCCACTCTCAGTCAGCTTCCACCTGAGTTGCCTTTTGCCCAATTGTGCAGCAAACAAAAAAAATTGATTGCATTTCACACGGCTGCAAGTGGATGGAGGAGGAGGGGGGAGTAGAGGGAACAGCAACCTGCTCGACCCAGTTAAGTAGTTCGCACTCAAGTGCCTACATATGCAGCACCTACCTAGCTACCTATATATATATACAGGTACTATACAGGGCGTATAAAAAAGGTAATGGCAGAACTTTTGCATAATGCGCAGAGTTCAGAGAGAGGCGAAGAGCTGGGGCAATCCATAATAGATTTCAATGTGCTCAGGCCAGTCAACATACTGGAGTATAATGAAAGGGGGTAAAGCCAGGCTCTATTGGAGCTCACATGTTGACCTTAGCATCGGCCATTGTTTGCAGCTCAACTCCACTTGGCTGTTGACTATTGAAATTTGTATGCTGTTTATTAATTTTGAGAGAGTCCACACAATAAGTCGGTCAGTGTTTGCCTCATTTGAAATTTACAAGTTGTAATTGAAAATGCGAAATGGTATTCTTCTTCAGTTGATATATTGCTGCGGCAGTTTTTAACTGCTACTTCTAGCATATACACTGGTCAACAAGTGACTTGCAGTGGCAACTGACCTCAGCCTTTGCCTCGTGTCACGTCACGTAAGAGCAATGCTATTGCCGCTACTCTTAATTACCGGAAGTTGCTGCCAGCCGCAACGTTTGCCCAGGTAACAAGCTACAATTATTGTCTGGGACACACCCACAACAACAACAACAACAAGAAAGCACTCGTACTCGACTCGTACTTAGATATTGTGTGTGCCTCAAAGTGGCTTACAAGTTTCTTTACCAATTGTTGCAAGTTGCAACTGTTGTTGCCGTTGCTGCCACATTGTGTCGTGTTCTTGTTAGTTAACTCTGGCAATTGGTCAGCACAACTTTATTGCAACTAAGCACTCACTTTGGCCAAAAGCTTTTACTCTGAATTGCCCCAAGACTCTAAGGCTTTAAGCCTATTTGGCTAACAAGTTGAGAACTTGTGGAATATACAATATTATTCTACATTTCATTTACTAAATATATAACAGTGCAAGTGCTAGAGTTTGAGGAGAAACAGAGGTACTATAGATAGTGTAATATAAACAAGATACAAAGTTTCAAATCCATTTGTATGCCAACTCTAGTAAGTGAAGTTCATCTACTTCTATTTCTATATGTATTCAAGTTTATGCTGCTCTAGTTTAGTATATAATTATTTAGTGTAATTTAGTATTATATTTCTATAACAACTTGACGATCGGGCTATAGATACCTTACTATAAACAATATACAAAGTTTCTAATCCAACTCCAGTAAGTGCAGTTTAGATACTTCTATATATGCAGTTACCAAGTTTAAGTTCAACTATTAGAAATTGTATTTCGGTCTCTACTTTTACTCCACTTTAACTGTATTCCTTGAACCTATCGACAGTGGGAGTGGGCTGCCTCACTCCTTCACTTTGTTGCACATGTGTCGCATTATTTTTATGGGCAATTTCAATTATCTTCGCATGCCGTTTAATTGCATTAATTAAACCAACACGAGATGCTTAACATTCATTACGTATTGACTGTGTGTATACTTGTGTTTTTTATGGCCTTTATGCAGCTCCTCCTGCGCATCCTTATCAGCATCTCTTCCTTTTTACTTCTGCCGCATTTCCGGCGTTAATTGAATGCAGTGCGAGGGATACACACACAGAGAGTGTTGTGTGTGTGTGTGGGGGTGTGAGTGTGTGTCTGCCCCATGCCCCAATTAGCAGCAGCAGCAGCAGTCACTCCATTTGCTACTCTGCTGCACAGTCTGCCGTCTGCCTGCCCCAGCAGCACTTTGTCAATTACTTTAATATATTTTTTATTAATTGATGGTTTCAATTCCATTTCTTTCGGGGTTGATACATCAATTTGCCGGCTCAAATTGTGTGTTGCTTTAAATATTCGAATCATTTCCACTGATTGCATGTGAGTTTATGCAGAAATTTCAGTGTCAAGTCACACTTAACCCCGGCATTACTCATACGCCAAGTTGTGCGGATTTGCATGAGGCGTTGGGCTAAGAATCAAACGCTAAGCGCTGAGCACAAACAAACAATCGTAAAATACTTATCGCACAAAACAGAACGCATTATGAAAACAATAAACAATTGATGGCATTTTACTTACGCCAGCAACAACAACCACAACAATAGCGAATCATAAAAAACAAAAACACAACAAGCCGCAAGCAAAATAAATCAATAAAAAACAGAGAAGAGGAGGCGACAAAATGCTGTAAATAAATAAAAATTGCTTTATTTATTAAGCATTAAACAATAAATGGGATTATTTCCATCAACACAGAGAGCAAAGAAATGTCGCATGGCAAAACTCAAGGACCAAAACTAGAGAACTTCCACGCCAATCCAATCCATGGTGCGACAATAACAATTGCAAACAAGGGAGCTACTTAGCAAGAAGCAGAGCAATAGAGGGAAACACAAACAAACAAACAGAGGCAGAGGCAGAGCGAAATAAATAAATAAATGCAAATCATTTTCCATTTGGCTGCAGAGTGTTGAGCCACGTTGATGGCAAGGAATTATGGCAATGGCAATGGCAATTGTGATTGTGATTGCGATTGTGATATTGTAATGGCATTAGGTACAAGAGGCTATAGTATGAATACGAGTATGAATACCTAGCAGAGAGTTTGAAACAACAAGCGACACACAGAGCTCTCTCTGGACAGGACTAATAAGTAGCTGACATGGACACACTGAGTGCCTTACCCACCCCACTCTCTCTCCCCCGTTGTTCCTTTTTATATATTCTTTTTTCTTTGGTCTGCCATTTTATTTCAGCAAATTTGTAACTGTCACGTTTTTTTTGTGGTGCTGTTTTTAGGCATAGAAAATCTGTATGTTCCGGCTACGGCTTTGTGGGTCCGTGAGTCCGTCCGGCTTGGCTTACGGCGAACTTTATGTGCGTGCCGACGAACGACGAGTGTTTTGATTGTGGCAAAAAGTTCGTTGCGAAAAGGTAGCACAAGTTTTGCCAAAGTGACAAATAGATTTAAATTCGAAAATGCTTTTTGTCTGCTGCAAACAGCCCAAGGGGGGCGTGTGGGGGGTGGGGGGTGGCTGGCTTGTCATGCAAAGCACTATTGACAGCGGTCGTAAATCTTTGTAAAAGTGCTTGTAACCCTTGTCAAGGGTGGAGTGTGTTCAGCTGAAGTTAAAGCGGAGAGATACAGAGAGAGAGGAGCAAGGGGCACCAGCTATAGAGAGAGCGTCAAAGGCAAAAGGGTCGAGGGTCTGACCCTCAATGAGGCGGGCGTGAAAATGTGTGTGTGTGCGAATTTCGAAGCCGGAAAAAAAATCAGTTAAAAGCGATTTAAAGGCTTGTCGAGGTGCTTGTAAATTTGGCAGCCAGAGAGGGGGCAGGCAGGGTGAAGTTCTTTGAAATACGTGTAGCTAATTTGTAATGCCTTTGTATGAGAGAGTTTAGAGTGCACTCTGCCTAATTAAACATTCCCTTTAGCAGCATTTCCACTTCAATGTGTATCTATTGTATATTCCACTTCCACTTCAAAATATATTATATATTACTATAATTATCTGCTGATCTGTATTTTTAGAATTTGTAGAATATCTCTGTCATAATTATGCGATCATCTCGCAGTTCCAAGTACTGCCTGCTCCTGCCCACAACAGGTGTATGAAATATGCAAATTTCGCAACAATTGACGCAGCTTTAATAGCCCTTCTGTTGTGTTTCTCTTCTCTGCCCACAGCGGGCTTTTCCAAATTTCCAGGGAACTCGAACAGACGAACAAAAAACACACACATTTCGTTTGAAACAATTAAATGAGGCACAAAATGTTCACAGCTTACGGATCGAGTATGGAACGAGATGGAAGCTCATTAACATGTACATTATGATCGTTATCATGATGATCAACATGGCTCTGGAATTGAAATTGGAATTGCATTCACAAATTAGCATTCTAATGAGCAGGCAGAGGCCCAACAATTATGGCGCCGCCTCTTGTCTAGCGCACAGACATGCCACATACTATGTAGCCAACGTGTAGCATGTCAGCTTGCCACATGCCGCAAGCCCCACTGCAACAGCTGCTGAAGTCAGCAAGTCACTGCGCTCTGCGCTCTGCTCTCTGCTCTCTTGACTTGGCCCTTGCGTGTTGGCCAATTGAAATTGGACTCATTTTGTTGCGAATTTCTGTGTTTGCAACAGTTGCAAGTGCAATTGCAGTGCCTCTGATGTGCCACGCCATGTATTTATGAATGGAAACACAAGACACAGCGACAACTAGGCCGCAGTTGCACCTACTACTACTACTACAGTCCCCAACTGAGCTCTGTTGCTCTCTGGTGTCAGCTTTTACATGGAAGCTGTTAGAACCCAAGCAGAAGGCAGAAGGCTGCAACGCCAGCCAAAACCGGTTCAGCAATGCCTCGCGGGCACAGCACACATAAAGGGAACAAAACTAAAAAAAAGAACCGAAAAATTCTTGACTTTTGTTTCACATACACAAAACGAAGTTTATCTTTTGGCTCTCAGTGGTGCTCATACTCGTTTTCTTGCTGTTGTTGTTTATAAAAATTCTTTGAAATGCACACACAATCTACACACACACTCGCACACACACACACACATTCACACACGCCTGCTTACACACAAAATTAAATTTTGTTCTCTCTGGTTTTTTTTCTGTTAATTTTTTATATGGCTCTTTCGGTTTGGGTTCTGTGGCATTTTCTTCCTGCTGCACGCTCCGCTGCACCCAGTTGCCTCGGCACCTGCTCCTCCTGCCCCTGCTCCGACTCTGCTGTTGGCTAGTTGTTGGGTTTGTTTAGAGTTTTCGGTCGGTGCTTTTAAACGCAGCTCACACAGAGAGTCGCCGAGCTCTCCGTTCTCCGAGTTCTCCGAGTTTGAAGTGGCAGTGGTCCAAACATGCATGTAAAAATGCAACGTAAGTTGCCCCCAGAATCAGCCAGTGGGAATGGGAGACAAAGGGGTAGGTAGAGTGGAGCAGAGTGCG
This sequence comes from Liodrosophila aerea, assembly GCA_035045005.1. Taxonomy (NCBI): domain Eukaryota; kingdom Metazoa; phylum Arthropoda; class Insecta; order Diptera; family Drosophilidae; genus Liodrosophila; species Liodrosophila aerea. Next base: position 628,174 of record JAWNNL010001293.1, read on the forward strand.
GTTGATGACTTGCATTTGGCTCTCGCTTTCGTGCCCGCAGAGACTGACTGACTCTGTCTCTGGCTCTGACTCTGTCTCCGACTCTTTTGCTGACTTTGACTTTGGCACTGGTTAGACTGGCTGACTGCATGATGACTGAAAGAGTGAACAACTGGGTCTGGATTAGGGTTCCCCCTCCACTCCACTCCACTCGATTCGAGTCCACTCCATCTGCAACTTCTCTCTGTTTGACTTTTAACTGAATTGTCGGTCGATTCCCTGTGATGTTTTCATGTTCTGTGGCATTCCTCGTTTTGCCCAACTGCATAATTCATTCTGCAGTTGGTAGAATTAGTTTAAACCGATAGCAATGCCATCAAACACATCATTTAGTCAGATCCCATACTGTTACCCACTTGAACATGAAATTATATTTAATAAAATTTAAAAAATTTCGACATATTAATTTAAAAATTCCACCTTGCCTAAAGATGCCTATTTCACGTTCTTAATAAGCGCCTGAGTGAACTCGGAGCACTTGGCCTTTCCCCCCAGATCCCTAGTGCGTATGTTATCATCCCTGATGGTCTTCACCACGGCCGTCTCTATGCGATCCGCAAAGTTTCCCATGTTGATGTAGCGCAGCATCATGGCAGACGAGAGGAGCAGTGCTGTGGGATTGGCCAAATCCTTGCCAGCGATGTCGGGCGCTGTGCCATGCACTGCCTCGAAGATGGCACCGTTAGTGCCAATATTGCCGGAGGGTGTCAGGCCCAGGCCACCGATTAGACCCGCACACGTGTCGGACATAATATCACCATACAGATTGGGCAACACAAGCATATCGTATTGGGTCGGATCGTTGACAATGTTTAGGCAGACTTTACTAATGTCATGCTCCTCGTACTCAATGCCACCGCTCTTCAGCTGACCCTTGTACTTCTCCACTATCTCGCGCACACAGTTGATGAAGAGTCCGTCGGACATGCGCATGCTGGACCTCTTGTGCACGGCCGTAATCTTCTTGCGCTTCATGGCGATGGCATAGTTGAAGCAGTACTCGGCGACTCGCAATGAGGCGGGGCGAGTGATCAGCTTGATGCTCTGCACCACACCCTGGACCAATTGGTGCTCAATGCCAGAGTATTCTCCCTCCGTATTCTCGCGTATGGTTATAATATCCACTGGACCGTAGACTGTCTCCACGCCAGGCAAGGATCGGCAGGGTCTCACATTCGCGTACAGATTGAAGAGCACTCGCAGTATGAGGTTCAGGGAACGAAAACCTTTGCCCACGGGCGTCATCAGTGGACCCTTGAGACCCAGTTTGGTACGCTGCATGCTGTCAATGACGGTCTGAGGGATCGTCTGCATGCCATCTGCTCCCATCACTGGCGTCACATCGACTGGATCGAAGACGACGGGCACGTTCATTGCCTTGAATACTTGCAGCACAGACATCGAGATCTCTGGACCAACACCATCCCCAGCCATAAGCGTCACTGACACCGCATCGCCCTTTCCAGCACCCTTGGAAGTGCCTCTTTTCGAGCCGCTTCCAGAGCCCTTGCCAAAGTCCTTGCCAGAGCCCTTGCCCGAGCCACTAGTCGTCGTTACAGTCGGAAGCTTGGATTTGCCTGAACATGGAGGTTTCTTCGATTCACCCGATGAACCCTTAAATCCTATGCTTCCCTCCTCTGTGAGGCTTTGGCGAGGTGGTGGAATAGGTCGCGGCTCGAGCACCTCTATAATCCTAAGTTTTCGCCCAGGTTTGGGTTGATTACGTTTCGGTTCCAACTCTCGACAAGGCTGTAGACGTCTACGAGCAGGTATTTGCCTCTCATCTGGTGGTCTTCTTCTCAGATGACCCTTGGTGGTCTGTGCACTCTGCACTCGATTGCTCAGCTCTGTGCTCAAGAGGCGAGCCTTGGACTCCACTGCAAATGAGCGCACAAAGTACGTAGTATTCGATGGCCTCAATTGTTTGGTAGAAACTGCGAACACAGTTAGTATACAGCGAGGCAGGCTCCCCATGATTTTGACTATGGTTTCCAAAAGTCTTCAAAATTGACTAAAATTTATTTTAGATCCAAAGTCTGTGTAATGGCTTAACAATGAAATGTTCTTATTTAGATTTAAGTCGAGTGTTTAAACACTAACTACTGGGCCTACTCAAGCCAATTTCCTTAAAGTCTACACTGAGAAAACGCTTTAACTTCTTTCTTAAATTTGCTGCTGTTATTTGATAACTGAAATATGAATTTTGTCGCAGCCAGTGGTCAAGGTCCGTTAGCCATGGCCCCAGCAATTTGCATAGCTCTCTCAGCCCGAAAACGTCTTTTGCATTTTGCAGGATACAATCTTTTTTATGGCTAGTTTCGCTTTTGTTGGCGCCTCAAAACTTTCGGTGACTGGCACCACCATTCGAGAGAAACTTTCACAAAAGCCAACACGCGACGGGTGGATATACAAAGAAACCAGAAAATATATAAATGAAACATCCTGGTAACCCTTTCGGGCTGTCGCGGAAATTATTTTCGTTTTAGAGCAAATTATTGTGGGGACAAGATGTTCGCTGTACTGTGATTCGCTTACGAATCAGGCTAATTAAATTAGGTTTTTCATTTTCATTTTTTCGACTGCAATTCCATTTGGCATACGGAGTGAAATGGAATTACTGTGTTGGCATTGCTTTGAAGGTCGCTTATTTGCCTTTACTGTTGCCGTTGCTGTTGCCCTTGCGCCTTAATTGAAAAAGTTACGCCACCCCCACACAGAGGAAGCTAAGAAAATTCTCTTAAATATGGTTAGAATACGAGTATTTCGTGTATTTAATTATACGAAAGTCGCTGCAAAATTAGCTGCGAAAGGTAATCAAATTATGCCAAGTTCTACCCTGCGGCACACCTGCAGGGGCGGACGGCCACGCCTCGAATGAAACACCCGCAAAACAGCCCCCAGAGTGCCTAAAGTTTTCATTTTTCAAGCTGTTGTCATTTGGCATAATCATATTTCAACGGATTAGCATAATTTAAGCACACAAAATATTAATAATGAAAAGTGAATGGCTGTTACGAGTCGTGTTTCACACGAACACAGACACAGACACAGGCACAGTCTGCTGCCACGCCCCCTCGAAACACACCGTTGACAAAAATATTAAAATTTTCCTACTGTTCTATTAGGTTTCGTGTGGCTCGACTCACACTGCAGGGCAAAAGTCGAGTGCCACTGTGCTTATAAATTCATTTTATTACACTCATATCTGCCCAAACATGCATAGATACCCTACTCTGAGTAGGAGGTACCTATGATATTGTCATCAAGTTTGCAACGGAAGTTCTGAGTTAAGATAATTGTAAGTAGGGAGTACAATATTATTAGTTTAATATATTTTGTAGAATATTTGAACAGTCTATTACAGATATTTAGTTATTATTACATCAAGTCGACCTAACAACTGACCTAACAATAATTTCTGTATTAGTTTAATATATTTTTGTAGAATATTTCAACAGTCTATTATAGTTATTTAGTTATTATTACATCGATTCGACCTAACAACTGACCTAACAATAATTTCATATAAAGTGTTTGAGCTGCTTTATAAGATTAATAGTTTTCTATTAGGGAAAAGCAGCAGTTTCCTTAAGTTTTATACTTCTTAGACCGTCTGTAAGAGTAATTTGCTGTTTGTGTAAGCCAAATTAATAGAACTGTGCTAGAGCATTCAATCTTCATTTCACTGTTTACCTGATAAGATCTATTCATTCTTGTTACTCTAACATGCTTTTATATTCATATTTGGTAATATATCTACCTCTCCCGCGCCTTTTTATTATGCTTCCCACTTGGCGTGGGGTAGGTTTTTTGTTTTATTCGATTTGGTTTCGTTTTTGTTGCTTTTGTGTGCTGTGTTTTAGTTGGTGTTGGCGTTGAGCGCCTCACAATTGTTGTTAAATGATTGATGGTCTGTTGGAAAGGTCGCTCCCACACACACACACTCAGAGAGACAAAGTTGGGGAGCAAACACTGCCATTATTTACACATTATATTATGCGATATTATAATTTGAGCTGAGGCCAAGCTGTCTAGCTGGGCGTTAACTCACCCTAGCGCCCATAAGATAGCCGAATAGATAATTATAATTCGTATAATAATGGGTTATTTGTTCAGGCGATAAGGAACTGCATACGCACCTGTAACGACACAAAGAATAGTAGTAAATCGTTAGTCATGAGCATAAACAAGTTAAATTATAAGCAGAGGAACTATGTACTAGTGCAGACCCTTTCCTGTTAAGCAGTGTTAATTTACAACGTAGTTTCGCTGTTTATTCTTTCGGCACATACTTATTTTTTGCACAGATTTCTGTTATTGTTTGCGTTTACTTCATTTGGTGTTTGGCTTTGCGCTTAGTGTGCGAAAAAGAAACCAAAGTCAATAAACCGTATAAAAGTACAACAAAACGACAACAACAACAACAACAACAACAACAACAATTGAAGCTGTGGTTTCAGTCAAACAAATAATAAAAAGTCAAGCAAGTTCAAGAAGAAGCTGTAGTATTTGTGCGGGGAGGGAAGTGGGTGCAGGGTGTAGTGACTAGAGGGTGTGGCAGCTGGACTAAATGGCAGCTGAGCAGCTGAAGCTATTGAATCCAGTTGGACACACACAAACACACACATAATAAAATAGAAAGAAGCAGAAATTGAAATCCGTTTGAGCTGGCTGAAGTCCCGCTTAAAAAAGAAATCATTCAAATATTTGTTATTGCTGTCGCTGTTGTTGTGGTTGTTATGATTGTCGTTGTTGTTGTTTCTGTTGTTGTTGCAGTTGTTGTTTTTTGTGGTAACAAGACGCCGCCAACGCCATATTAGCCCTGGCTTTTCAGACCGTTTATAAAGCAATACACAATTTGCTCGCCTTTTGCCTTTTGCCGAACGCTTTTCATTCTCTGGTTTCACGTTGTTCTTTATGCTGACCAATTGAATGTTTGCTGTTATTGTTGTTACTGTCGTTGCTGTTGTTGGCTGTTGTATCTCGTCATAAAGTGATTTATGAGCCTTAGGTGCAAATAATTGATTTATGCGGCGCACACACAAGAACAAACGCCTTCCTTCTACTGTCTCCGATAAGATGTTATAAATAGCAAAAGAAATAACTGTGCAAAGCACTTCAACTCTGTGTGCTGCTAGTCCCAGTAATTAGATAAAACAAACTGATAACAGCGGCAGATACATATTCTTTTTGTATACGACTGTGACAAACATTGATGAGGCAGCAGATAACAGTGGCTAAGGTAGCTAAGGCAGCTCTAATAGATGTGGTTCACTGAATGGTAATGCGGGCCGTAATCTGCTTTCGGCCATAACTAACACCAGTTAGAGCGGAAATGCCAACAATGTGTGTAGTTATGTAGTCTCAATGCTATTTCGATGCTGTGCACACTTCAGTAGGCATTAACCTTTTCTCTCAGTGTTTGTTGTTGTTGTTCTTTTCCCGTGAACATGAGTATTTTTCATGGCATCCATGAATCAAAAATACACACAAACACACACATGCCCAAACTGAAGAACCATGGAGAGCGAAGAAAGAAAGAAAGAATCCGACCGAGGCGACGTTTTGTATCTCATGCCCTCTCATACCTGGGTTCATTGGAAAACGACGATTACGCGGCACAAAAGACATGAGCAAACAATGAACCAGTCAGTCAGAAGGTAACACTCACACACACACACACACACACACGCACACTGAGCTGCTGCATCATCGTAATGAGAGGAACATAGACGTGGCGAGTGGCGTTACATAAGCCCCGAGACATTGACCAAAGCGAATCGGCTAAAATGAGTGGAAAATTGTATCACACACAAGAGATACAAAGAGTCAAAACTTGGACTCGGAAGACACACAGCTCAAGAGCAGTGTAGATACAAGATACAGGCAAGGCAACGTGTGTAGCTCAATCGCAGTCTGCAAAGTTCTTGCATTTGTTTGTTTGATAAATTTACTTGTAAAATGTTTAAAAATAGCCACACACACACACACGCATACACGCATACACATGCACCTGTGTGCAGGTACAAGCGTGAGATACAAATGTATCTACTACCTGTCAGCGCCAATGTCTGCGTCTGCTGCACATTTCACACGTTTTATGTGTTGCCTGGACACTGTCCAGCAGCAGTATCTGCAGCCACTGTGTGTGTGTGTGTGTGTGTGTGTAGCTACAAGTACTAAATATTTAATTGCCTCATCTAGGCAGAGGAACTTTATCTTTCCGATTACGCGCTGTGTGGCCTTATCAATGCACTGGACTCATGTCCATGTCAGAGCCAGCGCCAGTCAATGCCAGGCGGAAGCCACAACAAGTTAACAACTTCCTTTGGACACACTTCATGTTTTTAATTGCCCTAGCTTTACATGCTTACGCTCAAAAGCAGAGCAGAGCATCGCAGAGGGCCAAGCCAAACAGGTTCAAGCTCAACCTTGCCTTACCTTTGGCCCACGTGAGTGGGACTACTACGAGTCATGAATGAAAATGTATGATATATACATATACATAAATGTATATACATATATAAAGCAGACATCATCAGGCATGTCGAGCAGTCATAAAAATGTCAGAGGTTTGCCCTGTGAGAAATTCTAAGAAATTTTTGAGCAGATGAATTAAATGTCTAAATGAGCGAATGAATAACTGAATGAACTACAGTCTACAGTCTCTGCCCAGTTACGTGAATGAATTTAAATATGTTATGCTTTGTTTATGCAGCAGCAGCCACACACAAACCCCAAACGCCAATCGGCAATCGCCCATCAGATCAATGACATCATCTGAATCGACTCGCAGCATAAAAAAGAATCATAAAAAAGGCAGAGCAACTGAAACTAAGCAGAACTCAAGAGTTCCAAACTCAAATTGCCTTTGTATTGAGGTCAAAAGTGTAAAAAACCGAAAAAAATAACAACAACCACACAAAAGTAAAGCAAACATTAAGAAAGTGCCAGGGCAGTCAGTATCTACAAAGTTAAGATTTCCTCATTCTCTTTTTACAGTCTCTGTCTGCCTCGGTCTGCGCATTTTTTAAGTGCGTGTGAAATCGATGGACGAACGCACAGGCGTCGTTAATTTTAATTGAAACTAATTAGCGCAAATATAAAAAATAAAAATAAAAATAAAATAGACACAAAACTACAAAACTAAAATGGAAAAGCCAAAGCGAACCCATTCAACTCACTGCGAGAGCGTGAGAGATACACAAAACGTATTTCACACTGAAAACGCGCTGTAAACTATTCAAGAATTTCGAATTCATACCATGCCAAGTCCTTGACTTTTGGTTTAATCAATCAAGCAGACACTTGTGCATAAATTAAGCACACTCGTCTACTAATTGCCATGCGTAACTGAGAGCAAAAGAAGTTGAGCTCATTTCAATCGATAAATTGTTGCAATTACTCTGCAATCGATGGAAGAGTTTTCACTGGAAAATACAGTGCAAGATTATGCTATATAGTAGGAGAAGTGCACTAAGTTCAAGTACTTAAGCTTTGGCGATGAAAAAGGCGTTAATCGAATGTAGGTTTTAATGGCGATTTTACGGCTCACACTGCCCATTAAAACATTTGACATCTTGCCCCAGAAAACATATACATAAACAACTATATATACATCAAATTTTTATGTTTGTTATTCAAGCCAGTTCATTGTCAAATAAAAACAAAAGGCGTAACAAATGCGAATGCGACTGCGACTGCAATAAAAATTTCTAGCTCAAAACAATCTAAATTTGTGGTTTATTTGTTTGTGTGTTGTGTGTAGAGTGTAGAGTGTGTGTATCCAAACAATTTGCAAAATTTCAATTAGTTATTTGCGGATTTTTAACAGTCTGCATGATGGATTGGACTCCAAGATTAATGCAGTCTTAATTAGAGCCAAAAGCATTTGCTTGTTGCCTAATTGTATAAGTGATTATATACACAAACACACACATAGTATATGTATCTCGAATAACCGGATATCTTTGGCTAGAAATTAAAAATAATAATTACGTTACGCCAAAATGTACTATGGGTCGACTGTGTGTGTGTGCTTAAATTTAGAACTGGTATTATTTAATTAGTTTCTGTTTAGAGTTTTCATTTGGTGCGGCGGGCCACTTTTGTTTATCTCTGCTCAGGCAAACATCCTCCATCCAGCATGGGCTCAACCCATTGCATAGTTTATGAAACTGTTGAAAAGTTGAAAAGTTGCCCCGTCCAGTAAGTGGAGCGAGCAACTTAAGCGACTCACGTTTTGGCTTCTATTTGCACTTTTCTTCTCTTATCTGCACACACAACAGATACACTCGCAGGTACACACATGGAAGGTGTATCTCATAGTTTGCTCTAATTTGAGTTGCTTAAATATTTAGTAACATGCTCGTCGCTTTACAACACACAGATACAACGCAAGAGATACATTTACAGATATAGGCATGGCTATGGCTTGGCTATGGCTATTGCTTTGGAGATATGATTAGATACGACTTCCTGTTTGTTTTTTAAGCATTGTTATGAGCATATACATTCCAAGTACACGTACGACGTACTCGCATGTAACGTGTTATTGTTAATGGGCCGTGTTTACGAGTGGGTCAAAAAGCTTAAGTTATTTGTATCTACAGTCTGCTGTTTGCACTCGTTTTCATGCGTGGTGTTTACTGTGGTCTACAGCTCAATTAGTAGTCGCATAGGGCTCGCAATTAAAATGAAATTGAATTTTATGTGGTGCGCCCAAGTGCGTGGCAGGGTTTACATACCAAATACTCTACACTCTACTATACACGCTGAAGGAACGTTGAGTAAGAGAAAATGAGAGATACTCGTCGCTCGTCGCTCACCTGCAAACATTTATCGTATGCATGACACAGACATCAGATTAGCATCACAAACAGTACATAATCGTAAAAGTAACACACACAAATACTAGTTGAAGAGCCACAGACGGCGGGGCATAAATAAAACGCAGGCGGAGCAGAAGTTGGAACTATGTAAACAGTAAATAAACGACAGGCAGGAGAGTTAGGAGAGTCGGAGTCGGAGAGACTCGAGAGGAAGAGGATGAGGAAAATGAAGTTCGGCATACACTTAAGCAGGCCATTAAGAGCAACATTCACAGGAACAGAAGATACATAGATACGCAGATACGTAGATACATGGAGATACACAGACACATGTCGAAGCGCAGTTGTGCTCGTGCCAGATACAGCCAAGAGTCTCAGTCTCAAGACTCAAATTAAGATTCCACAAAAGCCAAACGCTAATAACAACTAACAAAGTCAAACTCTGTGAAGTCAGCTCCATTGAGTAAGCGCTCAAGTGTATAAATCTTTGGGAAAGTCAGTCGACAGTTGCTGCTGCTGCCGTTGCTGCTGCTGCCACGATGCGGGCGTTGCGCTGTGCCATGTATCTTGCAGATACTTTTTACTTGTGTCTATTTGTTAACTACCTGCGTGTGTGAGAAAAACTGTTTCAGGTAAGAATACACAACTGCAAACTTGCAACATCATGCCACAGCAGCACAAAGAGCTACGGACACATGCAGAGATAGTTAGATGAGCATACAAGTATCTCAGTATCCCAGTGTCTCAGTCTCGCAGTCTCTCAGTGTCTGAGTATCTGATAGTTATGGAGCTGCCCTGTAATTGTGCGTAAACGTGTAAATACCAAGTCAAGGTCGGTTAATCAATAATAATTATTTTTCACTCAATTACGCGTTGCCTTCTGCTTTATTTGTGGCTGGCATTCTCGCGCACTACATAGATACATATATAGATACAAATATAGAGATACATGGCTACAAATGTGTACCTATTTATGTTCGATTCTTTTGCCTTTTCTTTTGCTGTTGCTGTTTTTTGGCTTTTGTGTGCTTTCGATCTTATCGCATTGTTTGGCTTAACGCCGAGCAACATTCATGTGTGAAATATGCATAAACAAACTATGCCAAGCGATTTCCATTTCGAGTATCTTGTGGATGTAAATATACAAAACTACATATCGCAAGTATTCATATTTTTCCATTATTTCATTTCGTATTTGCCTAGTTCGCCCATAGCCTTCACACAGTTAGATGCGTGCCACTTGATATGCCTGAAACCAGAATAATAAATGATGTTGCCGACATCAAGATACAACTAAGATACAGCTACAGATACAGCTACAGATAGCAAAAGTTAAGTATAATCAGAATAATGAACCTGCCGCGTGGGCTGCCTGCTGGGAAAACTTTTCCAGCCCCCAAAAAGAGAACTTTTCCATTGCTCAATATGCCTCTAATTGCGAGCGCCATAGTTTTTGGCATTTGGATGAGCAGTGAGCATTGAGCTGGAGTCAAGTGACAGACGCCACTGACTCGACGCCTCTGCCCACTTGAGCCACGAAGTCAGCTCAATGAATTTGCATATAGTTATACATATGCCTGGGGCAAGGCACAGTGGAGAGACGTTAAGCAGTACCGAGGTGCTAAAACTTTGTGATTTACGCGATTTCAGCAACTGCAGGGTATCTCTATAGAGATTGGGGTATATGCATTTTGAGTGGAGTTTAGATAAGTTAAAGATGCAGATGTAGATGTAGATGTAGATGTAGATGTAGATGTAGATGTAGATATAGATGTAGATGTAGATGTAGATGTAGATGTAGATGTAGATGTAGATGTAGATGTAGATGTAGATGTAGATGTAGATGTAGATGTAGATGTAGATGTAGATGTAGATGTAGATGTAGATGTAGATGTAGATGTAGATGTAGATGTAGATGTAGATGAAGGTGTAGCCTTAGCCTGTCTCTTGCCTAAAGATTCTAATAATACACTGCATTGGTAATTTTATTTGATCTATAATCAAATTTCCTTAAAAATTATCCTAAAAATTACCCTGAAAATTTACTTTGTTTTATGTTTATCTGTTTATTCGTTTTGCCAATTTACACCTACCTTTTTCATTGTAAACTCCACTCGACCTGATGTCGATCGATTCAAAGTAACCCTTGACTGCCTCACACTGTTGTTGCTGCTGCTGCTGCTGCGCCGTATCCTTGGCGCGTGAGTCGCGTTGCAGGCGTCGTCGGTGGTGCGTTGCGGCACTGTGTTGATGCTGCCGCTGATGCTGGTGTTGATGATGTTGATGCTGCTGGTGGTGGACATTGTTGTCACTGGGCACTCCCACTGCCAGGTCCCCCTCGTCAGCGTCCCCAGCGTTGCCCAAATGCTTGGCCGTGGCAAGGCCAATGCTGCAGAGCAGCGCCACAAGCAGCAGCTTGATTAGTTGCTGCCCCATGTTGATGTTGTTGTTGTAGTTCCTGCTGCCGGCCATAATGTGTGAAATTCTTTGCAGCGAAATTGCCAATGCGAAACTACTCTTGATGCGAGAGTAAGAGTGTGTGTGTGTGCTTTTGGTCTGGCTCTGGTTGTTGTTGCTGTTTTAAGGCCCCTCTTATGATTTTAGGCAGCTCTGCTGCATATTGCACTGCACAGCTGTTCGAACACCAATACACACACACTCACAAACACACACAGACACGCGAGCGTCACTCACGGGAGAGCGAACACGAAACTTTTTCCACTTGCCGGTTGGGCGAAACACACACTCACACACACACACGCGCACGCACAGACACCGAGTTGTTGTTGTTGTTGCTGTTGTTGTTGTTGTGGCTGTCGCTGACGTCGCAAAAAAAGTGTGCAAAAAACCGCGTGTCTAGCCTTGTTGTTGTTGCTGCTGCTGTTGTTATTTTAGTTGGGATTTTTGTTTGGACTTTTGTTTAAACTAAAAATTGAATAATTTCTGCTCGCGAGTAAATATTTTCTAAAAAAAACGACGACTCTTCATGACATAATCAGAGTAAGCCCATCGGTCGACATTGGTATGTAATTGCACGTATAAACATAGAGGAAATATGTACGTATGTATTTAGTGCATATGTATGGATTACACTCGCATGTGCGTTATCATCAGCAACAGTTTATAGTTTCCGATAATGGCAGTAATATTCATATGTATATGTACTGGTACGCGTTGCACTTAGAATTCGATTCGATTCCCTTCCTCAATTGTAAAACTTCAATTGAGCAGAGACTCTGGTTGCATTTTCATTTGTAATTGATTTTCATTATTGATACGCATCGATTTTCAGATTAATTTGCATTTGCTTTTAGCGATTCTTAATTTACCAATTCAACTGCACTCGCGACGGCTACGGGCCCAAGTAGTGTAGTAGTGTATTTTATAAATACGTCGAGACGAGACGCTAAAGACGACGTGCCTTCAAATTTCAATTTCGATTTCGATTTCATTCACGCTTTATTCCCAGTCCACGGTGCGACACGTCTACATGCGCCAACGATTCGTTCACAACTAACTGTAACTTTTCAACTCAAACTCACGTGCGCTCTCTGGCTCTGCCGCTGCCGCTGCCGCCGTCGCTGCCTCTGCCGCTCTCTCGCAGCCAGCGGCTGTTAACAAAAGGCAAGCGAACAAGAGAGAGAGAGAGTGGACCAGCCTGACACTTGCCGAGATCAGATGGACAGTACGCACTATTTGTTTAATTAATTAGTAGTTAATCAGAGTATTTAGTGAAATATTGCCATATTAGTATAAATATTTATTAAGAGAGTGTTATATTCATCGCTTGCAGCTTGTCCGGCGTTGTTATTGTTTTTGCTGCTCTTTGCACCAAAACCAAAACAAAAACGCAGTCGAACATCGAACATCGAACCGCCAAAGAGCTCGACTGCTCGAACTGAGCTGTTGTTGTGCACAATTGGCTGTTATTATGCCGCGTATAATGTTAACAATATATATGCCGTAAGTAATATATTAACAAAACAATATAGACTAAAATAGATGAGAATAGTATTGTAATTGATATAGCAACACATTTTCTGCTGCAATTTGCATTTAAATTGTGTACAGAGGGCGCCAAGCAGCGCTTGTTAAGTTAACATAACGTGCTGTTAAGTTAACATAAAGTGCGCTCGATGTTCGATGAAACAGCTAGGCATAGAGTTACGAACTCATACACGCTCTGTTGTGCTGCTGTTAGAACGTGGAGCAAAATGTGCTGGAAACTGGTTGAAATTCGTAAGGCAAGCATGTGTGAGTGATTTTGTGGGTGTAAATAATAAAAATAATACTTATTATTTATATTTTATTTATTTATTTAATCTCGACTAAGGTCAGTCGACAGATTACAATTAATTTAATTTAAATTTAAATTTAATAGAATGAATTAAAAAGTAAAAATAAAAAATAAGAATAAATTTAAATCTAAATTATATGTATATTATTATATTATTCAAATAATCGATATCTTAATGGCAGTTAAATTTCCTCGGTTGAGGCAAAAGCTTTGCAATTACGAAAGTTATTTAAACTAATAACGAATTATGTTCGTTTATGTCGTAAAATTACATTGAAAATGCAGTTACACCTGCTAGACTAGAAAATTATAATAAAAAAAGCTAACCACTGCGAACATAAAGCCAAACAGTAGACTTCTTTTCATTAGTTTAGAGTAGTATAGATATTTTATGAACATGATTTACATACAAATGAAGAAACAGAAGTTCTGATCCATGTTTAGCTAATCAAACAATGCTCATTCTCTATGCCAATCCGTTTCATCGATGCCGCAATGAAGAATTTGCATGCACTTAAGTCTAAGAGCCTCTTAATTGACAGATGATTGAATTCTAATTCTCCTATTTATAGCCTTAACGATCGGTTTAACGAACTGCTTCCACATACTACTATATGTATCTGATTTCAAACAGTTCTTATCTGTCAATTTGCAGATTTAGCACAATTTTCATACAGAGGTTGGGAATTCGAATAGCAACAGGTCTAGGCCAGGGCGGGGATTATCCGATCTCTGGAGAATTTCTTTCAAATGAGGCTTGGACTCACAGCACGCGTGTGATTCAAAAAGGTTTCTTTTTGTTTTATTACCATTTATTTTGTTGGTTGGTTGTGCTCGTAAAGCAAACAATGCACGACTTTTTGCAAGACTTTCACTCAGCACCGCAGGCGTTGGCCAATTCTGATTCGTTTGGTAAAGACCCAGACCCAGGCCCAGGCAGAGACTCAATCCCATAATATTGTCTACTCGTATATGTGTGTTTGGCAGTTACTCAGCACTTTGGCCCTTGTGTCGTGTCGGGGGTATCTATTTCTTCATTAACAAGAAAACCGACAAACGAAAACTCACAAAACTGTAGATAGAAAATAGAAAAACAGAAAAACTTCACGGTGGTCAGTTATGGACATCCAGCTGAGCCGCAAAAGCAGTAACGCCCTCGCTGGCCTTGTTACCCGGCAAAAGGCCAGCAAACGGTTCGGGCCATAGATCTCGGCGATGATATGTTCATCTGGTATGTTGAAACTTGGCAACTTGCACGAAATGGGCACCCCAAGAGCGCTCTATTCAAATTACTGTGCGATAAACAACATTCCGATACATTTGGATGAGCGAAAAAAACAGAACGAGAACAAGGAAAAGAAAAAGTAGTAGAAGCAACAGTATATTCCTCGAGTGAGTCATGCGAAGCGGAAACAGCACGAATGAAATCTGAAAAGCCGACGAGGAGCTGGAGCAGGAGATGGGTAAAAACAAGATTGAAAAGGTGAAGTCGAAAATTAAACACCACCACATCGTTTAGATAAAGTTATAAATTATAATGTACGAACGATCAGCGCACAACAATTTCAGCTGAGAGAGCACAGCCAGCCAGCCTACACGCCGCAGAAGAAGAAGATGAAACCCTTTTGGGCAGAGGAGGACTGTGACGGAGGCAGTGGCAGCGGCAGCAGCAGAGGTCGGGTCCAGGCAACCCACACACAAAAGCAGCAACTGCCACAACAGGTAAAACACACACAATTCCCATTCCCTTTTCAGCATGCGTGTGTGTGTGTGCGAGTGTGTGTGTGTGTGTGTGAAGAGCTGAAATTAAACGAATTTAGGCAAACGGCATCTATAAATTATGTTGCCTGGCGAAAAGTTTTTGATCTCTCCTCAAAGGCAAAGTTAGTTGAGCTCCTTCTCTTGTTCTTCCTCTTCTTCTTCTACTCATCTTCCTCTGCTTCTTCTGCTTGCTTGTCCGTTTGTTGTTGTTTGTTTCTACTACATACATGTTCTTCTTTTGGGGGCAACTCAAATTTCGTTTAAACGCTTGATTTAGTGCAGCAAATATGGCCAATGTTGGGCGCATTCCACAAGCGACAGCGTTTTACACTTGAAATGCGCAACAGAGACGGCATCGAGGTGCGAGTGAGACGCGGCAATTGAGAGCGGAACCGAGTGACTCTTTTATCCTGAGCCTGAGACCGAGAGCCAAACCGAACCGAGCCGAAAAAGCAAAAAAAAAAAAAACAAAAACACGTTGGTGGCATTTTGCTGTGTGTGCGAGTGTGCGTGTGTGTGTGTGCGAGTGTGTGTGCCATCGACTGGTCCAACAGGTTCCAGCCTGACTGGCAATGGCATGGAGATTCTTCTGCGGGCCCATGGCCCTGGCATGACTTTGGCCACAGTCACGGTTGCCACACTGCGCCTAATTGTGCCAAAGGTGGTGCCAATGGTGTTTTTCTGATGGAAGTGGTGCTTTCTTGTTGAAGGCGATTATCTTTTAATTATAGTTTAATTTAAGTTTAATTATTTGTGCTAAATGTGGCGTTTTTTGCCATTTGGTGCTTTATTTTGGCAATGTTTATTAGGTTGGAAGTGGTGCTTTCTTTTGATAACGACTGTCTTTTAATAATAGTAAAATTAGAGTATATTTATTATAGTTTTATTTCAAATTATTTACTCTGAAATTAATGTTGTTTTCTTGCTTATAATTTAATTCTTTTGGTAGTAGATGCAATGGTGTTTATTTTGATTGAAAGTGGTGCTTTCTTTTGATAACGATTAGGTCTTAATTATACTCAAATTAGAGTTTATTTATTATTAATTTATTAACTTAATTTATCAAAGTACTTACTCTGAAATTTATGTTGTTTTGTTGCCTTAGATTTGCTTCTACTTTATACATTTCTAGTGTATACTTTGAATGCGAGTGGTGTTTTATTTTGGCAGTAGGTGTAATGGTGCTTATTTTGACTGGAAATGATGCTTCATTATTGATATCGATTATCTCTTAATTTAAGTCTATTTATTATAGATTTATATCAAAGTATTAACTCTGTATGTGGTTTTCCAATCTTAGATTTGCTTCTACTTCATACATTTCTAGTCCACTTTTCTATATGCAACCGTGTGGCAACCGTGACTGCAGCAGTGCCGCAGTGGCATGCAGCATTTCTCGTTTCTCGTTTTTGCACATTTTTGAATTTTATTTTAATTTCTTTTTATTATAAGTATTTTAGCTGGCAACCTCCCTAACGCCTGCACTCTGTGCCCGCTCTGCTCGCTCGCTGCTTTTGTTGATTTTTCATTCACCAAAAACTGGTTCGCCGTTTGAGTTCTTTACTTGGGGCTGAGAGATGGTTGCCTCTGCTGCTGCTGCTGCTGCTGGCTGAAGACATTGTGTTTGGTCTCAAGGAAGTTCTTGTTTGCCCGGTGTGTGCCCAGGAATGTGTGAAGTCATCGGGCAGTGCACACACACATGTACTACACACTCACACACACACACATACTTACACACTTGCATTTGAATGCCAACGCTGTGAGCTCTTACATTTTTAAAGACCTGGGCGGCACTTGCAGTTGACTGACTGGGGTTGGGGCTGCGACTGGGGCCTAGAGAGCGCTGCCATAGGTACTTTGCCTTGAATTCTTTCGTTCTTCTGTGCAATAGAAACAGAGACCCGGACAGAGAGAGAGAGAGTGTGAGAGAGGCCGCACTTTGAGGGCGTCTCGCTTTTCCAGCGAAACTGAAAATCAGTCAAACGCAACAGACATCGATAGCACTTCATCATTGTAACAATCAATGTTGCCCCGACACACATGCACTGAGAGAAATATAGTTGAACTAAAGTTCGGTTCACTGTCTACAACTTTCAGGAATTTTGCACAGTGTAATTGTAATTCTATTTCATTGCAGGATATTGGATCTTTGCGCTTGATTTGGCACATTGTGCCAGGCCAGGTTGTCCATCCTCACCCCCTCATCCACTCCATATCCGCCACATGGCCAAGGGCATATCAAAAGTGGTCCATCGACTCGCTGATGTGCAGCACAGTGTCGTTCTGCTTCTTCTTTTTTGTCTGACAGCTACTTGTCAATGGCCCTGATAAGTGTGCGCCCGCTCACCCCGTCCCCCTACCCACCCGCCATCTGAGCATAGACATAGACTTGTTAGTGTCCCCCCTGCTGCCGGCAGGTGTTTCTCTCTTGTTTGGCCTCTGTCTCTGTTTGTAAAAGGGATTCGGGCTGGGGGTTTTTGGCTTACAGCTTTCAGCTTTCGACATGACAACGTGTCATTGACAGATTTTAGCAAAATTGCGTATGAATGGAATCGATTTTGCTCCAAACTAGATAGAGTTGAGGTAGATATTCCAGTTAAATCAGGCTTATCGCTGTGCTTTATTTATTAAATATATTCCAGCTTAAAAGCCAAGTTCTAGACAAGTATTTCTCCTCTTCTTTCCTTTATGATCATTCCCTGCACCAGTTCTGATTGCCGTGGCAGGGGCAGAGCCAGATTGCAGCACAATGACTAAGCAGGAATTTTGGTTTTTCTCAGGGCACTTGGCAACAACTTGGACGCAACTGAGAAGCTGACAAAGCCGAGCCAAGTAACTGAGAATCATATAAAAAAATATGCCACAGTCAGGCTGCAGCCTCCCCCCCATCCCCATCTCCATTCCCAATCCCATCCCCATGCCAGATTGCAATTCTGTGTGCCTGCGCCAAGGTAGAAATTAAGCGTCCAACCGCGAGTTTACACATCATCATCATTATTGTTGCCGTTGTCGTGCTGCACATCCTGCAGCTTGAGGCGAGGCGACTCGGCGACTCGGTTGCAACGTGTGCGAATGTGTTGCACAATAAATAAAAATATTTATACATGAAACCCTAAATAAAGCATGAGCGACAAAGATGCGAAGCAACTGCAGTTGCCAGTTGCCGGTTGCCAGTTGCCAGTTGTTGCTGTCGTGGCTTCAGGCTCCGACTCCAGCTATGGCTCCCAGGCCAAGTGGCAAAAATAATGTCGTGGCATCTGCATCTGTGCATTCAGCAGCAGCCTTTTGCCTACACACGAAATGCCTCAAATTGTCATAGGCCCTGCTCATTTATGGCCTGCTTAAATGCTCTATAAATGATGTTCAAAATATACGAAATATGGAGGAGAAAATGTAGGAGAAATTTATAAAATTAATATAATAAGATAACAGTATTAATATGGTTAATATTCATACTTTTATTGCCTGACTACCAGATTAAATATTTATTAAAAATATAGTATAGCTCATTTTAAGCACGTGAGAACTAAAACTGGAAATAATTGCTTAAAATATAAATATAAAATATAAATTTGTTTCAAATATTTACGAGCAAAACATGAACAAATATAACATTACTTATTCTAAAAAAATTAATTTAGGCATATAAAAAATGATATTTCAAAACAAAATGAATGTGGTATATTCAGAATAAACATTTAAAACAATTAATTTAACTATAAAAAAATAAATAAACTGCCTCACCTAAAATGATTCCATAAAATTCTACATAAAAGTTATTTATTTAAATAAATATATGAAATGAAAAAAAGCATAGACTGTAAAAATGTAACTTAAATTAATATTTAAAACAATGCCAATATATAAAAAATATTTATAAATATAACTGCTTCTATTTTTTATTAAAATTAACTTATATTACTAATTTATAAGCTGTTACATGTTGTAGACAAATCTTGGCACTTTGTGCATCATTATTCTACTATATTCTACTACTATAATTATTTTCCTATTAAATCTACATTTAAATTAATATTTTGTATACACTTTCCCTTTATTTCTTGCCCTTTATAGTGTATACAACATTCGTTTTAACTCGCAGCTTTCAATTTTTGTTGTTTTTGTTGAGTTTTTTTGTATACTTCTTCTTTTTTTTTTGACATACCTTTTTGTATCTGCACTGTGTGCCTCGTCATCATTGTCAGGCGTCGCAGCGCAGCATCAAGAATCAAGATCAAAGCAAAGCCCACTAACTACATCAGCCAAAAGGAACTGGCTAAGGCTGCGGCTGAGGCTAAGACTGAGACTGAGACTGAAGCTGAGTCTGAAGCTGAGGCTCGGGAGCTGCCAGTGCCGTGACTGCCTCTGTTGTGGTTTCTGCTGCCGCTGCTGCTGCTGCTGCTGTTGTTGCTGTTGTTGTTGCTCTGCTTGTTGCATAGTCAAAGTAAAATAAGAAATAAATCAGTAAATTGGATTGCTTTTTGCTGCTTTTGCTCGTTCGCAATGGCAACTGCAGTTGAAGTTGAAGTTGAACATGGAGCAGAGTTGCATATGGAGAGCTGGGAGTTTGGCTTTTGTGGCTGCGGCTGTGGCAATGGCTGTGGCATCACACAGCCTGTTGCATGCTGGAATTTCTATGCTTATCATATTCTCGATCTCACCTGTTCAATTCATTATTTTCTATAAATAAACGACAGGCGGCAGCAGCAGTAAACTGACTGCGGCAGCAATTTACATGGACCTTTCGCTCTTCGATTCGCTTTTTATTTGTATCTTTTTCTTCCTTTTCATTTGCTGAGTTGAGTTGAGTTGCCTTGCCTGTAATTAAGTCAGTCGCATAACTGCAACGAGTTGCGCTTTGAATTCGCATTCATTTTAATAACTAAACTCGCACATTGTTGTTGCAACTGCCGCTCTGCCACTGCCACTGCCCCTCCGTAGGGCCAGAAAAGGTCAGTGTCGAGGCAGCCGCACTGAAATTTAATATGTGTCCTTTGATTTGGCTCAAGTCTTTTGGCTTCTGCTGCTGCTGCTGCGGTGGCCAATTTCGCGAATTCGTGCAACGCTTAGTTATGCCAAGAGGGGTGTGTGTGTGTGTGTGTGTGTGTGTGTATCTGTATCTCTACGCTTCGACGGCGGCGGCTTCTTTTGCCACGGCATGGAATTCGGTACACAGCGTTTCGATTTTGCGTTCGTTTTGCTTCTTCTGCTTTTATTTCAGCACATTGGGGTACCTAAATTTTTGCGACTTGGCGTTCTTTTTGAGCGGCATCTTGTAGTCTGTTTGTTTGTTTGTTTATTTGTTGTTGCAGTGGTTGTTGCTGCTGTTGTTGCTGTTGCAGCCTGCTGACATGCCAGAGCCACACAAATGTAGGCCTATGATAACATTGTCTTGCGCAGCGCGTGAAAGTTGTCGTGCCAAAGGCCCCAGCTCAGCTCTCAGCTACAGTACATTACTTTAATGCACTTCACTTTTTACACACAGGCACAGGCATGTGTGCGAGTGAGTGTGTGTGTGTGTGAAAGCCTTGGCGGCATCTGTAGGTAGTCTGCTTCAACCTGGTACCTTTTAACATTTCTGATCCATTGTTTTATTTATGTCGAAAATTCTTATCGAAAGGATGCCATCGCTTTTATTTCTTTCGCCACTCATTTACATATTTTTGTTAAAAATATACGTTAAGATATTAAAAGGAATAAAAGACTAAGAGACTTGCAGTAAAAGCTGACCAGGGTGTAAGTAAATTATGCAAGTAGAAGTCAGCCTATTGAAGGCTGTTTTCAAGCAGTTACAAACTAGCTCTAATCATATCTTTTTAGCTTAAGCTTAAACTAAAATAAAGGAAAGTGATTAGTTAACTTTAAAAGAAATTTATAGAATATCCTATACTCGATATCAGAGCATAAACTTAACCTAATCAAGATATACTATAGCTAAGCCTAGAGCCTCATGTCTGCCTGACTCTTAACAGCCATAGACCGCATTTAGTTGGCATTAAATTTAGTTAAAATAAAATTTAAATTAATAAAATGTTATTCTCTTTTTAGCTGCCTAAAAGTTCCACGCAAGTTCTACTTAAGTAAGTTTAGCCATGGTAATTATGCAACCTTACTGAGATCCACTCAAAATCCCCTCCATAACTCTCAGCTCTTACGGTATTCGACACTCTTACTTCCCTTTTAATTTGTGTCTTTAAGACATACTTGAAGTGCTTTGCTTTTTTTGGCACCTTTTCATTTAAAACTCATCTACTCATCTACTTCAATTGTAAATCTTTAAGACATCAAGGCTTCAAACGTGTTGTATAAAAAGAAATGGAAGGAAACTATAGTAACAAAAACACGCAGGGAGAAAAGCGAATTTTGAACGTTTCCGTCTGTCGAAGCTGTCAAAAGTCGTCATAAACTTTAAGCTAGAAGTTTGCAGCTAAAACTTTTTGCGATCCCTTCGAAAAAGGCGGTCATAAATTCTATGAAATTACTCTACACACACACACACAAAAAGAAACTACTATATATAAAAATAAAAGTATATATATAGGAGTACAACGGAAACAAGTTTAATAGTTGCCACCAACAGCTACATGGGGAGGAACTGCTGCAAACTGAGGCAACTGCAGCGACTAAGCAGCTGTGGATGTGGCAGAGGCAATGCATTTGCTGTGAGCTTAACAACATTTTGAACTGAGCTGAGCTAAGTTCAGCTGAGCTGAGTGCATGCCAGGCTGGCTGACTGGAGTAGACTGCAGTCGAGTCAGCTTGAGCTGCACATCCGACAACCGCAAGCAACTTGACTCGCTGCGAGTTTAATTTAGTTGAGAAAACTTTGAAGTTTTGTCATAAAATTGGCAAGTGTGTGAGTGCGAGTGTGTGTGTGTGAGTGTGTGTGGAAACTTGTTAGGCCAACTGACTGATGAGTGAGTGAGTGTGTCAACTGATTACGCATACGCCGTGTGGCACCTGAGTGCGTCAAATCAAAGCAACTGTAATGCATATTTATGGCGTGGGAAACAACGGAGCTCGCATTAAAGCAGAATCGAAAGAGTCCTAACGAAAGAACGAAGAAGAAAAATGAGCAAAAGCACGCAACAATGGACGCTGCTTAGTCTGGAGCTGAAGCTGGGTTTGCAGTCTCGAAACTCTGCATGAATCATCGCGCCTGCATTTGCTTTGCTCTTTGGTTTCGCTTTTTTTCTCCTTCTTTTTTTTGGCTCTGCGAGGGACTCTTGGCCGAGGCATGCAGGCTGGCAGGCTGGTGGACTGTAAAGGTTTTGGGGCTGGGGCAAACTGGTTATGGCGCTGGAATGCAGATAAGTTCTGGATGCATAGCCCGTTTGTCTTTTTGGACTCTCTCTCTCGCTGTCGATTGTGCTTCAAGTGCGCTGTGCATATTTAATATTACACACCACGCTGAGCAGAGAGCAATTGCCATTGGCATAATCCTCCAGTGGTCTTTACTAATTTAGTGCAAAACCGGCACACACACACACACGCACACACACTCGCACACACGTGCGTTGTGCAGGACCACAAATTTTAATTAACCGAAACAATGGCGGCAATGCTTACATCAAAGGCACTCTGAACGGAACACAACATAATCAGGCACATTGGCTACCCCTTCCCCCACCCCCATCCACAACAGACAATAAACCACATTTCGCATTTCGCAAGCCAGCTAAATGACCA
This sequence comes from Liodrosophila aerea, assembly GCA_035045005.1. Lineage (NCBI taxonomy): Eukaryota > Metazoa > Arthropoda > Insecta > Diptera > Drosophilidae > Liodrosophila > Liodrosophila aerea. The sequence continues at coordinate 650,791 of JAWNNL010001293.1, forward strand.
CGAAATTACCAAAGCCTGGGCTACAGACAGGGATCAGTAGGGGCCAGAGGGCAGGGGCTAGAGTACACACACACACACACACACAGTGCCAGTGCCATTCGATTTTGTGTGCGAATTATGCTGCATACGAGTATTTGATTGTGGCATTGATTAAATCGTAATATGATTTGTATAATTCCATTAGCATTGACAGCACATCAAATCGAGTAAATTGAGCAAAAGAAAGTGCAGCATTTTCCTATTACGTATACGCCCTGTCAATCGATACTTGCCACAGCCAGTGGCTGCTGCTGCTGCAGTCACTACTACCATGTCAAGGTCGTGCCAGGGCAGACAATTGGTCACCAAATTGGCAGACAACAAGCCTTGACTGTTGCCAGTTGCCACAGGCGCCAGTTGCAAGTGCGTCACGCCATTGGCTCGGATTGAGCAAATCTAAGCGGAGATAAACCACTTTAAAGTGATAAATGATTGAGTCACAAGCTATACAGAGATGTAGCTGGCTCAAATTGTAATTTAATTGCGTCACGTTATGCAAAATAAATTTAATAAAAACGCAAACAACACAAACGTGCAACGAGCCTCAGATAGAGAGACAGATACGTGAGCTAGGCCAGCCGCTTGTCAGCCAAATGCACTGCTCAAAATTATGACAAATTTAATGGCAATCACAAATAGTTTGAAATTCATTTTGCTAACATTAAATGATGAGTTTTATGGAGTTGGAGATACGCTATAACACAATAGGTCTCAATGAAGTAAATGTGTTAAATTTATGCAAATAAAATGTAGCTTATACTTTTTATAGGCGGAGGAACGAAGTGCTATTTATAGCTGAGAAGTTGCTGGTAATATTTACATATAGATGAGTATCTATAAATAAGTATCTGTATATGAAAAGTAACTTAAAGAGGACATTTGTTTCTGTAATTGCTATGAACAGCTGTGAATGAATAAGATACTTCTTTTGACTGCTACTAGCTCTTCCCAGTTGCTATATTTGAAGTATTTAAATATGACTTATTCTTAGTAATAATTACAATAATATGACTAGTTTCTACAGCCAGACTGCTGACTTGTTTAGCCTACTGAAATGTGATATAATCTGAGTAGTTACTATGACTATACAAATCTAATAAAGAATAACTACAAGTGTGTATCTATAAGTATCTACGTACTCTAAAGTTATTGTAGTACAAAGAAAGACTTCATGAGTAACTATAAAGGCTGACAGTATCTATTGGCAGCTTTAAGTATCTATAGCAAATAAAAATGATGTAGAATTATTCAATTATTCTCTACGAACTTTAAGAATTGATAAGAGTATCCATAATTTATGTAGAATATAAAGTAAAATGTCAGCATCTAAGGCCAACGACTCGCTCTGTGAGAAATGAATACTAGTAGCATCACATACTAATATCTAACTAACTGCTAATTGCTATGACTACACATAATAGATGAGGCTATATATAGCAATCGATTAGCAGCTATAAATAAAGAAGACACTTTCGCCGACTGTACCCTATGCTCAATACTATATGGTTTATAGTTTGTTTATTAAACGTGGCGCCAGCGACAATTGGCGTCGAACTGTCGTTAAATGATTTGCGATTGAAAGTGAACTCGTGTCGTTTATTTGATTAAATGCTTATACAATAAGGTGCTAAGATGTTCGCCTGTTGCCGTGTGTGGAGGGTGAGGCAAACCTTTCAATTGAATTTCGTATTTGTTTATTACTACAGTGCATATAGTATTATTATAATGCTGTTGCTGCAATTTACAGTGCGAATTGCAATTAGCGGCAATTTAAGCGCGTTTGCATTGTGAACTCAGTGAAAATGAAATGGCGTGGACAAGAGAGCGTGGATGGCATCTGTGGATGAATGGGTGACTAGGTGACTGGTCGACTGACTGGTTGAGTAGTTGAGTGGTTGAGTGGCTGAGTGGTTGAGTGCTTGAATGCTTGCCTAGTTGACTGTTTGACTGAGTGACCCACTGGGCAAACAGAGTTGCGCAGTCCGAGTGCGACGCTTATTGCAGTTTTTTTTTCAACTGTTGCCGTTGTTGTTGTTGTTGCTGTTGCTGTTTGTTTAATGAAAGTAAGTACATACTGGCCACACTGCCACATGCTGCCACATGCCACTGCCGTGCCACATCCCACATGGGCCTGTGAGCAGCGAAAGTAGCTCACTCTCACAGCGCGCAATGACTTAATGGCTTTATTTGCCCAGACTCTAAACTATATATACTGCATACTGGACACTGGGATCGAGCTGCTGCAGCCACTTGACAGCCAGCCCGCTGGCTCTCTAAGCCTCGGTGACAGTTGTGCAATAAAATTGCAAAAATTATTGCATCGACTGACCAGTGGAACGCAGCGCAGCGCAGCCCACATGACTACTTCTCGTATTGCCACATGATTTATCAGCTGAAACTCACACGCTAATAGAATTTATATGGCGCTGCAGGATCAGCCCACATACCTACACAGAGTAGAGTCACAGATTTGGTGTGCCGCCACTCAACCCAATTGATAAGCAAATTTCGATAAGCGCTTGTCAAAATGTTTTGCCTTACAATTTACACATGTCAATCAATAACAATTTGCGACTGTTGTGACAACTGTGATCGTAGAGTCTTACTATATATGAAAAGAATCATCAACTGCAAATTACACCAGCTGAGCTCAGCGCTTTATTGCTGTATTCACAGCTGATACTCATTGCTCTATGATACATTGTATTGTGTAGCACGATGTTCCGCATTCTTTAAACGCCTTTTGTTTCGCTTATTTATGTGCAGTGGTTATTGAGCTTTGACTTTGACAAATTGTGTTCAGTTGAAGAGTAAGAGATACTTGCAAGCGATCGAGTGTAAAAGTGTGAATGCATCTATGATTCACATTTATAGATAAAGCCACAGCAAATTATCAGACCCTGTGCTTTAAAAATGTATAAAATGGGTCTATTAAGTTTGTGCTAAAGCAGAGGTGTGCTCAATATTTTCGGCCACCACTGGTTTGCATTCTACTTTGTGCAATTGGTCGTACTACAGCAAACCCCAAGTTTAAATTTAAATTAGCGCGCCATTTCACTAGTCTGGCAGCACCAACATCGCCACACCAAAACATCGCAACGCATCGCACCAAAACACCGCAACTCATCGCACCAAAGCAACCCTGGTGTCGCACGAGCTAACGCACACACATATGTACATATGTATTTCTACTGCACACACACGGACAAAGTAGAATGCGCAACTGAAAGGGAGCGAACAAAGCCAAAGTGAGGACTTACCGTAATATGCGATGAATTTTTTCTTCCAACGCTGACGCTTGCATTTATGTTTGTTTTCTTGTTTTATTCACTTTGGTTATTTGTTAATTTATTTCTTTAAACAAATTTTAGGGTTGTTTTATTGCTTTCCACTTTTTTCATTTCACTTTGGTGCAGAGGGAGAAGAATTTTCACTTCACTTTTGCTGCAGATGCAGAACAATATTCACCTCACTTTGATTTTATTTTCATTCACTGCAACAAAAACTCAACCATTTTATCACTTTTATCACTTATTTGCACCTTTTTACACCATTTAACCATTGAAATTAAGGTTTTCACACAGAAAAAATAAGAAAATGGACGAAGTCGCGATCAGCGTGTGTTATAAACAGGCCACGGCGATGAACTGCCTTCCTACATACATATGTATGTATGTATGTGCTGAAGGCTGTGTATACACACATGAAAGCTCTCTCCCGTGAGCTGGCTCAGGAACGTAATGTTTCTCAGCAACGGGACTATCCGGTGGGAGTGGAGAGTGACTTAGGCGATGTAATAGCAGAGCGGGTGGAGCAGACACAAATACGTGATGTACAGTAAGGAGCAGACGCCGTTGATCGAAAATGTTGCTAAGCCAACGACTGTGCATGTTGCTAAGGACTTTACATGTTGCTGGGAACATTTTAGGTGTTGCTGAAATGTGTTTTGGTTGCAGCTATGAGAAAGTTTTATTGCAGAGTGATTATTATGACATAATTATAGTTATATGTACACACTACATTAATACACACATTCTTTAATATACATTTTTATTTAATAAAGTAGAAATCTCAAATGCAACTGGAACTACTTGCTCTATATGCAACCTTTGCCAATTTAAAGTAGAATATTTATAATATTGCATTAATTGCATTTAGTGCGACTTTTAAGCATCATTACGTGCAATTAAAGAGACATTGTAAACGCCTTAATGGCCGATTGGGTAAATCGATTAAAGGTTATTTGTTTAACGGCAAATTGTGCATATGACGCACAATTAACAGTCATTTCCCCGGCGTTGTTTGCATACGGCGTTCTTTTATTTATTGTATTTCATTTGATTGCAATTTATTAATAATTATTCACGCCTCACCTAGACAGCAGTGCAGCAGCAGCAGCAGCGGCAGCAGCAGCAGCAGCAGCAGCAGCCTGTGGCAAGTTGACATAAATATACGTATATATTATTTTTTAATACAAAAGCCACAATCATTAGAGCTGTGACAGGTTTCACGCTGTTTGCCGCAGTATTGACGTGAGGTATATAAGTTGATCGGTTTGTCAGTTTGTCAGTCTGTCAGTTTATCGGTTTATCAGTTCAACAGTTTTCCTGTGCTGCTGCTGCTGCTGCTGTGGCAGTTACTCATTCAGCTGGGGCGCTGACAGCTCCTTTGGATGCCACAGCGCGTTGCATGTGCCGCATTTTGCACAGCGCTTCATTATGCGCATATCCTGTTGACTTCCCTCCCCACTGCCATGCACAGCTATCCTTCCTTCCTTCCTTCCGCCTGCCGCAAGCTCAACATGACAACACATGCCAGGCATTCTACTGCTGCTGTTGCATTCTTGTGGGCGTCGGCATAGGCGTCGACGTGCTCGTGGGCGTGGGCGTGGGCGTGCATGCGGGCCACAGTGCCTGCCACAACAATGCCACACTGCAGCATAATAATAGTTGTGTGTTAGTGAGTGTGTGTTAGTGTGTGTGTGTGTGTGTGTGTGCTAGTGTGTCTGTTGACCTCTTCATGTGGCCATGTCAAAACCTTTTGACACGCTGCACCGAGGCTGTTGCTCAGCTCAGCCCGGGCAGAGTAACCATAACAAATCAGAATTATACTTGAGCTATTCACATGTGACTACTACAGTCGGGTGTAGTCTCCGGCGTATGATTAGTATTTCAACTCATAAATTACAATTGTATCGATTGGGCCTAAGTAAACAGAACTTGGCTGAGATGTGATTAACCCAATTGATGCATAAACAAACCACAAAATATGCCAGAGAGCGAGCCACGGCGATTGTTTATAGAGTTGCCCCATAGAGTTGCCCCCACGAGTCGAGCGAAAGCGAAGTAAATTAATTGCAGCCGCCAGCGACAGTTGCAGAGCCACGCGGCAGGTGGTCAGTGTGGGTGGGTGGTTGGGTGGTGTTGGTGTGGTCGGTTGGGTGCCGCCCAGGCAGGCGCCATGCTTCGATAGTTCTTTCTATTCACTGCCCAGAGCCAAAATACCAAATGAAAATAGAACTTTAATTAAACGCAGAGGCAGGTGAAAGAAAATAAGCCACACACCATAGGGAGGAGTGGGTGGAGCGCCGTACACAAATTCTTATAGTGTGCTCAAGCAGCGGGTTGTCTGCTATTTAAAGACGCCATGCAAGTTGGCCTCATTCCTGCAGATACAGCTACAGCTGCAGATACATTCATGCATATGTGATGGGGGCAGTGTTGGCCGGGCTTTAAGCCCGCTTCTGACAGTTCAGAGGTTGTGGCTCGTTGCGACCTCGTTGCCTGCATTTAATAGCCTTAAAGTATGCTTTCGTTTCATATAAATAGTCATAATGGCATATAGTTCTAGTCGGGTAATGATAGCGGCATAAAAATAAACAGCACAACTTTATGCCACTGCGCGAAAACAAAGCAAGTGCAGTTAGAGACTTGTGCCACGGATTTGTGGCAACTACTTGAGGCAACTACTACTTGTGTGTGCTCTATATATTATAGTACAAGAAGCAACAACAACAACAACAGACCAACTAAAACTCACTGCATACGAGTGTAATTTAATTAGTCAGACTTCCATCTCAGTCGCTTTGCCATGGCCATGCCCCTGTCCCTCCCCCCTATAGTTAGGGCCTCTTCCTTTGTCCCAGTGCCAGATTCTATTAGAAAAAATAATTAATGAATTCATCAGCGCTGAGTGCAGTCATTACACTTGAAGCCAACGAGGTCGCTGACGTTGAGCACCACACTCTGAGTTAAGGCCTAAATATGTTGTATTATGTCGTGGATTCGAATAGTTTTGGCCCAGAACCAACAGCGGCATTTAAAGCTAAACAACAACGACTGAGGCACTTGAATTAAATCTACAAAAATTTGTTTAAAAGATGCTTAGGCTTTTTATAGTGAGCGAATGATAATTAAAATGAATTTAATATATAAGAATTATTTTATTGTAAAATGCTTTCGTTTCTAGGCTTTTTTATATTACCTCAAAATTTATTTCAATATTATATTTTGCACCATAAGAAAGCTGTAAACTAAATTGAAGTAAAATATATTTAACTTTCATTTTTAGCTAAAGTATCTTTTAAATAAATTTCCTCTGCATTTCCATTTACCTTTTCCCTCAGAGAACGCTTTAGATTTGGTATTGTTTATTGACTAAAAAAATATGACAATATATAAGTAAATTAAATTCAACTTTTAGCTATAGTTTAACTCTCTGCTATAGCTTTAAATTTAACTGCATTTTCCAAGTATTCTTATTCAGTTTTTGCTTGGGTGTTGCCTTCATTTAAACACAGCAAAAAAATACATCAAAATTTAAGTGAATTATATTCAACTTTCATTTTTAGTTGGACTATCTTTAAATAAATCTCCAGTGCATTTCCTCAGCATTTTCATTTACCTTTTCCCGAAGAGAACGCTTTAGATTTGGCATTGTTTATATTGATCAATAAATATCACAAAATATAAGTAAATTATGTTCAACTTTCATTTTTAGTTCAAGTATCTTTAAATAAATCTCAACTATATTTTCATTTACCATTCCCCACAGAGAACGCTTTAGATTTGGCTTTATATAAATTGACTAAAAAAACTAACACAAAATATAACTAAATTAAATTCAACTTTTAGCTGTAGTTTTACTATCAGATATAGCTTTAAATTTAACTTCATTTCCCTAGTATTTTCATTTAGTTTTTGCTGGGGAGTTGCCTTTATTTAAACACAGCAAAAAAATACATCAAAATTTAAGTGAATTATGTTCAACTTTCATCTATAGTTAAACTCGCTTTAAATTAAACTCCCTGGCATTTTCACAGCGTTTTCATTTACCTTTTGCCACTGACAATTCTCATGTGGCTGCAGCGCAGTGAAGTTTTTGTTGTTTTTGTTTCTTTTTGGAGCGACAGCGTCTGCTTGTCATGGCATTTATGACGCATACGCCGCGTTGGCCGTGCCACCTTGAAAACTTTTACCCTGCCAAACTTTTGGCCCTGCGCTCGCGTACAATTATAAAATGTGCTCTCGGTTTTTTCGTAATTTTTTTTTGCCACATGCCAGAAAAATCGTTTGGCGGCAGTGAGAGTCCGGCTTCCCTCTCTCTCCTGTGGCAGCTTGCACTCTCGGCTGTTGGGCTTTGATGTGGGTCAGTTACGTGGCCACATGGGGCAGGGAAAAAGTTGTGCCTGCCAGGTCAGGCCACGATGCCACCAGCCAGCCAGCCAGGGCAACATGCTGCAATTCAATTCAAGGCTGTGTTCTGTGCTCTGCCCACAAAAGTTTTCATTGAGTGTTTTCAATTTCAATGATTTCGATTTCGCACGCTCTGAACACACAGAAACCAAAAACCCGCATATATGATAGTCCAGTGCAATTCAACTGATTGGGGGCAATGTTGCGCGGATTTTGTGGTCTGCGCTGCATTAAAGCAAATCCACAATCCACAGATTCACAAAAGAAAAATATGGAAAGCGAATTGTATATGCGGAAAGTTTAATTTTAGTCAAAATTCCGCTTTGTTGACAACGAGAGGCCTAATACTAAATTTTATTTATAGCCAACGCGACATATAAATATAAACGACATAATATGATAATCCGGCTGTAGGCGAGACCCCTAAACGATTCTGTTTTTTTGCAGAGATTTAAATGCTTAGCGAGTAAGAGAAGAATATATTTCAGAAATTATGGAAACACTTAGGCCAAGGCGATGTTATGAATAGTGCCTATTAATAAATGCGTAGAATCTCGAGCATATAGAAAAGTATTTCAGCACTGCGGAAATTTCATAAATCAGAAGAGACGCAGATTCTGGACCTGTAGACTGGCCACTGCACCCGTGCAATAGGGTGGCATGGTCGCGTTGCACATTGCGGTTGTGGCCTGGAAATAGGTGCTGCCGGGGCAAGTGTAGTAGGCGCCGTGCCACACGGTCTCGTTGAGGAAGCACAAGGCATACCTAAAAGAAGAGTCAATTAGTTTCAGTTTAGTTAGTTAAGTGGACTTACTGTTTGCAGCTGGTGTTGAGATCTTTGCCAATAGGAAAACGTCCCGCTCGCTGTATAGCCTGGCAATAGCGATCCGCTGGCAGATCAGGATTGGGCCAAGCGGTGGTATTAAGTTCATCATCCTCCAGTGGGCAAGTAGCCTGGAATCCCTGCGAGGCCAGGCCGCAAATATTTGGATTATCCCTATTGCAGACATAGGTGGAGCCACAAGTGCCAGTTATGTTCGATATATTACTGCTGCCCAAACACAAGGCGAAAGTGCGTACCCCAACGCAGGCGAATACATTTCGATCATTGCACTGTGAACAGCTGGCGCAGGCTTTCAGACCACTGTTAGCCTGACAGATGTTGGCCTCGCCGGTACAGTACGTGCCACTGGGGCAGCTGTTGAGTGGTGCAACAGGTACATTTTCTTCGCAGAATCTGAATTGTGTTTCCGACACGCAGGCCGCGTTCGATGGTGAGGCACACACATTACAATCCGCCTGGCAGCCCAGGACACCGACTAACAGCAATACAATTACCTCACGCCACATCTTCGAGCACAACTGCAACATGCAATGCCTTGCACTCGTGCCGTTGGCTTCTATTTAAGCTATCTGCTAATCTTATCAGCGATAATGCACTTGTAAAGATGCAAATCTTTGGTTATCAAGTTTATGGGGTGGTGTGATAACTCTTCCTCCATCTCATGAAAAATAAATATAGTTTATAGAAGAATGGGGGCTGCAGTAAAAAATGAAATAAAATTCGATTTGAGAACACAGATGAGGAGTATGCAATGTTCGCTAAGCTAAATTCAAATTGCCCTCAAAAGTATGCAACACTTGGGGACCATCATATATTATATTGCTAGTTCTATTAAAATTCTTTAGCATTTTTTTTCAGCATTGTTATTCATTCAGTATTTCGACATATTTTAATATTGGAAATGTCAAAACACAATATAAATAAACTAAGCATCCTGGAACTTAAACCGATCAGTGAGTAAGCAATGGAAGTTATGTAGCTACGATCAGTAAGGGAAATTCAGTTCAAATAACATTGAAGCATACTTTTGGGGTGCATTTTTAATAAGATTTGTGCCCAGGGGAAATTATTTTAACAGGGATTTTTTTGACTGTGCGACAGTTTGTTAGCTGAGGTTTTATGTTACTTTATAGTTGATTTACGAGTGAATTCTGATAAAGGTAAAGGTAAACAAATATATATATTTGTTAGCAATATTTATAAACTAATCAAATATTCATAACGTACTGTATTTTATGGAGTTAATAAGTTTAGCTAATCAAACAAAACATCGTAAAGCTTCCACTGGTATTTGCTCACATGTAATGGTTGTTGTATTGGCTAAGACAAAGTAATTTCCCACACAATTTATTAAGTTTATTGGCAAATTTCCCACGTGAATGATCCTTAACTATTTGCTTCAGACTGTTATCTCAAATAAAGCGTTTTATCTGTGATATCAAGTGGCTGCGTAAGCGCTGTGGAATTAGACCGTATAAAAAAGTAAACACTAGAAGCAAAATACGTCGACATAACATTTTATTTGGTTGCTGTATCGTAGTTTGTTTTTGACACTTGCAAAATAATTTCCCTCTCTAATAAGGGTAACCCACACAACCTACGCCAGTTGGCTTAACCAAGGTACAGCTCAAAGTGAGAGCGTTGAAATAGGGTTTTGTTGTGGGGCACTCGATAATGCGACCTGTCCAACTGAACGGGAAATACTTGCAGTGAATATAGCTGTAAAGAGTAAAAGGAAATGCAGTCAAATTTATAGATATATTTTGTTACCAAACTCACCTAGTGCACTTGGTGTCATTGGGTATGGCGTGTATGCAGCAGGGACCTCGAGTCAAGTTTTCACGGCAGAAGGCATTCAATAAGATGCTGGTGGTATCCGGTGTTGGTGGAAAGGGAGAATTGGAGATGGTGGTGGTTTCCGGTGTTGGTGGAATTGGTGTAGCTTCGGTAGTTGGCGGCTCCCAGGGGCAAGTGGGATGCGTAGTGGTGGCATTGGCACAGATCTGTGGGTGATCCTTGTTGCACACATGGTTGCCCACACAAGTGCCGGTGGTGTTGCTCACGGTGTTGCCTTGACACATGGCAAAGGTGCGTTCACCTGTGCAGGTAAAGTTACGCTGATCGTTGCACTTGCCACAGTCAGCGCAGGCATTGAGCGAGGCATTCCGCTGGCAGACGGCCAACTGACTGGTGCAGTAGTGGCCACTGGGACACGAGTTGACCGGACCAATTGGACGTTGCTCAGAGCAGAACTGGAACTCCGTATCCGATATGCAGGCTACATTAGTGCTGTTCGTGCAGACATTGCACTCCGCCTGGCAGTGTAACACAACAAAGCCCAAGATTAGGAATAGGAACAGTTCACGCTGCATCTCGTAGAGCAAGTGCATAGTGGATGCAGTCTAGCGGCACTTAAGTACAGTCTAATCTGACTGGAAGCTGACTGGAAGGAAAACAGTTGGAGCAGAGACCCGCACAAGGTTACAAGGGAGGTTACAGCTTTTTCTTTTATGGCCAGCTGATAAGAGCAAAGCACTCTCGGCTGCCCCAAAGTATGCACCCCCAACAAGGTCGAGCGGCCTTATCTAAATTGGACTTAGACAGACCTCAAAAACAACAGGGTTAATCGCCAGATTGTGGCCGAAAATTCTATTTAAACCCGACGGCAGCATAGTCGAAAACTCAGAGCTGTGAAAAATGCCAAAAAGCCAGCATAATTTTCTCTTTGGCCTACTGCTGCTGCTGGCTGAGCTGGTGGCCCACATCCATGGCACCTGCAACGTGTGCAACACAGTCAACAGCCTGGCCTGCTACTCGTTGACGCAAACACAGGCATGTGATGCAAATAATCTGCCCACAGGCTCACCCTACAGCTGCCCCCCGGACTATGTGTGTGTGAGTGGTGACAGCGGAGTGCTGTGCGAGCCAGAGGCAACATCTCTCAGCGATGCGGCTTGCCAGGATTGCAACAAGTGTGATGCTAGCAAAACTTTTGCCTGCACCGGCACCAGCAGCTTTGCCCTCTGCCAGGGCACCGACACGCCCCAAGTATCCGGTGGCACTTGTGCCTCTGGATATGTGTGCAACATCAACCAGGCGCAGATCTGTGGCGCCACTGCGAGTGTGATGCCTACGTGCTCCTATGCCGACGATGACACGACAACCACAAGCTCAACAACAACAACAGCAACCAGTACTCCTACTGCTGCTACCACTGCCTCCACTCCATCCACTGCAGATGCCTCCAGCTACTGTGCCGCAGTGCAATCCGCTGGCAAATTTGCTGTGGGGGATTATGCCGAGACCACGTGCCGTCAGTATATCGAATGTTTCAGGCAGAATGGCAATTGGTTGGGTCACAAATACACCTGTCCCGCCAGCACCTACTTCAGTCCCACCAGCAGACTGTGTGTGACCACCATGCCCAGCAATTGCTACACACCCGTCAGCACCACCACCACCACCACAGCCGCACCCACCACCAGCAATCCGAGTGCGTACTGTGCTAAACAGCAGGTGGAGGATGACTTCCCGGTGACTGGCAACTGTCGACAGTACGTCAGCTGCTTCCCGCTGAATGGCAGCTGGCTGGGACACCTCTACACCTGCCCAGGCAGTCTCTGGTACAGTAGTGCGAGTAAGACCTGCGTTACCACTCGACCTGCCAACTGTTAGGCATTCCCTGGGTTGATAAGTGAAATTATATGAATATTCTCTGTAGTTAGTGAATGATTCTAAACTAGTATTTGGCTCGTGCCACGCAATAATCAACAGTTATCTAAAAGTTAGCGTCTTATCTGTGATAACAGATGCTGCTTAAGCTTAGCGGATTTAGAATGAGTTTATAAAACTAGATGCAAGTAGCAAAACCAGTCGAAATGACTTTTATTTTAATTATGAAGAATCATAGTTCATTCTTGAGGATGACTTCGCTGTGACTGGCAATTGTCGACAGTACTTTAGCAGATACTAAGATTAGTGAGTGAACACAACATTCACTCACATTCATTTAAAAGTGTGCAATAAACTTGTACTCGTTTTCAGAGTGAATGATTCTCGTTTTGAATACATTCATGCAGACCTCTTGTGCGAAATCACATGACCTGCCAATTGTCCGGCATTGCCTGGGTTCATAAGTGCAGTTATATAAGCCTTTGTTTCTTACAGTTTATGGGAAGTGTTAGTTCTAGTTATATTTATAGTTCTCAGCAATAAATTTCAAAGAAATAACAGCTTCAACCACTTATACTCAGTGGCAAAAATCGAAAAACTTTTGTCAATTCACTCTGTTAGTCAACAGTCCAGAGTTTTATATATAGTATATACATAGATATGTACTTTTTCAGTAATATTATTTTATATCATATGATATATATAGTATATACATATATAGCACAATTTGTCATACCTAACTGTTTCCATTCATATGACAAACTTCGAGTTTACCTCTTCCACTTACCATTTCAGTAACTCAGTCAATCAATCATTTAGTCAATCACACACTTTGTTATAGCTTAAATTCCGTATAAATAAAAAACTATATTTTGTTTATAAATAATTTAAACACACGTGCTTGGCTTGTACATAGTGCAGCGTTGAGAGTCCGCTTCAAAGTACGTGCTGCCATCGCAGCCATACTCCGTGGCTATAACGCTGCTATTGCTCTTGTAATAGCAGTCAATATAGCTGTAAAAATGTACAAAAAATATTATAATTTATAAAAATATATAAAATATATAAAACTGTAGAAATATACACACCGTTTGCAGCTGGTATCTCGTGGCGATGTCTCATAGAGACCCGACTTGGCCTTCTGCCGGCACAGTTCCTGTGCAGTCAAAGGGGGAGGGGGCGTGGTTACAGTTGTATTTGGGGTGGTGGGTGGTGTTGTTGTTGTGGTGACCACCAGATCATCGTTGAGATCACAGGTGATTGTCTGCCCCTCCGTTTCGGGCACACAGATTATATCGCTGTTGGCATCACACACTGTCTTCGAGGGGCATTTGCCCAGTGTTCCAGTGGGTTGAACGGCGCCATAGCACAACTGAAAGTAACTCCGGCTCTGGCAGGCAAACTTATAGTTCCGGTGAGCACTGCAGAGTCCACACTTGCTGGTATCGCCACAGCTGGGAGGATTCTGAGCGTTCTTCTGCACACAAATTGCTTTTTGGGCGGTGCACTGGAGACCAGAGAGACAAGTGTAGAGGTGATCCGTATTGGGCTTGCCCTCTGCAAGAGATTAGCCAAATTGGGTAGCAGAAAAACTACAACAATGTTGCCATTACTCACGTCCAAAGCAGGGGTAGTAGGATGTGGAGTTGATGCAGGCCACCTGATTGGCTTCCTGGCACACGTTGCAGGCCGAGTAGACCTGTGCCAACAGGCAGCTCAGTGTCAGCTGAATAGAGTTTTCTCTTTAGTATCTGAAGCGTACTATATCCATTTTTTTCAATTTTCTTACCAATGCAATAGCTGCCAAGAGTTTCTCCAGATTGAAGTTCATTTTATCCTGGCTTTCTCTCTGGCGAATGACAACTGTTCACTGTCAAGGTTCCGCGCGTACTAAAGCACCTTAATCTCACAGACATCGCATTATAAACTGTGTTCTTAACTAGTGAAATTTTCATTGTTTATCTACTGCTCATATATGTATGTTGAGCATGCTAATTGTTTTATTTACATTGGCTTTCCACTTGATGGCCCACTGCTGTTTTATGATCTCAACATATGAAAAAGAGTAGACTGACTGCCGAAAATAAAACCTGACACTCCGATAATGAGCAGAATAGAATCTCTAGCATTTCTATCCATCATAATGATTACATACCAGTATAGATCTATAGATCCGGGGCATTGACCAAGGTGTCAGCTCAACAAAGTTTCGAATTATTATTATAGTAAAAGAAATAGTTTGAGTAAGAATTCTAAATGAATGAAGAGATATGAGTACTGATACATGAAGTAAGTGTATTTGGTAGTAAAATGCAGACTTGTTTATATTTTTATATAATTTTTATTCTTAATCAAGATAACGATATTCTCGGAAGAGATGTAGACATACAGACATAGGTCTCATCATTTTAATGCTACTTAATCAGCGCTGCTTTGCTGTTATCAAAATATGCCAAACATTCCATTCCATTTTATAAATTTAGCTAAAATTAATAGCTAATTATTATAACTTTTATAAGAAGCAAATAAAATGGATCAAAATCAATGAAAATAATAGTAATTGTCTAATCAAATTTCAAATAAAAATGAATCAATAATGAATATCTTTTCACACATGGTTAAACATTTAAACTTGGATTCAATTTATAAGATAATAAAACACAACCTTGTATACATTATTAAAGGCACATATATTTAATTAGAAAAATCTAGCAAAATGTTTAAACTTATAAGCATAATTCACACACAGCCCGGGCCAGTGGGTCGCTCAGTGCCACAGGCGGAGCCGGCTTTATAATATGGCTTAGCCGCTGTACAATTAGTGATGCTGCCCTGCCAGGTGCTGGCTTTGAAGCTGCAGGTGATGAAGCTAAAGTGTAGAGTATATAAGTAAATTAAATTATAGTGAATTAATTATGCTCCACTCACCTAGTGCAAACGGTATCATTTTCAATGGCAAAGCGACCCGCTATTTGGGTCTGCTGACAGAATGCGCTGGCATCAGTGGGTGTTGCAGCTGTGGGGGTGGTGGGTGTTGCAGCTGTAGGGGTGGTGGGCGTGGTGGGGGTGTCTGTAGGGTTTGGATCTGTACTGTTTTCTACTCTGTCGCAAAAGTCCGATGGAGGGGGATCGCACACCTTTACACAGGGGTTTCCTTCAGCAGCACCAGCAACAGAGCAAACAAAATCATCTTGGCAGGGGATTCTAAGGGGATTTTGTAGTACTCCGTCCGAGCAATAGCCAAATGAGTTGCGGGAGGTGCAGGCGAAAATTTGGCCTCGACTGCAGTCGTCACACATGGAGGTATCGCCACAGGCACTTTTCTGGCCCGAATCTGCTCGCAGGCAAACTTCACCGTATTGCGAGCAGACTGGCTTCTCCTCCGGACAGGGAAAGGTGTACGCCGGATCTGCTACGCCTGTGGAAGTAGATTCTAATGATAATATCAGTAATTTTTAATAACTTATTGCAAGCTTACCATCAAAGCACATCTGAAATGTGGTGTTATCGATGCAGGCGTGCCCCTGATAGCAGAGGTTGCAGGTGGCATCAATGACTGCCGGCAGCACGGCCAGAAGGGCAACCAGGAATAGGTGTGGCAACTTACTCATTTCTGATGGGTAAATGAAGCACATGAATCTGGGCTGATGCCTTATAAATGCTGTCGCCGCTCCATGTGGCGTATCTTTATGATGGACACTTATCTCTCAATGCTACGTCAACCATAAATATGCTGAGGCTACTGTTCCCACTAATCTGCATAGTACTAGTAGCACTTTACCTGTTGGATAAACAATACTATTGACTCAATA
Organism: Liodrosophila aerea; assembly: GCA_035045005.1. NCBI lineage: Eukaryota > Metazoa > Arthropoda > Insecta > Diptera > Drosophilidae > Liodrosophila > Liodrosophila aerea. Next base: position 666,852 of record JAWNNL010001293.1, read on the forward strand.
CAAATCCCGGCATAAAAAACCAAGGTACTTATCTCCAGAAGCCGTAAATTCAGATACAGCTCCTCGCTGAGGGAGTATAAAAGTGAGACATATGCTCAAACATGAGGTTAGTCAGTCTTCTATCGTGCCAAACGACATAACACCTATACAGAAAATGGAATCCAGAAACTTGGTGAGCCATTGATTACATCTTAACTAATAACTTGAACTTAACCCTGAATCTTCTGCAGTTTCTACTCTTTGCTTTCGGCGCTGTGCTTGTGGCATTCGCTTCGTCTCAGGTCTGCAATCGCTGCATGACTAATAATATTGCCTGCGTGAATCGAACCCACTTCCAATACTGCGTCGACTCCCAACCCATCAGCGAGAATGTCCTCTACTGTGGGGATAATAAAGTCTGCACTAGTTTGGATATTAAGTGTGCCAAAGCAGGAGACTTTGCTCCGGTCTGCAAGGATGCGGATGTCGATTGCAAATCCTGTGGTGCTAACAGTGATCTGTTTGTTTGCACCAGTCGCAATACATTCCGGATGTGCAACGGCACAGAGATGACTGGCGATACCATCACTTGTCCCTCGGGTAAGGTTTGCTCCATGAACAACGGAGAGTTCTGTGTGAAGCCGTGCAGTTTGACCGATGGAAAGTACGAGTGCAGCAGACTTACTCCAGTTTGAAGTTTAATTTATATGTAAATATGTATATCTTAATTGATTGTGTCTTCTATTTGGCCAAGAAGAGTCAATACATAAATAAAAATAATTATATTCTATAAATCGAAATAGTTTTATTTTATTTATTAAAAAGTGTTAGCATAATCCACGAAAATTTGTAGAACAAACAGAAGAGATGTGGTAGTTACGCATTGGCTGAGAATTCACAAATAATGTTTAAAACTTTACGGTTAACGATTTTATTTCAAATTGAACTACGCAGTGTATAAAAATTGTGTAGCATACTTTTGGTTGCGCTCGGAAATTAAATTTTTTTTTTTTTTTTTTTTGTTAACTTTATTAAGGCATACGGGGAATACCAGGAACCCCTTAGTGACCTTTGCTGCTATTCATTCAGCCCGCAATCGGGCGCTCCAGCTAGCCTTAGCGGTTAGCGTCATCAAAATTTACAATAATAACAATTACATCACAATAACAAATATCACAATAAATGCAGACATCACAGTATGGCCATTGTAGGCCGTCTTCTTCTTGCCACAGGCAGCCGATGGATGAGGTCTCTGGGATTCCTCCTCCTTAGCCTCCTGGGAGTTGGGCCTCTAGAGAGCCTGTTGGCCAGGCTATTGGTGTGTAGCGCCAGTCTGTCGTGGTAGCGACTTGAGTGCTGGTTGATTTCGTCGAACACTGTGGCAAGTTTCAAGTCATTGTGCAGGGTGGAGTTGCGAACGTACCATTCGCAGCCGGTGATAATTCTGACTACTCTGTTCTGAGCAGCCTGGATTCTCCTGATCTGGCTATCACATGTCATCCCCCAGATCTGGCATCCATATCTCCAGATTGGCGCAATGATTTGCTTGTAAATCGTCAGTTTGTTGGCGAGCGACAATTAATTAAATTTGAATTGAAATTTAACCGCGCAGAGTATACAAATTGTGTAGCATACTTTTAGTTGCGCTCATAAATTTCTGAGTTACCAGCTACGCATTTCTGTTCGCCTGTTACTTCAGCTGGTTGCTGCACAGGAATTTGGGTGAAATGGAAAAATTTAAAGCTACAACCACAACAGCATCTATTTGTAGATGTACTTTATACCATGTACAATGGACTGTGTACTATATACTACTATAATTTATAGTGTTGTTGTTGTAGTTGTTGTGCCTGACCATTTAAGGAACTAAGACGATGTCCTTTTGCAGAGAGGAGCAACTTGTATTCCAGAACCTTAAACTGTGACCAAAAGGACTGCAAGGTTCTTTAGACACTTGAGTTAATAGGACTTATTTCTATATAGAAAGGTCCCGTATAACTCAGCCATATCCAATTTGATTCTGACGAAATGGATGTCAACGAACGCGCCTTGAATAAAGAAAGCATGTAAAGTATTAATGTTTTAAAGATTGTAGTTAAATATTATATTATATTTGCAAAAGTTATTTTTACTGTTCAGAGCTCTCAAGTTTTAACTATATAATGCTCTTTTCAGACCTTCTGTATTAAGTGCTTTGCTTATCAGCAGAGCAAGTCCTTCAAAAGTTCACTTGCATTTCCTTAAATGCCAAAACACTCTTAATCTCAGCATAAATACTACACTAAGCTAATTTCTCCATTCAAAAACAATTCCAGTGAAAAATAGTGGTGACGACCCTGAAACTGTGAGCTGTATAAACCGTAGTAAATCAAACTCTTATCTGCTTCTATCACTGCTTTTTGGCAGAGTAACCAAACAGAAAAAGAGGCAGCAAAAACAGTTTGTTAAACGGCCAATAAACTCTTAAACAGAATTAAGCCTTACAACATGGAAAATGCACGCGTTTCGAAATGAATAATAATGAAATTAGCTAACATTGACCCAAATTCGCCTAGTTCACTATAATCAAATTAAGAGAATAGTGTAATACGTAATACAGGTAGTACAATGAGTGTGTTATTGTTATTCTATTAACACTTATTATTATTTCTATAATGCTGTTATGCCGCAACAGATTTGTGAGCACTTTCACGCTCGAATTTCTGTTAGGCCTTGCCCAACATTTAATGGGCAGGTGTGGGAGTGTGTGAGAGTGTGTGAGAGTGTGTGGGAGTGTGACTGTGTGTGTGGCAGGTGTGTGGAAAACAAATTCGCAACAGGAAGCATAATAAAAGCCAAACGTGAAATGTACTTTATACATATGCCCCCCCCCCCCCCCCTTGTCACCCCTTGTCCTAAGCCCTACCATTGACTGCATTGCCTCTGATTGTGGCGCATCTAATTGTGTGTGTGTGTGTGTGTATTTTGTTATTGCAATTAATATTTCAGCTAAATTTACAGTTTTTTTCTAAACTAAAAAGCGCAAAGCGTCAACAAATTGCGGTCATTAAACCTATTTCCACGTCAAGCTACCATAAATTGTCGCCTCCATGCGGCTGCGTGCCACATAACAGCGCCAAAGCGCAACGTTTGCGCACCTTCAGCTCCAGTTCCGCGAAAAAGTGATCATAAAGTATAATAATGTGTGCTTCCCAGGTGTTAAGTGAGCTCATCGTGTGCTCGCTCCTTGTCCTGGCAGTGGGCAAAGTGCCAACTAAACCGCATACAAACACTTGGCGTGATCTTATCTTCGGGAACAAGTGGCTTACCCCATCGCCTTCACGTCTACGTGAATCCAAGTGTGGGTCTTAACGGATATTACTCTAATGGATTAGCATTTTATACAGTCACATCATAACCTATTCGCAGTTCTGCCCATATTCGCTCTGGTGCCCATTGGACCCAGCAGCTGTGCGGCTCCATCCGGCGAGCAGGGCAACTGCATACCCAACAAGGATTGCCTGCTCCGCAACGGCATCCCCGCGGGTCCCTGTGGCGGTGGCTATGGCGTCTGCTGTGTGTGTAAGTTCCAAGAAGCAAAACAGTGAAAGTTTTCAGCACAATCAGTTCTCCTACTCCATTCCACAGTTCTGCAGACCTGTGGCGGCATCATACGCGAGAACTCCACGTACTTCGTCAACCCCAATCACCCGGATGTGTATGATGGCACAGGCAGCTGCCAGGTGACTGTGCAGAAGCTACATCCAGACATTTGCCAGCTGCGCCTGGATCTGGACATGTTCTCCATTGCACCACCAGAGGCAGCCAATCACCTCTGCAATCAGGATCAACTACTTATATCCGGCGGCAGTCCCACACCCACCATATGCGGCAGTTCCACAGGAGATCACAGTGAGTAGATGTAGCACTCTATTGTCACATGTATTCAATCATTTCGTGCAGTGTACATTGATGCCGGCCTGGGCCAGAGCAATCCCATTGTGTTATCCGTCATCACCAGCGGGGGTTTTCCGCGTCTCTGGCGCATACGTGTCACCCAAATCCACTGCGGCAGCATAAGTCGTGCGGATCAGGGCTGTCTGCAGTACTATACGACGATTAGTGGACGTGTGCGTAGCTTCAACTACAATACGGTGGGTGGCAGGCAGCTCTCGAATCAGGATTACAGCATCTGCATACGGAACGAACGCAATTTCTGCGGCATACAGTACAATGCCTGTCCGGATTTGGAGAACAATCGGTCGCGTGCGTTTACCATTTCGGGCAACTCCAACAATCCAGTGCCCACCATGGTGGGTGGAGGTGGTGGCGGTGGTGTGGGATTACCCGCTGGCACTGGCTGCATCAGTGATTGGCTTTTGATAGGCTGCATAAGGTCAGCGGATCGCATACCACCGCTGCCGGGCTGTGAGGATCGGGTCTGTGGCGGCACCTTTAGCGCGGAGGCGGGCATGTTGGCCAAGACGGTGCAGTGTACGTATGGGGAATTAACAGAGATTAACCTTAACTCTAACTCTTACTCTACTTCTGTATACCCTTGCAGCCAGTGTACGACCCTTTCGCTTGAACTTCCACACAGACGGCGTGGAGGCACCGAATGACATTGACAATCGTGGCTTCTGCTTGGACTATGTGCAACAGCCGTGTACAAATGGTTTTTGATTTAATAAATATGTACTTTATTTAATTTATTCTCGTAGTTAAACTAAGGCTAAGTTACAATTAAGTTAATTTAGAAAGCACGAATAAAAACGATGTGTGGGAGATAAGATTTTGACTTGGTAATAAAATTGCATTATTAATACAGTTGATAATTACGTTTAGCGTTGCTTTATGCTTTAGTTTTAAGATTTTAATACTTAGGTCAAGTAAATAAAAATTAAACAAAAATCGAATAACAGATACAAAATATCAAAGGGAACTTTTAAGGACTTTTCGTTGTTGTTGCGGCCAAAGAAAAACAGTTTCTGCGCGCTTCATCGTTTTTTTGGGAGAGTATACAGGTTCCAGCATCTGCACCAGTTCCAATTCCAGTTCCGGTTCCAGTTCCAGTTCCTGTTGCACGTGAGATCGCCAATTTCAGTCTGTGCGCACTGTGCCCGACTTGTGACGTCACTGGGATAATGAGATGTGTGGGGTGTTCCTTATCTTAGGATGGGATTGCTTCCTTAGCTCTAATAGGTTTGTATTAGGGCAGCCACATGCTGTTTCTCCTCATCGGTTAGACCGTTCTTCAGCGTGCGACGCACTGCAAAAACAACATCGATTTTAGTTAAAAAAATACTAATTTAAAATGATTCGAAAACACATTTTCTGCGGAATTTGTAGGCCCTTCTTCAGGTGTAATTCATGCGTGTTAGTAGCCGCTTTTTAGATTTTCAAAACTTAGTTAAGAACTCATGCTATATATCAGTTTATAGAATCAACATTTCCAACTGGGATTTGAGAGCCAAGCGTAGTGCACAACAAATTGATGAGATCCATTTACAGGCATTAAATGTTTTCTAGTATGTTCAATAAATTTCGAATTCCGTACCCGATTGTATTCAAATTTCCAAGCAAATGAATCTCCAATTAAAACTCAACAGATAAACGTGAACAAAAATCAAAAAGAAATTATATATTGTATCTGCATTCAAATGCAAATACAATTTCAACACTAACCAAAAAGGTGAGAACCTAATGTTAACGGTAACGGTTATGGGCAACGGTTACGTAACGGTTACGCCAGCTATGGCGATGGTGCTCTTTCAACTGTGAATCCTTCGCGCGTACGGCTGCGTTTCACTTCAGTATTTTGATTGATTGATTGATTCATTGAGGTGCGTTAATATATATAAAAGTAAAACGTAAAAGTTAAAGAAAACCCAATAAAGTGAACCGATTCGTAAGCTAGCATAACTGAAAATAGTGCCAAAGCGTTGTCGAAATGGGGGTTGGGGGGAGAACAAAATTAAATTACGGGAATTACGTTTCAATCAGCGCTTAGTGGTTTTTTTTTTTGTGTGAATTTGGAATTTGTTCAATTAATTTGTAATCTCTATTATTTAGCCTCAAATTACGTATGTGTGTGTGTGTGTTTGCGAGTGTGTGTGGCTAAACATAGCGCGCTGTGTGTGTTCCAAGAGATAAACCACATATCGAGTCGAGAGTAAGAGTGAAGTTATAAAGGGGTCTAATCGGGGGGAGTGGGGGGAACAGACTTACAGGATTTACGATCCGCATGACGCGTGCGTTTGCGCTCCCTGGGCGTGGTGCGTGTGCCGGACGCCTTGGTGGCGGTCTTGACGAGAGATTCCAGTATTTCATCATCACCGTCCGTGAACTGCTCCTCGCTCTGCCGGGCAATGGGTGAGCGCAGCTGCTCGGCACGACGTCGACGCCAGGTGAGCGTGCCATCGGCCTGATCTGCGCTGGGTGTGCCCAGCAGTTGCCTAAGGAGCAGATCAATATATAGTATAATATGAATTCACATAGTTAATCTCACATCCAACTCACTTCAGTTCCGCATCGGCCACATCCTCTGGTCCTTTGGTCTTGAACTTGGCCATGTCAATGATCAGCTTGCCGCGCGTCTTGTTGCGCTCCCGATGATTGGCCTTCTTCTCCAGCTGCTGCTGCACACGCTCCCGCGTGGTGCGATACTCCAGCGCAAACTCCGAGAGCGTGCGACAGAACTCATTCGGTCTGGACTCGGCCACACTGTGCTGTGGCATGCCCAGCCAGAGCAGGAACTTGCGATAGCGATTCATCACGCGACGATGCACAATCTGTAGTATGATGATGCGCTCGGCACAGTCGGCCAGGAAGTCCACCAGCTTCTGCTTGAGTGGCGGTGCACAGTCGTGTTTGGCTATGAGCTTGAGGCGATCCCAGGAGGCTTTGCATTCCGACTCCAGCTGGGTCAGATTGTGGGCCAATTCCGCAAAGTCCGCCTTGGAGGCACGTGTGATGGGTCCGATTTCCGAGTACAAATCAGTCGTATCACTGCAGGTCTCCATGACCATGTGGCAGAGATGATGCAGCAGCGAGTGCTTGTGCACCGTGTCCTTCACCTCCGGCACCTTGGCCAGATACTCGATCTGGAAACCCTTGACCGGTGCGCCGTTCAGAAAGATGCCCACGGACAGCAGCGTGGAGAGAATGCAGCGAAAGGTGCGATTCTGACGCAGTATCTCAATGCCTTGCTTGAGATCCATCAGCGGTTCGGCAATCTCCTTCTGCAAGTGCAAAGATAAGATTAGCAAAAGGTGTGTTGTGGAAACTACTTGTACTTACCTCGGAATTGTCAAAGTCCAAGCGGAAGGCCCACAGCTTGAGGCGTGCGTCCAGCTCCGATATGGAGGCCAGTGTCAGCAGAAACTGTTCAGCGCTGCCCAGAGGTAGCTCTGGATTGGACATTTGCGCCTCCTGTATCTTGCCACGCTCCTCGTCCGAGGGCAGCATGTTGAGCAGCTTGTCAATGCCCTCCCGGGTGACCACTGTGGCGTCCATCTTCAGTATGGCTGTCTTGATAGCACGTGGAGGAGGCAGCTTGGTCATTGCGATGTTGATGGCATTGGAGCGCTTGTGGTCCAGCACGATGATCTCTTTGCTCTTGTTCAGCTCTTGTTGTTTCTGTGTGGGAGAGTCGGGGGATTAGTGAGAGCCAGACTGGAGGGGGGCAATTGCACAATAAACAATGTGGGGAACGGGGGAGAGTGGAGACAATCAACTATGCAGCAAAAATCATTAAACAAAACAATGAAAAAACTACAATAAAATTATAATTATATATTGTTCTGTGTGGGTGCGTGTGCGAGTGTGTGTGTGAGTGTAATAAACCAACACCGAAACGAGAGAAAGACAGTGACTAACAGAGAGAGCGTGAGAGAAACAGAGAAAGTGAGAGTGACAGTGAGAAAGTGAGAAACAGTGTACGATATACGGAATAATATATGATTATTGCACTCACCTCCTATAGAAAACATTTGGAAAACATTTGAGAATTGTTTGTATATATATATTATTGGGTTTAGCACAACATTTATGTATGGTAGAGTATTTTATGTAGATATTGCCGCAAACAGAAGACCGTTGACATATTTATATAGAGAATCGTTATATATAGTAAAATGGGAAGAGAATATAACAAATATCATTCGCAAATTCAACATTTAGACTATAAACTATCTATGACTACGCTTAAGTTTTATTATAGACAAATTTTTGATTCAACTTCGCGCCAATCTCAGAGAGAATATCCTGGAAATTGTTACTATATATAGATCAAAGCAATACACACCTTGGTCATCAAGTCCTTGGCCCGCGACTCAAAGAGATGCTCGAGCTTCTGTGTGTCGACATTGGCATTGGGCAGCTCATCCCAAATGGTCTTGCCCACCACCTGTGGTATCAAGTCCTCGCGCACTTCCTTCCAGAAGAGCTTGACCTGTAAAGAAGTCTCTCAATTAATATAGTGCATCAATCTATACTCAATCTCTCCCTACCGTCTTCTTGTTCTTCTTGATGGTGTTATTGCCATTGGCCAGTTCTCCATTCACAGATCCGTTGAGGGAACTGTTCATGCTGTTGGTTAGACTGCCCGCTCCATAGGCCGCGTAGCTAAACATGGGCGGTGGCATCAGACTGGGTGGCATCATGGGTGGCGGCAAGACCATGCCACCGGCCAGTGGTGGCGGCGGTGGTGGTATGCCAACGCTTAGGCCACGTGGTGCCAGACCATCCTTCTCATCGTCCGAATGCAGATCGGTAAAGTCCAAATCACAGAGATTGAGGGGGCGTGTCATGCTGCGCACCAGCTCCTCCCAGTGCAATTCATTCTCCGACTTCTTGGGTTCAGCCTTTTTGATTTCCTGATCGACACTCGAGGAGCTGAACGATAACACGAATCGATAGACAGATATGAGTGCAAGTACTATTTCAAAGTGCACACAAAGTATTGATTCACTATCTTTGGGTGGAGTCATTCTAACTATATCTTTACGATTCGATTGTTCAATTCGCCCCTCGCACTGTCATAAGAGGCCAATAATGCTTATCACCATTTCGCCTGGTAGCAAGATAATCAATCAGCAAGGGCGATAGGAGAAATGGAATAAAAAAAGTAACCACGCGCCTCCAAACCTACTTTCTAGATAGAAGCCGATCCCTTGGTTAAGGGTTAATGCGAAGCATATTTCGATTAACTAAAATATATACTAATTTAAGCAAAGCTGGTCTAAAGAGTATGGATTATAAATCAGCACAATGCCGACTATACATATATACTATCTCTACTCAAGTTTTACGAGTCTGGTGCGGAAAATGATAAGATTTAGTTATATTGCTCGCACTTGGCGCTATAAAAGGCGCGATTGTAGCGCTGCAAATCATAGTCTTCGCACATAACCCGGACATAATGGATGTAAGTTCGAGTGATAATCGTAAAACTCTCAAGAATATAGTGTCAATAATTGTATATATATTCACAGTTCGAGGCAATTCTAGAGAAAACCAAGGCCTTCAGCAGCAAGCCTCCACCAGAGGTCTACCTGGAGTTCTATGGTCTCTACAAGCAGTACACAGTAGGTGACATCGACATCGAGAAGCCCGCCGATGCCGAGGGTGCCGCCAAGTACGATGCCTGGTTCAGCCGCAAGGGACTGTCGAAGGATGCCACCAAGGCTGCCTACATTGCTCTCTATGAGAAGTACTCACCCATCTACTCGTAGGCAAAAGAACAAATCATAAACTCTGTCAATTCCGGTGCTAATAAAAGTAATGAGTCGTACTACCGACCCCCTGATAAGCCCCAACTAAATGGAAACCTTTGATACCTTCCTTTGCCAATTATATTACAAGCAATTAAATTTTCGTTTATTCCACCGCCTGCTTGGTCACTGTAATCGCCCACCGTATCGATATCTAATATGGGCTGCCATAAATCCCTATCAGCCAACCAAGTTCTGTATATAAAGGCTAACTCTAGGCCTCAACCAGCACTCAGAGTTAACTGCAGCTATAGACATGGATGTAAGTATAGTAGAATCAAACACTTGGCTGTAATCGATGCTTTAATATGGATCTCTACGTCACTTGTGCAGTTCAACACCGCCGCCGAGAAAGCCAAGAGCTTCACCAAGACCCCCACCAATGATGAGTTCTTGGAATTCTACGGTCTCTACAAGCAGGCCACAGCTGGCGACAACAACACCGCTGAGCCCGGCACCCTGGACCTGAAGGGCAAGGCCAAGTGGAACGCATGGAACAAGCACAAGGGCCTGTCCCAGGATGACGCCAAGGCTGCCTACATTGCTACCTATCAGAAGTACGCTCCCAAATACGCCTAGATCTTATCAAAACTGTAGCAATTTTACCCCCAAATAAATGATAAACTAATAAGAAAGCCAAAAGAAATGTTGTGTAATTGTATGATAAAATAGAAATAGAATATCATGGTGATACTTCTAAAAGAATATATTGAGTCTAATCTGTCTATATAGATAATTTTTTAAAGAACTTATCATCTCAAGGGCGAAATTAAAATGCATAAGGCGCTATCAAATAATTAACTGAATTAGATAATCTATCAGCTGCAGACTTCCACAATCGTTTCCTCAATGGGAATCACATTCAACCAACTATAATGTCAGACTAAGCCAAGTAGTTAGTGTTAAAGTCAAATTGATATTCCAAGTAAATACTGCAATCGCTCAACTAATCAGATTAGCAATAAATAGAAAGAGCTCCTCCTGATAATGATAACACTACTATATATATGTACATTCACTTACCGCGATATTTCACCTTTGCTCTTGCTCTTGGCAAGACCTTCTTTGGCTTTCGATATAAGGCCAGACATATCGCCCACAATCGCACGATTGCCACCGATTGACTCCTGTGTGGGACTGCTGGGCAGATTGCTCAGTTTCTGTGTGAGATCCTTCACCGTATGATCCCGTTTCAGCTGCATAAGCATTTCCTTATCCTCCAGATCTGTGAATAGTGGAAAACAACAACAAAATTAACAAATATAAGAAATATTTCTCGATGACGCACAAAAGTATGCAACAGCAGCACGTTTGATGAAATATATTTGATGCAGCATGTAAAAGTATGCAACGTTTTCTATTTACAGTCACCTACCTGTTGAATCCATAGTTTGCTGTAGTGGTTGCTGTATTGGCTGTGGTTGTTGTTCTGGGTTAGTACTGGTTAGGGTTCTGGCTGCATTGGGCTGTGTATTGGCTAAGGGAAAATGCCACCAGCCAGGTGGTGGAGGTGGCGGCGGCGGTGGCGGTGGTGGCGCACCAGCAGCTGGCTTATGTATAGGACTAAGTGGTGCAGGCTCTGGCAGCACATCCAATTTCAAGGGCGTAGAACTATCCGGCGTAAAGTCAAAGCCGCCGTTGAGTGTCTTCTTGGGACTGAGCACATCCTGTGCAGTAGGTGGCTGATGCTTGGGCGATTGATTCAGCTGGGTGTAGTAGTTATTCAGGCGATTGGCATCGTTCTCGTACTTCTTGTAGGTACTGTCTGTCTGCTGTATGTTCTTCATAATGCCATTGATCACAGTCGCGTTGCGTTCCCGGAAGAGGTTCTTCTTGGTGAGGAACTCATTCTGATTGTTGGTATTGTTGTTGGCCTTGTCGAAGCTATTGTTGATGATGGAGATGCTGTGGCTGCCACTGAGCAGCGGCTGCTTCGTGGGGCTCAGCAGCAGACTGTTGTTGGGCGTTTCAATGTGGTTGTTGTTGGTGGGATGGGTGTGATTGTTGTTGTTCTGATTGTTGATAATGGGCGTGAACGTAGGCGTGGACATGGGTGTGGACGTAGTCAGCTCGGCTTGCAGCGATTGCGGCGGACTGTCGCCGCTTTGTATGGTAGCAGGAATGGCGGTTACAATTTGGCCTTTATTTTGATTTTGGCAGTGGCAGGTGACAATGGGTTAGCGGGTGACAATGGGCAGAACATATAGACACAGCGATTAGCATATGAGAGAGAGAAGTCAAAAGTTAGTTAGTTGTCGGTTGTCAAAGCAGCGCCTGCAGCAAGCATTGAGGCAGCAGAGTGAATGCATTCATAACATACCATAACTCTCGCGCAGCTCACGTGCGGCAAAGATGCCATTAGCCGCCGCCTCCTCCTGCTCCTTGAGGAAACTCTTGTGTCGTTCGGCACGCTCACGACGGCGTCGCAGTCCGGGTGTGACGCCAGCACCATCACGTGCTGCACACGGATAAGGATTATAATTATTTTGCAGACAATAATTAAAATCTCTTCTACTCACGCTTCTTCTCCTGAAACAGTCCGCCGCTGAACTCTGTGGAATTCGTCGAGCCAGAGCTGTCATCCTCATCCAGTGTGGCCTGTGTGGGTGTCATGCGCAGCACTGCGGTGGGCAGCACCTTGGTCAGGGGCGAGGGACTAGTGTCTGTGCTGTGGCGTCGCGACTTGCGTCGTTCCGTGGTGTTGGCGCCAGGACGATGGCGTTGTGTCTTGCGCAGGGAGTTATGCGGCAAACGCTGGCCATCCGACTCGCCATCCTCGAATCTGCAAGGGAAAGGTTAAAGAGTTATAGAAATGATACTGTCTGGTTGTAAATTCTTCACTACTCACTTCAGCACCGCCTCGTACAATTGCAGCTGATCCAGCAGATCCAGATCGGTGCCTGGCTTGGACATATAGCGTTGTATAACCGACTCCATGCCCTGCTGCTCTAGCAGATCGCTTTCGTCATAGAAACTATCCTGATCAGTGAGACCAGCTAACGTTTTATTGATCAACGAAGCTGCATAGATGACCAGCTCGGCATCTGCATTATCATAGTCCTTAAGCAGTCTATAAAGAATGAAGAAATTCGAGTTTAACTGCTGCCTAAAGGCAGACTATAGTTTTCTTGGCACTCACCTCATAATATTCGCCCAGGGCGCTGTGCCCTGAGCTGTATCCACAGCATGAATGGCGCTGACGAGCACATAACAATTGGACTCGGCATACTCAACGAACACGAGCAGCAGCTTGAGTGCCGTCTTAACCACCGAACGGTAATTGGAGGCGATCAATGAGTAGAGCCACTCCATGGTGGGCTGATGCTTCATGACGCCATTCATGCCATCCACATACAGCATGACCTGTCGAGCAATAGATATGATTAGCTTTGACTCGTGATCAGTGAACAGAGTGAACACACTTACCTGTCCCAGGGCACGCAGTATATAGTTCTGGTAGTTTTGATCGGCACAGTTGCCCACGCGCACCAGACAATTGAGGCCGCCCAGTGCGACAAAGGCATGCACCAGATCCTTATCCTCCTGGAACACCTGCTTCAGCGAGAACAGAGCACGTCGCAGATCACTGCCCTCCGAAGAGAGGAGTTTCTCTAGAAGCGGGAGAGAGTAAGTTTAATGTGGCGTATGCTTGATTGGAATCTATCTTCAATACACTTACCTATAATGGCATGAACGCGTACGCTCAGCTGTGTCCGCACCACCAGCGAGTTCTTCCGACTGAAAGAATGAAAAATTGAAATTAATTTTGTCAGTAATTTCATTAGCAATGGCAACAAAACTAAGAGTTAAAAGAGTTTATATATAAAACACAATAGGGGGGATACACGTTTGGTTCATTGACCAGTTAAGAACATTGATTACCCGCTGCTAGCTGACTGCTGACTGCTGCCTGCTGCCCGTTGCCAGTTGTTGGCCATAATAATAAAAGTAATAACAAACGACGCAGATAATTGAAAATGGACTATGAAGCATCAGAGCGAACGTAGCCGCCAATAAGCCGAGTCAAGAATTCATAATGAAATGCGTGTGCTTGTGTTTGTGTGTGTGAGTGTGCCACACCTGTGTGTGTGAGTGTGAGTGTATCTCTCTGACTGAGTTGCAGATTGACAAGCCAACAACGAGCCATCCAAGCAGCCATCGAGACATCAAGCCATCGACCCAAGCCAGCCCAGTCCAACCACAGCCCCGTGCCTGTTGTGGAATTTTGATGCGAACTGAAGCGAATGATTTGCATGCGAGCTCACTGCCATGACTAATACGATAAGCATGATTAGTGGAGAAGGCCGGTATATAGTATATAGTAGTGTAGTACTCAGACTCACTCCTAGAACACACTCCACACTCTCATTGGCGCCAGTAACTGGAGTAACTTGGCTAACTGCCTGCAATTTGCACAGCCGTGGCGACATTAACATTATAATTTTTATAGACAGGATTGCAGACCATAGACTGAGGCTGAGAATGAGACTGAGACTCTTCATAAATAACACTGCAGCTAGTGAAAGTCTGGAAGTAGTAGCAGCAGCTGGCTCTACTGTCTACCTGTCCTCTGACAAGTTCTTTGTACACTCTTCAAACTATTTTAATCCCATTATTTGGACTGGAAGACTCTCTTGGCCCATGGCCTGACGCGTACGTCAGTTACTTCAACTTGCGCCCTTAAGCTCTGACATCACGTTCTAGTCCAGAACTCAATGAACTGAACGGTAAAAGTGGAGCTAGCGAAGCAACAGATACAACGGATACTGCAGATACTACAGATAGTCGCAGGCACAGTGGTACGAAAGCAAATGCCAACTGTTGCCAGTTTAATTGCTGTTTCCTATGGCTTTGTGAGTTCTACTTAATTGCTTCCTTCTGCGGTCTAAGTGATTTTAATCATGTGATTATTAGAGAAAAGTAATTAACTGTTTATCTAGCTTATTAATATTATACAGTTTCCATTTCACACTGAATCTAGTCACAGCACACCATTTCCTTAACACATTTCGATATCTTTAATGGAATTTGTTGCCAATGATTCGCAACTTCCTCTGCTGATCTTGTAAATCAGTCAGTATTTCTAAGATATATAAGAATCAGAAGAGAAGAGAAAGTATAATTTGAATATCAATAGGTATACTAAGAGTATAAACTGACTTCTTCAATATGGAATTTTATCCTTGATCTCCTCTTCTGATATAAACCAATCAGAATTTATGACAAATTAAAGAATCAGTACTTAAGAGAAAGTATAATTTGAATATAAATAGCTACACTAAGAGTCTAAACTGACTTCTTATATTTGGAATACTTACTTTACCTTAATTTCGCATCAGTTTTCCTTTAGGAAATACTTGTCCTTATTCTCAGTATACTATGCTTTCTTTCGCTAATTTTGGCATATTATCCTTAATAGGAAATACTTGTCTTTATTCTCAGTGCCTTAAGCTTTCTTTCGCTACATTTTTTCGACCCTAACAAACAGTTTCTAACCCACCATAAGCTCAACTCCCTCAAAGTTCTCATAGTTCCACATAGACTCTGACTTATAGCGAGCAAAATATAAAATATAACGACGCCAAAATGCCATTGCCCACGTTTATATATCTTTAGCCTTTTTTGTTGTTGTTGTGATGCGGATTAAATGCAAATTAACTGCAAGCTGCAGCCAAAAAATCGCAACAAGTTGCACGTACAAGACGATGCGGAGGCATGCAAAATGCAAATGCATAAAAGTCTGTCCGTCCGTCTGTCCATTCGTCTCTCTCTCTAGTGAGTAGCAACTGGCAGGCAGTTAGCCAGGTAGTCAGGCAGTCAGCGGCAGTTTCCTGTGCCACAGATAGCGACATTTTTTATGGCCAGCGCCTGACAGCCAACTTGGCAATATCTTTATTAGCCAAGTGGGAAAAGGCGGCCGACATAGTGTGTGTGTGTGTGTGTGTGTGTGAGTGTGAGTGTATAGTTGTGTCTTATGGTGAAAGGCTATCTGAGTCGCTGTGCCACCCACGAGCAGCTGCCCCAGAAACCCAAAGCAGCCGCCGCAATATCCCATTTCCTGCTGCGTCTGCGTCTGCGTCGACTTTTCCGCAAAAACCGAATGAAAATGAGTTCAAGGTAAGGTAAAAGTGAAATTCGCTGACAATAAATATTCGCACAATCGACTAAATCAATCATTTTCTAAATTTCAATATGTCGTATGTCCGTATGTGTGTGGGAGTCTGCAATCTGTCTGCAGCTGCAGCAGTAGCAGCTGAGCAGCTGGGGCGCCTTGTCTGAAGTCATTAAGTCAAGTGGGCGTTGCCATTTGCTCAACTCCACTCACCTGGCTTGGAGTCCCTCGATTTCCTCGCTCTGCTCGGCCAGTGATGACTCCAGATCCAAATAGGCGCCAAAGTCGCCATCCTTGTACACCTGAATAGCTGCATCATCGATCTGCAAGACAAACAAAAAAGAGAGAGGCAGGTAAGAGGCAGGTGAGAGACAAAGTTCAGCAAATTGCGTCTGCAATTATAATTAAAGTCAAAAGTGAAGTTTGTGGCCCAGACTACTACTGCACTACGCACAGTAAAAGTTGTTTATGGCCAGCTCTAAAGAGAAAGATGCCGATGTCGATGTCGACGACCATAGAACATTTTGTAAGTGAGTGATGGTGGCATGGAAAGTCCAAGAGATGCCACAGACACAGACGATCACAGACGATTTCGTTTAGGCGTTTTCAACGAGGACGCCAGCCGGTATACACAAGCTGATTGCCAGCCAGCACTCGTACACCACAGATGATGATGACCATGATGATGATGATCATTATTGAGTCGAGTTCAGTTGAGTAAAGTGCAGTTGTGACCACGATGATGACTCTGGCAGTCAGCGCCTTCATTTGGTTTCAAGTGCAGCATCAGCAGCAGCAGCATCAGCTTCTGCTTCTGCTGGTCACCTACTTTTCTTTGCCGTGATGCTTTCAGTTTTCAAGCCGGTGATTGCCATGTGCAGGCCAAGCCAATGCTTGATTGATCAAATCTCAGCTCCTGCTGCGTGCACAAATGCGCTGATTGACGCCGAAGCCAAAGCCAAAGCCACTTCGCTCACTACTCTCTGTCTGACTGTCCGACTGTCCGACTGTCTCTTCAACTGTCTGATGTCTGCTGTCTGTGTTTTTATTGGCGCATTGAAAGTAATTATTTGTGCATTTACAGAACAATTACCGGACAACATGAAATTATGTGTGTCGACGCTTGCTTAATGTGTGAAAAAAACTAAGAGGCAATGCAGCCAAGAGGCAACAGTAATCTCTGTGCAATCTCATCCGGGTAAAGATTACACATACGCCTATTTGCTTTTTGTTACGCCCAGTCAAAATGCGTATTAGCTGCATAGTTCTATCCACTCTCCACTCACACTTTGGACACACCCCCGACAGGAATAGAAGAGCCCCGGCCATAACTACAACTACAACAAAGAACAAAAGCTGCATCGCGTGCCCCAAGCCAAGCTGTCTGTCTTTCATAACATTTGACGCTGCACCCAGAGGCCATTTGGTAAATTAAAAGCTCTCTGGCCAGACCGAAGCCAACGAAGTGGCCAATGACTTGGTCTAAGGTGAGTCCGAATAGCATAGAATATATTCATAGATACACTCAAATATGCCCGTGAATGTATTCATATGTAGGAAGCGAACAGCAGGTTAAAGAATACTAGTATAGAATATATAATAATATAGAATATATATAATAGAAAACTCCTATAAACTTTAGTATATTTCATAATATAATATATGGAAATGATATAAAGAATACTAGTATAGAATATAGAATAATATAGAATATATATACTATAGAATGCTAGTATAAAGTTTAGTATATTTCTATTGATATGGAAATGATATAACACACATGTGATATAATATACTTGCAGTTAAACAGCTGAGCAATAGCTGAGTTAAGCATTGTTTACTCTAATTTCCTCATGACGAACTGTTGCCATAAATTTTCAGCTTTTATTCTGTTTAATTTAGTCACACTTTCGTTTCAGATGACTCGCCCCACCGATCGAACTGGAGCCAGGCAGTCTAGTGCACTACACTCAGCTCTGCTTATCAGCCGAGGCATATCATATACTCAAGTAGCACAATTTCTTCTTATAGAGCATGACGACAACCTGAATGAACTGTAACTAAACTTCCTGCATGCTGAATCAGTCGAAATTGAGGCTGTAAATAATGCTCTACATATTTGTGCATAGGCCCGACTCTTTTGTTATATCATTTACCCTTTTTTAGCATTCGTATAGTGTGTGTTATGATGTGTCAAATGAGTGCGTTATATATAGTAGTATTTATGCATATCATTTTATATAAGTTCGAAGCGGCAATTAAAGGCACAGCAAGTGTTTGCATACAAAAGAAATCGTAAATAACCTCAGGTATCGCCACAGTCTTTTTCTCGTGTGGCTATAAAAATTAGGTTTCGGCCAAAAACTATATCGACTTGGCTTTGTAGTTATTTATTTGTACAACGGATATTTACATAGATACGAGTGTATGTTTACATTCATACGCATATTCATTCACAGTCCTATGCAAATTTTTATGATTTTTTATAGACAGGCGGCATCGTTATTTTGCTTTTTGGTTTGCTTTTTCGTTTGATTTTTGACTGAAGCATGACAAGATTTTTAATCAACATGAATTTCGCATATGTTTTTTTGGAAATTTTGTTTCTGAACAGCGAGTGCCAAAAGTCATAAATGTGGCTATTGACATAGTTAAGGTAGCAGACATAACAATTTATTTTTCGCCAGGAGAAAATCAAGAAATAAATGTAAAAAAAATATTATTGATTGTTCATAAACATGTCAAAGCGAAGAAAATAAATAATAAATTTAGGCTTGAAAGCAAATTACTAATTAGCAATAAACAAAATAAAAACTTCATTAGTTATGAAAATTATTAAAATTTTTTTAAATATTTGCAAGCTTAGCCATCAGTTTGAACAGCCTAGAAAAGATTCATTCCACTCACTTTTCAATCTGTGTTTTAAACTCCGATTTTATGGCAGATTTATTGCAGGCTTTTAACTGTGCTGTGTGCACAGCAGCAGAGCAGATTCTGCCATCCCGAACTGAAACGTGATGTTGATGAATGGCCCACACTCACACTCGCACTTTTGCTTTCCAATCAATGCGAGTCAATTGACCCCGGGGTCTGACCGCAAAATAAGGCAATGCTAATTGAAATGGAAACCTTCTTCAGCCAGCGAAACTATGCAAATTGCTTAGGCAAACACTGAGAGATGCGTAAGCCCAACATGGCGTATACTTAATGCATATACTATATAAGTACATTTCACAACTAGCTGTAATAGCGAGTGTGAACCTTAAGCTTATTAAGCGTATTAATGGAAATCTGTGTGAATGATACATGACATCACTTCAAATGGTTTTCTCATTGTGTTTGTTTACTGGGCCATATATACAGCACTCTAATCAATACGATTGTCTATATGCCAATTTTGTATTTTATTTAATTTCAAATTTGTTTCTACCTTTTTCAGGTCTAAAACCGAACACACTTATACGCTTATCTAGACAGCGTGTTTTATTTTTATTGTTGCCGAGGTGACGAGCAGAAAAAAAACCACAGCAGCAACAACAAATTCAATTGGCGAAAAGAATAATATAATAAAGCGAAATAAACAAAAAAACCGATTGACCGCAGAGAAAAAATGATTATTTATAGTTGAATATACATGTATATAGATGTAGTTGTTGTACTGTTCATGACATCATCGTAGATTAGAAGCGATCAAATTTATGAATCGATTGTAATGCGCTAAATTTAACAAGTTTGCAAATGCCATCCAAATGCTATCGCCTTGGTAATGGGCCACATATACTAGTACTGTCCATACACACACTCCCATGCTCCCTGGGCTGACTAATTGGACAAATGGCATTCACAGCTGCCGCGCCTGCCACATAAATCTGCCTACGACAACATCCTGAGCCACAAGACAGCCACAACAATCTGTAGAAACTAAAAAAAAGTAGTATATATGGAGAGAGAAACGAGAACGTTGCATTTCCTTTTGCGATTTGCTCATTAGAATTTATTGCTGCCGCTTGTCAAGATTTACGTATCCTTGCCACAGCGCTTCGGTTCTGGCTTCGACTGCAGCAGCTCCAGATGACAGATGACAGGCAATGGGGCCGCTGCTTGCTGGTTGCATGTTGCATGTTGCCTCACGATCTATGTTGCTGCTGCAGTTGCTGCTGCTGTTGCTCTTTGCAAATTAGTCAAAGTCAGAGATCGGCGGTACGAACAATGGCAAGACTTAGATAATTGCTGACCAAGGCTTTCACAATGCCAATGAAAAGTGCTCTAAGATCTTTTTCCACTCGCTCAATACTCTCCTTGTAGTGTATTTGTTGCCAACTTCCTATTAGCCGCAACAGATTGTGCGATAGCAATAAGTTAGCCGCAGGCCAACAGTCAGCCACAGTGAGCATCCCCTCAGCTGGCCATTGTCTTGATCTGGATGGAGTTCATACTCAGCTGCCTATTGGCCCCTTGCAATGGATCAATCGCAAGGAAGTTAGCAATAATAAAAGCCAACTCTTGCTATAATAAGTGCACAGTTCTTCCTCAAGTTTATTTTCATTTGAATCTAGTATTTGCAATGCAAATTGTATTATTGACTCATTGCCAGTTTATTTGCTTTTTAGCTCAAGTTTAAGTGTAATTGTTCTCTAACGAAGTTATTCTCTACAGTGACCGACAAAAGTGTGTGGCCTTCATACTTATTTCTGGCTTTGTTCTTGTGTTATTTTCAACCTCAAATTAGTTAATTTTTAGCCATGTTTACCGTGTTCTACATGTGCTTTAATTGTTTTTGATCTCCGCGTTTTTCCATAGCATATTTATTGCTTTGAACTTGTTCCTTATGCAAAAACTATTTCTGGCAATCAAAATAGTATTACGTGTTCTAATGTCGGGCATAATCAATAATGTATCTGTATCTGAAACAAGCTATGCAAATGCGAACAACATTCGAGCCACAATATAAATTTGATTTGTACACTGAGTGTGTGAAGTATGCGCACAATCTGCCGCATTAATTAATTGATTATGCATGGCTAATTAGGCTGTTAGATAATTGGCAAATAATGTGCTTTTATTCATTCATATTTTTCATAATTATTAAGGTTTAGTGTGCACACTTTTAGCACCAACTGTGGGCAATATGAGACCAGTAGTCATATTAATAGATCGCTTCGACAAAACGCTAATCAAGATCTTCTCATATAAATAAAATTAGCCTTCGACTATGCAAAAACCACATCTTGATAAAGCTGCCATAGATAACTCTTGTATCTGATAAGTGAGCAGAAGAAAAGAGAGAAAAACGAAGGTGGAAGACATATTGTTAGCTTAGCAAAAAACAAGAGTCAAATACCATTTAAGCTAATCCACAAACAAAGGAAGATTCGGCGCTGATAAGACGCGACTCGAGAGATAAAGTACTCGTACTTGAATTTCGTATTACGACTTGTATTGTACTAGCATATTGTTTATGCGCTTTTTCTTCGACCTTCATTGTTTGCAGAGTTTTTTCTGGTCTGTGTGATTAAGTATTATACTTTTGCATTGGCTTAATGGGATTATGGTATAAAGAGTATGGTAAAAGAGTTCCTTACGCTCTGTGGTGCATTGAGCAGCCTGAGGATGGTGCCCAGCTGATTGGCCAGCGGCATGGTGGTGGTGAAGGCATAGGTTGGGGCACGCACTGGTATCGGAAAGGCGGTGGTCGCCGACAGTGGATCGCTGTCCATGAGATACTGCACACGAAACGTGATTAGTTCGTCCGGTTCCATTTTCACAATCATTTTGCACTCTGTTTGTCTTAACACTTGGATTCAGTTGTTTGCTTTCCTTTCTGTTTAATTTGTTTTAATTGTCGACCGTGTTTCACTTTATGCACATTTTCACTGTAGTATACGAATATTTTGTGTTTTAATTTGCAATTTACAATCAACATATACATATTTCCAGGCCAATCCCATATTAAACTTCAAATTATATTGCATAATTCGAGTGTGTCTCTCACGCATGTTGCGCAATTTTATGCTAAACGTTGCAAATTGTGGCACTGCCACGCCCCTCACTCTGCTGCTCTGCTCTGGTACAATCTGCATATACCCGTAGCCATACCCGTACCCATACCCATACCCATGCCCGTACATCTAGCTTGGATAATTGCTATGCGAACCGGATCGGTGTGTAAATATTTGCCTTGATTTCTGGTTCACTTGATGTGGCTTTCGTCTCCAAGCGTCGCCTCGCGCCTCTAACTGTATTGTGTAACTTTCAATTCAATGTCAGTTATATGGTCAAACGCCCCCTCCTCTCTGCTGCTGCCGCTGCTGCACCCAAGTCTCCGCTGTCGCTTCTTCAATCATCAGCATGCGGCACAGCACCTCCAATCAAAATCAAAAGCAAATCAAGACCCAAATTATTTGAAAAACCACTAAAAAAGAAGAAGCCTCAACTCTTTCTACATTTACCGCTAAATGGCTCTCGGAATGTGCGTAAGTTGTTTATGCAAATGTACTAGCTGTTGTGTGTGTGTGTGTGTGTGCTGCTGGTGTTTGTTGTTTGTGAAGTGTTGTTGCTTTGTGGTTTATGGCGCTGCCTGTTGAATTCTGTCTGTCTGTCTGCGCACACATAATTGCTTATAACGTGGCTCTAATGAAGCTCAACTACTGCTGACTGTAGACCGTAGTCTAGAGCACTTGTCTAGCTGACATTGAACTCATCCTCATCATTGTTGAGCAATGTTGAACAACATGTTTGGGCCACCAAACAACTCAAGAGTGCAGAAGCGAAATGAAGCCCAACAAAGAACAGACGAAAATAAAGCAAATCGAGTATTGAACTCTGTGGATAAGTGGAGAACAATACTAATCTCTAAATGATGAATCGATTGCTAGTCAAGTGTAGATAAATACGGTACTTTAGAGTGCATATAATGTGTACTTAGATTGTCTATAAAATATAGTCATTTATCCCACTGATACTTTAATAAAATTTAGCTAAAATAGTGAATCGATTGCTAGTCAAGTGTATATAAAGACAGTACTTAAGAGTAAGTACTAAACTTAGATTGTCCATAATATAAACTCATTTATACAGCAAGACTTACTGTATCCCAATGATAGATAGCTCAATAAACTTTAACTAAAATGGACGTAGATGATTGATATAATATACTCAATCATCCAGGACTAACTCTATGCCAGTGATACCTCAATAAACTTTAACTAAACTATGCAGTTTAAGTATGAATTTTTACTACCACAAGTAGCCAAAAGAATACACTTTGAATCCACACATAAATCTCATTTCAAATGCCATAATTTAGAATGTGACTCATAATGATATTTTTCAAATTTTGTGTACCGTTTCGTATGGCAATTTTAATTGCCGCTTTCGGCAGAGCAAAAGTGCAAAAACACTTTGTAATTTCTGCAACACACAAACACACAACATGTAATTATTAAATATTTGCTACTAACTCGCCACTTTGAAACTAAACGCAGCTGCCAATTTGTACGGAATACAAAACCCAAAGCCGAAAACTGCGAACTGAGAACTGAAACAAACTGAAACCGACAGACAGAAAAAAGAGGCGGCTTTTAAAAAGCCACAAAAAACTGCGCTTAATTGCAATAATTCATTGCGAAGCGAGGCAAACGGCACTCAGAATACGAAATAAAATTAAAACGAAAGCCATAAAAACGCTAATAAACTACAAAACAACAAATAAACTAAATGAAAAGCAAAACATAAAGACAAAATTAAAATAAATAAGGAGTTGTGTAAACGTAAACAGCTGTTAAGCCATTGAGCAAGAGGTTCTCGAGAAATGTGAATAAAACAAAAAAGAAACACGTCATTAAGTACCAAGGCGAGGCAAGGCGAGGCGAGGGTCTTTCTTCAAAAGGAAGTTCATACAAAGACCCAGCAAAAGGCCAAGTTTAGACCCCGAGAAGCAGGCAGAAAGGTAGCGGCAATATTTAGCTGCCTTTGCACCCTATAAAAAAGTGTATATAAGAGGGTTGTGGATGCTGCAAGTAGTATTGCTGAAGATGACACTAAAAGAAGTTAATAGTCATAAGCTAATTGATTGCACACAGAGAAAAATCAATATTCATATAGTAATAGCAGTTGGAAGTATCAGGCTCAATATGAAGTACCTATCAAATGCTATAAAGCTGACCTTCAAAAATGCTATAAACTTGCCTTAGACATATCACAATTTTGACTAGAATCTAGATTATCAAAACTTAGTAAGTAAATTCGTATTTTTTAGAGTGTACCTGCTGCTTAGCTTATATAATTAAACAGTTGCTCTGTTGGCCAAGCACACTCGACTGCAGCTTGTCGTTGCTTTTTTCTTTTCCTCTTTTTTTTTTAGCATTTTTGCCAGGCTTCTTTCTGAGGGCAGGTGCAGCCAAAGTGGTTTACAGGAAAGCAGCAACACCAAGCAGTAATATCAGCAGCAATAACACCAGCAACACCAGCTACAACAACAACTACAAGAACAACTCGTTCTGCCTGTGCGAAAGCCAGAAGGCAGGCAGCTCCAAGCTGAGCGTGCTGGCTCTTTTGCCTGTCGGCCTGCGCGTCTTGGCCAAATGAAATTGAAAATAACTTGGAATTTTTCTTTTGGTTTTTACTTTCACGCACACACAGAGACACACGCACACGCACACACTCTCACATACACACACACAGAGAGAGATAGGGAGAAGCGGAAACATCGCATTGAGTTTTTGGCCAATTCCAAAGGGTTTTATCGGCCAAAAAGTTAAGTGGTAAACGTTTCGTTTTCGTTTTCTTTCTTACGTTTTTGGCTATGGCTTCCTTATTGGCGACGTGCAGAAATTTAATGAAATTAAATAAATATTATAGAGAAAAAAGCTACAACTAAGTGGCTGGCATGTAAGTAAAAATAAAACGTCAATTGCTGCTGTACATAGAGTTGTTGTTGCTGTTAGTGTTGCTGTTGTTAAGTCAACTCGGCCAACACCGAATGTTGCATATTTAGTTACAAATTACGACAATGGCGCCGACTACAGCGACGATGACGATGACGCCAACAATGCTGGCCATATTAAATGGTAAATGGTAAATAATTTATGCAAATGCTGCCGCTGCTGCTGTTGCTGTTGCTGCTGCTGCTGCAGTCGCGCAATTTGGCAGCAGCGGCACCCACAACAACAGCAACAACAACAGCAATTGTCAGGTAATGAAACCCGCCCGCTGGCTCAAGGAAACTTTGCTCTGGTCGCCTCTTTTTTTCTACTTCTCTTTTTTGTATTTTATTCGCCTTGACTTGCCAAATGAACTTTCACTTTTACTGCCTGTCTGTCTCTCTGTCTTTTGCTCTGTTCCGTACTGGAAGTCTTGTGGCAGCAGTTGCATGCAGCAAGATTTCAGCTGCCCCTCAGCGGGTCATGCCATAAACTCTTTGACTGATTTTTGGCATCAATTATGTAAATTTTGTTCGTGCTAATAACTTGGCAATTTACAAGCCAGCTAATTGACAGCTACCGAATGAATATTCGCCATGAAATTAGACAATAAAACGATGACAAGCCGATCCAAAAAATATGTGTTTGATGTGTTGATTAGGACAAATGCAAACAGGAAGTAAAATATGCCAAAAAAGGTGAAATATTTCAAATGAAAGCAACACGTGAGTCTCAATCAATCAGTTTTCATTAGAACCACATGTAAGGGGAGGGCTTGTCTTATCAGTCCGTCAAACAGTCGACTACACTGTTTCGAGATGTACTTATAAGAACGAAATTCTGTTACGTTTCTCTGTCGATACTTATCAATTGCTAATAAAGACATAAAACCTCTAAATGGGCTCAACGAATTCGCAGAGTGCGCAGCAAATAAATAAATCGCATTTGGTCTAACTGGTTGCGCCTCAGTACACAGCAAATATTTGGCCATATGCAGACTGAATGAGTACTGCGATCAAAACAAGAGTAGAGAATCGAAAACAGAACAAAAGGCAGACAGGCAGACAGTTAGAGGCACATTCCAAGACGATTTGTCACGCTTTGGGGCCAGGGCCAGGGGCTAACACAGAAAATAGTAGAACAAAAAGAAAAGAATTATACAAAATGAAACCATATGCATTACTTGGTATTTCCCTTTGACCAAAATGCAAACAAACGGAAAAAATAAACCAACAAATGACCAAATAATTAGAGAGAGAATTCTTTGAACTCTTGACTGAGTGACTGACTGGCTGACTGACTGAATGAATGACTGCAACATATAAAATTGTTAAGCGACTGCATTTAAAAATAATTTCAGCTGCCAATAAAAGAAACTACAACAACTCCAGCGATGCTCCTCTACTTTGACTGTAATAGGGCTCGAAACGAGTTTGTCCCGCACGGAGCGGAGCCACAAAATTGTGTCACGTTTGTGGCCAGGCCAGAGCCCAAACAGTTAAACGCTTTGGACAGAAGAGACACAGCTCAAGAGACGATAGAGTACCAATAGCAGTAGATGGGGCAGAGCCACTCTACCTTGCCCCTCAGCTCCTCAGCTGTGTTGCATACCAAGGCATAATGTGCGTGTGCCTGGCCTGAACATTTGATTTATTGAATTCTGAACTGAGAGCCGGGAGAACTGATTTTGTATGCGACGGATGCGTCGCACAAGAATGCCAACTCATTATGCGAGTCAAGACCGAGTGTGGAGAGGGGCGGAGTTGGAGAAGAGTTGAGTACAACGTTTCACAGTTAATTATAACAATAACAAATATTACAGAACGGAAATGAAGTGCGACGTGCTCAGCTGTCACTTCCCGCGGCTTAGACCAGGTGCCAAGTGCCAACTGCCAAGTGCCAAATGTAAGTGTCAAAAATGTTAATTGCAATGGCTTCTTTCACATGACCGTAGACCAAGCACAACACACACAACCCAGTGAGTGTGTGGGAAGCTCAGGGATTGGGGTCAAGTGGCAGCGGCATGAGCGTGGCTTGCTCAAGTACTCAGCTACTTGGCTTGATACTATATGCTAATGCTAATGCAGTTGCTGGAGAGATGGAGCTGCAGCTGGAGAGAGAAACGGTAGCACTTAAGCCAGCCAGACACACAAAAGGAAGGTTCCAAGAGTAGGAAATGCATTTTAAATCAAATAATTTATGCTTTTCATATATGAAGGTAGAACTAGAAGATGAAAGTGTCAGACAGCAGCCCAAAAAACTGGGTCAGTCGACAATAAATGGCTCAAACAGATCTCAGATACAGATATGTATTTCAGTAAAAAAAAAGATAAATATTTAAGGTTTTCTGCTTTTTAATTAGTTAAGCTTAAATAACTTTGATTAACGAGCAGTGATAACAGAGCAATGCAAACAGATAAAGCAGATACACTATTATTTAATCACTTCAGATATTTCTGCTTATTTTATTTGTTTTTTAGCTCACTAAAAAGCATTTCTTTCACACCAGATACTAGAGCGTTTTGTCAGTTTGATAGATCGTGCCTTGTTCCCTTTTTGCTTTCGAAATTCAGCTCGTTGTTACTCTGGCCAGGTCAGAGATCTCAACTCAACTCATCTCATCTGCTTGTGGTTATTTTTAATGCAGTTGACATGAATTCTTACAAAATATCAACACACACACACACACACACACACAGAAAGAGAGATAAATATGTGCTGTATATACTTGTTCAATTTTATATGTAAATATTCATTTGCTCTACTAATTTGTAGCACGTGTGTGTGTGTGTGTGTGTATCTGTGTGTGCGTGACTAATATTTTGATTGCAGCGAGCCACAAAAGTTGGCCACGATTCGCCGCTTATGCAATAAGCAAAATGACAACAAAACTAAAGAAATACTATAATCATCGTATCATAATAAAGGCAAAGATCTTTTTGGCAATTGTAGAGAAAAATAGTCGAAAACTACCGGGTAAATGACCCATATTTTATTTTATATATGTATATCATGTCTGTGTGTGTGTGTGTGTCTGACAGTTTTTATTTCGAATTGAGAACTCGTTGTATTTGTTGTTATTTTTAGAGATTTCCTTTTGCTAAATGCCACTGACGAAATCAACGAAACGAACCCGCGTTAATCATACGCAGTGTTGTCTGTAGTCTGCACTGTGTTTGCACAAATGTTCTGGCCATAAACTAATAATATTAATCACAATGCAAAGGTTTGTTCAACGCACTCAAATGTTTAGTTTAGTCATGGAGTTATGAGCAGCAAAAAAAAACCCAAATTTGTATCATAATAAAAGCCAAACAATCATCTTTGGGCTAATGAGGGAACTCAGTCGGATGGACCAGCATCAGTTTATAGTTATGGTCTAATAAACAAAGGCCTAAGCTGCTGTGTTTTCACTTTAACCAAGATAAATTGCACATGTTGGCTGGTCTTTCCATCCATCGATTGCATCTCCAACAATCAGAAAACAAATAGAGAGAAAAAGCCAAACGGCAGCATTGCATTTTCAAACATAAATCAAGCCAGGCGACTCATAATGCATACAACACGCGCATTATTTATTGAATTTTATGAAGAAGAAATATGTAAAAAAAAGCAACTGATACTTGTATTTTAAATGGATGTATCTTATAGATACTACTACTAGTTGGTTGGCTGGATGGATGGTCAATGGCCAATGGTCAATGGTCAGGCGCCGCGGCGTTGTCTCGTCTCGTGTTAATTTTATGCAGATTTCATGCAACCGCTTAAATGTTGCAAAGTATTTTGATAAATCGCCGACACTTTTCTACTTTCGGGGTATTTCTTCTCCGCTTCGCTTTGGAGTCGGAGGAGTTGCCGCGTGTCGCGAGTGGCAACTGCAAAATGTGTTGCAACAACTACAACAAAAAGACACAAGTTTCAATGCGCCTGACAGCTGACTCTTGATTATGGACATTAAATTATGGCCTGGCAACACGTTGGCAGGGTCAAGTTGAGGTTGATTGATTTGAAATGCAATTTTATCGTTAACTATTTCAAATAGTTTACAACTAAAGGTTAGCGTTAAATATATTGGCTACAACTCTGCCACTTGACTGATATTATATTTAGCTCCGTTTTTCTCACTCTTTCAAGGTTGCCAGCATTTCGCAATTATGTCTCTGTCATAATACTCCCCATGCTCTCCATATCTCCACACAGTATTCAATATATAGCACTGATTGCAATAATCATTTTTATTGTTACAAAACCGCAAATCGTTTTGCAATGGATGCCACGTATCTCGCACCAAAACAATTTCTTTCTGTATCTTTTGGGTTCACACAAAAGGTTCCCTAATAACGACGCTGCCTTACAAATCTGAACTTAATATCTCGAGTATCGTGGTAATCAAGTAGGGTAGTCTTACTTCGTTTTACTTAATTGTTTTTATGATCAATTTTTTTGCCATAAAAACGCTTTTATGACCGCACAATCAAACTGCTTTGCATTTTATAGACCCTTTGGCCACGGACAGACGACCATAGAGCATTCGTAAACAAGCTGGAACATTACTGGCCATTCGAAACCACTGACGTTGCATTTTAACTAGCGATAAAAATCACAGCAGAATTTGTAGTTGGTCATTCACTGATAAGCCGAAAGCAACAAATGTCAAGTTATCACTTCATTAGATGGAGGAAATTGAAGTGTGATTAGCCGAAATATATAGAAATTGTAATGCAAATAAAACTGTTTATAAGAGGGTCTAATATAGCTAAGAATAGCCTCATGTAGATCACACCTATCAATCAATATTATCGATAAAACCAAAGCAACAAATGTCAAGTTATCACTTCATTAGACGAAGGAAAAGGAAGTTTAATCAGCTGAAATGAATAGAAATATAAATGAATCTGTTTATAACAGGAACTACTATAGCAAAGCATAGCCTCATGTCTTTCACACCTATCGATCAATATTATCGATAGTAGAGCCACCCCTAGGGGGGCACTTGACCCATATTAGACAAAGTGTGCGAAAAATACAAGTATTTATATAAATATTTCACACTTTGCCATATTTCAATGTTAGCAAAAGAAAAGCGCGATCTATGCCAAACGAAAGCAAAAGAAAATTCGCGTGTAGCTGAGGAAAATCAATAAACTTTTCTTGTTTTCATTCTGAGCGCTGAAAAACCTTCGTGCTAATAGGTTGTTTATTATTTTTTCTGTTATCCGTATCTACAACTAGTTATAGAGTATGGCGTGCACTAAGCAACTGACCCCAATACCATTTAGCAGGGTGTACACGACCCAAGGTATTACCAAGGGGCGTGGCAGCAACTCTAACACTTTCATTGTTAAGTTGTGGCTGTCGCTGTTTTATCTGTGCGATATGTACATACGCTCATATACACTATTATATATCATATACATAATGGCAAAAAGAAACAACGAAAATAAAAAAATGCAAAAAGGAAATTACTCACTAATGCGCTTTGTTAGTTAATGAGCCAAAAGTATGTGTGTGTGGTAGAGAGACTCTTGTAGTTTCGCATAGATTAGCTTGTGGGGAGTTGGGAGTTGGCAAGTCTTATATAAGCAGCAAAGATTTCCCACGCAATTGACAGACTAAGCTGCTTAGCAGATAAACACACAAACAAACTTAACACACATTCCATTCGTTCGTCATTCAGCATAATTTGTCAAATTCATATGCGAAATTATAATTAACTGTCTGTCTGTTCGTCTGTCTGTCTGTTCGTCTAACCAAGTCACATCACCTTGACTTTGCACACTACCAACAACTAGAGCTGAGGCAGAGCAATAGTATGAAAACTCAGTAGCCAGATAAGCAGTCAGAGATAAGCGAAAAAGTGTGTGGTAAAAGGCAAACGTACTAGCAGAGAAATAATAATGCACACTTTGCCAGCAGCCTGCCTGCTAATACCCTGTAAATAGGCGAGCTAAAGGGTAGCTACACTACACTCAACTAAACTTCTATCGACTGTAGTCACGCACACCCGACTGTCGCTTTCGTCTTGTAGTTTGCACGACTTGCGCTTAAGCTCTAACTAAACCAAGTGCTCTGTGTTGTTCTTAGTCTCCATTCCTTCCCCTTTGCCCTTCTCACGCTTTATCACACATACACACACTCCTTCCGTTCGCACAATTAAGAAATTGGATTAACAGCGAAGAGCAACAAAGCAAAAAATACAAATAAAATGAGAGAAAAGCGAGGAAAGAAAAAAGAGTTGAAAAGTTTTGCGGCTGCTTCTGCTTCTGCTTGGCCTGAAGTGTCTCACTCTTGGCACGTCGGCAGCGCAGTCGACGCAGGCAGCGAGCAGCGAGTAGTCTGGGCAAAGATTACGCTGACAGATAATTAAAATTGTAACTAAGTTTAAAGTGCAGTCGCTGTGATATGTATGTATGTATGTATGTATACATACAAGAGAACTTTTACGCAGATATATTTGGCATTCATTTTTAACATATTCTAACATAAATCTAAAATTTCAATTAGAAAATAATAATAGTAATTTTTAGCTATAATAAATACACATAGAAAAATAAGGTTCACTTAAATTTAAATTATAAAATAGACTACTAATTTTCAGCTTTTATTTTACACTTGCAAAAATAAGAGTTACTATTTCACTTCCTCTTACTCTTCTGCACTAGCCATGCCAATCTAGTGTGCATACTTTTCCTGCTGACTGTAATTATATGTTTTTTTCGCACAGCGTGCGTTTGTTGCTAGCTAAATAGAAGCGTTCTTTAGTGGCAGCTACTACGTACTTAGCGCACTAACCGCGTTGAAATGGGGTTTATACCCGCTTTCATTTACCCCTCCCCTCCTGCCCACTACTTCTGCTGTACGTCTGATAGCCACGGTTCTGTTTTTTGTTTTTATTTGTTGTGTTTTCTGTTCGCTATTATAAATTCCTCGGCATTATTTGCATACGTAAAGTAAGTAAATGCCGGAGCACTTCGTGTGCAGCTGCTCTGGATTAGAGTTGGCAGAAGATTTGGGTTTTAGCGAGAACTGTGTGTTAGTAGTGGTAGTACTAGACTAGAGGAAGTTCAAGTTGGTCATGTGATTTATAATGCAATTATGTCTAATTGAAAGTTGCTGGAATTTGGAGCAGTGTTTGCTCGTACTTTGTGATAATTTGCTAGTATTATACAGCGTATTGTAGGTTACGAGGCGACAGCTGCCGTCACAGATGCATTAAGCAGATGCAAAGGAGGAGGGGGAACGGGGTATTCCCCTCTAGGCAAGCGGCAATTTGGTTAATGGGTGAAAATAAATAATAATATTTCTTAGTGCGCCAAATCAACGAGAGATTTGCTTCCTTGTTCAACTGTCTGACTGTGGGGGCTCTTGGGTCTGACTGTTGCTCTTGGGTCTTGCTGCTTCTGCCACAACACGCGAATAGGTGGAAACGGCAGAGCAGGAAACGAACACGAAGGCACCACAAGTTACTACAGTCAGTCGTCTATATGGCTTTGATATCGAGATTTATTTGCACAATTCCGGTTTTAGGATGTTCGTTTGGGCTTTTTATTTCAATTTTTAGTGTCACTATGTGCTAGGTATTGGCAGATCTGCGGAGCAGGAGCCAGAGAACAGAAAGCAAGAGGATTTGAGTGGTATGATAACAAGACGAAGCAAAGCAAAGAGGAAGCGCAAACTGACGACAGCTGTTTGATATACATATACATATACATACATATATGTATTTTGTTATTTATCTTTCAACTTGATTTTCGCTTTTGCTGAAGAACATTTGACACTGAGCTCGAGCAGAGTGACTGAGGGGGGGACGCCCACATGGAGAGACACAATTGAGACTTTAAAACTCTTCACAAACAATTATAATTATTCGTTTGTTGTCGTTGTGGTGTCTCTATTGACACTGACACAGTGACACGCAAAAAATCAATATTAAAAGTAAATTGCAATTTAACAGTTTTTTCGTTTTTGTGTTTTCGTTTTCCATCGTTAGCGCCAGCAGTCGATGAAATTGTTGCTAATTTTTGCCACACAAAACAGATAATTACTCGCATTGCGTTTTTCTTTATCTTCAATTTAATTTTGCACAATTTGCCTCGTTTGTTTTTACTTTTTTACTTTTTTCTCTCTCCACACACAGGTGTAATTACCAATATTTGTAGCAACTAAAGCAGTCCGAATGCACGAATGAATGTTGCCAACGGTAACAACAACAACAACAAACACTAAACACACTGCAAGGCGAGAGCGCGACGCGCGCAGCTGAGCGCTTCTTTTCACTTACGTTTTATTATGACGTACGAACGAACACCGGCCGAAAGAGAAACGAACGCGATAGACGAACGTCTGAACTTGCTCGTGTCCAGACAGCAACTGAAACCACAAAATTTGTCGTGCACCAGAAGCGCGCAAGACAAAGCAGAAGAAGAAGAAGGAGAAGCAACGGCAGAGAGATAACGTAAGTTTGGCTAGGTAAAGGTAAGCGACGCCGACGCCGACGCTTACGTCACGTAAGACCACTTGAGTGTGGTGAATGAGAGCGCGCGACTGCGTTGCTCTCTGCACGGCTGTGTGTGTGTGTGTGTGCGTGCTAGTCAGGTGAGTATGCGTTCGCTGCACCTTCCGCAACATGTTGCTCCGACTGTTGTTTGTTGTTGCCTTTTAATTGAACGTGCACTGCGACTGCAACTGATAGGAGTACCCGCACACTCATGCCTAACCTATAAATAGCTCAGCCACAGCTAGAGCCGCAGCCTCTCTACCTCAAGAGGCGCGTGTGCCACAATTTAGTTTTATCATTGATTGAGCGTTAGCCTATCATTAGCTGGACATTTGGCTGGCTTTGGCTATTTAAGTTGTGCATACGACTGTGTGTGTGTGTGTGTGTGTGTGTGTGCCAATTGGGTGTACATTACATAGTGGGTGTGCATGCTTATGACTTTGATTATGTGTTGCGTTTGCTGTAGAAGGGGGCGTGAGTTGAGTTAGAGCAACAGGTGGGGGGTGGGGCGAGTGCAGTTCGATGGGCAATTATTGTATCTGAGATTGAGCAAGAGCATTAGAACAGATACAGATACAGTTTATTTAGTTCGTTATTTATATACGTATTATACTTTTTATGTTTATTTATTGTCATAAATTGATAATGACTAAATGAAATGAATGTTCATCGCTTATTGCGAAGTGTCAATTAAACAGTTTGCTGGTTTTTCACATGACTTGTAGTTGGCTGTTAGCGATACTCTGGCTTAATAGTATAAACAGTGCGTTTCATAATCATAAGACACTTAAATATAACTTATATTTGGTGATTGAGCCTTTCCTTGTTTCATTATCATAAATAAGATGAAACATTTTATTGCATTTTTTTTATATTTAGTATATTGTTCTAGACTTTTGAGAACCGCTACCAATCGGACTGGCAAGAATCCTATTAATTTTATTTTAATAAATTCTAAAGTGTCTTATGATTATGAAACGCACTGTACATAGTATATAGTGTATACTATGTACTTGAGTAAATTGTCAGCATCAAAAGAAGTTCACATGGGCCTAGTGAGTCATCACAGATACAGCTACAGATACAGATACAGAGCGACTACTTTTCGGGCTGTTGATGTCATTAAGAGACAATTGCGTATTTACACACGATATTTTTGCAACTAGCAGCTGTGCGCCCAAATAAAACGAAATGTGTTTCATTTAAATGTATGTAATATAGTAATTTGGGTTTTTGTTTTCACGCTTCAATGCCAGCGACTATTTTTGGGCTCTGTGACGCAGGGAGTGATGCGAAATCCGTATCGAATGGCGGACACGGGTTCAGAGTTCGGCCGTAAAGTTCTGATTTGGTAAGAGTTGAATGCACTTTCCATTTTCCACTTTTTTATGTGCAGCGATTGTTTTTTATGGCCGCAAAGCAAAGTCAACAATTGCACAAGAAAGTAAACATAATGAAATATTTGCCAGAGCAAGAGCCGAACAAAGCAATGGGATGGGGAGGGGGGTCAGGCGCTAACCTTTGTCGGCTTTACAGTTACAGAGCTTTGCTCTCGGCTCACTTGATTTGTTAATGACTTTATGACCCACATTACACTGAGAGAACTTGGCAACTGGCAAACTGGAGCGACAAAAGACTGGGACTGGGACTGCGACTGCGACTGAGAATGCAATGTTGTGGCCAAAGTCGAGGCTTGAGGCTTGCCTTTGCCTTAACGTAATTAAGATAATATTTTCAAGTCTTCCGCATTAAGTTTCGTGACTCACGGGGCCCACACTTGAGTGCTGTCATTCAAGCTCGAATCTTACATCTCAGGAGAGATGCTGGTACTCTGATAAAGCCCTGCAAGTGGGTGTGTGTGTGTGTGTGTGTGTCTCGTTGTTGTTCCTTAACGTGACACGCCTTGCGCCTTGCCCTCTGGCAGTATCACAGAAATATCTTAAATATCGTTTAAGTGGGTAAACCGCAGCTGCATGTAAACGATACTCCCGGATCTAAAGAACTTACTGAGCTGAACACACACAGCAACTGGCATACACTGCTGTGTATAACAGTGGAGAACAGGGGTATAATAGTGGATAACCATCGATAACAGTGGATAACAATGGAATAACAATGCTGTAACAGTGGTATAACAGTAGCATAACATGGGTATAACAGCGGAACACAGTGGATAACAGTGGTTAACAGGGGATAACAGTGGATAACAGTCGATAACAGTGAAGAACAGTGGATAACAGTGGAATAACAATGTTGTTACAGTGGTATAACAGTGGTATAACAGAGGGATAACAGTGGCATAACAGTATATAACAGTGGATAACAGTGGATTACAGTGGACAACAGTGGATAACAGTGGATAACCATCGATAACAGTGGACAACAGTGGATAATAGTTGATAACTGTGGGTAACAGAGGATAACACTGAATAATATTGGTATAACAGAGGTATAACAGTGCTATAACAGTGGCACAATAGTTATCAGACATGTAATTCCCACATTTTGTTAGCTATACTTAAAGTAGACACGACTTCTGTTGGTCTTCACTTTAACTACGACTATCTACTTTACAAACTGCATATACCCGCCCTCAGTTAGGGCATACGCATATTTGTAAATAAACACATGCGTGGGCGTCTTTGGCGACGAGCAGTCGATAACGTAACAAGCCGGGCAGGTTGCCAAAAACAAAAAGATTTCATAAAATTTGTTGCAATACTGCAAGAAATTGCCCACAAAGTGGCGAGGGGAGGAGGAGACTGAGGGGACTGAGGGGAGCACTGTCACTGTCACTTACCCTGCGCTGTTGCGGCTGTTGCTGCTGCTGCTCGTAAAAGTTGCTGCTGCTGCCGTTCTCTAGCCACTCCACATCGCTGCAACGATCAAAAGAGAGACACCGTTATTTCATTTTCATTTATCTATGGTGCTTTTGCACTCTCCAGAATGGCAACTGGGCATGCGACCACATGTTGAAGAACTGCACAGAGAGAGAGAGAGAGAGCTTTCGCTTTCGCTGAGCTTTTCTCTCTTCTCATTTGATACTCACCGCTGCATGCGCTGTATGACCGGCAGTTGGGCAGTGCTATCGTGGATGCGCACCTGATCTGGCGTAATCTCTTCGAGCAGAAACATATTTTTGCTTGCCGGCGGCAGCAGCGACGCCGCGTCGCTCTCTGCTGCGCTGCTGAAGAAGAGCGGACTGAGGGGACGGCATGCGCCGCCCAAAAGCTCATCAATGTTTTGATGACGTGAAATGAAAAGCTTCTCGCCCACGCGCGTTGTGTGCGGCGTGTAGGATGAGGAGCGGGGCGGCGGCGTTGGCTGCGACGCTGACTGCAGCTGCGACGTTGGCATTTGAACTTTTGACATTGGAATGTTATCGTAGGGCGATGCGCAGAGCTTTCGCTGTTCGCTGGCGTGCTCTGGCGGCACGGGACTGGCGCACTGGCCCAATGGTGGTGGTCGCACTGAGTAGGCGAAGTTAAAGGAGCTGCTCAGCTCGGATGGGCAACCGGCGAGGTTCAGCTGTGCCTCTGCCCGATCCACTTCGTCTAGCCTGGGTGCTGTTAGTGACACTGTCACCTCTGGCTCCTCAGTGGTCTGCTGCTCCGGCTGCTCCTCATCCTGCAGCCACCAGGCACGCTCGCCCGACTCCCAGTGCTTGATGATGCGCGGTGGTGGCGTGGGTGGTTTCACTGGCGCTGGTGGCGGTGGCTCTTGCTCCTTCTCCTGCCACCAGGCACGCTCTCCGGACTCCACGCGCTGCACATTGAAGAGCTTCTTGGTGGGACCGGAGCACCACCAGTGTTGTGCGCTGTCGCCGGAGTTGTTTGCCTGCCTCTGGCTGCTCCTAGAGCTGCAGCCACTGCTGGGCAACTTGATGGTCACCTCCACATGGGTCTCATTGGGATGTGGCTCGTGGTAGCCATTCTGTTTGGAGTCCAGTGACTTGGAATTGGACTTGGACTTGGACAGTTGCTGCTGCTGCTCTTGTTCCTCCTCCTGCAGCCACCAGGCATCGCTTTCGGGTGAGATGCGACTGCGCGGCATTAGCTTGACACTCTCGCTGTGATCCTGCTCCTCGTCATAGGCATATCCATTGCCATTTCGTTGTGTATTGGGAATTTCGTTTTCTTTATCATTTTGTTGCTCGTTTTCGTTTTCCTCCTTGCTGCTGCTCCACCAGCAACCCGCCGTGCCCGTGCCTGACTTCTCATCCTGTTCATCGTCCAGAGGGTTGAGTGTTTCCTCTGCCAGAGTATCATCCTCATCCTCATGCGTTTCGTCCTGGCGCAACCACCAGGCCTGGTCATCGCCCGAGTCAATGTGACGTAATCTGTATGGCATCTCGCCACGATTGTTATAGTCCAGAGCGGAGGCCGTGTTGATCTGTAAACTGGTATCCTGCCACCAGCTGGGCTCCTCCAGTTCCTCCTCCTCGGGCAGTGAGGGATGCGCTTCGCTGGTCAAACTCTCCGTGGGCAACGGATCTCGCGTGCAAAGGCTGCTGCTCTCCCGGGGGCAGTGCGTGGTATTGGAGCTCAAGGAGGCGCTGGGCGTGCTTGTTATCGTGGTCGCCAGTGATGGATTCACCTCGCTGGTCGTCGTCGTCGTCGTCGTAGGTTCGTTCGTTCGCGTGTCTAGCGTTAGACTGAGCGTTGTGGCAGCAGCAGCAGTGGTGGTGGTGCAATCAGCCTCTCCCGCACTCTCGGAGCTTTCGAGGAAGATCGGCTCACTATTTGCGTCTTGCTGACGAGTGGCGAAAAAATTCGATACAGCCGAGAGCTTCTGCAGCGAACGGGAGCGGGAGCGTGAGTCAGTGGTGGACTTGTGGCTATTTTGGTGTTGTGCCACCATTACTATTGATTGGCTGCCATCGCAGTCACCTGTCAGTCCCGCTGTCGCTCTGTCGACCTTCGATGTGGCTTTGCTGCCGACACCGCTGCCGCCGCTGCTGCTGCTGCTGCTGCCGTTTGATGTTGACTTTTTCTTGCTCTGCTTTTTGGCCACTTTCCCACGCTGCTCGCTGTCTGAGGACGAACAGGTGGCAGTGCCAGTGGCGGAGGCGGAGGCAGAGGTGAATGAACCATTACTGTCCGCACAAGATTTATGTGCTTTCTGCCTGGCCGCCGCCTTGCCATTTGTCAGCTTGGTGGCCTTCCCTCTCGTTAAGCTAACGGAGACCTGACTGCACTCGGAGCCAGCGCTGGGCGAGCGTTCCAGCTGACCGCCATTAGCAGTGGCTGCCACTGGCTCCTCGGATTCGCCGCCACTGCTGGGCGTGCGGGATTTCCTGGGGCGATCTGTGGGTCCCACATTCAGCGAGCTCTTGCGGAAATCCTTATTGGGCCACGGCCACTTGGCCAGGGAGCTGCTCGAGTTGGTGCTGCTGCTGGCGGCACCACAGTTCTTGGTGGGTGACTCCGCCTTGCTGGGTGCAGCTGGTGGCTTGTTGACCAGATTCTCCACAGAGGATTGGCGGGAATTCAAACGCACCGCCTTGGGTGGCGACAGCTTGGATTTGGAGCTGTTGCTGCTGGACTTGGGTGAGCTGCTCTTGCTGCTGATCACTTCCAGTGGCTGACTGGGACTGTTGGACTTGGGTGAGTGGCTGGCCGGACTGGCACTATAGCGCAGGCTGCTAATCCTATCCCTATGTGGACTGTAAGTGGAGCTGATGCTGCTACTGCCAGCACTATAGCGTAGATAGCGCGTGGAATCATCCATGCGATCCGATTGTATCTCCTTCTCCTGGGTCTCTCGTGGCTTTGTGGAACGCTGTATGGTCTTCTCTATGGTCTTGGCTATGTCTATGCGGCGTGTACGCTGCACTGTGGTGCTGCCTGGTGGAGTGGGCGAGGTGGCTCTGGTGACCACTGAAACCGATACGAATGTTTCCTCTAGTGGTGCCGCTGATGGCTCTACTGCTGCTGCTGACTCCTCCTTGAGCTCCACTGGCTCCTTGACTGCTTCGGGTGTCGCTTCCTTCTCTCTGCTGGCTTTGGCACGACTCGCAGTGCGTGCATGGAAGTCACTTGTGGTCAGATATGATATGGATTTGTCCAACGAGGAGCTGCTGCTGGGCGTGCCACCATTCAGCCTGCCTCCCCCTGCGCCATAGCGATTGCCATAGCCATTTCTTGTGCCGCTGCTGCGATATCCACTGCCACCCAGTTTACTTCTGCTGCTGTCCAGCACTGGACTGGGATCCCGCGACTTGGACTTGCCACGATTTGTGTGCTCCAGTGCCACGGGACTGGGATCACGTGAGCGTCCATATTTACTCAGTTTACTGTTGTTGGTACTGGTGGTAGTGGTGCCTGTGCCTGCTCCAGTATAGCGCTTGATGGGACTGCTCCGCTCACTGGGATTGGTGGCATCTTTGCCCTCTGTCTTGGCATAGCGACTCACATAACTGCTGACAGGCGTGGCAGCTGGCGGCTCACGCTTGATTCTATATGTGCCGCCAGAGAACGAGGGTCTGTAGGCGCTGGGCGTGGCCAGCGAAGTGTAACGTGAGCTGGAGCCAGCGCCTATGTCAGTGCCGAGTGTATACTGTGGGTGGGGAGAGGATTAGCTGAGTGGTAGAGGAAGTAAATATTGCAGATACTTACAGATGAGCCGCTGGTCTTGTAGGAGCTGCCCAGATTGGACTTCCAGGGTGTCTGTTGAAGAGAAATGGGGAAGGAATGAGTGAGATTCATCGATAAAATATATAAATAAATAAGCTGCTAATGACTGTAAGTAAACCACAACTACTCATAGGTATAAAGATTCAAAATAGTCAGGAAATTCCAGCAATTGAGTTGACGAATTGTATATACCCCTTCTTATATAGACTCCTAGGGTATACCCTGCAGTTTGCCCGCTTTGTGAGTCACTTGAAATTGCAGTTGTTGCTTCAATTGAGTTCCATGACTGGGAAATCGATCAGCAGCAGCTGATTGAACTGATTGATTGGCGCACTTAGGCAGCTCATTTCATATACACTTACACACACACTGTGCCACGCCCACTTGTACGTAGAGAGAGGCGAATTTACAAGTTTTATTTTCATTTATTTAGAGCATTATTCGCACGCATTTTATCATACTCAGAGCACTTGAGCACACCCACACACTTGCACTGATTCCCACACACCTACCTTCACACATCATCAACACACACACACACACACACACACTCGCTTCGCTCTCTCCCACCCTTTAGAACGACATGGACCCCCTACTAGTCTCTCCCTCGCTTTGAACTCGCCCCTGGCCAAGCATTTTCCTCTATGGTTTTTCCCCTCTCGACTTTCCCTGCTTTCCCTTGGCTGTATTTTGATTTCAATTTCAATTAAATGGCGCTGCAGACATGCGTTTTTCAATTAATTTAGACGTGTAAACAGATTCATTTCGATTATTTCAACATCTGCCTTCTAATCTTCTGCTTCGAGCGCATAGTGCATTAGAAGGAACACCCCCTCCCCCTCCCCCTGACCAACTGTCTGTGTCCTACATAGTGGTAGACATGTGTATGCTGCCCCTCAAATCTCGTTTGATCACATATCATTCGAAGGGACAGCCAGACAATTGCGAAATGAGAACTTTTTATAGCCATTTGGCACAAGATATTTTATGTGATTTTAATTAAATTTAATTACATTTTATTTGTATTCATATGATAATAATTTTAGCTAGAGTTGAGACTGCATGCCCCAACGTTCTCTTTAGCCCAAAACTCTTTTTTAATTACACTTGAAACTATGCAACAAATTGATCATAAACATCACATAAAACTCGCTTACAAATTGAGGAATTCTCGCATGAGATTCGTGCATGAAATTCCATTTCCGCTGATTACTGAACTGTCCCAAGTGGAGCTCAACCAACGTTGGCGCCACACAACACACAACCCACATGCCCCTTGCCACACGTTGCACGGCTCTTAAGCGTATGACATGTGCCATAAAAAATGCATATTTGACTGCATATAGACTGCAGCTAAGTACCGCCCGCCCAGCGTGTGTGTGTGTGTGTGTGTGTGTAGGGATCTCAGTTAATTGTTTTTGTGTTGTGGCAAATGGAATGCCAAACGCAAATAGCATCAACAATGTGCAAAACAAGCAAATCCCAAGAGACTACGATCGACTCTCCAGGGGAAAGTAAGTGTGGGGGTGGAGGAGGAGGAGTTGGATAGCTGAAGACTTCCATGTGTAGAGTGTTGCTGTACTGTCCTGCTTCGCTCTTTGACAGCGTTATTATGTGAACTCAATTAGGAGTGCGATCAGCAGCAGCAGCAACAGTTGCAGTTGCAGTAACAGCAGCAGCAGCAGCTATAAACTGAGCCTGTCTGTCAGTTGGCAAAGTCTATAAAAACAGCCTAGGCATTGGCTAATGCTTATGCATTTAGCAGGCAGACAACAGATACAACAACAACTGACAACAACAACAACTAACAACAACAACACACACACACACAAATCAAATTATACGTAAAAACATTCGCGTGCCTCAAATGATTTATTTTTAAATCTTTTTTTAGTTTTGGTGTCAAAGAAAAATGAAATAAAATATTTGCAATCCATTTAACTGCCAGAACAATAGCTAAATTTCATTTGATGTTTGAGTGTTGAAGAGTAAAACGACCTAAAGATACCCTATACAAAAAAAAAGTTCATTTAAATATAAAAAACTGTTTGAAGACTTTATTAAGTTAAACTAAATATTTATCTACGATGGATTCATTAATAACAAAGGCATATTAAAAACTCCTCATCAATCGTAGAGAGTGTGATGTTTGAGTGCTTAAGAGTATAACGACCTAAGTATACCCTATACAAGAAAAAGTTCATTTTAATATAAAAAAACTATTTAAAGACTTCATTAAGTTAAACTAAATAAGTATCTACGATGAATTCATTAATAGCACAGGCTCATTAAAAACTCCTCATCAATTGTAGTGATGAGTCAAATGACCTAAGTATACCCTATACAAGAAAAAGTTCATTTTAATATAAAAAAAACTATTTAAAGACTTTATTAAGTTAAACTAAATATGAATCTACGATGGATTCATTAATAACAAAGCCTCATTAAAAACTCCTCATCAATTGTAGTGAGTGTGATGTTTGAATGTTAAGAGTATAACAACCTAATGATACCCTATGCAAGAAAAAGTTCATTTAATTATAAAAACTGTTTGAAGGCTTTATTAAGTTAAACTAAAAATTTGTTTGCCATAGATTCATGAATAAGAAAATCCATATTAAAAACTGCTCATCAGTTGTAGCAAGTGCTACAGACGAGTCTGCTCGACAATTGCATACTAATTCCCCGTTAGCAAAAGGTTTAATAAGTAGCGAAATATATGTATATATATTGGCTAAGACACACACATCAAGATACGAGTATCAAAACCCCAGAACAGAAAAACAACAACTGAATTTGATAAGTTTGCCGCCAATTGACATCCAAACCTAGCCGGATCTATCGGTATCGTTTATCTCGGCTACTTCTGGTAGCCTCAAGCCCAAGTGTCCAGTTTCTGGCACAAATGGATCCCAGACTGGTGGGCGGGGTGGATACTTTTCCATGGCATCGCGCATCCCACGCATGCCCAGCTCTAGGGCACAATCGGCCGAGGTACGTTTGGCTGGCAACTGGGTAAAGGGTCCATTGAAATGCACATAGATATCACCATGACTGGCCAGATCCAGGCCGAATGTGGTCAGATCCTCACCTATGGCCAGTTGTATTGAATTGAGATTGTTAAGTGTGTGACGCAGATTGGACACCAGCCCGGCCAGGCCATAGATATCTGGCAGCAAGTTGCTCGAGGCATTCTGCTGATTCTCCGGCATAGCCTGGGACTCGTAGATCACCTCGGAATGCTGGCCGAATACATCCGCAAAGGTGGGCAGATAGGACAGTTGATTGCACAGTTCCGGAAAGTGTTTATACTCGCTATAGTTGGCCGGCATCACATTCACATTCACTGTGGGCTCCGGCGATTCCCGCGATTCGATGATGGGTTGATTCACCACTGGGGGAGGCGGCTCTATGGCGGGTTCTATGGGCAGCACCAGTTCATCGCTTCTGCTCTCAATTTGCTCTGGCTCCTGGCTGCCATCGCTGTCTCCTGCTGCTGCGTCCTGCTGCAGCCCATTCAAAGGTTTCACCTTGCAACGGGGTCGACGACGTCGTGGCATATTATTGTGTATAAAATCTGACTTTTAAATACCTTAAAAATAATATAATTATTAATATGCCCAAGGCCTCCCTCGTTCCCCCCGAGTGCCCTAACAATGCTATCAGTTTAACAGCCATGTACTACAAATCGTATGAAAATTCACACTTTGTTAATTAATTGGACGAACACAACGAATAAGTCAACTCCACACACACACACACACACCCATAAATATTTACAACTTCCTTCTGTGTGCTCATAAAAACTGAAGACAAAACTCTTACTCTTACTGTAACGACACCATAATAAAGAAAATTTTATTTTCTCCTTTTTGGGAGCATTTTTAGAATCGTTCTAGGCTAAAAATAAACCGGGAAAATCTGGGAAAAACTGGGAAAACACTTCACTTCAGTTGCGACTATAAATTGAACGGTTTATTGAGGCACAATCTTTTATTGATTTATGTCGGAGCAGTTTGATAGATTGAAGAGGTCGGAAGATTAAACTCAGTTCGACTAGAATGTTTTAAATAGATAATTATCTCTTATTTTCATTTGAATTTATATTTAGTTAAAGTATAAAAAGATTGAACTATCGTGAAGTATTTAATTATTATTATTTTTTAATTTAAATTTAAATATAGTTAGAGTATAAAAAGAAGATTGAACTCTGATCGAATATAATTTAATTATTATCTTATTTTAATTTGAATTTAAATATAATTAAAGTATAAAAAAAGATTGAACTCTGATCGAAAAGTATTTAAGTATTATTATTTTATTTTATTTTAATTTTAATTTAAATAGCATTAAGGTATAAAAAAAGATTAAACTCAGTTCGACTAGATAGATAATTATCTCTTATTTTAATTTGAATTTAAATATCATTTAAGTATAAAAAAATATTGATCTGAGATCGAAAAGTATTTAATTATTTTTATCTTATTTTCATTTGAATTTAAATATAATTAAAGCATAAAAAAACAC
This sequence comes from Liodrosophila aerea, assembly GCA_035045005.1. NCBI lineage: Eukaryota > Metazoa > Arthropoda > Insecta > Diptera > Drosophilidae > Liodrosophila > Liodrosophila aerea. Next base: position 711,275 of record JAWNNL010001293.1, read on the forward strand.
TGAACTCTGATCGAAAAGAGTTTAATGATTATTATTTTTTTAAATTTTAATTTACAAGAATATTTTATATACAATTTCGAACTGAAAAACTCACATCAATCGCCAGCACCTTGGCCGAACAATAACACTTTGCAATCTACTCAAATAGTTCCACTAAAACAATTTGTCTGCTTACAAATCAGAAACAAAACACGACGTAAAACAAGTGAAAAACTCACACACACACACACATAGTAGAACAGAATATCAATTTACCAATAAAAGGCTGGCAAAAGTTTGGAAAATTTGTTTATCGTGAAACTGGGCCATTAACACGACTCAACGAACCATCGAACAGGCGAAACGAAAAACGAAAAACAACTGCAACAAAAGTTGGCGAAAAACACAAACTAAAGCCCAAAGGAAAAGTCAAATTTATAGCTACAATACTATATACTTAGTGTTGGGTGTGCGAGTTAGTGTGTTGGTGTGTGGGTGTGTGTAGGTTCTTTTGACATCAACTAAATGCTAAATGCCAACAATTAGAAACAAACAAAAAAGCGAATTGCAAACCGAAACACAAATCGGTCGAAATAAATTAGATACACACAATAGATACACACATAGTAGAAGATACTTGTAGCTACTTGGCGCTGCATAGGGTTTACTTACATAACTGCGATACGATGACATGCTTGATTACGTTATTTTGGCAATGAACCCGAGTCGAAGTATTGCGTTTTATTTGCTTCCGTTATTTGTGTTAATTAATTTCGATGAATATCTTGTAGATATATTTGTATCTGTTGCACTTAATCAGCATCAATTTGCATATTGCGCTTGTAATTTAATACTTTTTGTTGCCACACACACACACACACGCGGTCACACACACTGGTCAGTTAATTGTAACTGCAATTGTTGTTGGCACGCGCGAAAAGTATCTTACGGATGCAGCTCGAAGTGCTAACACGCTCGCCGCTCAATTGCAATAGATACAAAATAATTTATATGCATTTGGTGGCGACACAGCTGAACACAATCTCAGATACAGATACAAATAGACACACACACTCGATGGATAAAAAAGAAATTTGCTGCACTTTCGATTTGAGATACGAAACAAAAGTTTTTCCGTGCGTATTTTTGCGCTTCCCTCTCCATACACACACACACTCGCACACACACTCGCGCGTTTTTTACATAATCCGGCGGATCGAGAATGCAGCCGGCAAATGGCCAAGGCGACACGTCACAGGCCTTTTATTTATGCGTTGATATTTTCCTCTGTTTGGCTTCTCCTTTATGCCGTTTTCAGTTTTTTCCTTCTCGACTAAGTAGTTTGTGTTCATTTGTGCTTTTCGTGATTTAAAGAACTGTGACTCTGTTGCTATTTATTTATAAATTTAGCAAATGTATCTGTATCTTATTTGTCGCATGCGAGCGTCGTCGTACTGTGTCTGTGTCTGTCGCGTCGCGTAAGCGTGCGACTCGGCGCGTTGTCAAAGAAAAACTGCCCGCTGTGGAAAATCTTTTGACTGAGATTTCCCTCGCGTTCAAATTGAAAACATTTTTCGTGAGTTGTGCGTGTATATGGCAGATATATATGTGTATATATAGTATTTTGGGGCCGAGAGATCGCTCTCGATATGCCTACGGGCCACAGGCTCTCGAGAGCCAGAGCACACTCTCTCGTGCTCTTAGTCAATCTCTTGGCTCGTTGCGTTTTCTAAATTGCAATAATGAAATGAAATAGTAACAACAAATTTTGTGGCATATAGCCACGCGTAGATCTGGCAAAAATCTCGAGTCCCAGCTATTTGTATACAACAGGTCAGCAGCGCATTTTTATCTCAACTCATCTCGCCATGTTTCGACAGAATTGTACAAAAAATTGAAAGTATTTTGCATTTATGTAGGTTTGCGATCAAATTATGATGCTTTATAAATAGCTGCAGAGTTTTGATATACGTGTATATGTATGTAGAATCATGAGTAATCAGTGTGCAGGAATCCCAAGCCAATTCAACACATGCGACAGTATTTGCAGCTGTTCTATTAAGTATTCTTTTGGAGATGGAAGTTTGCTTATAAGGTAGAGACTGTAGTATAGTATGAAGATTGATTTTACTGGATTTATAATGTATGGAAATCTACTTTCAAGGTAGACTGCGATAGTAGTACAGCAGGATAGTAGATTTTGCTAGCGAGTGATATAAATATTTGTTGGGAAATTTGCTTATAAGGCATGATACTACTAGATTTTGCTGGCGAGTGATATAAATATTAGTACGGGAAATTTTATATAAAAGATATAGACTGTAGTATAGTATGATAGTAAATTTTACTTGCAAATGATATAAATGTTTGTATGGAAGTTTGCCTATAGCATGACAGTAGATTTTACTGGCGAGTGACATAAGGCTTGTTATACCTCAGGCACTATGTACAGGTGAATGAACTGCAGCTGAGAACGCATTATAATACTATAGTTGGTTGAAAAGTTCTTACACTAAGTTGATTAAAAATTTATCAATATTTTATTGTATTTCTTTATGTATACTAGCATATATTAGCTTTATTTTCTTCGATAAAAAACCACAATGTTATTCATCTCTTTTTCAATCTTTTGTTATAAGAAAAGCATTCATACATTCAGAATGATTCAATATTAGAACATTTTTCTGTTAGTGTAACTGATGGCGAGTTATAACTGAAGTCTTACTACGCTCTGCACTCTCACTCTCTGCACTCTCAATTACTACAGCGAGACTTATATACTTGTATATTGCCTTATATACTGCATACTGCTAGAACTTCCCTCTCCCGACAACTGGCGTTAATTTATCTGCAAGATATTTGCTGTGAATATCATGCATACTCAATGTATCTCATATAGTAGGAAGCAGCGACACATATGATCGCACTGTGCACTGATATTCTTTATTTAAAAATAACGATCGGTGTGCCACTTTTGCCGAGCAGATCTACAGACAGATCAGATACATACACACACACTCGCACACACACACCGGAAGCGTGCGGATAGCTAAAATGACGTCCATTCAGAAAAGAAAGAAAATTAAAGTTTTCAATACGAATTTTCCTTTTGGCCTGCACATGGCTAACATGGCTCATAATGGGAACGTAGCATATACTAGTAGTAATATATTTTAGTGAACATTTAAACTAAATACGTGTATAATGCCAAAAAGTCATTCAAAAGATGATATGGCATATGGGTGTGCCCCTTTCGCTGCACATAAATCAGAATGCGCGACAAAGACTGAAGCTAAATTGCCTGAAAATCTGAGGAAAATCTAAGGGAAAATCTGAAAATCCAAGTGGGCATCAATAGCTAATAGCCAGGGGAAGGGGAAAGCCAAGTGGTTGGCAGTGGGGGCATAGCAAAGTGGCTCGACACTTTGACGAAAGACATGCAGTGGTTGCAATGGATGCCAGTGGTGTTGATGGCGGTGGTGGGGGGTGGGGGGACTTAGTGGCAAAAGGGGGCGTAAAAACTTAACCTAATCTGACCGACAGATACAAATAGCTTTCAACGGGCGCATTAAAAAATAAAAGAGCCACAACAGGCATGCATTTTGCATGCTTTCCACAAATATTTTCATTTTCCTCGCTGCCTCAGTGCCACAGTGCGTGTGTGCGAGTGTGCGTGTGTGCCGAACGCCAACGCAAATGAATGCAAACAAATCGAAGAGAAACAAAAAAGAAATACAACAAAAAGACGAAACGAGAAATGAATTTTTGGGCAGGCCATAAAAAATACACCGACAGCCATAAAAGTCAGACCCGGCAATCCCCGGGAGCAGCCAGTGGGCCACTGAGCCAGTGGCTAGGTGCACAACGCGGTCAATCATACAGGCAACTCGGAAACTGAGAAATCGACAAACACGGGAGTCAATAGATGCAACATGCAGCATGCAACAGCAGCCACTGGGAATCTGATGCATCCGAGTGGCAGGCGCAGGCCTTTCAATCATTTCTACGATTTTCAGTATATAATTTATGCATGGGGCGGGGGCAGGGGCAGGGGCAGCAAGGCAACGACAGATTATGCAATGAAAAGATGCAAACGCTAGTTAATAAAATTAATGGAGGCGGGGGACCCTAGGCTCGATTTGTTTGCGTGTTCATAAGGCAACATAAAATCTGAGGAAAATTTGTTGTGTCACTTGCAACACGCATAAAAACAATCATTTTCCGGGCGTGAACTTTAAGAGATTTGTTAAATCAAGTGGAGTCAGTAGTACGACGATTGAAAAGGGTATAAATGGTTTGTGTGAATGTGAGATATATTTCTTATTTTAATACATTTTTAATATATTTTATTTCGCAGAAAAAGGCAACTTAATATCTGATTACCAATTTGTTAGCTCAAGTGGATTCAGAAGTTGAACAACTGTAAAGGGTATAATTGGTTTGTGTGAATGTGAGATATTTTAATACATTTTTAATATATTTTATTTTGCAGAAAAAGTCAACTTAATATCTGATTACCAATTTACGAGCTCAAGTGGAGTCAGAAGTTAGACTATCGAGAAGGGTATAAATGGTTTGTGTGAATGTAAGATATATTTCTTATTTTAATACATTTTTAATATATTTTATTTCGCAGAAAAAGTCAACTTAATATCTGATTACCAATTTCTGACTTCAAGTGGAGTCGGCAGTTAGACAACTGTAAAGGGTATAAATGGTTTGTGTGAATGTGAGATATATTTCTCATTTTAATACATTTTTAATATACTTTATTTCGCAGAAAAAGTCAACTTAGTATCTGATTACCAATGCCCTACATTTCCATAGGAGACTACTACAATTCTTATCTTTATTTATTCCCACATGTGTTAGATTAATCAATCATATGTCTTTGCCTTTTATTAGTGTAAAAAAGAATCAACAGCAGATATAGTATAAACAGACTGACTACTGATGCCACAGCTTATCTTACCCCATCTGCTCTGTCCTCTGTCCGTTGTCCTCACACATTGCGTAAAGGCAAAAAAACGAGTATTTTCCCGGGCTTTTAGCCAATAAAAAACCGAACAGAAAAAACGTATGTCTGTCGATTGTTCCATATATCCATGTCACTGCTAAAAATAATAATAATATTAAACGCAAAATGCAGTTAATAGTTTTTTATTTACACGATGCGCAGACACGCTCGTCCGGCTTACATTCTTCTTTTGTTTTTGCCTTTTGGCTAAACATTTCATGAGTTTACATTTCTGTGTTGCAACATTTAGCTTGTTTTCATCTCTCATGAGTTTAGCTGCTCGTTTGTCTGCCTTCTGTGTGTGCCAATATTTAATTTAAATATTGTTCTTAACCAACCTCACTCTATGTTGCAATAAGTGACGCCTCTGCCGCTGCTTTTGTTTTTGTTATGCTTATGTGTGGATTTATTCAAGGTTATCCCATGGAACTGGAAAGTGCCACAGCTCAAGTATTTTATATGTAAGAGAAAAAATTACGCATACGCAGCGTAGTCGCTGCTTGATTCTGACGATTCGCTTCGCCTCTTTATAGTTTTTATGGCCGTAATCGCAGGTTGCCTCTAGTCTTTAGTCTCGGCATGATGAAAACCATTTGAAGAGGCGAAATCTTTTGTTTGGCTTAGGGCCGCCGCCGTAGTATGCCTCAAGTGGCAACCTGACATGCATCTGTCGATTGGAATTTATGTCAAAATTCTGGTACTAAAGTGGCCACAGCATCAGATAAATAATCTTCGTATTACTCAACTGAATTTTCACAACAATCTCTGCTCAATTGAAGGGCTATTGAAATTGCCAAATACTAAAACTAAAACTGTTCTAAACAATTCAAAAAAGAAGCCAGAGCAAATTATTAGACCCTGTACTTGGAAAATGTACAAAAGGGTCTATTAAGTTTGTGCAAAGGAAAGGTGTGCTCATTATTCTCGGCCATCACTGTTTCGCATTCCACTTTCTGCAATTGGTCGTACTAAAGCAAACCCCAAGTTTAAATTTGAATCTAAATTAGCGCGCCATAGCATTAGTCTGGCAACACCAACATCGCCACACCAAAACATCGCAACGCATCCTACCAAAACACCGCAACGCATCGCACCAAAATACCGCAACTCATCGCACCAAAGCAACCCTGGTGTCGAACGAGCTAACGCACACACATACATACATATGTGTTTCTACTGCACACATGCAAAGTAGAAAACGTAACTGAAAGGGAAAGAACAAAGCCAAACTGAGGACTTACCGTAATATGCGATGCATTTTTTCTTCCAACGATGACGCTTGTATTTATGTTTGTTTTAATTTAATTTTTCCACTTTGGCAGTGTGTTAATTTGTTACTTTAAACAAATTATAAGGTTGTTTTGTTGTTTTTCACTTCACTTTGCTGCAGAGGGACAACAATTTTCACGTCACTTTTGCTGTAGAGGCAAAACCATTTTCACTTTACTTTGATTTCATTTATTCACTGCAACAACAACCCAACAGCCATTTTATCACTTTAAACACCTATTTGCACCTTTTTACCCCCTTTTCACTTTGAAATTGAAGTTTTCACACACAGAAAAAAAAGAAAATATTAGAAAAAATGACGAGTCGCGATCAGCGTGCGTTTTCAACAGGACACGGCGATGAACTGCCTTTCTATGTTCAGAAGCCTGTGTATACACACATAAAAGCTCTCGAGAGAGAGCTAGCTCAGGAAACTAGTGTTTGGTGGCAAAGAATACTAGAAAAGAGCACAGATGGAGAAGTGAGCTTTCAGGAGTGAAGAGTGACTTAAGCGATGTAATAGCAGAGCTGGTGGAGCAGACTTACTTACGGTAAGGAGCAGATGCTGCTAATCGAACATGTTGCAACGACTGTGCATGTTGCTAAGGATTTTGCATACATTTCTGAGTTCCACAGTCTTAATAGACCCTTTTGTACTTTTTAAAAATGAAACCGCCAAAAGCACTATGAAAACTTTTGTTTATATTTAGCGAACTTTTTGCAGTGTTGCCAGCTCAAAAAAAGTCAACGAAAAGCGAAATAGGCGATGAAAACAAAACGACAAAGCAGACCACGCACACAAATAGCTCGCAAAATTAGTAAAATGTTTAAAGAATTGCAAATATTCTCGTAAATTTGCAATGTAATCAACTTGTAAATAGTGGTAAAGTGTTGCCAAGTGAAAGTAGATAAGTTATTACCTGTATTTGAGAATTAGCATGGTGCTTCTGCTGGTGCATCTGCGTCGCCTCATTCTCCTCCTCAGCGTTGTCTCGCTGGCCGGCGCTGCCTTTCGCCGTCTGCTCACCGAAAGGCACTATGGCCACGTTCTACAACCGTATGGATTCAAGGGTTCCTGGAGCCACAGGGACAGCTTGCTGAAGACTCCGTTGCACTTTCAGTGGTGGGCTTATATCTACGTTTGCTATGCCTACTTTGTGGTGATCAACTATGTCAGCATGCGGCGTTTGACCAACTTACTCGAGTTCTTTTTGAATGTACCAGTAAATTAATGATAAATTTTGTTAAATTGTTGTGAATTGTTAATAAACATGTTAAATTAATCTATCAATAGAGAGCAGTGTTGGCAGCATTAAATTTATTATAAAGTAAAAGAGTTTACCGAATCACGCAATGTTTTCTGTGGCGCTTTGAGTTATAGCTGGCGCCATCTGTGTATCAGCGCCATGCAGTTCGTTTTGGCGCTGGTCTTTGCTACGATCGCTGCTACGTTCCGCTGGCGCCATCTAGTGTTTACCACGTAGTTATTTGAAAAACTTGTTGAAAATACTAGCATTTATTTTAGATCAAGAATTAATAAGAAAAGATATTAATGGCAAAAATATATAGTAATTTATATACCTTGCTAATCATTCATTTTATACGCTGGGTGATTAATGAAAATGACAAATGCAGTTAGTCTAGTATAGTAAAGCCAAAAGTATGCATCAACAGTTCAATGAATTGTCTGGTCTACCAATGACAATAAACTGTATAAATAAATATAGCCATCAATCAACAAATACGTGTACTATATGTGCATATTTAAGAATCTGCCAAATGCCGTTATAAAATGCAATAGAATTAATTTTAGCCATGGTCTATTTATAGGTTAAATGACGCAGAAAACGAAAGAATAATAAATTCATTTGCATTTTATTAAAATCGACAGGCTGCTGTTGACAACAATTAAATGGCCATTGAAAATGTGATTTGATGACTAAATTTGAGGGGGAACTGAGTCAGATGAAATCGCTTGAAGGAGACAGGATAAATTGTATAGAAAACTGGCTTCAAATAGATACTATTTAGAAGAGTTTGATTCAAGATACAAATCTCTATCCTTTTGCTTCAAACCCACACATGTTTATATAAATATATTGTGTATATGTTTTGTAGACTTGATACCAATTGGAAACATGTTTGTTTATATATGTTACATGGGTTTATTTTAGCGAATTATAAATTTGAATTGGGACGATAAATGTTTATTGCAGCCAAACTGAATGTTATTTGGCAAGTTCGCACAGCTCCCACGTCCATACAGAACTGTTGTACATACCTACACAGTATATAGGCAATGACTCACTAGTTTTTCTTTGGCCTAGCACACGTCACAGGGCATTATACATATGTGTGTACGCTTACTCGTACTAGAACTGTGCCATCGTCAAAAACAACATTCTCAGATTTATCAAATGGTCTTTTGAGTGGACACACAATGCCAATTGACTGTATGTGTGTGTGTGAGTGTATGTGAATCATCAAACGGTAAATTCTGCGTTCATTTCGAAGTTGTCAACACCCAAAAGACAAATGGACAAATCAGCGGAGAATTCGCCATAATGCATTAAGGTCCAAAAGGCATGACTTTTGCTTTGTCTAGTTTGTTTATTTGTTTTCGAATGCATTAGAAAGTTTATTTTTGGTATGGTTAGTGTTGGAATTTGTGGCCTTTGCAGGCGCAGCACCACCAGCAGCAGCAGCAGCACAACCACCCACATGGAGGCCTATGGCATGGCACCCACTTGAGCTTATCCCGTGAGCACTTAGCAGAGCGGCATGGCTCCTGGCCAGAGTGCCTCAAGTGATCGCTGGCGTATAGTAGCTGTAGCTTCAACCGAGGCATGCGAAAAGTGGCTAGAAGACACACTCACACACTCACACACACACACACACACACTGCGAATGGGCACACACTTTATAAAGCAGGAAAACACCTCATAGTCGAGTAGCGAGTGCGAGTACTACAAGCTGATGCCTGTCTATATATAACTGCATAGCAGGCATGCTTCTATTAGTGAGTGTATGTATGTGTGTGTGTATCTGTGTGATCATAACAATTTTGACCCAATTTTGTGCTGGCACACGAAACATGAAGCACAAAGAAGATCGAGCGAGCGATCGCCCGAGTGAGTGAACGCAAAGACAAACTCCTGTGTCATCACTGACCTCAGCGCAGCTGTAAAGCGATGAGCAATGAGGCATGCCACTTGGGGCAGGTGTACCCCCAAACGGTAGCTCACTGTACACCACAGTACACCTGTATCTCTACCTGTATTTGTCGTTGTTTGAGTTGACAAAAACTGTGCTCTGCTCCTGTCTATATTTAGCTGACTTATTTATCTTTTGTATCGCTTGCTACATATTCGCCAAAGATATTTTTAAATTATTACACATTCCAAAATGTGGCAAGCTACACACACACGCACACACACACACGCTCAACATGTTGAATATTATTGTAGGCACTCTTATATACAAATATACACACACATAAAATAAATAAAATTATGGCCAGCACTAAGTATCTAGAAGATACGAAATGGCCAGTCGGCCAGCTAGCCAGCCAGATCCTCACACACACACATACATACATACAGCTATAGTATAGACAGTCGCCGGCAGCCCATCTATATCTATGTGGCCTCTGCTGTGTATCTATACACTCAGGTGAAATATGTGTGGAAAATGAACATGATTATGAGCAGAGAAAAACAACAACATGAATAAAACTAAAATAACGCTAAATTCAGTTGCTAAAAATAAGCGAAAAATCATTCTTAAGTGTGGTAGATATACACATGTGTGTGTATCTGTAGCTGAACAGTTTGCACAGGTGGAGAAGCTCGCCAAAGATCGAGTCGAATTGGAAGTTCACTCGCAGAGCTTTTTCTTTTTTGGAAAACTGAGCCAAATTCTTATGCATATATAGATATATGTATATCCGAGTGTTGGATAATCTTGCCCGTTGTCAATTGCTTTTATTTTGCGTATTCTTTTATCTTGCTGCCAGACCATTAAATTACAATTGTAAACTGACAGCAGATTGTCAGTGAGAAGAGCTAATGAGCAGGCCAAGAAGTCTGTCCCAGCATTGCCAAGGATTCACTCAGTAGATACATTTGTATCTCGGGGGAATCTTCATTATGATTTCTACACATTCTACATTATTTTTCTAATATTTATGTTTATTTATTTATGACACAGCATAATATGTTTTGATGCCAAGTATTTCTAAGGCAGACACACCGATAAATTCAAATTGGCTTTTGGCATAGATGAGAATTCATAATTTTAATAAAAATTACGGCAACATTTTTTTGGATTACACTCTGCTTGATGTCTTACGGCAATTGCAATTTAGATCGTTTATATGTATGAGATTATTATTAGATAATATGCCATGAACACATCTTATATCTATAATACAATTTAATGATTTCGATTCTATCAATATTTTGTATCAGAGAATATCTATATCTATATAGGAAGCTAATTCGAAATAGACAGATACAGCCACAGAATAAAAGCCAAGAGAAGCATAAAAGCATACACACACTCACACACACATACACATTTGTATATATAAATGACATCGGCTAATTACAGGTAAGCGAAAAAACAACAACTTGAAGTTTATTTTGGGTGCTCCGCGAAACAGACGTGAAAATGCGTTCGCACCCAAGGCAAGAAGCCGAAGACTAAAACACAAGAGTACCACAGTCGGGTGTGCTCGACTAGGCGGTACTCTGGCAGGTGAAATTCATTCACAAGACTTGATTTAATATTTTTATAGAATTTACTTAGTTAAACTTTCTAAATTTAGTTATAATTCTGAATTTTTATTGTAGTTTCAAAAAGTATCTAAATAAATGTAGGTCTTTTATATCTCGATAAAAAAGGCTAACTCACAATTTAATCTAATTTATAGAGTACCAGATAAGTTAGTTACAATAACAGTTGAATAGTTTCACAACTAAAGAATCCCTCGACTCTTTATAACTCCCTCTCAACGACTCTACAACTTCATGTAAGTATCTATTCTTTCTAGCAATTTCCACTGCTTTACAGGGTATACAAAATTCAAATGAGAATCAAAGAATGTTCCACACAACTGAGCAATTAACACGCACAGCAGAATGGCCCGTCGAAAGTCCGAAAGGCCCTCACACTCACATTCATTTCGACTCACTCGAAAAGCCCCAAAGAAAAACTCACTCATTCGCAGGAGAAACCGAAAATAAGTGCTTCGGTGGAAAAAAGACCGAAAAATAATGCGAGCCGAGTGCCGAATTCGTTGGGATGACCGAAAATTGTAGAAATCGTTGAAATAGACGAATACCCCAAGCGATCAGCGACCAAATAAACGAAATACTCTTTATTCGAACGACAACGGGATCTCTTGTTCAGTAGATCACCAGCCTTACTCCGACGTTTATTACGAATTATTCGGTGACTCGGTGACAACTACACACAACTGCGTGCGGTGCTGTAGAGATTTTCGCTTGATAAAAGGAAAATTCTGAAAAGAAAAACCCCAACAACACAATTCAATTACACATTAAACGCGACTAACGCGTAACGATAGTAAAATCAATTGAAAATCTGACATAAAACATAATGTCGTCATCGCAAGCTGTACGCTCCTCGAAATACTCCTACCGGGCCACATCCACTGGACCCGGTGCGGCCGATGTTAACATCGAATACATTGCCGACTTGAGCTCGCTCTCGCGCTTGGAGGTAAGGATATGCTACTACTATCATGAGAACTGGATACGCACGAGACTAAAACTCGACATGAAAAGTGAAAAAAAGCTGAAAGAAAACTCGTGCAACTAATACCATTTATATGTGTCTAACAGACTACAGACAACGCTGAAAAAAAGAAATAGCTAAGATCTCATACCGAATGTATGTATGTATCTGCGTACGTTTCGTAGGTGTATAGTATGTCTATGTATGCCTCTGTGTTCCCGCCGCGTTTGTGTGTTGGAAATATAAAAATTTCGTGTTGAGCAAAAATATCTATACACATCTATAGATACATGTATATATTCGTATATATGCGTCGGTGAAAATTATGTAACAAGGCACCTACGAGATACACATTGAGAAAAAAAGGCTATAAAAAATTTATTGAAATATTTTGTGAAAATAAAAACTCTGTGTGAAATAACTGAACGAAAATATAACTAAAAAATCTATGAAAATCTATCGCATTTAAACGAAACAAAAATATGAATTTTCTTGCAGGATAAGATCCGTTTGCTCCAAGATGATCTTGAAGTTGAACGTGAGCTGCGCCAAAGGGTAAGTTTATACTACAGTTAATTAGTAGTATTATAAGTAGTAATACAGTAAGTAATATGGTAGTATCTATAGGCCCTTTCTCACCTGCCCGTAGGGAAATTCCTCGTGTAGGGAAAGCGCCATGACAAAACGACGATTTTCACTTTTTGCCGTTTGCAAATGTCACCCTAAAAACAGCAAAATATGTGGAAAAAGGCAAAACAAATAGCAAAATAGAGGCAAACACAAAAAGAAGGAAAAAAACAATAGAAGATAGAAAATATTTGCTGCATTTAAGAAGAGAGAGGGCTAAGAATAAATTACCCTTCGAGAGTTTCTTCTTAGCTCTGTGTGTGCATCGAACAAATGATAATGATGTGCATTGAACTTCAATCGCTTTTGCCTTTAAGGCGGAGCGGAGCCAGCATAACAAATGATAAATGATTTTGTTTTTGGTATTCTGCATTCTGCATTTTGCATTCTGCTTTTGCAAAGACAGCAGCAAAGCCAAAAGAAAAGTGCGAAAAATATTTGCATTGCATTTGGCTTTGCTTCGCTTTGCCTTTTGCTTTTGCTTTGCTTTTGAGGTGGCACTTCATGGCACTTCATTCAGCTGCTGTGGTGTTTGATTGTGTTTTCTATACGCTCCCAGGTCTGTTCCTGTTTGCCATTACAAATTTAGAAAATGCGGCCCGGCCCGGCCTGGCCTGGCCTGCCCTAGCCTAGCCTGGGAGGAGCCCACAGTGGTGTGCACTTGGTCGATAGCATACACTATACTTAAACACTTAAATCTCTGCAGATATACACACAGATATGTACGTTTAGTTTAGTGGAAATAATTTTAATTACTTTTGCTTTATGGATCAGCAAAACTCACGCACACCCAGTCATAGATACACACACACGCTCTCACACACATAATATGGAACAAAATGGCTAAAATTAGCGCACGACATTCAATACACAAGCAAATGATTAACTTGAAGCAAAACAACCAACAAAAATATGAACAACCACAGCCATACCATACCCAAAGGCAACAACAACAACAACAACAACGCAAAGAAAAGAAAATAAAGTAGCCAAAAACATGATCATCATCATCAACTAATGAACAATACACAGAGAATGGGAGAGGAATTGAGAGAAAAGCACAAATCGAATGAAAATTGTGCTGGCACACAGCTGAAAAACTTCTATATGTGTCTGACTGCGTTGGTGGTGGAAATGTGGTTGTGTGTGGGAAAATTAAATAATTTTCTTGCACATTAAAAGTATTCACACAATACTAGTCAGACTTCTGCTATGCATATACAACCCAAAAGTATCTACAAGATACACATGGCGCAAGCGGCTTTAGGCCTGTACTTACGTGGCCTTTCCTGCAACATATATAAACACATGAACAAATTATACTATTTTGAATAGAAATTATGTAGCAGCACAAGGTTAAGATAGCACTAAAAGATACCAAGTATCTATGGCTGAAAATACTTATTTAATTGCAGCTATATTAATGAGTTAGTTCCAGCCATCGATTATGCTTTTTCATGCCCAATTTTCAGCTATATAGATTAACTTTTCTTTAGCTTTTTTAACGCTAAAAACGCTCTACTCTTCCTGTAGTTTATTCTCATGTCAGTGCAGCTGACAGCTTCCCAATTACATTTCCTACGAAACCAAACAAAAAACATGCATGAAATTCCATTTAATCATCAACAAGGAAACAAGGAGAAAAAACATAGAACATTATTCGCAAATTTGCAGGTTTTCAAATTAGGTTAACGGTAAAACTATGGAAAAAATTCAGCTGAAATGTGGCATAATAAAAAATCTTTAATGCCTTTTTGGAAATGCAATTTAAGTACATGTGCTGCACACTACCAAACGCATTGAGATTCAGATACATTCGTGCTTATATAGATGCAGATACTTACGTATTTAGAAACGATAGGTATAGAGCGATACCTATAGAGATTTTGTTGGCATTATGCCATTGTTATTTTGGGTGTTACAACATGCACATAATTATTTTTGACTGATTAATTTGATTTATATAGTTTATGGTCCACGATGCATCCATGGTCTATTACGATGCGTGTGTGAAACTGGGTGTAAAAATAGCAATTTGAAATTATGAAATATGCAGAAATGTAGGTCTATATACAACTAAGATATATTGTATTGCTAATTACTAATTATTATAATCCAAATCTAAACTCCTTCTCTTGCAGATCGAGCGCGAGAAAGCCGACCTCAGCGTTCAGGTCATACAGATGTCCGAGCGTCTCGAGGAAGCTGAGGGTGGTGCTGAACATCAAGTGAGTTGTATAGTTATAAATCTTTAAATGAATAATCTAAATTAATAATCTTCGTTAGTTTGAAGCCAATCGCAAGCGTGATGCTGAGCTGTTGAAGCTGCGCAAGATGCTTGAGGATGTTCATCTTGAATCTGAGGAGACCGCCACGCTTTTGAAGAAAAAGCACAACGAAATTATTTCGGATTTCCAGGAACAAATCGAAATCCTAACGAAAAATAAGTCTAGGTAGGCGTAAAACCCATGATTGCAATTCACATACACATTCATTCCATTCCAAACTATTCGCCAATCGCTATCAACAACATCCTCGGCCTGCTGCCCTCATTTTGATTGAATGTTGACCTAGAAATCTGTAAGCAAAACATAAACATGCATATCCATGTTATTGTGTTTTGTTTATTATGTGTGTCTTGTGTGTATGTTGTACTTATGCCTGATGTTGATGAAGTGGCGTCAGCTGGCGCTGACTTTTCAATGTCTCCAAATAGTAAATGCATCAACAATGGCTTCGCTAACTAACCTTGCTTGCCCCGCTGACACCAAAAGCCCGAAATCAGTTCATAAACAATTCATCAAAATGCCATGACAAGCAGAATTAAAACGAGAGCCCAAAGAGCCGCTATGGAAATGATTCAACTTGCATTGCTTGCAAGTTCTATTGACACAAATTCGAAAAACTTTTCGTACCAATTGAGTATGAGCAAAAGCGAAAAGAAAATAAAATAAAGCACAGCAGCAGCAACAACAACAACGCTGAACTGTGCTACTCATATTTCCAAATCAAATGGCGAGTATCCAAAAATAAATGCATAGGAATGTTCAATTTCAAAAAGAATCAAGGCTGTCGTACACCGGCAGGCAACGCGACGTATGCGTAATGTCAACTGCAAGGCTTTCCTGCTTCCAGTATGCGATTGCCACACTTCATTTGTGGCAATCTGATGATGCATGTGGCATGTGGCAATTGTTAACTGATTGATAAGCATTATTGCCTGTGGTCAATCACATCTCAGGTGTGCCTACGGCTTCTCTACTATTGAGGTGCGCCATGAGTTTGCGCACGAGTTTCCTTTTCGTTTTGGCAACACAAGCAGTTGGCTCGCTCTCGCCGGCGAGCTTAACGGAAAAGCTTTTCGAAATAAAAAGAAGGAAAAAAAGACAGTTTTCAACGTTTTCCGCACGCACGCAACCATATGTTGTAGCAGGCGAATATTTTGGCATTTATTTTTAGAAAATTTTTAAATTTTCATCTACATTCTTGAGCGCTAAGTAGCAGAGAGATCCGCCCTCTCGCTCGTTCTCTGGCTGGCTCTCTTTCTCTGGCTCTCTCTCATTTGCACCAACGCCCAATCCAAATATGTCTTTGATTGAATCATATTCAAAATGTGTGATGATTGTTCTTGTTGTCTCTTTTATGGAAATTCGATACGTTCCTCACTTTAGGTGGGCCAGGTTAACATATTTCGTTTAATCACTGTAATTAATTTGGCTAATTGCCATTCCCACTCGATTGATGAATGTGAGGAATGTTTAGAATTTCCATAAACTACATTCTGAAGATTATAAAAACGCTTATACTAAAAAAAAAGCTTGTTTCCAGGCACATGCTCTTAACCTTAAACCTGTGAGCTTTTGCAGTTGAACGATCGTTGCGAAAGCTCTCTGAAATAGCTTTGGCTCCAGCCAAAGTGGATCGTTTGCCTAGCAAAAGCTCGCAAGCTTTTGAGCTTTCTGCAAGTTGTTCCTTAGCTTGATCCTTTACAGCTTTTAGTAGTACTATTCACAGCTTGAAACGCTCTCCAAACGAACGACCTCACGCCATGCCATGCCTAAGTATTATATTTTATTCGAGTGGAGCTTTTTTGTATTAACTTGCCTGGTTTGCTTGATCGCTTGTTTGCAGAGCCGAAAAGGACAAGGCCAAATTCCAGGCCGAAGTCTACGAGCTGCTCTCCCAAATCGAATCCTACAACAAGGAGAAGATCGTGTCGGAGAAGCACATCTCGCGATTGGAGATCTCCATTACGGAACTGAATGTGAAAATCGAGGAACTGAATCGCACCGTCATCGATATCACTTCGCACAAATCTCGCCTCTCGCAGGAAAACATTGAGCTGATCAAGGACGTCCAAGATCTCAAAGTTCAATTGGACACTGTCTCGTTTTCCAAGAGCCAAGTCATTTCCCAATTGGAGGATGCTCGCCGCCGATTGGAAGACGAAGACCGTCGTCGCTCAATGCTCGAATCTTCGCTGCATCAGGTTGAGATCGATTTGGATTCAACTCGTTCTCAACTCGAAGAAGAGAGTGAGGCGCGCATTGATCTGGAACGTCAGTTGGTCAAGGCCAATGCCGATGCCACTTCATGGCAGAACAAATGGAATGCCGAAGTGGCAGCCCGTGCCGAAGAGGTTGAAGAGATTCGTCGCAAGTACCAGGTGCGCATCACCGAACTGGAGGAGCACATCGAAACCCTCATCGTTAAGGTCAACAATCTCGAGAAGATGAAGACTCGTCTTGCCAGCGAGGTTGAGGTACTCATCATCGATCTGGAGAAGTCCAACAACACATGCCGCGAATTGCAAAAGTCTGTCAACACCCTGGAGAAGCACAACGTCGAGCTGAAGAGCCGTCTGGACGAGACCATTGTGCTGTACGAGACCAGCCAGCGCGATCTGAAGAACAAGCACGCCGATCTGGTGCGCACCGTGCACGAACTGGACAAGGTCAAGGATGCCAACGGTCAGCTGACACGTGAGAACAAGAAACTGGGAGGTAAGTGTGAATGATACCAGCTTGATTGACAGATGAAATAATACACTCACATTCTCTATCAGATGATCTGCATGAGGCCAAGAGCGTCATTAATGAGCTGAACCGTCGTCTGCATGAGCTGGAACTGGAGCTGCGTCGTCTGGAGAACGAGCGTGATGAGCTGACCGCTGCCTACAAGGAAGCCGAGGCTGTAAGTGCTACTTGTTATAAATAAAGTTATGGTATGACTTACTCTATTATTATTCATCAATAGGGTCGCAAGGCTGAGGAGCAGCGTGGACAGCGTCTGGCTGCTGACTTCAACCAATACCGTCACGACGCCGAGCGTCGTCTGGCCGAGAAGGATGAGGAGATCGAGGCTATTCGGTAAGTGTGTGCCGCTCAATGCCCAAATCCCCTTGGAAGTTGCCTCAAATAGTAGACGACGCCTATGAGTGATAAAAAACACAAATACCGAAGCAGGCGTCGACAGCGTCGATTGCCTTGTCGCTTCCACTGCCAAAACGGAAGCGTATCGATCGATCGATTGTTTTCGCCTTACGTTGTTAATTGGCACAACAAATTGATATCAAATTGACCCATTTCACCGTTTAGTACGATTCATCTAGTCGCGCCTTAAGCAACACGGCATTAGTTTTCTTATCCCCAGCAGCAGCAGCAGCTCCTTGCATCCTGTCATACTAGGCGTATACGCAATCTGAACTCTCTGCATTGGCTGCAACAAGAAGTTGGTTCGCTTAGACTTAAAATATATAGCAAGAGTTTAATTCGTGTTGCATTTGTATAACAGAAAATTGCGCAGTTGTTGTGATTGCATAAGTTGGAGATTTTACGGTGATATTTAAGCAGAAAGAACCCATTCTGAGGTAGGTAAAGAGTGCTAGAAATTGTGAGAGTTGGCAGCTCAAGTAAACGAACGAATAATGACGGAATTTATAACTAAAGTCAGGTGCTTTAAGCCAGACTTGTTGTCAACTGTTTAACTTGTGTTTTAATATTTTTGAAGAATTTTCAAAATGTTTTTTCTATTGCGTAAATTTGCGTGACATTTTGTCAGCGCGAATTTGCAAACGCTGCCAAAATGAATCAATCATAGCCCAACATTGACTGCCAACTGAAACAATTCTAAGCATGATGATAATGATGATGATAATGATAATGATGTTGTTGTATTATTGTCGTCATTATGCTGATACCTTTGCTGGCAAAACAACAGCTGAACAACAAACTGCAATCTTTTTATAGATTTCGACAAATTTGAACAGTTTATTTGCGAAGCAGCAGCAACTGTTGCCAAACTTTTGACGACACGAAGAAGCAGCCAAAGAAAAGCGGCGACAACGCGGCGACAAAGCGACAGCAGCAGCAGCAATTGCCTTGTTTTTTTTGTAAATTAAAACACACACACTTTCATAACTTTCACTCTACAACTTTCACTCCACTTCACCCTCACATCTCCCTATCAAAATGGCGCTAGCACTGCAGCAGCGTCCCTCACGCTTCCGTCATGCGACCACGACATATGATGACAACTATGGCTATACGATGAACTTCTATCAGCCCATGCTGGACTACTTGGATGCAAAGGCAAAGGGCCTGAAAGTGCAGCAACCGCATCTGCCATGGGTTAGCGAACGGGGCATGAGGCAGTATCGCTCCTCGAATGCGGTGAGGCAATATAATGCCGATGAGATACTACGTCTGTCGCGCACCTGCGCCGCTCGTGCCGATGAGATTCTGCTTGATTTTCGGGCCAAGAAACGAACGCCGTTCAGTGTGCAGAAGTTCGTCGACGCAACGCGTGTGGCCAAGCACATTGAACCGGACACAGTCGTTGAGAGATCGCGTCAGCGTCGTCGTCGTCGTCAGGAGGAGCTCGAGGATATTATAAAGCGTGATACGTTAAAGATATTGCAGCGTATACGTAAAATCGAGTTAGACAGCGAGATTGATCAAATGTCGGACGATTTCAAGCGCTCCATACGCGGCAAGTCCGCCAGTGCCATTGCCCAGGCGCTGCTCTCCCAGTCGGAGAATAACATTAAGAATGCCAAAAAGGAGGAGGAGAATTATATTTCCCAAACTCTCGTTCGCTCAAGTCGTGCCGTGTCCCGTGCCGTGTCCCACGCGCGTTCGCGTTCCACGTCCCCGTACGATGATTGCTGTACGGTGGCAGGTGGCACATTGCGTGGCCACACCATGCACATGGAGCTAATGGATGATCGCCTGGTCGATAAGCTCGATCATCGCGTCTCCTCATCGCTGCACAATGTGAAGCGCCAGTTGTCCACGCTGAATCAGCGCACCGTTGAGTTCTATGCGGATAGCAGGTGTGGTATAGAGGATAAGTGTTGGATCTGTCGCAAGGTATTGCGTACGCATCCCAAACTCAAGGACTATAGCTATATCTATTGGAAGCATTAAGTCGAATCAGTTTGAATATGCTCTTTAGCTCGATCGATAGCCATAGTTTTCAGTCTGACTCTACTCTATCATATCAGTTCATATCATATCGTATCATATCACTCTTCGACTAGCCCCGATAAAATACTGAATAAATGCGAACATTTTTGAATTACAGCTCATAATTTTAAGCATAATATCTCTAATTTATCACGAAAGTTTATCCCACTAGTTCTTGCCATTTATTTTCGTTTCTCGACGCTTCTTTTGGCTTGGGTTATTTGTCTTCTGTGCTCTGTTTCTGCTTCTGCTTTTCGGCTAGTCTGCCGTAAATTATTTCTACTGAAATTTGTAAATGTTTTTCTTGGCTAATTGCAGCGACTCGCTGAATATTTGTCTTTGCCATTTGCAGCTGACCATCATCATAATTGCCTCCATATATTATATGGGACTCTTTGGGGGAATATGGTCATCATAATTGGGGGGAATATGATCTAATAGTTGTACTATATGCCATAATAGGGAAACTTGTTGTTGTGCTGTGAAAGTCGAAAGATCTGAGCAAGTTTAGATACATATTAATCAGACTCTTAAACCCGATCGATCATACAGCTGACCATCATCATAATTGCCTCTATATAATAGAACTCTTTGGGGAAATATGATCATCATAATTGCCATATAATTTATGGAACTCCTTGGGGAAATATGACCTAATAGTACTTGGGAACTTGTTGTTATGAAAGTCGAAAGATCTCTAGATACACCATATATCTTAAGTGATTTCCATCAGCTGTTGCGCCCTCTTAAACCCGATCGATCATTCAGCTGACCATCATCATAATTGCCTTAAAATTAATGGGACTCCTTGGGGGAATATGACCTAATAGTACTTGGGAACTTGTTGTGTTATGAAAGAAAGATCTTAAGATACACAGTATAGTATCTTAAGTGATTTCCATCAGCTGTTGCGCCCTCTTAAACCCAATCGATCATGTTTCCCACCCACACGCAGTGCTCTGTCTATCTCTCAGGTATTTTGTGTTAGTTTTTGGCAAATTGCTTGGCCCATTGTTTGACGTCGTGTCCTTCAAGAGACGATAACTTATTTTAAGCAGAGCTAAAGTGAGGCGAATGACAGCAGAAATAATGAAAATAAAAAGCAATGAAGATAAAAATTCATCACATATTTCTGCGTAGACAATAAATTGAACATTGAAAACGAGGCAAAAGAAAAATTAAAATTAAATGAAAAATACTTGCGTTCGCAAACAACAAAAAGCCAAGCTAAATACCTTGGCAAAGCGACAACAATGAGCACACACATAGAGATTAAGTAACTAAGAAATGGGCTAAAAGATAGATACATAGAAAAGCAACAAAGTAAAGAAATGTGTGGGGGAAATGGAGATTAGTGTAGACTAACTATAAACGGAAATTATGGTTAACTAAAGTTGGTTAGACTCTGGTCTCTTTAGGGTCAATTATGGCTCGCTAACTGTCGGATGAATCAACTTTGTATTATAGTCGAAATGTGTTGGCAGAGCTGACAATGCACCTACGCCTAAAATTAGACGCATGATGCACTATTGTCGAGGAACTAAGGTAACAATGCTTGGCATCTGAATGCGCTCAGTATTTGTGACAAGTTCGATGTCTTTATCAAGCGTACAAAAAGATTGAAATACTCTCGTATTCGCATTCGCAGACCGCAGAATCTAGCAATAGCGAAATTTTGACAATGCCATTAAAAACATTTCAGCAAAAGTGCGCTGAGTGTTGATTCGAGTCAACTCATACTACTCGTATTCGCACTTGTTCTGCTGTTGACTTCGCAATGAATGCTGAGTACTACAAAAATAATTTTTGTGGGTCAGACATTGGGCCAAAAATAGCACAGCGAATGCACAACGATTTCGAGGTAAAAACTACATTTGAGTGCAACTTCCAGTCCAAGCTTTTCTTCACGAATACGAATTGTGAATATTGTATGAATATGAATATAATTCGATTATCTATATGACTTCCTTAGCAAGCAGACCAGCATTGAGATCGAGCAGCTGCATGCCCGTGTCATTGAGGCCGAGACTCGCCTCAAGACCGAGGTGATGCGCATCAAGAAGAAGCTGCAGATCCAGATCACCGAACTGGAGATGTCGCTGGATGTGGCCAACAAGACCAACATCGATCTGCAGAAGGTCATCAAGAAGCAGTCGCTGCAGTTGACCGAACTCCAGGCCCACTACGAGGATATCCAGCGCCAGCTGCAGGCCACTCTCGATCAGTATGGCATTGCCCAGCGTCGTCTGGCCGGTCTCAATGGTGAGCTGGAGGAGGCGCGCTCTCATCTGGATAGCGCCAACCGTGCCAAGCGCACCGTGGAGCTGCAGTACGAGGAGGCCTCCACTCGCATCAACGAGCTGAGCACTGCCAATGTTAACCTGGTCTCGATCAAGTCCAAGCTGGAGCAAGAGCTCTCTGTGGTCGCTTCCGATTACGAGGAGGTGTCCAAGGAGCTGCGCATCAGCGACGAGCGTTACCAGAAGGTGTCCGTCGAGCTGAAGCATGTCATCGAGCAGGTGCATGAGGAACAGGAGCGCATTGTCAAGCTGGAGACCATCAAGAAGTCTTTGGAAGTCGAAGTCAAGGTAAGGAATCACAATCGAGTTATATATAGAGGTAATACTAATGCCATTGCTGTTCCCAGAACTTGTCCATTCGCCTGGAGGAGGTGGAGATCAACGCTGTTGCCGGCAGCAAGCGCATCATCAGCAAACTGGAGGCACGCATTCGTGATCTGGAATTGGAACTGGAGGAGGAGAAGCGCCGCCACGCCGAGACCATCAAGATCTTGCGCAAGAAGGAGCGCACCGTCAAGGAGGTGATGGTACAGTGCGAGGAGGACCAGAAGAACATCATTTTGCTGCAGGACGCTCTCGACAAGACCACTGGCAAGATCAATATCTACAGACGCCAGCTGTCCGAACAGGAGGGCTTCTCCCAGCAGTCCACCACCCGTGTGCGCCGTTTCCAGCGCGAACTTGAAGCTGCCGAGGATCGTGCCGATGTTGCCGAATCCAACTTGAACCTGATCCGCGCCAAGCACCGCACATTCGTCACCACATCCACCGTGCCCGGATCCCAGGTGTACATTCAGGAGACAACAAGAACGATCACCGAATAGACGGATTCACATGATCACCATTGATCATTAATCCATACACACACACACAAACACACCACACACACACACCACACACCATCCACAAACAAACCCCAGCAGCAAAATATTTTTTGTAACTAAATGAAGAAGATCTAACACAACTTTCAGAAAATGTACTGCAGAAGTGCTGAAATTTTTGACCGAATGAGAAGAAAAATGAGAAATTTTTGCTTGAGAAAACTTTTATAATTTAAATTTTTTTCAGAGCTTGCGAGAGTTCGTATAGGTTATAAATTATAAATACATATATAACACTACACATCTCCTATCTATTTATAATAATAATAATATTTTGAAGTTCATGTAATTTAATTAAAATAATGAACCTAAAACCATAAAACAAATAAAAAATACAAAAAAAAGAAAATATTTATATAAATATATATAAAATATCTGCAACGTTAGAGAGATTGCGAGAGAGATACAACTGTTTATAGAGAGTTGGCTGATAATAAACAAGAAAAACAAAGAACCTAAGATCAACAACAAAATGATATTCGACCCTCTACAAAAAACGAGTTACCCGAGTTACAACTGCTTCTACTTGTTTTTAGTTCATTTTATGTTTAGTAGGTAATTACAATACAATCTGTGTGCTCGATAACGAATTGAAAACTTACAATTAAACTGAAAGAAACTGATTAAGAAACTGAGCAATTTTCATATTATTACTTTGTATTTTGCAATAAAAACTGAATTTACTCATAATATAATAACATACTTAATAACAACTAAACACACATTATTCAAAGAGATTTCGATGAGATTGGATACCTTCTTTTTTTTGAAGTGAATATTAAACTATGTCGGAAACTATAATAGAGAGATGCTTTATACTATATCAATCTCCATTTCGTGTTTGTGGAAATCAATTCTATGAACTTGCTTTTGGTATAACTGATTTAAAACCCTACAAAACATTGAATAGACTATGCAAAATATTTGTGAAAACTAAACTCTTGATTGAAAGAGATTTCGATGAGAATGGATACCTTTTTTTTTTTAAATATATTGAGGAGAGAAGTGAAACTAAATCAGAAACTGTAATAGAGAGATACTATATACTATATACTGTATCAATCTCAATTTCTTGTTTGTGGAAATCGGTTCTATGAACTTGCATTTAGTATAACTGATTTGAAAACTTATAAAACATTGAATAGACTATGCAAAATATGTGTGAAAACTAAACACATTATTGAAAGAGATTTCGATGAGAATGAATACCTTTTTTTTGCGAAAATATAGTGAGAAGAGAAGTGAAACTACATCGGAAACTGTTATAGAGAGATACTATATACTATATACGATATACTATATCAATCTCAATTTCTTGTTTGTGGAAATCGATTCTATGAACTAGTTTCTTCATTTCAGAGCTTTAATATGAAAGAACTCTTGGCATAACTGATTCAAAAACTTATAAAACATTGAGTAGACAATGCAAAATATTTGTAAGAATTAAGTCTAAATACTAAGCTCGTATTGAAATGCTGAGCATGACTCAAGCTCAGCTGAGTCGTGATCTTTAGTACACTTCATATTGGTAACAACTGCTGACTATAGTACTTCGACTTCAACAATTTCCACCTCATTTCCCACAGCCCAAAATATAGAAGACACACAGTATTTCGTTTCACTTTAAACTATCACTATTTATTAAGACTTTTAGCTAACTCGACAGAGTCTAGGCCAAGTTCTTAGGCAGCAGAAACTGCCAGTTTGGAGCCAGTGTGCAGGGTGATGCGCTCATGACCATAGGCACCGCCATAGCCGCTCTTCTTGAAGACTATAAGGTATAGAAAAGAAAGAACTTTAGCATAATAGCTCAAACTAACTAAAGTTTAGTTTAACCTACCGGGATCGATCTGAGCGACAAAGGTGCGTGGTGGCAGAGCAGCAGCGTAGAGCTTGTCGAGTGGTCCGTACGCCTTGGCGAGCAGGGGACGGCCTTGCTCCCAGCCGTAGTGGTTCAGGCGGTACCAGTCAGTGCCGTCCAATTTGGCCGAGGAGGCAGCAGCGCCAGCGGCATTGGTCAGAGCAGCAGCCTGAGCCTCAGCGGTCTCGGCGTTCTTCACGTAGTCACCAACAACACGACGACCATATCCACCATAACCACCATCTCTGTAGACCAAGTTAGCAAAGCTGACCGAGATGCAGGCGAACACGCAGAGCAGACGGATGTAGTTGACAGACATTATATGAGGTTTTGTTATGGTTGTGGCGAGGAAGCGACTCTCTTCCAAACTAATTAACAATTCCACATGGCCAAATTGCTTTTATAGCCATATTATTTGAGCTGGCCAGCGATTTGTGTGTACCGTTTACGTGACCAAAGCCCAAGTCGAAACACAGCCACAGCCTCAGTTAATGCGTTTTGCGCAGCATGACGAACGCTGCAACACTTTGGGGTCCAGCATGCCTCCACTCCCCTCGCGCTGACAACCCTCCTACACTGAGAGAAATTCACTTTCAGCGGGGAAACTCTGCCTCCGATAAGGCGCCAGAGACAGACGCTGTCTTCGGTTACAGTTCGGGGCTTGGGTGTCGGTTTACACTTGGAAATTTGCTTAACGAATTGCAATAGACCACGACCACGACAACAGCTTCGACAACAACAATAAGAATTATAAATATGACAACCCCAAGAGCTGGAAGCTCCATTGATATGGTCTGAACTCTGCTTAGCACGCTCAGCTAGCTTTTGGCGTGTGCAGTATCAGGTCTTTGACTTGGCTACCTGCCCACAACACAACGAGACACATACTGACCCACACACACACATACACACACTCACACACTCGTACACACAGCATCTTTAGCTGCTGAATGAACTGCATCATCTCTTCGCCAGTTCAACTGTCTCATGGCATACGTTGAGTTCTCTCTAAGCGCCAGAATATTCTTGTTGTTACTATTATTATTATTAATATTAGTACTATAGTATAGTTGCTGATAATTCACTCTGGTATGCAGCACTTGGCTCATGCGCCGCGCTTGTTGCCGTTCTTATTGTCTAGGTCTCTAATCGTGCAACATGCAACGCGCTGAGCGCCTAAATCGCGCCTGTGGCAAGCTCTATGTGTGCCAAAATGTATTAAAATGTAAATGTATATATGTATGTATGTACATATGTGTATCAGCTGCTGCCAAACACCCAGCGCCATTTGGCTTGCAAGCTTTAAGCTTCTTTTATCAACCGCACAGTGGGCATGCTGCATAGAAAAACAGCACAGAATGTAGGGCAGAGTATGCAGAAATATATAAATGACATTTCTTTATTTAGTTGAGAATTAATATAATACTTAAGTCATAAACATTAATGCTATAATAGGTATTAAATGGGGTACATCGAATTTATAGTTAACTAGTCTACTAATCGAGTTAAATTTATAGTTAGATTCGGACGCCAGCGACAGCAGGCACTGCTACTTAGCTATAGACTTATTAGGTATCACCATGGACCATTAGGTCATTGTGAGGGCTGCGATCCCATCCGGTTCTACCTAACCTAACCTATAGACTTATTAGTTACTCCATATAGAAGTTTAGTTCGTGACTTTCAAGCATAACTGGAGATATATTTTCAGGGAGTAATTGGAATTATTTTCTTATTTTATTATAATTTAATTTCTATTATTATTGCTTTAATTTTAACTATAATTATTATTTTATAACTTTCTAACTTATCAATTTGAACAATAACTTCAATTATTTTTAATACAAATATTTATACTAATTTTAATGAATTTATTAATCGACTTTTTACAGTTGCGATTGCTTTTCGTTAGCTGGCTTAGGCACGGCTTTTGGCACGCTCCACATTCTCCAGCCCATTAGCTGACAATCTCAAATTGAAATGCACAGTAAACAGCTGCAGCTGCTGCTACTGTTGATGCTACTGCTGCTGCTGTTGCTACTGTTGTTTACAGCCAAACATTTGTGATAGCCGAAACTGCATCTGACCGGAACCTCTTATCAGTGAGGCAACCGTTCAAGGCCAATAAAAGTGTGACCATATAATCAATAAGACTATTGCAGGCCAATAAAAGTGTGACCATATAATCAATAAGACTAATTCAGGCCAACAACTGAGTGTGACCATACAATCAATAAGTAGAATTCAGTATAAGTTTTTTAATGCATTTTTATTAGCGCTGATGGCACAGCGTAGATTTCCTGACTTGCTCTTGGAGAGAGATTGAAGAGTGAGTTAAGCAAGTGGTGGTCTCTAGTATTTGGCGTTGTTGTAGCCATGTCCATAACCATGCTCTGGCACGAAGAGCTTGGCAACGGGGGCAACGGCGCGGACGGGCAGCACCACCTTGCTGTACTCCACGGGGGAAGCATAACGACGGTAGTGGTTCACACCGGGGTACAGCACGGTGGCGCCAGCAGGCTGGACAGACCAACGTGGACGACCGCCATAGCCGCGAGAGTGACCGCCATAGCCGCGGTGACGGTTATCGTAGTGCACACCATGTCCATAGCCACGGTTCAGGCCATGTCCATAACCATGACCATGACCATAGCCAGAGTCCAGGAGGATTGGGCGCAGATGCTCGGTAGCGAGACCACCATAACGGGGACCACCGGCAACGATCTCAACGGGACGGTTCTCATCACCGGAGGAAGCGGCAGCGGAGGCAGCAGCGGCACCATTGTTGTCACGCTGTCCATAGCTATGCACTGGACGCACACCATAGCCGTGTCCATGGCCGTAGCCGGTGCGGCCATAGCCATCGCTGCAGCTGCCGAGCGCCAAGGCGCAGACGAAGATCGCAAGACACTAGAATGGGAAATGGATCTGTTGTAATAGCCGGCCAGAAGCGGAACGGGAAGTGTCTGAGTGGTGGTCAGAGTGACGACGTCATGGTACTTACGGCGAATTTGTTCATGGTTGTAGTTAGCTGTTGATTTGGGTAGCACTCGCTGCTGGTTGGAACAGTTGGCACAAGTAACAAACCAAATGCCAAGCACACTTCTTTATATAAGCAAAATAATTGAAGAGCTCGAAACGTGATCTCGTTGCGAATTTATCACGCCGTACTACCACTCAGTCTCACCTAAAGCCACAGTAGTTGCTTGGGTGGTGGGCGGCATCACTTGGTCTCCCGCTCCAGCTCTTTCAGCTGCAGCATCTACCAGTGCTTCTTCTTCTTCATCTGCTCTTGTTTTGTTTTCTTCTACTCGAACTAAACAAATCACAACACCTTCATATCAGAGCCCACTGAGCTTGGTTCAACACAGTTCATGTGCTCGAGCTAGTGGTATCTATGGCAGTGGCTCTACGCTCTTTAGAGTGGTTCCAAATACCAGCTCAAGCTGGAACCACTAAGGCTGATAAGCAGCTCATTAATATCACATACACTTAAGAGAGTTTGTTTAAGTGTAAATCAAGCTAAGAATGTTCTATGAGTAAGCTGACTTTGCCAGCATTTTGAGCTGGGTTTTCTTACTAAGTTTATGCCAAGTACTTCCCATTATTATATGCTTCAAAAGTATGTAGAATTCTCATATACAAACTTACTATTCCTAGCTACAATTTCTACTAGGTCCATAGTACTATTCCCTCTCTACACATGAACCACCTTAGAGCTCCCACTAAGTTTTATTTTACTAAGTTTATGCCTAGTATTTCCCATTATTATATTCTTCAAAAGTATCTAGAATTCTCGTATAAACAAATATACTATTCCTAGCTACAATTTCCACTAGTTCCATAGTACTATTACCACTGTACACATGAACCCATTGACTATGCCAGCATTTTGAGCTGGGTTTTCTTACTAAGTTTATGCCTAGTACTTCCCCACATTATAGTTTTCAAAAGTATCTAGAATTCTCATATATAAAACTACTATTCCTAGCTACAGTTTCTACTAGTTCCATAGTACTATTCCCATCTTAGTACTCCCACTTTAAGCTCTAGCGCTGTAAAGTATGTTACACTTTTAGTTTGTTCCCCCCCGCATAAGTAAAAACAGTTTGCAATAAATTTTTGTTGTTCAACATTTTTCCACGTCTGTTGGAGCGGTTGGCATTTTTATTCTTTTGTCACAGTGTAACCGTTGAACTAAGCTGGGAATATGGCTGAATTAATAGCCACGTCCGTAACCGCCATGTCCGTAGCTGGGACCGTTCCAGTTACCATCGATGTTGTAGCCAACGACACCACGCTGACCATAGAGACCTGGGCGCACTGAGCCGCTGTTGGCGGCAGCAGAGGCAGCAGCACTGGCACCGGAGCCGTAGGATCTCAGGGGCTGGGCATAGCCGACACGGCCATAACCGCCACGACCATAACCGCCACGTCCATAACCGATGTCGGAAACGTAGGCCACACGATCACCATAACCATGTCCACCATAGGGATTGGCGTTGATCACAGCGAAGAGGGCGAGGACAGCGAAAGCCAGCTGTAAGTCGGAGAAGAAATTGGAGAATAAGTCAACTGGCTCCTGTGGCAAGGCAAGTGCGAGGATTACTTACCAGGAATTTCATGTTGAATTAGTTTTGTTGGTTGTAGTAATCAATGAAACTATGATTTGACTAGCGAAAACACTCGCTTTTATATGCAAAAATTAGACTGGATATTTACGTGACACTCCCCTAAACACACACAATTAATATTCTATATAGTTAAACCATATAACCATATACACATTATAATACTTATTATTATTTCTATGCCAGCGCGATACACATTTCATAATTGCCTTATACATAAGCCAAGTATATACTACAGCTCGCTCGAGCCATTATAAAATTCAGTTGGGTAACGCGATGTGGCTCAGACCTGATAAGTCGATTCCTCTATTTGACTTCGACACATGCACTAAAAAAAATTATAAAAAAAATAATAATAGTTAGTACGAATACTTCGTGAGTTCTCAATGAGCACACGAACAACGCGCGCGACTTTTCAGCCCGAATTTGTTGTTGCCAATTGAACACATTCCAGGGGGAAATGTTTATAACAATAGAGCAGTAATGCACTGTCTATGGAGCAGTAAACATGTTATACTATGAGTATAAACCGGATGTGATATAGCGTAGAAACTAACAGCACATTAGCTTTGGCATTTTGGCTTTAATCTGAAACATAAGCTCAAGTCTCAATTCCATAATGATGTATCTACAGTCCAAAACTCTAGTGATCAAGCACTCATAAGTCAAAGTCTCTTTTAGCTTGACTTTTCATTACCACAGCTTGCATTTTCATGCCGCTTCAAGTCTATTCTACACCCAGCTTATTCACATAATTCTCAGCAGAGTCAAGCAACTGCTTCAAGCACCTCAAGAAATTAAACAGTTTATAGTTTTGGTTTTTGATGATTTTTCTGTTGATTTTTTATTACTGTCTAGCGTCTTAGTATTAAGCTCTCACTGTAGATTTTCTTTGTTTAAGCACTTAATAGCCGGAGCTGCGGTACTTCTTGTCCTGGCCAGCAACGGAGGCAGAAGCAGCGGCAGCGGAGGCACCCTGAGCCTTATCGCCATAGCCAATGCGACCATAGTTGTGGCTGGGTCCATAGGACTGGGTGATCACGGGACGGGGCTCCCGGTAGGAGAGTGGGGAACCAGCATTGGGAGCAGCCAGAGCAAGCTTGGCCAGACCGATGGCATGACGATCGACGGCAGGGGCACCATAACCGCGTCCATAACCGGCGTTGGAGGTGTAGACGGCTGAGACTGGCACTTCGACGCTGCGGCCGTAGTTGTTGCCGCCATAACCACCACCATAACCACCAGCGGGGTAGATGGCCTTAACGGTCAGAGCAGGCTGCACCTGGTAGGCATAGCCGCCGACGGGGGCACCATAGCCATGACGACCATAGTTGTTAGCGGAGACAGCGGCGATGGCGCAGACGAAAATGCACTGTAGAGATAGATGAGGAGCTGTTAGCAAAGGAGGTCCAGGAGGCAACTGGGGTGCAAGGATGCTCTGACACTTACCATGAACTTCATCATATTGTAGCTTGTTGTGTTTGCGTTAGTTTCTCTTGTGACAGGTAACTAATGTCTCACTGCAGTGGCCAGTTTTGTTTATATAGTGCAACTGAATCCAGGCAATGGATCGTTTACGTGACGAATATGATGCAAGTTTGGTTCTAGCAGACGCTCGTCTGTTCTTTGTGTTCCATTTCCAGCTGCAGTATCTCAAGACGTCGCCGCTGAACGACGTGAGTCCAAAACTCGCTGCTGAATTCGGCTCGGGGTCCAGATAGCAGGCGTCTGTGCTTACGCCATCGTCTGCCAGTACGAGACTGCTGTTGGGATGGGGTTGATGGATGTGAGGGGCGGGGGGCATCGTAGCGTCATTATGCAAGCCATTGCATTGGATGACTTGGATCGTGCGTGCCCAGTACTCAATGAGTGGGTGAGTGGGTCAAGCTTTGGTGGCATATTCATTGACGCTTGCTCCACTGTGACGAGCTTGACACAATTATTCGCCGTGCACGAGCAGCCAAGGCATTGACTTGAACTTTCTGCTGCGTTGGTAGAATTTATATACAAAAGCAAAAAAATTACGATAAAATTACAATAAAAATTATAAACTATTAACCATAAACATTGCAAATGCAAAATGCTTTGCTAAGCACTTAATAATATTCAAACAAAATTATTTGAGAATTATTCCAATGCTCTACACGGTATGCAAAGGGCATTTGAGTACCGCACAAGTGCCAAGCGAATATGGAGTGAATACAATGAATACATACTGAATGCTTTATAAATTTTATTCATACTGCTCTTATTTCTGCAAACTTGGTTTCTTTTAAAATAAATATTTGCTTATTCAATAAATTTCAGACGCATTTTAGTTCACAACTATTCTTATGCTAACTCTTCTTAATGACTACAATTCAATTGAAAACACAATTATCTCTCAGCGTTAACATAAAGGCATATCGTAACAGTTATAACCCATTTACCAGCTTAAGCTTAAGCACTATGAATAGTGTATCATTTCACTCCCATTTTGTTGAGGCTTGAGTCCGACAGTTAAGATTTATAACCCTACGATTAGTCGAGCATCTACAGCTTGTTTAACAACAATTTTAACAGAAGCTGGCCAAGATTGCATACTGCCGCAACTCTTGGCTCGCTAATCTTGATGAGGGGCACGTCTCGTGGCAACCACGCGACCTTATAAGTACCGTGCGACCGCAGGTGAGTACAGAAAACTAGTGCACCCACATTTACACCATGAGAAGTACTCTGTTCTTTAAGGTGAGATGCGAAGATGCGAATAAATAAAACGATACGCGAACTAACGACTAACTAATTGACTGATTGATCCTTTGCAGATTTTACAAATCGCGGTAGTCTTGGCACTGGCAGTGATCCAGTTAAATGCCGAGGAGCATTTAGATGGCGGTTGCCCCTGTCAGAGGCGGGGCTGACTGCGCTGTCATCGATACGAATAAAGATCAATAACAAACAAGCCAGTTTATTGCATTTCTACACAATTTCCAGCTGTTCTATAAACTCGTCGAAAACACGTACAGACTGAATGAGAGCAAAGCTCTCACTCAGCTTGGCTAGTCGGTGTTGGTCTGAGCGCCGCACATGGCTTTCAGCCGGGTTAGCAGCGAGTGCAAATGGTGTGAACGCGATAGTGTCGTCGTCGATGCTGTTGACTCTTGCTGTGCGCCTATGCCATGTTTCCCAGTCAAGGTTTCCATATACATGCGCTTGTACAACGCCGACAGCTGTTTCGGATCCTTGCCGGCTGTTAACAGCAGTTTGATGAGAGTTTTCAGCGCATTCTGCAGCCGACTCTCGAAGAGCGTCAAATGCGCTTGGAATACATCATCGTCGATGTTCACACTGCTGTTAGTATCGATGACGTGGCCAAATATAAGCTGACACTGTAAGCACAAGTCTAAAGCCAATTGCATTTGCTTCAACTTTTGTGGGGTGTGGCATGAGACTGCGAAATAGAAAATTGTTTGAGTTTAAAGCTTCTGAGTCAGTTTCTGGCGTATCTACCTTCTGACAGAAACTCGTGCAATGAGATGCGTTCAATTTGCACCACCAGCAAATCCTGTACCTCCTTCAGACTCTCCAGTATTTGCGTCGCCTTCTCGTAGTGATATTTGCATAGCTGTAGCGTGGTCTTCGGCAACTGGGAGAGATCACCAACTTTGTAGCCCACAAGTTGCGAATAGTGAAATGAGGCAATGCTATAAAGATCGGATTATAATCAGTTAAAAGGTAACTGGATAGGACAGGATCTAGCTTACCGTTTGTGTATTAGACCTGAGCGAAAACTATAGAGCACCTGTCGATCACCTTCGTGCTCCACATCACATAACTTCAACGACTTGTGCAGTAAGTCAAGCACCTCCTTGGCAGCCTTAGCCAGGGTTTTGGTATCAGCTATGCTGAAATCTTGTAGTTGCTTGGCTAGCGTAAAGGTGGCCGTCGATAGCTCCCACTGCACCAAATCCCACAATTCTGGATTCGCCTTGCGCGTGTCCAGGCAGTCTTTAGCCATTTCATAATATTTAAAGGCCTCCTTGTAACTAACTGTTTGGATATCTAAGGAAAGGCTTTACGGAATATAATAATGATAAATGATAATCGTTGAAGATTATGGAGAGTGTATCAAATATTTACTCACTCTTCATTGGGCATGACAAGATGGGCCTGCATTCGCATAAATCTACCCATATTGCAGTAGAGAAAAGCGAGATTGACTTTATCGTCTACGGCCGTAAAGGCCTCGATACCACGACGCAGATTCTCGTACGAACAACGGTTGAGCTTAACATACGACGGCTCCTCCTCCTCACTGCCTTTGGACTCCACAGCCTTGAGTTTCATTTTACTGTTCTCCTCTGTAAAAGTTATAACAATAAGTTCGCTGTTGAAATATCGCAATGTGAAAACTCACCTTGGGCTGAATACATATATTTTAGTCCCAACTCATTGCGCACATTGCCCAGGCGGCGCAGCAGCTCATTGGTCTCCTTGCTCTGCGCATTCTCCAGAGCCTCCTCATAGCATTTGCAGCTATGCAGCATCACTTGCTCAACATTCTTAACAGGTGCCAGGATATGCTGCTCAGTCTCGTCCAGTTCTTTGGACAACTCTAACGAAATTAGTAACGTGGGTTCATCGAGCTGTTCGTACTGCTCCACATACTCGTCTATACTCTTCCAGTGTTTCGACATTTGAAAGAAACAGTCACCGGCTCGTCCGAGTAGACAACTCTGCTGCGAGACCACGTTGACCATGTACTTGTTGAGCACCTGCTGGCAGCGACAGGCCAACTCAATGGCACGCAGCGTGCTGCCATAGCTCTGGGAGTCGTAGTAATGCTCTGCCAGCGTGGCATACGTGAGGCAGGCCTTCTCCAGCAGAAGGAGCTTGAGATGCACATTCCATGATCCAAAGTGTTGAGTATTAAAATTGGCCCTTAGCTGTTGATGGGTGACAGCTACTGGCTTAGTGTTGGCCAGTTCGTGGGACTTGCTACGTTTGGACTTTCCCTTATTGGGACGTTTCTTTGAGGGCAGTGCCTGGGCTTTGGGTTGTGCTTTCGTCTGCAATGGTGACTTGAGTTGTTCGTAAGGCAGTGGTATGGGGTTAAAGGGCTTGGCCATATTGGGATTTTGTTCCTCGTGCAAGATTCGCTGCTTCTCCTCCTGCTTAGCATGCATTTCCGACTCCCTCATTTTCTCATCCTCATTGGCATTGAAATACTGCAGGCAAGAGATGCCGGCGCTTATATGCTCCAACGATATCTTACAGCGTTCCGCGGTGCTGGCTATCAATGGTGCTGGCTTGGGTGGCTTCGACTGCAACTTAAAGTCCCGCAGAGCATCACAAATATCACGCACGTCGACAATTGCCCTGCCACCGCTTTCCGCTGCACTCTGATAGTTTATGTCTTGTCCAAACTCCAGATCATCGTAATTGTCATCATCATCTTCCTCATCATCATCATCTTCGCCTTCGAACAATGAAGGGTTGTCGTTAAAATTAGGGGCTTTGGGATCTATGCCGGCAGGCACATGCAAATCCGAAAGTATGTAATGCGAGGAACTAACAATTTGTGGAAACTGTTCCTTTGGCAGCAGCTTAATGCAGTTGTCCAGCAGGGCACGTATATTACCCGCTGTCTTGGGGCTAATGTGCTCCATGGTGTTCTTCATATTGCGTGCAACGGAGTACAGTAACATACCCACAGGCACAGTGAATGGATTCATTTGCTGCTGTTGCTGTGGTCGCTCCGATTTATCTGCTGTTTTACTTTGCTTCTGACAGAGAGTCGTCAAGTCATACAGCTTCACAACATCGTCATTTCGACCCTTAAATAGCCAATAGGTGTGGCCTTCTTTGGTAGCGTTCGCTTTGAGAAAGGCCAGAATATTCTGCGCCACATTTCGCACAACCTGTGGAGAAAATTGTGAGTTTTCCAGATAGGGCAAGTCCTCAGTCTTAATGATTTCGTATTTCTGTACAATTCCATCCAGATGATAGCACATGACTACTTCGGGAACGTTACACATGAGATTATCCAGCCAATAATCGATGCCAGTCAACACATTAATGGGCTGTGCGGCATCTCTTAGCCGCAAGCTAATGCAAGGTCTGTTAGGGCCACCAAAGATGGGCATGTCAGTGCCAATTAACATGCGAATGTCCTCAAACGTCCAAACGACATTTCGATTGAAGGTATGACTGGATTTCGGATCGGGCACATTCTCTTCGATTTTGGGCTCCGGCAAAAGAGGTCCTATGATAGGTAAACTCGCACGTCTGCTTGTCAATTGAGCTGGGGCTTTCGATTCATAATCTACATCACTCGTTTGCTTCAGACTGTGGTACAGGAATTTTGAGAGTAAATTCTTCGTTTGCAGCGCCTCGCGTGAACGCTCCTTAAGGCAAAAGTTCTGTTGCTCATTTCCATATGACATGAGCTGCTCCAAGATAAAGGTACGCAGCCATTTCCAATCATCGTCCGCTTTACGCAACAAATACTTTTGTATATCGAACTCGTCCAACAGCAGTGTATTGCCCACGTTGTGAACAACCATGCTGATGGCACTTTTGGCACTGTACGGCAGTTTCAGCAGCTGTTTGATATTCTCCGCATCTGATACGACATCCACCTCGCCCACACAGTCGGGGAACATTTGGCCCAGCCGAAAGCTGGCAAAGCCAGCACTCTGGTAGAGTGCCTGATGCAAGCCATGACTACTATGCGACGTGGTCAACCAGTTGAGTGGTGGCAGGTTCAAATTTGTATTACATTCCAGCCGCTTGAAGTGTGCTGGCACCTGCACAGGTGACAACTTTATAACAGCTTGGCTGTTCACTGCTTCCAGCTCGTGCGGCTCTATGCTACGGCAGGGTTCAATCTAAAAAGAAAACCGTTATTAACATGGCACTTACCGGAATTCGTCACTTACCTCTTCGTTTCTGTCTTCCATTGCTTCGCTTATTTCAATCCAAATCAATTCATTCTTCAAGCCCTCAATCCTACAATTCGTCCGAGTAAGTGATTTCTCAGAGCTTAGCTTACTGTTTTTTATAACTCTGTTTTGGTTTTTAACCAAATCACCTCATTGTCAAAATAAAATAAATTGTTCACGAATATTCCAGACGGTGCCGCACGGTTGCCACATTTGGCGTTTTTTCGCCAAAATTGGTGCTTTTATTTTGTGTTGGCGAATGGGCGCGTTCTTTAAACGTAGGTAAGATAAACAAAAAGAGACTTACATTAAAATCAATTTCAAGTAATTTATAACAACCACTCACATCAATTTTTGATATATCATTTTTGATTTGATTTTGACCATCTGTATATTGCGAGCCCGCTTGGCGAAAAAGGTTCTTTCTTCTTATAACGATTCTTGCAACTTCTTGTTATGTTTATTAACAGAGTGCGCCTATGTCAAAAAATCATATCGATAAATAAATTCGGCGTGTAATCGATATATCGAATAAGTTTTGAGTTTACATCCCTGGGTGGGGATGATAAAACAAAAACACGCAGCCATCAGCTGTTTAATGTGTTCACTTTTTCCTCCGGCAAATTATTAAGTTAATAAATAATATAATTTGTATAAAACCAACACAAAACCAGCATGCAATTGTTTATACTGATAGCGCTGCTGTGCCTGATCAACACGCTCCTGCCAGACTTCGTACGGAACTACGTAAGTAGAGCAAGAACCAAGTGCCAAGAACCATACCGAACTCGCAATTCCATTTATTGCAGCTCAAAGTGTCGCGTTTTTGGAAAAACAGCAAATCGGTTACACAGCAGATGCAAACAGATCTGGACGAAGCACGCGCAGAGCTGGACAGTGTGCAGAGTGCCGAACATGCCGGCGAATACGCGCGGAAGATCAAGACGATGCGAGCCGAGCGCAAGGTGGCGGACATTGAGGCCAAAATCAAATTAGCCAAACAAATGGATGCGCTAAAACAGTCAACCATTGACACAGTGGCCTATTATGCGTCCAAAGTACTCTTCTCACTGTTCCTGGTCGTTGTGTGCGCCCGGAATCGATATTCACCGGTGATGGTTTTCCAAGAGAGTTTCAGCTTAGCTCCACTGGGCGGATTGCTTAGCTTTCCCACTGGCGTATACAATGCTATTTCTGTGCCTGTCTGGGCATTCTCTTGTAATTTTACATTTAGTTTGCTTTTCGGTTTGGTAAAGAAGTGATGTACGAAGTAGGAACTATAAATAACATTCATTTTACTGCATCTAATTAAGTATGACTGTTTAAAGTGCTCGATATTACTTAGTTTGCTTAGCTTTATTGCACGCATTTTAACACCAAATACATAAGAAAATGTATTTTCATAAAATAAAACCAAATAAGCGAAACTATTTTCACTTCACATCGGAATCCGTTTTTCTGCAAGGCACGCGCCACACTGTCGAGTGTGATTGAATATCGATAACTTGTTGTACGCAGAAGTAAAAAGCTTATCAATTTGAATTTATTAACCATTTATTATTCTTAGATCAGTAAAATTAATTAGAAATTCAAAAATTGTACATATCATGGAAATGTGAGTGCCGATGTTCCTCCAACCATTATTGGCGATGAAGCCCTGGTTTGAAATATCGGTGTAAACTATCGTTTGCTGCTTGTAGTCGCTAGTCGAAAGTCATTTTATTTTTAATTCGTGTGCGGAAAACTTCATTTTCGCATCGTTGTTTATGCAAAATGGACAAACTAAATGAAAATGTCCGCAATAAAAAGGAAATCAAGCTTGACACGATTGATACGACACCTATATTGGTAGCATTTATTCTGGGATTCATTTTAGTCGGTAAGTCACGCCACGTCGATATG
This sequence comes from Liodrosophila aerea, assembly GCA_035045005.1. Taxonomy (NCBI): domain Eukaryota; kingdom Metazoa; phylum Arthropoda; class Insecta; order Diptera; family Drosophilidae; genus Liodrosophila; species Liodrosophila aerea. Next base: position 749,891 of record JAWNNL010001293.1, read on the forward strand.
GCTAACATTGAATGATTCTCAAATTCCTTTTCTAGCGATATTTGTTATTTTGCGTCGACGCTCCGCTGGTCGCCGCGACTTTCTGTTAACTGGGCTAAGTGAGGCGGGCAAGAGTGCCATATTTATGCAGTTAGTGCATAACAAATTTCCGGAAACCTTCACGTCCATCAAGGAGAACGTTGGTGAATACCGATCGGGGAATACAACCGGGCGTCTGGTGGACATTCCCGGACATTATCGCGTGCGCGACAAGTGCTTTGAGATCTACAAACGCAATGCCAAGGGCCTAATATTCGTTGTCGATTCGGTGACCGTGCAGAAGGACATCCGTGACGTGGCAGAGTAAGTAGCCAGTACGGTAGTAACCGATGTAGCCTATTCCTAATGTCTGTCGCATTGCAGCTTCCTCTATACCATACTGTCCGATGCAGCCACTCAACCCTGCTCCGTATTGGTGCTTTGCAACAAGCAAGATCATACCACAGCCAAGAGCTCACAAGTAATCAAGACTCTGCTGGAGAAGGAACTGTAAGTACAGGGCAGATAGTTATTGACCAACTCTAATGCGAACTTTGTTCTGCCTCTTAGCAACACAGTGCGTGACACCCGCAGCCGCAAACTGCAGTCCGTGGGCGATGATGAGCCTAATAAACCCATTCTGCTAGGCAAGCCTGGCAGGGACTTTGAATTTGGACACATTTCACAAAATATACAGTTCTTCGAGAGTTCGGCCAAGGAAAAACAGTTGAAGCATCTCACCGACTGGATTGATCGCATGTTGTAAGAGCTGCCCGACAGCCAAGAGGACTGAAACTTCTACCATCCTAAACGAATTAATGATATTCATAGGCATTTAGCACCAGACGCTACTTGTGCACTCAGTTGAAATTCACAAATATTGTTAATTAGTTGCTCCGCATTTGACCCCGCTTCGTATGCATCTATGTTAAGGTTCATGTTCGATTTAGTTAAACTTGCTAAATCTATTTTCATAAGATTTACAAAATAAAAATAAACGGTGTTTTTGTAAAAAGTGGAAGTAACTGAATGTGGTGATGCACGTGTATAGTATGCTCTGAAATATCGTATGATATCTACGAAATTTATAATTCTATGCTCAAGTTAACGACCCATCAAAATTAAATTTAAAAAACCTAATAAAAACCTAAAACGCATGTTTGCTAATGTATGTACATATGTATGTGTGCGAGTGCATGCTCCACCCGCTCTGCTATTACATCCGCTCCTATTTTCCATCCATGCTCTTTCCTTTTATTTTCTGCCACCAAATATATTCCACGCCTTTCATTCTGTCTTAGAACAGAATCCACATAGAATCCACACCAACTGTTACAGACTCCGTCAGTGGAGTGGATTCCAACCAGTGGAATTCCTACGGCAAATGGAAGTTAAATTTCCACCGGATAGTCCCGTTGCTGAGCCAGCTCTCGGAAAAGAGCTCTCGTGTGTGTATACACAGATTGCTGCACATAGAAAGGCAGTTCAACGCCGTGACCTGTTAAAAACGTACGCTGATCGCGACTGGTCCTTTTTTTCATATTTTCTTTTTTTTTCTGTGTGTGAAAACCTCAATTTCAAAGTGAAAAGGGGGTAAAAAGGTGCAAATAAGTGTTTAAAGTGATTAAATGGCTGTTGGGTTGTTGATGCAGTGAATAAATGAAATCAAAGTGAAGTGAAAATTGTTTTTTCTCTGCAAGAAAAGTGAAAAGCAACAAAACAACCATAAAATTTGTTTAAATAAACAAATTTACAAACAGCCAAAGTGAAAAATTAAATAAAATTAAAATATGTGCCAGCATCAGCGTCGGAAGAAAAAATGCATCGCATATAACGGTAAGTCCTCAGTTTGGCTATGTTCTCTCGCTGTGTTTTCTCTCTCGCGTATTCTACTGTGTCTGTGTGTGTATATCGTTTTGCTTATTACTGCGTGTATGTATGCAGTTTCAAGTAGATCTATATATGTATGTGTGTGCTGCGTATTTACGAATGTACAGACGCAGGCAGACTGAATCAATGTTTGGGTAAATTAAATTCAAAAAAAGAACCAACTGTGCTGTGTGCTGTTTGTGGCAACCGTGCACTCGAATTAGTAATGAACTGCTTGCTACACTGCTTGCTCTGTGTTCATATTTTTAACACTGCCTTAGAGTATGCAACAGTAAGCAGTGTCGAGCGCCAAAGTTAAATTTGAACTAACAAAGTAAGAAGTGGAAATCTGTACATTTTCTTCGGTTTGCCTTTCGCTTGAACTGGCCAATTCTGGCAAAAAGCATAACCAACTGGCCCAGCAACATATTGACCAATGAGCAAATGTTTGGCGCATGCTCAAGCTTTCAAACCTTTTTCGCGATTTGAAACCCTTAGAGCGAGGGCAGCAGCTGTTGACCGACTAAACTCCAGCTAACGATCGATCAATCGATCGGCCAAAGATCAAACAGCCGCCATAAAAATCAATGAGCTCGACCTGGCGCTCTTGTCTCTTGGCCTTTTGACTAGATAGAATTTCTAGGCTGCCTGGATTTCTAAGAATTCGAAGCTTTTATGATTTGCCGAAACACGGGAAGTGAAGCTGGGTCGGATATGCTGCGAGTGTGTGTGCGAATGTGTGTGTGTGTTGTGGCAGCTGCCATCTCGCTAATGTGGCAGGGCAACCTTGGTGGCATCCACTTTGATGGATTTAGAATATGATTTCGCGGAAAAGCGCGAGCACAGGATTGAGCAAGAGATTGCCTGATTGCTCAATGAAATAAAACTGAGCTATCGGGGCAATTGGATTATACTTAGGAATCTCTGCAGAACTCTGAGTTCAAGCTGCAGCTAGTCTCCAGTTTCCACACGCTCTAACAGCACTTCCTGGCTTCCCCTTGTGCTGCTCCAGCTGCAGCAGCCGTGATTCGGTGTCATGTGCAGTGGAGCACGTGCTACGTTCTGGGGCTGTTCCAAAGTACAGCCAGACATTTTTTACAGCTGCTGTTGGGGCAATGCGACTCCATATGTTCACAGACACGCTTTAGCCAAGCGGAAGAAGCGCCTTTAGGGAACAATGTGCCATGTCCAAGTCCGAGTTGTCTCCAGTCTGCAACTTGGTCTGGCGCGTACACAGTAGCTGCTAATTATGTCCACCTGATTAGGCAGACAAATGCAACAGGCGTTTTTTCCTCTCCTCCATGGTGGAGGGGGGGAGGGTTATAAAAAATATGATACGCTCGATCAGCTCCGATTACCAATTGGCCCAAAGAAAGCTGGCCAAAAAATTCACTGGAAGACCCAGACCAGACAAGAGTTGCGCATTTTTGAGGTTGTGTGGCTGAGTGTCCTCCTATTGAATTACGAACCGTTAGCGGGTTCACCAAAAGGGCCTTAGCTAGTTGACTTGGCAATAAATCTGCACGACTTTTCATTTTTCATTTCATTTTAGAAAGTAAATATGCGATTTATATGCCGAATTGACGACGTGCGTCGACCACTGTATATGGATGGAATCGATGGAATCACTTCCCCTTCCTCTGCTCATATTTTAATAACAATTATGCGGCTGGTGGAGCGAGCGGGGGGAGTGGAGCCTAAATGGGGAGTTTCGTTGAAATTTTTTATGTACATAGCCGCGACGTTTTGTGGGTTTTCTTTGCTCACCAGGGGGAAGGGGGCGCAGTCTGTCTGGCCGTCCGATCGTCTGGCCACATATGCAATTTATTTTAACACATCGTTAAAGCTCGAAAAATAAATCTTGACGCGCCGGACACTGCAATTATCACCTCTGCATAATCAGCAGTGCAACAACCACTCGAACGAGAGCAACGCATGCCCCCCGGGTGAGCCAGAGTCAGAGCAAGAGCAAGAGCAAGAGTCAGTGCCAGAGCCGGACCCGGTTCCAAGACAAGCGACAGCTGCCACAAGCAGCAGCTACTCTACTCTCTGTTAGCTTTCATTTTTGGCACTGCCCGACCCACGCGGCCCTTGCTCCATATCACACTCCCTACATGTGTGTGTGTGTGTGTGTGTGTGTGTGTATCTGTATCTTCATATAATGGCAGCCCATTTAGCACCTTGTTGACGCGGCATCTAATTAAACGCAGCTCGTCCCAGCTCCGTTGCAATTTTCATGTAACGCCAAATTGTAGCGCCTGCACCCATCACGATGCCAACTGATATAGACTGCAGCAGAGCGGAGAGTACACTCGGAGAAAAATCAAGTAAATTGGAGTACTATAAGACAGAGTTTACTCTATCAATACGTTTGTTTCTTAAATGAAAGATACTACTATTAGTTAATCCTAGCAATATTTTGAATTGACTGCATGATTTTAACTCTTCAATCTTTCTCTCAGTGCATGAGGTGTTGACTTTAAACTGCAGACAGAAGACACAGAAGGCTGAAGCAGATTCACAGCCTGCGTCTGTCATCAGCAGCGGGCGCACTTTCAAGACTTTCTCATGGAGCTGTGGCTTTAAGCCAAATTGATGATTCCTTATATAGACACTGTACCTAAAATTACAAAGGGTATATTAAGATTTTGCTTTTTAAATCACCTGAAGCATTCCTTATAGTTACATAGTTTAGATTAGGTTGAGCGGTAGCTAAGGAGTGATCCTTAGCCCACTTAGGCCAAAAGAGACCCATTGTGATGACGCATAGACAAATTTAAAATACCAACTACTACTCCTACTACTTAAGACCAGCCTGAGGCTTGAATGAACCGTCTCAGATAACTTGGCTTTATTCATAGTTAAATAAAATTAATTCAAATATTCAATTCAAATATAGATAGAGTTATATCAACTCTCCCCTGTCGCGTTGCGTCCGTCTATAGCCTCGCCGCATTATTTGATTTCTGCGCATACAATTTCTTGATTAATTATAATGCGGCCCACAGGTAACTCGTCTTTCCCTACAGCAGCTGCAACTGAGATATTTTGTTGCCAAATTGAAGCTTTGTTGCCCATAAACGCTGCTGCTCATCACACGATGCCTGCGCCTAATTATGGGTTAGTCTAGCAGATACCCTCTATAGTAGTAGTGTGCTCCACTCTCCACATTCTGTGCGTGTGAACGGAACTACTCAATGAGCTCAGGCTATGCGTGCATCTCTGTTTGCATTGGGAGCAAGTGGGGAGCATCTCATGTCAATTGCACATCTCGCGCTGTTTCAGCAAGTTTATTTTTATAAAGCGAATTACGAGTATATTTAAATGCAATTATTTGCCGCTACTGAAATGCAACTGCGAATTTGCGGAGGTTTTTTTTTTATAGAAAGTAAAAGCGGCATTAAAGTCTTTTCAGGGTTAAGTTTCTGTGGAGATTTTCAAGAGAGTTTTTTATAGTGAAGAAAAACTGGCAATTTCATAAAGAACTCCACAGAGTTTGTATTAAATGTTTCTAAAAGCTTTCGTGTGCTTCTGATATGCTCACGGTAAGCTTTTGCTTGCCTTCAGCTCTGTTTAAACTTTCTTTAAGCCTTAGCTAGTGTTAGAGCTTCGGTTTTATTTAAGGAATATTAGATTAAAGCAATTAGACTAAAGTATTTTGAGAAGTATTAATTAGAGAATTAGAAAAATTAGAGTAAAGTATTTAGAGAATGCAAGTTTCTTCATTGAAAATCTCTGGTTTTATTAGAGACGTAGTTAGAAGGGATATTGCTACTAATGAAAAGATTATTCCATGCAAAAAGTCGCTAAAATTAAAGTTTTATTCAGTTTTGTAGTTAATGTCCCTTGAGGTGGAATTGAGATCTGTTTACTTAACAAGTAATACCCACATAATATAGTATAGAACTAACTACAATTCTAGACATATAGCATCTCATATAATATTACTAATCGCCTCCATTTAAGCTGCAGCAGCTCAAAGATTCTGGATAGATGATATCTACTCTCTATTACAGTTGTTGCCCCTTGCTAACGTGCGGGCCATAAACAAGTGCGGCCTCCAACCATCTAAATGCAAATGCGCAACAAAATTACTTAAACACGCTCCACAAGTTGTGGCAGGGGCGTGGGCCAAGGGGGGCGACGGACATTAGGCTAAACGTATACAATATGGTTATGCTAGAGGTCCAACGTTGCGGCACGCTACTGTCTATCTATCAAAGGCTTTTGACTTTGGCAAATTAATCAACAGAGAGAGAGGCAGACGGACGGACGGACGGACGGACAGACAGATAAAGATAAAGTTAAAGATGAAGAGGGGCAAGTACTAGTTCGAGTAATTCGTCTGTCCAAGGCGCAAAAATTCAAAGCAAGTAGCAAGTACTTACATGTAGTAATCGAGTGTGTGTGTGTGTGCCGGTCACACTTTTGATTTTCTATAATTTGAGGCTTGGCTTGGATCGCTGCTCTGCCAGCCGAAAACATGCGCGGTCAGTCGTGTGCGGCGTAAGGCAACCAAATGTATCGAAATGCAACCGACCGATATAATTGCGTTTTTTCGTGAATATAAATTCATACACACACACTCGCACACACATACTATGGTTGGCCGAGCGACACGCGCAACAGCCTTTTTCGTATGTAAAGCACATGATTTTCCAATTGGAAAATTAGTCGTGTGTGTTCATAGGGGGAGGGGGTTGTATACCTGTGCGGGGGGTGTGAGAACAGCTTCAATAGCAGCGCACGCGTGGCGAGTGCAGGAGGCGACAAGCGAGGCGCAACCAAATGCAGAAGCCAAACGAAATGAATGGAAACGAATGTTTTGCCTCAGCGAACGTTCCTCAAACGAATCAAATGAAATAAAGTATCAAAAGCTGCAAATTATATTTTGGCAACACTCCCCTGATGAGTGACCACACACATAGCGAGTGAATGTGAGTCCTGGACTGGCATCCAGTGCTACTTCTACTAGTAGTAGTCGCGTCCATGGCAAAGCGCATTGGGGTCGGCTAATTGGGGCTACGGGCTTGAATGGCTTTTTCTTCTCTCATTTCGCTGTTTATTTTTTGGAGCCGTTGCCCGCTGTCCGCTGTCCATGATTAATGCGCCCGCGACAACGTGTGAGTTCCGCATGTGAAGGGCAGCAGCAGCCAGAGTCACAGTCAGTCGAAACGACAGCAAACATAAAAATGAAAACGAATCTTATGCCCACCCAGGTACCAAGGCATTTTGGCATTGGTCAGCCAAGGGAGCGGGGGAGGGGTACAGGTAGTCAGCCAGTCAGTCGCACGCCAGACACAGACGACGATTGATGGACTTCACACGTTGCTCTCTGGCCAGAAATGATGGCTATCTCTGGCACACATAGTATATTGTACGGCTCATCGGCTAACTCACTCACAGCTAGCGGCGTTTGCTGTGTGGGTCGCTCATCAGTCAAATCGTTTGCAATCCACAAGAATCGCCAAAACGACTCCAAAAAGAAACAGAAACGAAAGCAACTGCAAAACAGAACGACATGTAAAGAGAAGGTAGAACTCTGTGCAGGGCTGCAAACAGCATTCTCTTTATTACAAATATTTTTATTCATTATAAGAATAATTGATTCGTATAACTCATATTTTTTATTATTATTATTGTAGTTCAAATTAACTATGATGATTATCAACTCTTATTTACTTGTAGTGCAGCCCTGCTTTTACTTTCACTACATTTCAAATATTGACTTGTTGTGCAGCCCTGTCTTTGACTAATTCGATAATTACAGTTGACATTGATAGGAAAGCAATTATTTACATGTTGCGCAGCCCTGGGTTCACTTTCGCTAAATCGATAATTATAGTTGACATCGATAAGCAAGCAATTATTTACTTGTTATGCAGCCCTGTCTTTGACTAATTCGATAATTACGATCAGCGATAGTCATGCAATTATTGACTTATCGCTACAGTTGACATTGCTAGTCATGCAATTATTTACTCATTGTGCAGCCCTGGTTTTCAAATCACTTGGCGCAAATTATGTGGTAGTCGCATCACGGCCCGTCATTGGCGTCCTGCAGTTAGTTGCGCCGATTTCCGTTTGTCTCGGCTTGAGTACAACATGACACTAATTAAGTTCTGCGGTTTTTGTGACCATGCCCCCTAGCCCCTGCCCCCTGCCACCGTCCCTAACTGCTCTTTTGCAATTCGCTGCGCCTTGTCACTGGCTTGCGTGTGATTTGTGTCGTTTGTTTATCCCAGATCCCAGATCCAGGCGAGATCTTTACAGATCTTTTGCCGACATTGAGACGGGGGTCCATCTCATTTTTTGGGATTTTATGTGGCATATTTGCTCTGTTAATATGTAAAATCTTTTAGCATAACTCGGCTGGGCGTTTTGTTATTATTGTTTTATTTCTTTTGCTTGTTAATGTATATAGCGCGACGGGCGTATTCAGTCAATTGCAACTGTATGGAGTTGGGAGATGGTGATGTGGATGGGGATGGGGCTGTGCCATGAACGCCAAGTCTGGCAGACCTTAATTCCTTTTTACGGTCATTTTAATATCCATCAAATCGCATCGCTGATTCGCAGCGTACATTCGTATATTCGTTCTACGCTCGTTGGCTGCTTCTTCTCTTTTTTGTTGTTGCTTTTTTAGCATTTTGCTCTCTGTCGATGTTTCATTCGGCTGATTTGTATGTTTCGGTTTTAGCTACTACTATATACTACTATATCTGTATGTGCATATAGCTTGTATCTGATGCGTGTTTTGCTGCTGTCAGTGGAGCGTTAATAGTAGCACACCGTATGTAGTTAGTCGGCCTGTACTTTGGGTGCCTTGCGCCGACTCTAAACGCGAGGTTACCCGCCCTCCCCCGCCCCCTGCAAGGGCCGCCGTCTCACCAATTGCATAAGGTGATGCTACTACTATTTAATGATATGACTAAACACAAAAAGCGTCTGCGATCTGTTCGACTTGGCAGGCCTAAAAGCCCTGAGGTCTGAGGCAATCCAGCATTGGCGAATATGTTGAGCTAAGGTTGGGGATTAAAGTTCAGATATTTGCTGAAGTACATCTGGAAAAATATTATATAAATTGGCATAGATAACTTAAGTGCTTATAAACTATAAACTAAACTAACTAAACTATAAATGCCCCAAAAAGTATGCTAAGGTCAAGGGTGTAGATACAGATACACTCCATGCTACTTTACTCCATTCTACTCCCCTTTAAGCTAACTCTAAGTAGTCTTACATATCTGCTTTTGCTACTATTCCCTTTCATCTCTTCCCCAACTTCAGTTTTCTGCCTCTCTGCGTCTACTTCTCTTCATTTCCCCCCTCTTTTTATGACTTAACTAACCAGACACGCTCCACTGCTTACCTCTTAGCATTTACAGGGTATGCCTTAGTTGTATTACATTTAAAACCACATAAATTAAATTTTTGGAATATCATTTCTGTGCACATTTATTTGCCACATTAAACGCAAGCACTGTGAGTACACTCACTCCGCTGCTGCTGCATATTTGTGGCAGCCACAAGCCACGTGCGCAGTGGGGCATGGCAGACGCATGCGCCACCAATTTGGTGGTACAAAACCACCGCCAACAACGCTGACAAAGTGGATAAATTGGGTGGAGAGCTGAAGGTTATGATTAACTCTTGAGATTGTGAATGAAATTTACATGCTATTACTGCAAGCAGTCAGCCGTTACATTAACAGCTGTTAGCTGTCGCTGTTAGCTAACAGCGAGCATAGGCAATGCAAGCTCTGTTAAAGCTGAAAGGTCTTAACTCTTGAGATTGTGAATACCAGTTGCATGCTATTACTACAAGCAGTCTACTGTTACATTAACAGCTGTTAACTGTCGCTGTTAGCTAACAGCGAGCTTAGTCAATACTCAAGCTCTGTTTAAGCCGAAAGTTCTTTTGCTTGAATGAATCATGAATATCCATTCCTCTTACTAAGTCGCTCAAGCAGAGCCAATTCGGCACAGCAAGCCAACATCCATTCCATTCCCACACTATTGAAATATTTCGCATAAATGCAGTTAACAAAAAGCAACAAAAACCATCTAGCTGCAAACCGACAAAAATTAGCTGCAAGATGTGAAAAAAGCGAAGTGAAAATAAAAATGCTACAAATGCACTTGCGGTTGCCATTTAGGGGCTTCAAAGGGTTCCCCTGGTTCTCCCGCCTTGGCTGCTCGCCCCTCCCCTCCCCACCGCTCGTGTCTGTGGCGTGTGTCCAGGCTTGTACTCTGGCATTTGCGTCGTCTGGTCGCCATGTGCAACACCCGATATTCACATACACTCACATACACGTATTCGCACATTCGAATATGCAAATGAATGAATGTGAATGAATGAAGAGAGAGAAACCGCGTCAAAGCCAAAACCGCCGCCTAAATCTCGGTATATCCAACAACTTTATAAAGCTGTCTCTAGCTCCTTCTGCTGTCGCGACTCTTGGTCGTCGTCTGCATCCCATCCCATCTCTCTTCACTTCTGACTTCATCTTCATTTTCATCTGCTGCTGTCTTTATCGTTTGTCTGCGGCGTGAGCGGCTTGTTAGCTGATTAGTCGCCGCCTCTAACAAATAAATTCCATATAACGCCGGTCTGCGAATATCTTCAGAAGTCTCAGCCGCAGGCTTTGCGCTTCCAGCATTAATTAATAACATCCGGCGCCCCAAAAAAATTGCAGAAATAAAATACAGTTAGCAAATATCGACGGGTGTGATACTCTTTAAAATTAAACTAAATTCTTAGAACACGATCCACACAGGATCCACATCAACTGTTACACATTCCTTTAGTGGGGCGAAGTGGATTCCAATCAGTGGAATACCTACGGCAAGTGGAAGTTAAATTCCCGCCAAATAGTCCCGTTGCTGAGCCTGCTCTCGGGAGAGCGCTTTCATGTGCTGATTAATCTATAACTCACTGAAGTATAGTATAAAAGTTTTAATATTTAAAAATATAAAAATAAATATATATAAATAAGCATACTATGAAAGCTTACTATAGTAAAAATAAACGATATTCGTAGGATAGGTATTCAAATAAATCCAGCCTAGTCCACTTCTTCTTTTCATAAGCCTATCCATTTAATAGAGATATCTAATAGTAGTCATAGACGAGTCGATGGTCCAGGAGGTAGCACTCTTAAGTCTTAATATTAGTTTATATTTTACAATTATAATTATAAACTATTTCATTCAAAGACATCTCAATCTCAATTACACAAGTCTCCAACTGATTATCTCAGCTAATAAGCACACTTTGCTGCAAGGTATTGAGAATTGGCAGCTTTCGCAGATAAGAGCAACATATTTTCGGGGCCTTTTTAATTACCCGTAGAGAATGAGAGAAAGAGTAAGAGTCGGATAGAGAAAGAGAGATTGTGCCACACATGGTGATCGCTTGGAGCCTTGCAGCTGAGACTGAGGCAGCGGCAGAGGCAGAGGCAGAGGCTGCAGCTGTAACTGTTGGCTGCAACGCTGGCGGATGCCGCAGGAACCAACAGTTTATCGCTGGAATAACATAATTTCGCTTTTGAGCAACGTTGAAGATGGCCGCAAATCTGCGCCCAAAAATTGAGCAATTTGAAATTCAATCAGTAGCTGGGAACAGCAGAGACTATACACTCGAGAGAGGACTCTCCTTGCAGGCAAATTATAGTAATTGAGTGCGCCGCGGCACTGGCCAACCGTCTGCAACTGCAACAGAAAGCGGCATCGGGCTAAGGCTCTCTGGCTCTGGGTTGGGCCTGGGCCTGGGCCATAGTGTGTGTCCTCTCTGCCGGTGCTGGAACCACAACTCCAGTTGCAGCGTGTCTGTTGGCGGTCGCCCCACACGAGGTCGCCGCAATGGACCAAATATGGAAATGAGCTGCAGCAGCAGCAGAAACGAAAGCTCACGCAGTAGGGGCCACCAGCGTCGGGCGTTGATGCCACCGGAGCACCACGAGTCACGCAATGTTGCGGCTCTGCCACACATTCAATGCTGCTGCTGCTGATGATGATGATCCTCTGACTCGCTCTCTTTTTGTTGGTTACATAAACTCATTCATATTGTTGATGTTTTCTTTTCTTTTCGTTTCGTTTATCAAGGCAAGGTCGATCTATGGCAATTCAAGGGGAAGAACTGGGTCAAGTTTATCAATGTGTCGATAGCATTTATCTATGCCATTAACTAGTGTACTAGTTTCCGACTCTGAGTCAGTTTCATTTACAATTCTCTGTACTCTCTGCCACTTTTATCAGTGTCATAATTATTTTATGGCCTTATCATCCATCCAAAAGGGAAAAACTACCGCACAACTGATGCGACGCGTGTACACAATTGTTATACGACATTCACGCGTCGCAGCAGACAAATTGTTGAATTTACGCAGCTCAATAAATTACGGTGTGTTTGCACTGTATTTTATTTCACTTTCCTCCCCCTCCCCACACACACACACACACTCACACACTCGCACACTCTCATGCAAATATTTGTATTTTTTCCGCCACTTTTATTTGGGTATTTTGTGTAATTTGGAATTTTTCTGCATGGAATTTTCTGTTTATGATGTTGTTTATGATCCAGCAGATACAGCGGCAGTTTATCTATGTTTTTGTCCGATTTGCCTAGCAATAACAAACATAGTAAAATACTATATACCATTATGCTATATGGTTCTATAAAGCGAATTATATACGGAAGAAATAGTCGTATTAGATTAGATACAGTAGGTGCTATGCCTCAGCATTATCTAAGTCAAACTTAAGGCTATCCGGAACTGTTAAAATCTTAGAGCTATATACAAATATAGTTGACCTAGTTCTACAATTAGTATATAAACTTGTTTTAGCGGTACACTCAGACCCATTCATATCCGTTCAATACTATATCGTGAGCTTTGTACCATACTCATCCAATTAGATATTATGAGTTAGTCATTAGCTAAAGTTGTGCTTACCTCATGAGGCTAAGCAATTTAAATTAAATTTAAGCAAGTTCAAGCTACCCATCAAAATTTGCAACAGTACTACGGGGAATCCCCTTGGGTCTACGTTTAAGACTAAGACCTTGAGCGAGTGTTTTTTGTGCGCTTGTTTTTTGGGCTGTCTTATATATTTTTCATTAAAGCCAAGTGAAATAACAATTAAGCAAACTGCTGGGTATAGTATGTACTGGGACTTATCACACCAAATGGCCGCTGTGTATAGTCTTTTAAGAGGCACTGTCTGCTGCTGCTGTTGCTGCTGCTGTTGATGTTTTGGGGCGTGAAAATTGACAGCGTAAATTGCAAAAGTCAGAGGGGAGATTGAGGACAGGTACTGAAACTAAAGCGTAAAGGTTTTTGGAGGAGGATCGAGAGCATCGGGAGGATCGGGAGCATCGGCAGCAGGAAGTGGCAGCCACAGTTCAGTTCGAGTGTAACTTCACACTTTCAAAGTAATTTTAACACATTTCAATTAAAAAGGCAGCTCCAGCATGTAAAATTTAATTAAAAAGAAACCTTTAAGGATACCGAGTGAGAAGTGGGAAGTGAGAAGCCAACGGTACCACGTAACTCGTGGTTATTTGGTGTTGCTGCGTTAATTGAAGGCCCCGACTGGGGACTGAGAGTCAGATCCCGGACCTCGGAGCGTAATGGAAAAGCTATTAACGGCTTGTCATAACAAGCCACTACTGCTCTCTCGGCTGGGGATCGCACGAGCAGTACTACAAGTTGGCCAAGCTGCTGCTGTTGCTGTTGTTATTGTTATTATTATTATTGTTTTCGATTTACGGCACATAAATCATTAGCTTAATTGATAACCCGACGCTATTTACGATGACACAAATTAGAATTTGTGCGAACAGTTTATGAGGCACTCGCTGGCCCACAGACTCACTCGATCGTTGATTCGAGTTGGGTGTTAATGAAACATGTTTGTTGCTAAAAAACGGAGCTACAACTTTTCCCTCACACAGCGTGTTAATTTTCCATGCCATGTAGCTCGCTACGTTTTCCCTTTTCCGTTCTATTAAAAGCTTTCCAGCTGAACGACGACGACAAGTTTCCACTCAATGCCGTCACGTTTTCAATTGAACAATGGAAAGATTTTCAAAGCATTATCAAAGCAACAGCAGCAGCAACGGTTGCCGGGCTCTGATCATCAAATATGTGTGCGAGGCGAACAGTAATAATCAAAATGAACGGACTTTATCAAACACACTCATCAACAGCACCCACCAAAAGTGCACACACAACACACACTCTATCTCTGCCCTCGCTCTGCTACCACCCCTGCTCTCGTGTCTCGCTGTCGGCCGACTCGGATCACGCGCAGATCGTGTGGCTAATGCCGGCACGTGAATCGGTCGACGAAGGTCGCGTGATAATAATAACATAATTGCCTCCTCTGCATGTACTTTGTACGCAGACACACAGAGTCTCATCAGTCTTGGACTCGTGATAAGCACGAACTAGCTCTAGATCTAGCTATTGCTCTAGCGCAACACCGAGGTATCAGCTAAATGTGCTTTTTATAGCCACCAATCCGGGAGCGCGCCCACTTGCGACTTGCGATCGGCGTGCGTACTGATAACGGCGCCACAAGACTCGACGCGACTCGACGCGACTCTACACTAATCAACATAAAGTATTGTGGTATTGTCGCCAAGGTTGTCTAGCCGGGAATAGGAATGAGGAAGGTCTTGAGCAGAGATACCTAAATTACTACCTCATAGAAACAGAGTTTTTTCCACAAACATTTTGCTGTTGTGTGAATCGAACTTGTTTGTTTTCAAGTGTTTTTCTTACCAGCGAAATACTACTACATCAAATGACCTTTAAGTCTGAGCTAATTAAACAGAAAGGGTAGACACATTTAGCTGTTTATACTAGTAAAATAGTTAATGCTGACAGTTAGGGCTAGGCTATAAGAAAGATAACTTAGACGAATGTAAGTTGTGTGTTACTTTTGATACGCTATACATTTTGAGGAATAGACCTCAGCTCACTTAGGCCAAAAGAAGCCCATTGTGGTACCGCATGGGCAGATTTGATAATTTCCATATACCAGCCTGAGGCTTTTATGAACTGTCTCAGATTCCGTAGCTTTATTGGAGCAAGGTCCGTCAGGTCTGTTAGATTGTAGGCTCCCAGGTGAGGGCAGGACAAGAACAGAGGAGGTTATAGACTGTTTCCTCCTCTTCTTCGTCACGACAGCTTCTGCAAAAGTCGTTGAGAGGGGCCTGAAGTCTAACGGCATGGGGGCCAATGAGTCAGTGACCGGTTAAGGCTCTGATTACTATACTTTTGAGATGGTAAACTATATGAGCACCTGAATTTAGTATTGAAATATCAGAGAATAAGCTAGATTAAGTAGTATACTAATAAGTCTACTAGTATTTAGCCTTAGTAATTCCACTTCAACTGTTTCTATATCATTTTACACTCTCCTATAAAGAGTAACTGCCATTCGTCATAAACTCACACACAACGCTCCTCTTTACTGTTTACAGTATGAATATATACACACATTCGTACATATGTGCTATGAAACTGACAAACAAACAAACAAATAAATTTTGACGCTATGGAAATTTACCCGAACGAACAAACAGCAGAAATCGCGTCGCCAGAGCAATCAAATCAAGCAAACAAGTGCGATACCCTGCCCCTCCGCTGTGTGTGCTATGTGTACTCAAATGGTCACATGGAGACCCCTCTGCCCCTGTCCCTCACAGTTGCAATGATTCGTGCTGTAAATAATGTCACGGTTTGCATTTTCCCTATATAGTAAGTTACTATTACTACGTTTTGCTTAGGCTCTTGGCAAAGGTCTGGAACTGGAACTGGAACTGAGTCTGGAGTCATAGAATACGAATACGAACCCGTTTTTAATCAACAGTTGTTACAGCAAAGGAGAGGCGGGGCGGGGGGATGGGTTCGGTTTGAGTCGAGTATTTGTTTTTATAATTCTATTGACGTCAAGCGTCGATAATTTGAAATTGTATTAGAAAAGTCTCGAGATCTCAAAGAGCCGAGTTGCGATTGAGTCCCTGACTATGTTAATCCCCTATAAATATGTATTCGAAATAACTTATTTCATTTACATGTTTTATGCATGTTAAATACCCAATAATATTTATCATACTCTGTCCCAACGATGAAGGCGACGATTTGTCGTGTTGAACGAGAGGAATATCAAATCAACAAATTTGGCTGAATTCTTTGTAAAAAGACTCAAAAACCTGATGAGTGTTTTATGAATATTCATAAGCAATAGCTGGCGCTTTAGACACTTGTATTTGCTTAGGTCTTTAGTTGTTGTGTGTGTGTGTGTGTGTGTGTGTGTGCGTGTGTGTGTGTGTCTTGCCTGCGTCATATCATTTGGCTTTACTGGCCTACATTTGGGTCTTAAATAATATTATATGGCTTTTTAAATGATTTAAGGCAAGGAACTAAAGAACTTCTATATCTTTTATGAACTATTGTATTGTATTTCACGTGTTACTCTTTACGTAAGTTTTCACGCTGAAATACTTACAACAATTCTGTATAATTTATTTATCTCATTTTCAAGAGCATAAAATTTCCATTTTAGTTCTTTATATAGTAAGATTTATATATGTATTATATGCTATAAATCATTAGCAAATCGTTTCCAAAAATGTAATATGAATATATTTTTTTCTCAGCTCCATAAATTACTTGGAAAGTCTGCTCAAGCACGCGCTGATTCAATACACTTTTGCTAGAAATAGTAGCAGTTGTTTTTGATGCACTTTTAGAATATAATTTAGTACTAATAACTGTTACTAAAGCCGTCGAAGAAGTGGTTTTTAATCAGGCACTTGGCTCAACTGTTTAAAACTAATTATCTATATGCTTATAAACCTCTTAGCCTTGACTGATTCACTGACTAACGAAATGCTATCAATATAGAATAAGGAACCGAAGAACAGAGTTCTGATTAGCTTGTTATGCTCATATTTTATACAGAGGCCTACATCATACAGTGCGTTTCATAATCATAAGACACTTTAGAAATTGTTAACATAAAATAAATATGATTTAAGCTAAATCGATTGGTAGAGGTTCTTAAAAGTCGAGGACTATATACTAAATATAATAAAAAATTCAAAAAATTCTGATGATAATGAAATACCAAAAAGTCGCATCAAAAAGTGCTTTCAGTAAAAAAGTTTAAAATTCCAACGGTGAATTCAAAGATCAGATGTATACAAATTTCGGCTTTTGAAAGCTTTAATCACCAGAAATAAGATGTCTTATAATTATGAAACGCACTGTATATTTAGAATAATATCAAGATATATACAAGTATCTTATGATTATGAAACGCACTGTATATCAAAAGATAAAGCATATAATATCACATATGTATATATTTCAGAATTACTACCTCAATTCATTCGATCTGGCACTTATATCATATATATATTTCAATCTGCCGACATCATGCCCACTGATCCATTTAGTGCCGCTAAAAAGCATTCATGGCTAAACGTCAGCTTGAACTCTATAAATTGGAATTCTTGACATTAAGAAAACAATTTGCGAAATTTGAAATAAACAAAAAAGATTTGACAAATAAATAATATGAAATCTGTGCGAGGGAACACGTCTGGCGCATATTAAAAGGCCGAGAACCAGTTGAGAAATTAGACAACGAAATTTGTATTCTGGTTTATGGGGAATGTCGCGTGAATATTTTTGACAAAGAGTATAATATACATATAAACAAAAGACAGCTATAGGAGGACAGGAGACAGGAGACAGTGGGATAGGGACAGGAAGAGGGGGAATAGGGAGCGGAGGGGGAGTCTGAATTATTTGAAACTCGTTTTGCTGTTGCTGCTTTTATTAATCTTAATGAATGTTAAACACTTTTATCAGAGAGCTGGCGACAAAACTGTGAGGGGGCAGGGGGAGAGGAGGGAGGTGTTGAAGGTGGTGGCACAGCACGCGTCATTTCAAATGCCTTGAGGTTGTTGTTGTGGTTGTTGTTATTTCTGTGGTTGGCTTTTATATTGTGTAAAAGAACCGCAGCATTTGCGTCAATTGCAGGAGGGGCAGGTGGGACAGGTGGCAGCTGCTGGCAAACGGAGTGCGAGTGCTTTATTAATTTGTGGGAACAGGGGGCAAGGCACAGACACACACACACACATATGTACGGTATCTGTGAGGGTGGGTTGTAGTCTGTAGTCTGGCTCAGTTGTGTGTGTCGTGTCTTTATCATTCTCATTCGATCTTGTCAATATTTGCGATTCCACTTGCCTTGTTTGCCTTATTGCAAAACATCGGAGCAGCGCACTTGTTTAGGAGTCGTTGACGCTGAGCCGTCAACTGAAATCGAACCTAGGGGTTCGAAATATAATGTGTACTATCTATCTATACTATATTTATATATATGTGCTGCGTGCTTCAATATTGACACTGCACTAGGTGAGATATTACTCATACGCCTGGTGTGGCGCGCCTCCGTTAGAAGTTGTAGCTAATTAGCTGCCAGAGGCCTGAGCAAACAGTGAAAAGGCAGACGGTAGTTGTAAGTAGTTCACACCTGCCTAATGCTGAGACACTCACACACACACACTCGCACACACACACGCACACACAGTTGTTGTGCAAGTTCTGTGGAAATCAAGGCCATTAGCATAAATAACCACTGGAATAACTGGCTAATATGACAGATCCCAGCAGCAGGCAGTCCTTTGCCTCGGCCCCAGTTCCAGTCTCAATCTGATCGCAACGTGCCTCTGCCCAAGCCAATGTCCATGCCTCGCCTGCTCACTTGCCTTGTATTGAGTTGTTATGGCCAACGCCTTTGTTTGCTCTGCTGCTGCTGCTGTTGTTGTTGTTGCCAGCGTCGTGTGCGGCTGCTGCTGCTGCTGCAGCGAGGAGCCGGTTGGGCCTAAATAAACAACGCAAGTCCAGTGTAAGGGAGTGAGAGACTGCAACGCACAGTGGAACCACTGGCTGTAAATTATTGTGCAACTAAATCAAATCAGACAAACCTCACTGAGCGTAATGCTAAACACAAATTAATTGCTGCTGCATTCAGAATGAGTTGAAATTGCAAATAAATATCATTAGAAATGCCTGGCTTGATTTATGTAAAACTTGTTACAAAACTAATGTGATTCGCCCCTACCAGCGCACTGAGCTTAGCACCTACTTTAGATACAGTTAAGTAAGTTAGATATGACTTTAGTCAAGCATAAGCAAAAGATGTAGTGAGAAGTTTTATTGGGTATTCCCAACATACATACTATTTCAATTTTGTTTGAAGTTAGCTCATACAACAATAGACTATAGAAAATTGAAAAGAAATCTATATAATTTTTGGAGATTAAATCTAAAATAATATACAAAAAATTCAAAATATTTGCCATTATTAAAATACATTATTTATTTATTAAAGTAGACTTTTAGTTGAAAACTGAAGCTACTATATTTAGGATCTATGACAGCAGAGACATGGGCTGATATTATTATAATATATTACACATTTTCTTAATATAAACTTATGTTAAGTTCCTTCAACTCAAAAGTCATCTTCGCTTCAATAAAATCTTTTCTGACCGAAGCCTAGTTTAACAAAGAATATATATTTGTATAAATGGCAGAGCATATTTGATATTATATTATAATATATTATACATTTTCTTAATATAAACTCTTTGTCAAGTTCCTTCAACTGAAAGTCAGCTTCACTCACCTCAATAAAATCTTATCTGACTAAAGTCTAGCTAAACTATAAAAATATTCCTATAAATGTCAATTTTTATCACTTGAATAAATCTCATTTTAATCAATATTAAATGTAGTAAATTATAACTTATACTTAACTTCAACATTTTCATTTCACTTAGTAGATAAGTGTGTGCCACATTAGCTCACTGTGCTGGCAGACGCCATTGTTGCTGCTGTTGCAGGTTGCTGTTGTTGCCACAGCAGCTGCCTGGTCCAGCGTAGCAAATTGTTCAATTACACAAGGGCTGCTGCTGGCACAGACTGTAGCTGCTGCTGCTGTTGTTGTTGCTGTAATTTGCATTTATGGCGAATCAAAATGTAGCGCAGACCTGCAGCAGTAGCAGCAGCATCAGCAGCAGCTCATAATTGCCAGCGACTTGATGCACGTTAAACAAGTTAACACCCCACAGCTGCTGCTGCTGCTACTGCTGCTGCAACATCCTCAGCCAGTTTAATTATTTCGCCAGTTGAATAATGGCCGCTGCATTAAATTGCATTAAGTTCCACATTGATTTAGAGCTGGCTGCTGTATCGATACAGCGATTGATTCAGGCAAAATGGCCACCAACGACGGGCATTAATGAGTCAAGCAGCTCTACTCGTATGCCTAGACCTTGTCAAGCCTCAACTCAAGGCAGTTGGCAACTGCTGTATCTACTGTTCCACATAAATAAGGCGCGATAAGGCGCAGTTTGATAGATACTACGCTGAGATATCGACTGGGTGTGCGATAGTTGCCGCGTCAATCAATTAGCAAATGCCATGGGCAGGGGGAGGGGGACAGTTGCAATCAGACTGTTAGGTAGGGTATGGTTTCTGATACTACGACGAATAATCGAACAATATTTACATGGCAACAGTGTTCCAGCCGATAGCAGGCCTTGCCGATAGTCGTGCCGCCTCTGCTGCAGTTGTTGTTGTTGTTGTTATTGCCTGCGACTTAAGCTAATTATAGACAACGAGCACGACAGTAGCTGTTAGTCGTCCCCTCTGCCCACTCTCACTCCCCCTTCTGTCCATTGTCACACGCTGTCGGCCTACGTGATTGTGTGTGCGTGTGTGTGGTGTGTGTGTGTGTCACACGACCAAGCGAGCGAGTCCAGAGCGTTCTACATGTGATTACCCCCCACTGCTGCAGCCCTGGCCGAATGGGTTGGCTCTGGTGGGAGGGAGGGGGGCAAGGGGTATGTGTGGCTGATAAGAAAACAACACTCGACTCGCTGCGAGCACAACAAAATAATTATTGATAAAAGCAACAGCAGCAGCAGCAGCAGCGACTACATGTTGCAAACAAAAACACCACAACAAAAATTACAACAAATTCATGGAAAATTTTTTAACAACGTACAGTTCATTGCTTCCATGCGTGTGTGTGTGTGTGTGCGTATATAAATAGCAGTCACTGTTACCGTCGAGCGCATTCGTCATGGCACACGCAAAAAGTCATGCCCCACACACTAGATAAAACATCAGCAGGCCCTTCCACCTTACACCTCCCCCTACCCCTACACACACACTCATTCTCTTACTCTTCTCCGTTCCTCTCTGCGCTGATAAGCGTTGCGTTACGTTTGCCGCCATATAATCACGAGCACGGGTTTTGAATCTCATGATTAGAGTCGCATCGTTAAGGGGAGGGGAGCACAGCATTGGGTGGGGGCAGCAGAGTACTATTGTGTGTGTGATAGATATATAGTAATCGTATTATTTTTCCTCTTTCTTTTCTTTTCCTTTCCTTTCTTTTATTGCGACGCCCGTGCTTATCGTGCACCGTATGAAACCCAATTGAACCCGGGGACTTGGTCAATTTTTGCAAAGTGCTATTGAGTCGAGTGGGCTCGTCTGCGCAGAGCGATAACCAAAACCCTTAGCAACTGGTTAGGGGAGCAAGATATTTTATTTGGATAATAAGAAATGGAATTAGAAGTTCATGTATAGGCACAAATAAAAGAACACTCATACTATCAGCAATCACATTTTACTTTTCATTTGACTTTCTAAAGACTCTTCCTACGATTCTTCTTACGACTCTTCTTAGGACTCTTCTTACGATTCTTCTTACGACTCTTCTTACAATTCTTCTTGTGTTCTCTTATTTCAACTGTAGATTCAAGTTCAGTTGAGTTTGTTTCAAGCCGTATTTGAATATCCCTTGCATCTATTTTAAACTCACTCTTAAATTTTAAACTTAGTATTTCATTAAGTCGCAATACTCGCAGTAATTTTATTTTTATTTTTTCCGTCATATCAAGCACTTTGCTATCAACAAACTAGCGCAATTCCTACCCCCTGCCTAGATAATAAAACACCCAAGAATCGCCCTGGGCCAATACAGAGTTCATTTGACCATAAATTTTCTTAAAAAAAAAGAAGAAGAAAAACAGTAAAACCGCCCAGTGCCCCACAAATGTATTGTGGTTGATTAGCACGCCAAACGAGAGCCATAATAATAATAATATTAATAATCCACATTAGCTAAAAATAATTCATCAATCATGATAGTGAACAACGACTTAATCTAATCGCATTCGCATCTAGAACGGCGTCTAGGTAAACAAACTACTCAGTCTGATCATCAATTCAAATATACATATATACATATATGTTTATATTGGGCGCCATCGGTTACCAAATTTGGTGTATTATGGAAGTTCCCTTGCAGCACCTCCCTTCCTTCGGGTAGTATTTCCAACCTTACAATTGCGAAAAACACTTCAAACGTTATCACTAGCATACAGTTTGACATGCTGACCTTAACTTGGACACTTGGACTAGACTCTTTGGGTATCTTCAACCTTGTCCATGCTTCCGCTTCTGTAAAATACTCTGTAACTTCGCAGTGACATGAAATTTGTTGATTTGATGTGAGAAAACTTTAGGACTATATTGAAATATATATTTATATTTCTCAATTATACTTATCGGGAAATAATAACACACTTTATTTTATATTTTATATTACGATTTCTTTTATATTATATGAGGTGGAGAACTATCGATGGCACTATCGCCACTATCGATGGTTTAAAATAAACTATCGTCGACTATCGATGGCGTCCACTATCGATAGTTCTCCACCTCTACCTCCCACACAGTGCAATAAGAAAGAGGAAGAGAGCACAGAGTAGCGTGCCCGTACATAAATTAGGGAATTTTTACAATGTGGTATCAGTATCGATAGTAAAATTATCGATATCGAGTTATGTTATGCCCAACAGAATACAAAAAGGCTAAAAAACTAAGGAGTCTTTGAATCTTTTCTGCCAAGAAAGTAATTTCCTTAAAGCGAGTTTACATCTATTGAAAGCATTTTAAAACATTCTCAACAAAAACTCAACCAATTTTAAAAGAAATGTGTATTTGGTGCTTGAACCTTCACTACATTAGATTGGATATGCGAGACCAACTCAATAGTCTTCATTCTCCTCGCTGCCCTACTGCGAGGAGGCTGCAGGCCGTATTCGATGCTGTTTATATCCCCATATATCCCCGTAGTGAAGATGAAGAAATCAATCGGGAGGAGACTGAACGGGACAATGAGGAAGACAATGAAGGGAACAATGAGGACACTGTGGGGGAAAACGAGGATAACAATGTGATCAATGAGAACGAGGACGAAGATACTCCCACTCCCACTCCAGCTATTGACAGTTCCAGCAGCAGCTCTCCGCTGGATATGCGAGACCAACTCAATAGTCTTCATTCTCCTCGCTGCCCTATTACGAAGAGGCTGCAGGCCGCATTCGATGCTGTTTATATCCCCATATATCCCCGTAGTGAACATGAAGAAATCAATCGGGAGGAGACTGAACGGGACAATGAGGAAGAGAATGAAGGGAACAATGAGGGAGACAATGAGGAGGATAATATTGAGGACACTGAGGGGGAAAAAGAGGATAACAATGTGATCAATGAGAACGAAGACGAAGATACTCCCACTCCCACTCCAGCTATTGACAGTTCCAGCAGCAGCTCTCCGCTGAACCCAAGCAAACGACGGTGTCTCAATGACCACAACTGGAGGGTGTACGATGAAGACGTTATGGTATACGAAGAGGTCATTCCAGTTGTTACAATCTCCGACAGCGAAGATGAATACAGTGCACCATTGGACACGGCGCCATCAACCAGCAATCGTCAGCGAAAAGCCCCAGGGTGTTCTAAGGCTGTCCAGAACAAACGTAAACGTAAACAAAAATAGTTTCTCCAAAGTTTTTCTGAGTTTTGTTAAATTTCATTTATATCGTTATTTGGTTTTTAGTTATTTCAATTGTTAAATTTTGTTTGTTATTTTCAAGTGTAATATAAAATAGTATCAGAATGTGAAATTGATTAATAGAACACCAGTTCAACTGATAAGAATGCAAGATGAAGCATAATGCTGACTATATCATTTCCTAATAAACGGACTGACGCTTAGTCAGATAAAAAGCAGGGGCAGTCGGGAACCAGTTGGAGAATAGATCAGAAATTGTGAAATTAGTGGGAATTGCAGTTGCTGCTAAACGGAAATGCTTTTCCAGTTAGGGAAATCAATCTCACACCTGCTGACATGCCGAAACGGTTTCGTTT
The DNA here is from genome assembly GCA_035045005.1 of Liodrosophila aerea. Taxonomy (NCBI): domain Eukaryota; kingdom Metazoa; phylum Arthropoda; class Insecta; order Diptera; family Drosophilidae; genus Liodrosophila; species Liodrosophila aerea. The sequence goes on from JAWNNL010001293.1 coordinate 774,105, forward strand.
CAGCCCTGGGGGCACAGACGAACACCGCGACATCTCAACGTTAACTCGTAAAAAATATGAAGTATAAAAAATATCAAACAACAAAGAGAAGAATGCGCAGACATTTGATTTATGGTGTGCCATGAATGCGCGTTTTATTTTTGGATTTTGATGAGTTTCTTCTATCGTCGCTGCGCTTGACCTTTGGCTAAAATAAGCCGCGTCTGGCCAGGCGCATATATATACATATATATGTATGTGCGATCGGACAGTCGGAAAGACATGCTACAAACACCTATACAGCTGTTCGTAAACAGAGCGCTAATGATGATTACTATAACGAATTTGATGGACGGACGGACGGAGAGACGGACGCTCGACTCGGCTCGACTGATCGAACGACCGATCGACCAACCGACCGACCGATCGACTGACCGTCGCAATCGGCACGAGCTCGCAGCACGAGCAATACGCTCAATTGGGCACTACGGCTCCTCGTGTTGCTTTTGCCCGCTGATTGCCGCTGCAACCTGCCCCCTGCCCCCTGTCGCTGCTGTCCCCCCCGTTTGATAATCATCTCGTGCGTCAGCAAACGCTCGCCCTCCTCACCTCCTCCCCGCCGTCTCCGCCATACACTTTACTGGGTCTAAAGTCAGTGTGGACACGGGCCCCTGTACGGGGTCCGTGATCAGCTTGGCTCGAGTGAAAAATTTAAAACAAAAGCAAAACAGAACCAAGAGAACAACTGAGCGACTGAGGCCCATGAAATGCCTGTGTGATGTGTTGTTTGTCCGGTACGCCTGTTCGCAAGGCCCACTTGAGACCTAAAAAACAACAGATCCAGTGCAAAGAACCCGGGCAGTCGTAATCAAATAGTAAGTGTATGTACATCTACACTATGTAACATAGGAGATATTAGGTAATTAAAGATGAGATACTTCTTCGCTTGGATATGTCAAGAGTTCAAGTTAAAGTTGAGATGAAGTTGAAGCTGGGTGTGAAGATCTTTGACTATACTTAAGTAAATTATAGTATGCTGAGTATGCAGCAACTTCACTATATATGTAGTTATTAGTGTAGTTATTAGTTAGTTTCATTATGTAGTTACTATAACTATATTTACATACAGTTCCAATATATTGATATGATTTATAGCCTCCCCAATCACTATACGATAGTTATACTAATGCAAAGCCAGGGTATATAGGGTCTCCTACTGTCGATAGCCCACGACTATAGCCTTACCGCGTATAGTATTCTGTTCATTTCGTAGAATTATTCAAGTTTGTGTGTGCGACTGTCAAAAAATTAATTGGTATGCGAAAGTATTTTTATACAAGGCAGAGTCAGCAGAGTCAGATTATACGAATAGCTTTTTATACGATTCTAATTAAGCTCGACTATTATGCTCCATTAACCCCCAGAGCAGTAGCAACAACAACAACTGAAATAACAGCAGTACCAGCAGCAGCAGCAGCAGCAACAACAACAAATCCATCAAAGTATAGTAGGCAGCGTTGCGCTTTCGCGATCAACTGCACGTCGTCTTGTTTTGCAAATGAGCTGTTGCTGCTGCTGCTGTTGTTTACAGTTGCTGCTGCTGCTGCTGCGGCTGTACTATTGGCCCCCATTTTGGCACGTGCCATCGCAATCTGTGCGCGCCTCCGCCTCTTCGCATCATTCGCCCTGAAGCAGCAGCAGCAGCGAATCAAAGCTTTTGTAATTGACTTTTGCTCTGCTTCGTATTTATTACGTTTGTTTGTGTATGCCAATTATTTTCATTACAACGCTGTAGTCTGGGCTGTAGCACAATTTAATTGGCCAAACTCTGCTCTGTCTGCGTCTGCGTCTGCCCCTGCGACTTTTCAATTTTCTTTTTGCTCTCTGCAATCAATTTTAAGCGCGTGTCAATGTTTTTGCATTCGGTTTTTTTGGATGACGTTGTGAAATTTCTTTTTGTTGCCCTGACTGTGCTGAAAATGGGGTATAATAGGGTAGGAGTGTGGTATACCTGACAAGCAGTTCTGACATGATTATTACTCCAATGTTTAAGATAGAATTTCCATTTTAGGCACAGGTAAAACTTGCTCGCTATCTTCCTGTTGGTAGCGTCCTACTGTAGCTGTCTCTTTTACATAATTTTCAACTTCTGACAATAGGCTATGACTCGTTTAACACTCGATAACTAGAGCTGTTTAGTTTAAGTTAGTATTTCCATTTTAGGCACAAGTAGAGCTTGCTCGCCATCTTCCTGTTGGTAGCGCCCTACTGTAGCTATCTTTCTGTTATAATTTCCAGCGTCTTTCATGCCTTCTCTTACACGAGTGAGTTCGTCAGTTATGTAAGCGTTGCATTGACTTTGAATTCCAGCAATAAGTTGACAGTTTGCAATTTCACCAACCATTATATAAAAAGTTATTGAAGTACTGCCCAATATACCCTACGCAGGGCAACAGCGAAAACTATGCAAATTATTCTACACTATACTGAAAAGATACTATATACAACCTGGGGCTAATATTTCAAATAAAATTCAATAATAATTCTTCTAATTAAAAACTACATTATGATAATTTCGAGGAGTTTAATGGAAAAATTGCTTCTGCTGTCAATTAATTCGAGATACCGGTTATAATGCTCAATAGGAATATAGACAGACGTTTAATAAACCACTTGATGATATAGAAAAAAACTGTGGAATATTAAAGAGCTTATTAGATAACTTTGGGGCTCATTAAAATTACTTCAATTATTCTGAATGGAAATAATAACTTTGAGATTTAAATATATATTTGTTTGGTATCTGTGCTAATTTTGAAGAAACTCATTGAACCAGCCTTGGGTAAGTGCTTCTAAATTCGTCATAATACGGTTATCCCCAACTGAAAAAGCGGGTTCAGATTTCTTGCTTGGGTTCAATAAATCGTTTATGCAAGACTTCTGGAATTTAGAACATGAGGCAAATGGCATAGTCACTGCTTATGTAAGAAAGTAAAATGAATCTGACTGGAAAAAGAAAATAATAAAACAATTAACAGATATGACGATTCTTTTTTATGGGTTATGCCAGCACATTGACCAATTGACAAGCAACAACAAATTACAATAAGAACAAAACTCATATATAAATTTGCTTTTTTATTCGTATCATTATTATTTGCACAATGAGTACCAATAGTCTGGGCAACGACTTGGCATGGATAATGAATCGTAATGACCAAAACGTGCCACGATCCGCGTCTTTTTTCACTTTCGGACCTCTCAGATATAAGACAAATTAGAAATCATCTTGTGAGTTCGGCTTGAACATCAATTTGTTTGGCTTTTGGCTTGGCTTTGAAACTCATTAGCCTCAGTGGGCAAATAAAATAGAACACACACACACACACTCAATAACCCCAAAATGTTATAGTATATTTAAATATACATCAGTTGATTTATGGGGAGCATTTTATCAAATGTTTATAGAGGGAAAAACCTAAGCATGTGCAAACAGGCAACAATTGCCACCTGTTGACATTCTGGCGGCGGCTTTTTGACTTGAAACATCAATCAAACACCCACACAGGCTGGGCCACCACCACAGCAAAGCACCATTCGCACCATCCGCACCACCACCACCGCCAACGCACCACCACATGTGCTGCACTAATTGACAGAACCGTCAGCGTCAAATTGGAATCTAACGTGACAGTTTTGCGATATCTATTTCGATCGGCACAGTACAGTGTGTGCTGACTATAAAGTACCCAGGGATAGGTAGATGAACAACCTTATAGATATTTGTGAGCATTACTTTTATAATAACTTGTCTTATGAAGATATGATTAAAACTACAGAGCTATAGCTATTACTGAGCTATTTACTTGCTATATACACAAATATATAGTTGTTTCGTATACTACTACAACTACTACTCCCTTGCATACTATATAGATACTTAAGCTACTAGGTATTTAAGCGTTACTTGAATGATAAGACTTGTCTTTCTCAAGTGTACTATGGGTAGTTCCCACCTTGACCCTTCAGATATGATTAAAGCTATAGAGCTATAGCTATTATTTACTTGCTATATACACAAATATATATGTATGTATATATTTGCTTCGTAGTGTTGAAACTGACATTCACATGTATTCGCTGAAATACTGCTACTACTACTACTACTACTACTACTTATAATACTACTACTACTACTACTTCTACTTCTACTATAACTACTACTACTACTACTACTACTACTACTACTACTACTGCTACTACTACTACAACTACTACTACTACTACTACTACTACTACTACTACTACTACTACTGCTACTACTACTACAACTACTACTACTACTACTACTACTACTTATAATACTTCTACTACTACTTCTACTATTACTACAACTACTACTACTACTACTACTACTACTACTACTACAACTCGCTTGCCTTTGCACTTGAAGCTTAATAAGTGCCATTTCCGTTTTAGAATTCCGCAAGCCGAGTCTAAAAATTGCTTTCTTAAAAGTGTATTTATAAGTGTCTTGACCATATAATTATCATATTGTCAGAGATTTGCATAAATTATATCAAGTACAGACTATAGTAGTCAGGCACTTCCAACTGTATCTAGTATTTACGCCAAATATGGAGCTCACTGGGAATGTCGCCACAAATTCCGAGGAAAAAACAAAAGCAACAACAGCACACAACCACAATGAATCGTGTGAACTCAGCTGCTGCTGCAGTCGCGTGGACACAATGACAATCTATGACAAAAGCGCCGCTGACTGCGACGCCGACTGCGCAGCCGGCAGCTCACGCGCTGAAAATTGCTCCAGTGGCGCGTGTGTGGCTTAAAGTGCCCCGCCCGCTGCTGCTGCTGCTGCTGCTGCTGTTGCTGGCGCGACGTCTCCAGCTAACTGGTTTCAGTGTTGCTTTTTTTGCATATGTTTTTTTATTCATTGTGTGCTTTTTTAATGTTTGTTGCTGCCTTTTTTTTATTGTTATATTATCTTGAAGTTAACTCTTTTTCGTTTTTTTGCACACGCGCACGACGCGTCTGCCGTTGCCTAGCAAATTTTTTTAGCTATTTATTGCTGTATTATTTGGCTTTCTTTTCAGCGGGGGAATTCCAAGTCAGTCTCTTCGCATAGCCCAGAACCAGACATAAACATAAAAAATCTGTGAATAGAATTAATATAGCAAAAAAAAACTAGATAACTTTTTAATTAATGCGAGCTGCGATGGCCGATGACAAACGGCGCCAGAGTTGACAGTAAAAAATGGCCAATAAATTTAGCTCAAAACTAATCCATTTGACTTGGATTTGCTCATATCTAATTTGGTTTTATTTACTACATACTATAAACTAACTGCCGGTTCAAAGTACTCAGTGAATCACAGAGTGTAGTCGCAAAGTCGAACAGGAATGCATATTCATATATGTATACCGAGGAGTAAAGATCAAGTAGATAATGTAATATAAACCACTTTGTGATATCACAACTGGACCCTAGATTATAGCAGCAGCAACTCATATGCATTCCGAGTATAGTCGGGTTCATAGATCAGGCCACACACACACACAGACGTAAGCTATATTTAATTGTGACGAAAGTAAACATTTCTTGCGAAATCACCGCTATAATCCCGCTTATGATTATGCATGTTAGGATATAATAATGGATTGGCACATGTAAGTTCGCTCGAATTGTCTGACTCACACTCACTTTATAGCGTCAATTTAGTGATTTCTAGTGATTTCTTTCTTTTCTTTCCAAATTTAATGACGTTCACGTTGTTAAGCCATGACGTCTGCTGTGTACTTTGGCACTTGCCAACGATAATGACGCCATATGCTCGGCTCGCTCTTGGCTGATAAGCGGCGTCTTCGGAGCAGACAATCAGTCATAACAGCAAGGCCTTATCACTGTGGACCCAGGCACCTGTATGGTGAAATACTGCATCGCACGTAGACAACAGCGAGTCGGCCACAAGTCAAGTCACACACACACACCTCTAATAGGAGTACGTGTTGTGGCTGCCGTCGTCGCTTTGGTCGCTCGCTTATCAGTGACTATTTTTTAGTCAGCCTAGCAGCAGTACTCCCCCCCGCCTAAGGGCTGCTACTAAGAGTCTGTATACTATGTACTATATGGGTCAGCACAACTTTCGATTAGAACTTTTGACGTCAACAGGCATTCCGGAACTTCTAACACTGGGTAGTAGGCAGCGTGGCACATCATGCGATCATTCCATGTGTATATATAGACATGTTATATGACACTACCTATAGCTACACCTTATGTGCGTGTTCTTATTAGCCGTCGCGTCGCTTAATCACTATAGATAAGATCCTAGCAAGCGATAGCAGACAGGCAGCAGCATATTGCGAAATTTTCAAGGGGCTCGACTCATTTCCGGATGCATTGCGAGTACGGATATGGAACTGCCTACTGGTGTATATAGAAGACTGACTTGGCACTTATGTACTAGTGCATTTCATCAGACTACTGATATGAGCACTAATACAAGGAATTTCCAGTTGGAAATCTTGCAGAAATTCAACAGAATCAGCAGTTGGAACTTTGCATAGACATTGATTCGAGTGAAACATTCACAGTGAAAATATTTGAGCAGGAAACTCGTTATCAATCGCCAATGGCTTTATCAATCAGCAATTGAAATTCACTCTAGGCTGTCATATGCCTTGATTAAACATGAATAATGATGCGCTATAAATAGCTCTAATGAAAAACCCAAAAATAAATTTACAATTTCTATAAAAATAATAACCGAGTGATATGGAAATTTTTGTTATTAAGATATCACAATGTGAAACCTTATCAGGTGTGAAATGTAGTCAGCATGAATCAAATGATAATTTCATATGCATATATGGCAGGCAGTATAGTGGTAGTTATGTTGATACGGAGAACTGAACAAATTAGTGCCCCAGTAGGAAACTTTTCTGTAGTTTTCCATGGAGTCTGTTGAAACTAGAACAAGTAAAACTTCCACTCTGATAGATATGGAGTTGTCCAGAGTCTTGCCTCTGTTTGGGTCCCAGTTTCAGGCTGTTCGATGTGAAGATCTTGAGGTGCTACTTGCGTCATTTGGGGGCCGGGTGACGGGTGACGATGTCGCCGCCAGTGGCCTCAGGCGTCATATCCATGTGGTTGAGGTATTATTTTTGGCTCTTGAGTAGGCAAGCAAATGCTGAATAAACAGTGCCAAAAATATATAACAAATAACAACAGAGCTTCAACGATTGATGACATGCTCAACTCTTTTTGCCGTTGCCGTTATTATTATTAATATTGTTGATTTTTTTCATATTTGTGATTATTTCCCTTTGTTGATTTGATTTGTATGCATGTGAAATAACACCAAAGCGTGCCCCCAGTCAAGTTTTCGTTATTGTTAATTAATATCTTTTATTTTTATGTGCCGAACTGAAAAACAAATACTCACACACACACACACACACACATGTGTCTGTATACTATATTGATCATCAAAACCCACTGGCCAATACCGCCGAACCGCAGTCCGAAATTTGCATTACAAATTTGCACCCAGAAAGCCCGTAGACAAAAAAGTCACCTTGCATGGAATTTCGCTGTGGAGGAATCTGAAAAACAAAACCGAAAAAAAGGTTATAACTCACATAACAATAAAACTGAAATTCAAATAGTAAAGATACTCTCACACACACGCACACACACACGCATAGTTGCTCATATGTAAATCTGTATAGATCGGCTTGGTGTTTGTCATTGCTGTTAGCTTGTTGGCATTTTTCTGGCGAAACCAATTCGACACTTTGGACAATTGGACAGACGGACAGCCATCGAAGCTGACGCACATGAAATTCCCCGTAAATCAGTCGAAAATAACTGGAATCGCTTGTTTGTTGTATTCTTTTTTATTTCTACCCAAAGAATTAAACAGTAGCCCAAACGCCAAATCAAACAAACTGCGACTGTCCCGAAAAATACAGCAAAAAAAGGCAATCAGAAAAAGAATTTCAAAGTCAAATACAAATACACATAAATAACAAAACAAGTTGGCTACACTCGGAGAAAAAAACAGCCAAATTAAAGCTATCTTTATTTAGCCCAAGAGTCGTAAATATTTGCTGTGAATTAGTTGCAGAAATCAACAGAAAATCACGCACTGTTTAATCGGAGATTAAGTAATGTTAAGCGTCTAAATTTAGCTCTAGTGTAGTGATTATGATTTGTAACTTTTTCCAGGAATTAATTCTAGCAATATGCACAACAGGCTGCTTTTTATACCCTACGAAAGTCTACTTCTAATTGGGTATTAGTTCCCCTATATATTGCTGAAGTTGTGCGATTAATATGCTAATACAATATAGAACCTTTGATCACCCAACAGAGCTGAGTCTAGTCAGATATTGTTCCACTTTTACTATGCCAATTAAAGCTATCTTTATTTAGCCCAAGAGTCGTAAATATTTGCTAATATTAGTTGCAGAAATCAACAGAAAATCACGCACTATTTAATCGGAGATTAAGTAATGTTAAGCGTCTAAATTTAGCTCTAGTGTAATGATTATGATTTGTAACTTTTTCCAAGAATTTACTCTAACAATATGCTGCTTTTTATACCCTACGAAAGTCTGCTTCAAATTGGGTATTAGTTCTGCTATATATTGCTGAAGTTGTGCGATTAATATGCTAATACAATATAGAACCAATCAGTAACCAACAGAGCTGAGTCTAGACGAATCGTGCCCCACTTTTACTATGCCAATTAGCACATGCGCTTACAACCAATAATTAGTACAGAAATCTTTTTTTATACCCATAAAAAACTCATTCAAAATTAGGCACTTTATTCCTTTCAAAATTTAATCAATTTTATTCAATCTGATTAAATTTGAAACCCCTTTACCTAGGGTATGTGAACTGCGATCCGCCTGCTTGTGCTGTCAGATGAAGTGATTATGGATTTCTAATTAATAGCTGACACAATGAAAAAAGTGTTATTAATAAAATCAACAGTATAAACAAATGTATAAATAAACCAAAAACTATATAAATAATACGCAGTTCTGGAAAAGTCTGAGCATACTTCTGTGACTTATCGTTAACTACGCACAAGGCAAACGATATACATATAAAGTCAAATCATGCGACTTGTTATCAAAACAATAGCTATAGTTCTATATAGTATTTTTAATTATAATTTGTGTTGTTAGTCGAATTCTTTAGAGTACAACTAATTACATGTCTATTTATAATAGTCAAATATTAATGGCCTACAGCAAAACAATGAACAAATGAGCACATAAACAATAATAATATTATTATACCAATTACCTGCAGCATCGATACGCGTCAAGGTTGCCCAAGGTCGTTAAGCGTTCGCTGTACAATGTGATTAGTTGTTAACGAAATCTGTGAGGGAAGTCCACTGACCCACTTGATGAATGTGTGCTGTCTGTGTCGCCTCTCCATTGGCCACATATTATGTGTAATGGCTCACGCGGCGTATGCGCAATGTGTAACAATCTCCCACAGCAACCGCAACAGCTCAGCCGGAACTTTGGGAGTAAAACAACAACAACAACCACAACAACTGAGCAGACATTGAGTTTGAACTGGAACTGGAACTGGCGTCTGGTGTTGGTGGTGGTGGTGCCACTGTCTGGTGGTGCGGGTGGGTGCCAGCGCTTGGCTGCCTGCAGCTTCGAAAGCGAAACAGCTTTATTATTGTTTTGGTTGTGCGACGAGTGAGTGTGTGTGTGTATGCGGCTGTATGTGTGCGCGATGCCGCTGAACTTGAACCGGCCGCGTTCAAGGCCAGCGTCATGTAGTACTCGTATGTGACTTGTGAATACATTCATGAATACTTGCACTAGGGTTGTTGATATTTTCAAGAATATTGTTTAGCTGATGTATGAATATACTCTAGACACAACTTGTACTCATCTTTAACTATGCCTACACTTGCTCAGGTGTTACAGGTGTTGGGTAATACTATGCGTACTTGGCCAAATCCTGACTCGACTTAGCGCTAAGTGCAGGCCTAAGCCTAATCCCACTGTTGACGCAATCGTCGCTGTTTAAGCCTTGGCTTATGGCACCTAGACTCTCCAGAACAAAGGTGATCAAAACAAGTGTGTGTGCGAGTGTGTGTGTGAGTGTGTGTTTGATCCGTGCGGCACAATGACCACGTTTGGTTTGTCTTGGTGCTAATTGATCTTAAGCCCAGACAGACTGAGAGCCAGGCACGTTGCTATTTTTCCGTGCCAAGAGCTCAGCCTGATCATGTGCCTGTATCTCTCAGTCTGGCTGAATCATCCACCGTTTGAGCCAATGTTATTCTTTAGCCTAAACGGCGCTCATAAGACGTCAACTGTTTTGTGCGCTAATCCATGGCCAGACAGCCAGACTGGGGGCTTAAGATTTCCCTGGAAAGGGAAGAAGGAGGAGGAGGAGGCGAAGTGCTACGCGAGACTAACATGTGCGTTTGATTTAAGTTAGTTAGACTCGAAATATTATTCTGCACGCATAGACGCGCCGTCATTTAACATACGTCTAATCGATTTATAGTGCATTTCATTATCAAAACTCAATAACCCGTCATATTACTATATGTATGCTCTGTGTTGAAATTTTCCATTCACTCTCGCTATTGGCGGCGCGTGCGAGTTTCGAGATTGCATGAAAATTTATACACTTGCCCGTAATGTTTAAGTTTCAGTTGAAACAACTCACACACACACAACACACACCTAGTGTGTGTGACGTCACTGGTCGTTTCGGCACACGCTAATTTCTAGTGTTAATCAAGCATTTAGAGATGTCGTTAGCGTGTTACGTGTCGGCCAGCAGGCATTGATTACGGGTACTCACTCACACTCACACACCCATACTAACACTCACACTCACACTCACACTCTGTTCTAGAGGTTAGTCGCTGCTGCTAGTGGGTTAGTGGTGTGTGGTATGCGCCCATTTCCGGTACAATCGCTGCGTTTGATTGATTGATTGATGGCCAAAATAAAAATTAACAGCAACAACAACAGCACTAAATACTCTGAGCCTTACTGCCAAACTGTCAATGCCGTCAACATTAAGGTATTCACATTTGGTCATGCATATATGTATTGTTGTAGTCAGCATTAACCCTACGCTTGACCCGCCGTCGCTTAAGGGTTAATACACTGGTATTTCCCCAATTATTATTCGCTTTTTTCTATCAAAACCGCTGTTAGGGTCTAGAGGCAAACAAAGTCAAGGGCTATTCGTTTTTTTAGTATCTATCCAAATATTTGTTTACGATGCTTCTTCTTTATTGCCTAGGTATTTCCCAGCCTCAAAACGTGTATCTATAGTACTCTATAGTATACTCTCACTGCGCAATGAGTTGTCAAAATGTTGACGTTTCTCTTATCATTAATTAAATAATAATATATATACTAACTGTGGACTGTTGCTGCGATTTCTGCAGAAAAACTGTTGTACTATAGCACGCGGACTGGCATGCGCTGCCAAAAAACTGTTATTGATTGCACAAAGTGTGACACGTGCCCGCCTTATATAACCGTAAATATGCTGTACACTGGGACAAACATTACCATGTACTTGACAATTGAATACACTGCTGTAACTTGAGTAAAATTATACTGGACTGCGGGCAAGTACTTCACTTCATTTGCTGGGTCAAACAGAAGGCTAAAGCAGCAGCTGAGAATGGGAGTTCATTTCATTTAATATAATACTTTAATGCATTAATAATACAGTTCTGTGGAATGTTTATAAAATTGTAGCTAAAGAAAGTGCTTAAGCTAAAATACATTTTTAGCAGCATTAACTTTTATTTGAATTTGTATAAATTGTGTAAAGAATTATGGAATATTTTTATAACATTATAAATGTATGTATATATTATAAAACCACCATAAAAATATAAACAATAAGAAAAAAATGTTGAGTTTAATATAAAACGTTTAATAGTAAAAAGAATCTTTAATCGAATAAGATATTAAAAATTATAAATAAAATATTATTAAAATATTCCACATAAATTTTAAATGATATGAAAGGCGTTTTAAAATTTCCCACCTATCAAATTGGTCAAACCAAATACCCTATAAAATAAATAAATATATGTATAATATTATTAAAATATTCAATATAAATTTCAAATGATTTAAAGGGTAAGATATTTCAAATGATCTAAATATTCAATTTTAATTTCAAATTATATTAAAGGCATTTTCAATTTTCCTTCCCCTAGTCAAATTGGTCAAATCGCATACCCTAACTTAGCTCATAATTACTTTTAAAGCAATGCCTCATCCGAGTTACCCTAGTCACGTTTTGCTGCCTTGTCACATGGCAGATAATAGAAATGATTCAGACTACTAGTAGTGCACAGTCAGATAGCCAAAAGATGTGCAGATGCAGCTGACTACTGTGGAGCGGTCCAGCCTTTCGCACGCTCTAAATAGCAAAGTCAATAAACAGCAGCGACAACAAAATCAAAATCAAACAAAAGAGTTCATGGAAAAAACAGCCAGCTGATATATGACGCTGGCGCCGCACACGGCACGAACCAACACGGGACAGTGGGCACTGATTAGAGCATTAGAGGATCACACGATCGGTTCAGGGGGGGACAACAACAGTACCAAGAAAACGATTGCCAAAACAATTTACAGAGAGCTCCCCTCGACAGAAAACATAATAATAAAGCTCACACAAAACTGTTGCTCCATTAACACATTTCGGGCGTGCGCTGCCCACTGTATGTACAGTGGGGGGAACAGTGCAGATTCCGATTCCGAATCCGATTGAGCAAAGGGTGGGATCAGTTGGGTAAACAGTGAAGCGCGCTGCAGTGGAATATTCCCACAGTTGCGACAAACAACTGACGCTGCTCGCTGTTTGATTTCAATCAAAGGAATATATAGTATATATATGTATATATGAAATGTATATACAAATAAATCGGGAAAAATGTGCCAAGTCAACAAATAGCGAATAAAAAACTGGTAAACGCCATGGCAAATTGCAAATTTGAATCCGTAAACTGAAACCCAAACTGAATCTCTCACTATATAGTACAATACCGTTTCGATGAGTGCTAATTTCCGGCGTAGAGTGGGCGTGACACTTCACCTGGGATCCACTGAGCTGAGGGGTGTTAATCAAGCGTATACATATTTATATATATCATTGTCAGCGTATAAATTATTTGGTGTAAATCATGACAAAATTTTCCACTAGACCTCCGGCTGGCTACTGGCTACTGGCTACTGGCTACTGGCTACTGGCTACTGGCTACTGGCTACTGGCTACTGGCTACTGGCATTTTCCTCTACTATGTCTGGCACGCGTTAAACAAAAATTCTCGAGAAAGATTTATTTAGTTTTTAGTTTTGCGCATTGCAACAACTGCCAGCTAATTATACAGAATCGTAGCTGATAAGATTGTTGGGGTTCAGGTTTAACTGCTCTTAAACAGCTGTAAAAGCCATTGATTAATCACAGTTAATGCGAGTTAATCGCAGCTGCTAATAGAGTTAGTTATTATGGGACCTGATAAGTCCATTAAGCAATCTCAATGTCCGCATTTTTATGGGCTTCAAAGTTGAATAATTTGTATATTTAATTTTAGAATTTACTGCATGACTTTGTATTTATTTTGCATATAGAAAATTGAGACTAAATCCTTATATTTTTCTATATATTTGTTTTATTTAATGTAATTAAATTTGTATATATTTTCTTTTATTTAATATATATAAATTTCTATACATTTTCTTTAATTTAATATATAATATTTTCTATATATTTTCTTTTATTTAATTTATATAAATTTCTTTATATTTTCTGTTATTTTTCAATATATATTTTCTTTTATTTTAAATACAATTTTTACTTCAATATTTATTTAAAATTTTACTCGCTTATTGCTTGCATAATCAAGCTAGCATTTTCTTTACATTTTCTATTTATTATATAATAGCAGAGTTAATTTTAAAAGCCGTGATAAAAAACAAAAGCTGCTGGGGAAAATTGCAATTTTCACGCCATACTCCGCATACCAGAAGTGTCAGTCAGCATGTCGTCTGTGACTCTGTTCTCAGTCCTCAGTTCTCAGTTTTCTGTTTCTGATTTCAATTTCAGATTCTGCTTGTTGTCGTGCTGCTTGACGATTTGTGCCACGAAAAATTAGTTCCAGTTGCGCACAAATGAAATTGAAACTCGACAACAAAAACACTAATTGAAATATGTACATAATGTGTGCAGGGTACAGGGGGGACTTTGGGAAGTGGAATGGAATTTAAATATAAATAAATAGGGGAAAATTCTAATAAATAGTTGAGCTTAGTTATAGGATTTCTTCAATTCAAGTACATATTTATTTCAGTTGCAATAAGTTCACTCTAGCGCGTGTCTACTGTAGTTATTGTGCACTTAGAACCGTCTGCTCTTCATGTGTATGCTTCATACGCTTGCGTGGCGCTCTCAGGGCCAAGGCGTTCGCCTTGTACGTGTTGCGCTATAAACTTGGTCACAATTCGGCTCTCTGTGGTCCAAGTTGGGTCTAAGGGGTCGTCGAGTCAATGGAAATGAAGGGCCAGAGTCGCGTGTGTATTGGTTGAATTGGAATACGACCGGCATACGGCATTCGGCATTCGGTGCTGCGGCATCAGAGAGTTGTCACGTCTTGCACTCTGGCAAATGACCCCACTGTGCACACACTCGAAGTTTGTGTGTATGTGTGTTGCTGTTGATGTGGAACGGGGCACGGTCTCGGGTAGCATTCAGTGGAATGCGCATGTGTGATGTGTGGCATGCGGCATGCCTCATTCATAGTCATGTGACTAGAGCATTTCGCGAGAAATGATAAGGAAACAAATCCAACAAAAATGACAAAAACTTTGCGCAAGTTGAATGAACCAATGTATTATAATAATACTTAGTATAGTGTGCTTATATTTTGCTATTGCTAATCAAATGAAAACGAAAAGACGTCCACTCAGTCAGTGACTGTCTGTCTCTCCAGTTGGCAATGTCAAATGCGAGCCAAGTTTAATGACTTTTGTTGCCAAAAATACTGTTGACTGCTCTTGACACCCGCAACAACAGCAACAGCAACAGCAGCAGCAGCAGCAGCAGCAGCAACAACAATTACTTAACTTTATTTAACTGCGCTTGGCGAGTTGGGCTTGTTTGCTTTTTGGTTTATTGAACTCGTTTTTTGACTTTTGATTAGAGGCGTTTAGAGGTTTCTCAGTCTTTTCGCAGCTTATGCATATTAAATCAATAGGAAATGCCACTTAGTGTCGACTAGATACAATACTCACACACACACACACACACAGATACACAGTCAAATCTATCTTAAAGTTTATGTGCTAGTTCATGGCTGCTGTTCACTGTTCTGGTTCTAGTTCAGTGTAGTTTCAAGCTGTGCAAACCCTACAACCAACAAGAAAAGCTTAGCTTAGCCGCTGCCCCGCCCTGCCTGCCGCCCCTCGTCAAGGTCGTCTATCGGCATTGTTGTTTGTTATTGTTTTTTCGGAGTGTTTGTTTCTGTGTTTTTTATGCGACAACGTGCTTGGCATCGGCTAGTGTCGATTTGTGGCTCTAGCTGCGACTCTGGCTCTGACTTTGACATTCAACTCGCTGGCGGCAGTTCAAGTGGCACTTGAAGCGCGCTACCTCAAGGTCAGCGGGTGCTTACGCTAGCCAGTTACAGTTACGCTAGGCACCGCACACCATACCACACGGAATTACGGAATTGCTAAAGACAAATGTAAGTCAGAAGTGCCAAGGGTAGGGTAGGGTAGGGCGGAGTAGGGTGGAGTAGGGCTGGGCCTTGTTTACACAGCCTATCGCTCTATAGGCTGTATAACCCAGCCAACTGATAGTGAAACCGATGGCATCCAGCAATTGTTTATTTAAAGCTAATGCGCACCACACCACACACCATCACCTTGTACGGCACGTGACCAGCCCAGGCGAAGCGAGCACCGAGCACCAAGAACCATACCCATACCACTATACCCAAGGCACCTTCAAAACACAAGAAGTGCCCCTGGCAGAGGGGCAACCTGATCATTCCATAGTCTTGTTATTTTACGCTTTAACTTCGGTAGAATTGCAACGGTACTCTGCTTTATGCATATATACAATACACTGAGCAAAATAGTTGGGCTGTTACAGATTACAGTGATAAGATTATTGTTAAATTCTTGTTAGATTTGCAGCGGTACTCTGCTTTATGCATATATACAATACACTGAGCAAAATAGTTGGGCTAATACAGATTACAGTGATAAGATTCTGGTTAAATTTTTCCTATAATACCGAATAGATTTTAGTTTATACTTCAGTTTCTATAAACATTTGCCTTCTTTATATACATATTGTAAGTTTTTTAACAAATTTAAGTTTAATATTCACAAAACAGATGTTCCCAATTTTAAGTACGAATTACTTGCCATTTTTGTCAGTGTATGCCAGAATATCAACCATATAGTATAGGTATGCATATCTTTTGAATCTGGCATCCGCTGTCCCAGTCCCCGTTATCGTTCTTTTGCAATTTGATTTGCGTTGTTTTCGATATGCTTCTGTTAATAATATTTCTTTTTTTTTTACCCTTTTTTTCATCATTTTTGTTTTCATTTTTTTCCTTTGCCGCATCCATTTACAAGCTGAAAAAAATTGCAATGCTTACACAAAATATGCCATATATTTGTGCATCAACTTTTAAATATAGTAATTTATTTTTGGGCAGCTCGAGTGAATATAAATACAAGTAATAATAATAACAATAACCAAAGCACAAAGAAAAAAACAAATCCCCAAACAAATCACGTTTCTTGTCACGCGCAAATCGCCAATTGGCGTTTTGCCCTCTTTTCGAGTGGATTGGAGCACATTTTGAAAAATTATGGCGCAGTTATTATTGTGTTCGTGTGTGGTTCAGTTAGTTGCTATAAATGGTGGGTCTCTTCAAGCTTCAACTGGTTGGCATTGTTGCTATTTTGCTATAAATAATTGTATATATATTTATAGGAAATCTCTGCTGTAAATTACTTTTACATTTATAGAAATATCATCTTGAATTTCATTTAAGGTTTATACTTAAGTTTATATATAAGTCTATATTTTAAAATTATAAATATATTTTATATATTTTTGTAGCATTACAAATTATAAATTTTAAAGGATCATTTCAATATGACAATAATAAAATGTTGATAAAGAATTATGGAAACAACATTAAATCACTACAAAAATTAAAGAGGACCGCAAGATATACTCTATAGATCAATGATTCCGGTTCAATGCAAATTATAAGGGTGTTTACATTCTCTAACTTATCCTAATCCTACATTTTATACTTATATACAATTTCCGAATTGTCATCTTAGCAGTATAACATATTAAGTAAAGTTTTTATGATTAAATTGCTTCCTGCTGGGATTAATTGTAGAAAAGCCCCCAATTCCCGATTGCAGTTTCTTGAAATTTAGTATAAATATAAGTATTTCCGTTGCAGTTAAAATGTGCCTTAAATTGGCGTCTTATCTGTTTTATAGAAATATACAGCTTAGGCTATTAAATTTGTAATAGAATGTTTCAGCTCTATTATAGTCAAGTCAGTTATCACAGGCACTAAGAAACCCTAAGTATAACTCCCTTTCACTATAGGAATACCTTTACTCTTACTTAGCGTAACATAATGAAATAATCATCTCAGTTTAATAGTATCTTAAAGTATGTATGATTGTTAAACTACACTTGCTTCAGCTTGCTAATCAAACCTAATAATAGTAGCAAAGCCTAAAGAGATTCTCATGAATTCCTGCTGGTGATAATCAACACGCTCTGCTTAATTTCAAAGCATTTATCAATACCTACCGACATGCCTTAAAGATGACTCACTACTAGTAGATTTCCCCCAAGGGGGGGTTTAGTTTCTATCCTCATCCTAATGTATGCAATATGTTGCGAAATGTGTAGTAATTGTCTAAAGCACCGCCAACTCTGACGCATGACTAGTATAACCTTTAGTAGTTCCAGTTTTTTGAGGTAGTCGCATGACTAATCCCGATATGGTACCAAGTGCAATCTCAGCCCAAAGCTCACATGTTAATCATGCAGTTGTCTGTCTGTATATTCTGGAATATTTAGACAAGTTGATAAAGGTATAAAAAGAACTTTATCTTTATATACATATTTTGTCGCGTGAGTTGGACTATTTATCTGAGAGACCCGGCGACGCTGTCTCGATCACGAACTTGATAAGTGAATATAGTAAATAGTAGTATAGAAATAACAGTGTAAATATGAATATGGATACGCTGCTATATACTATATACACATCGGTCTGAGATACAGCCCGTTCTCATGTGAAACTAAACACGGCTGTGTCCAAACTTGTTTACTTGTTTTTTATGCATTTGATTCATAAAGAATCCGACTTCTCTGGCTGTTCTGTTGTTTCTCGAAGTCACCTCATTCCTATACATAGTATTTATAATATCGTCTCATATTATCAGCATGATTAAGCACAATTTTGTTGTGGATTTCTCTCTGCTCCCCCCGGAGTGTAACAGATTTCGTGGAAACTTTTGCCTCAAGCAAATGACGATGCCTAATTGCAGGGGATTTGCGCAGATAAGAGTTCTTTTATTCATCCCAGAGTTCATTTGGTGGGTGTGAATATTCATAGCGTTATTAATGGAATATTACACTTGTTCTCCATAATTGTGTCACCCCCTGGCCATATATCAAGATCATGACTAGAGCATCACAATGTGGGGTAAGTAATAACTGTTCTTGGGAAATCTGATGCAATCTGATAACTGTAATCACTGTGGAAACTTTTCACAGATTACGCTGAATATCTAGGGTATTCTGAAGGTCGGGCTTACCTCGTGTGTTTACTGCACACTGAATTCCTAACTCTAAACTCACAAGAGGGTTCATGTGACCGAATTCTTGAAAGAATTATGCGGAATTTGTGTGCAACACTTTAGTGCAATAATTCAATAAACAAAATACTCATATTACCAAATGTTCTGATAATAATATAAATATTTATTTGAATTCCATATAATTGTTTACTGTTTACCAGAGTTTAGATTCTTATCGTCTCGAATTTGAAGTTCAAAAACACATTTTTGAAATGTCATTTGTCAAATATTTTCTGATTCTTATCGGACTGTGAAATCATCATTTGAACATTGTTATTCATCACGTATCGCAGTCATACATCGAACCACCCGAAATTTCACCACAGATACCACAAATGTCGTCTATAGTTCACACCCCCCAAGAGGGGAGATTACAGACCCTTCCTTTATCAAGAACCAGACGTTACTTTCTCCCAGATCAAAAGACAATGCGTGTGTTTAAATTTTAGTACGATTTTTTATATATTTTATTCTTTTTTAGTATCAAGTTGATATTTCTTTTTTTCTTGTTTGTATTTTGTTTTGTTTGCTTTTTTCTTATACTTCTCATTATGTTCACTATATCACGTGGTCTTACGAATAGAGGTATACTATTGTACAGAGAAAACCGTAATCGGCTTAGCGTAAACTATATATATGCGAAACTATATTTAAATGAAGAGAGATATGTGTGGTATTATTAACATCATTATTATTCCATGTTAAGTTTAGTTTCTGACTTTTCCTTTCTTCACTTTATCGTTTTTCTTTCATTTGTGGAAGACATTGAAGATTTCATTGCTGCTTGAGTGTGAGTGTGTGTGTGAGTGTGTGTGTGTTTCAAACTCTAATACATGATTCATGAGGCAATTCAACACCAAGTACTTGGACTGAGGTAGTTTGGCGACATGCAGAATACCATTTGAGAAATGAATTCACCATAATAATAATAATAATAATATTTACAATAAAAATAAATAATTTATAACAATCTTCATGTGTGTGTGTGTGTGTGCGTGAGTGTGTGTGCCGTCATCTCGCTTAGCAAATCACCAAGCGAAATTGCGGCGATTTGCAGGAGTTTCGCTTGCTCGGAACACTTCAAAGCAACATTATCCTGACGAAATGTGGTGAAATGTTTCATACCCGGCGCATGCGCTGGTATGTATGAGTGAGGTGTGCGTGTGTGTGTGTGTGTGTGTGCGTGTCAGTGTGTGTGCTACGCCCATCAGTCTTAAAGGGGAGGGGAGAGAGATTCCAGCTCAACCAATTGGCTCAGTTTTCTTTTTACCACGGTCTCCAGGGCTGCTCCTCCTCCTCCTTGATCTGCTTCTTGATGACCAGCGAAAGTGGCTGCTGCTCCCCCAGATGATGATGGGGCGCACGCTGTATCACCGATGGCTTCACATCCATGGGCTCGTAGCTGGAGTTGGCGGGGCTGGGTGGGGCATAGCTGGCGTTGCTGCTGCCTGGCGCCGATTCGTAACCCGCTGATGAGTGTGAGCTGGCGGATCCGGTGCTGGCGGTACGTTGTGGCATGGATACCAGCATGGGTGACTGTTGCTGCTGCTGCTGTTGCTGATGGTGTTGTGCTGCGGCGGCGGCAGCTGCGGCTGCTGCTGCCAGATGATGTTGTTGTTGCTGTTGCAGCAACTGTTGCTGCTGCTGTTGGGGCAAGCTCTGTGGCAGCACGAGGGCAATGCTGCCGTTGGGCAACTTGGTGGGTATCACCTGCATGCCATTGGGCAAGAAGTAGCCATTGGCATTCTGTTGGATCTGGCCGAAGAGATAGGGTGCTGCTGCTGTGATGTTGTTGCTGCCCGCAGTGCCTGCTGCTGGTGGCTCCTGTTCGGGTGAGCTGGGTGGCGACGGCAACACCTGGGCGTGCAGTGACTGCGCCTGTGCGACGGCCTGTTGACGCTGCTGATGATGCAGTTCTGTTTTGACGCCATTGATGCAGTTGCTCAGATGCTGCAGCAGACGACGACGCTGTGCGGGCTCCAGGCCGGGAAAGCGGCTCACCTCATTGGCACAGTCGGCAAAGCCGGCCTTGAATTTGTTGATGATCTTGGGATCGGCTGCCTGTTGCATAGCTGCCTGCTGGCGCTGCAGCTCCTGCAGATGCTTCACTGTCTTCTCCAGAATGTCGGCCTTTTCCAGCTTGGAATGGCGCGCAGGCTAAAAGTAAAAGAGCAGAGAAAGAGTATCAGTTAGTTGGGTGTGCTAAGGAGTGGAGTGGCTTGGAGTGAGGGGAGTCTGAGGGTTATACTCCACAGATACTTACGTCTTTTTTGGTGGCATCCAAGATCAGTGTCTTCAGCTCATTCAGGCAGTTGTTGATGCGAGCACGACGACGTTTCTCCATAATGGGTTTGTTCGACTGCAAATGGAATAAAGAGAGGGTAAGAGATTAGTAAAGCGTGTAAAAGATAGAGTATCTGTAGTCTGTCACGTATGTGTGTGGTGTGTGTCGATGCAGTTTTGACCTCATGCTGTGTGTGTGCCACGTATATATAAAAATAGAGGAAACTGTGCGTGTGACTTTAATTGGACTCGCAGCCAGAACACAGTTGCCCCCACTCCGCTCTCCCCACCCAGCACAATCCAACCCCCTTCGGCCATTCTCTGGCTGGGGGCCAACTCTTAGAGACACGGCGCGTGCTCTATTTATATATTGCACTCGCTGCGCGATGCCAAAAATAGTTTGGCGGTTATAAATTACGATAAGCAACGAGCCGATGAGGCCAAAAATAACATGAGAAATTACCAAATCGCAGGTATTTTTCACCACCAACAACAAGGTCGTCGTGGGAAATTCGAAGACGCAAAATAAAATAAAATGAAATATTTTTGTTTTTGCACAAATTTGAAATGAAATTATTTTTGTCTTTAGCCAAATTTGGCGCAGATGCCCGCCCGCACTGTATGAAGTCAGCGTTATGGCCATAAAAAACAGCCAAAAACGGCTAAAACCAGCAGCCTAAAAAGAAGCTGATGACCGACCGACAATTGCAGCAACCACGCGCCATACGAGCGAATGGAAGCCGCTCAAGTGGGCAGCACTCATGAATGGACCGACCGACCGATCGTCCGTCTGTCCGTTCGTCCGTCTATCTGCTCCATGAATGAAGCCAAAACGTAAATGCCGCCAACGCCAGACGACAAAACGACGACTAATGCCGCTTTGTGTTGGCGAGCCGACGGCGTTTGTTGTTTTTCACTCGATATTTGTTTTCCATATGGAGAGTAGTCTGCGCTGGCATGTGGGAGCCGACGACACCGACGACTCTGGCCAAAAAGGAAATGCATTTGGGCAGCAGAATTGGCAACACTGTGTGGGAACTGCGTGTGTTGTGTGAGTGTGTGGTGAGTGTGGGGAGACAACAGTCAACTTGAGTTTCAGCTTAAGCGTGTAATAAATTTCTTACGAAACAAATTCTAATTTGTTGAGGTCTAAATTGGAAATAGTTGTATACAATTTCCAAGTTGTCTGTTGCTCCCAATAAGCAGTTACAGCTTTAATCCGAGTTAGCCGTTTTTTACACTTTTTTCTTCAATTTCTTAACACTTACCCTGCGATCGCTCTTGAGCGGCGTCTCCTTCAGCTGGGTGGGCACCACAGCGGTGCCCAGCACGTTGGCGTTCATAGTTGTGGTGACGCCGGTAACCATTTCGATATCGGCTATATACTGTTTGTTGAGTTTGAGACACAGTTTGATTGCTTTGTTTGCACACTAACAGCAAATGGAATTTAATTTGCTGCGCACTTGGCTTAGTTCTTGTTTGCTTTGTATCAATTTATCAATTGAACTGTTTGTTCTGCGGTTTCAGTTTCTGGTTTCTAGTTCACTTGGATTTTCACTTTCGCGCAGCGATGAAAACTACGTAAATACGTGTTGCAAGTTCTGCTTGGCTATGTGAGAGAGTCTTATTTAGTGTTTAGTGTTGTCTTCCGCTCGAGAGGGAGAGGCAACCGCACGCTACGAGTTACGGCAAGCGAATGACTGTCTGCTTCTGGCTGCAGTACGATTAAACGTTTCCCGAACAGGCACGAAGTGAGCGAGCGACGATCGTACGATGAGAATGTGTGAGTGTGTGTGCGCGTGTGTGTGTGTGTGCGACCACCTTATCGCTGGGCTTACGGCAGAGGACTGACGATTGATCGACAGGTTTGTTGGCTAAATCGCCGCAGCGAGACGCAAGCAGCGCGAGCCACACGACCAAGCGACGTCGACAGCGACGTACCTACACTCACACACACACACACACACACACACACGACTATCGTTGTGTAGGTAGCAAACGAAGTGAGTTTACCTAAGCTGTGGCCTTTGCGAGAGAGCGCGCAGTTACTCATACGCCCCCTCTCCGCTCCCACACTGACAGACTCACGCGAAGGCAAAAGCACTACGAATTCTATTGGGCATTTATTCCTTTTCGGAAATATCAAAACCCCCAGCGTGAGCGGCGAGCGGGATTCACAGTTGCGAGAGAGCGCAGCACACAGTCACAGACAGACAGAGACGGCTGTGTGGAAGTGAGCGAGAGACTCTAGCGCTGATTCATGCGGCCAACGCGACGTCGACGCGTCGTCCGTCCCATAGAAGGTGAAAATAGCAAACGGCAGCAGCTCACCCAGAGACTTAACGTTGTGATATGACGCCACCCCAGCGCCGACAGGTTCGTGCAGCTGTGTGCGAGTGTGTGTGTGTGTGTGTGTGTGTGTGTTGTGATGTCGTGATCGGTGGGGTCGCTAAACAGTAAACAAGATCACAAGGTTGCTGGGGCTGTTGGGGCTGTGCGCACGCCAAGCGGAAGCAGGCGGCAGCAGGCAACACACACCACACACACACACACCACACACAACACCTGCGTCACCCACAACCGAAGCGAGCTAACAATAACCCAAAGGTGCTCCAAATTATTCATTAATTTGTTTTTGGCAGCGACGCCAAGTACATAACTGTAACTGTAACCCATTCCGCATGCCACTCGGCTCAATTAAGTGAAGGTCATTTACACACTCACACACACACTCACACACACACACTCGCACACACATGTTTATCGATCAATTATTTTAGGCAAGGCTGTTGGGGGTGTAACACGTGCGTCAGAGGACAGCATAGATTATTTTTATGGGGAGTACGTGCAGTGCGGGCCCTCCACGTTACCTATCGGTTCCTCGAAGGTTCTGTCTTAATCACACCAAACAACACAATCAAGTTTTTCCCAATCGAATCTCAAATCATTTACATGCACGTCATTGGCTCTGGTTTGTTTGCACGTGTAGCACATGCTGTAAATAGAATGTAAACTACAGCGATAGCAGAGCGACTCACTGTTAAACGAAAGCGAAAGTAACAGCTGTAAGCTGAGCTTGCAAAACCTCTGTTCTAGTCATGTAATCTACACAATGTTTAGTGAGAACGATGAATCAGCCGTAAGGAGAGGGAAACACTCTGAATTTGTTGTTGTTTTCGACTTCTAAATGGGTCAATTGGTGTGCATAGCGTTGCATAGTGTAGAAAATGAATTGCCTACATAGTTTTGCAGTCACGAGCTGAATGCGTTTGCGTCTACGCTTTGTTTAGAAGGTTGCCAGACCCCCAGCCCAGCCCAGCCCAGACCAGTCAGAAGCGCTCGTCGTCGGGCAACACCTTCGCGTTCCAATTACAATTTGGCAACCGATCAAAAGGCTGCCGCCCGCGGCCAGCAGCGACGCCGGCAGTGACGCCGGCGGCACTTGTGCATGCCAATTTAATTGCAATCTGGCAACGTTTACATCATGTGGCTGCTGGGGCTGATGCTGCTGCGGCTGCTGCTGCTGCTTCTGGCCAAAAACAGCAACTGCCAGCGAAGGTGTAGGATGTGTATCAGATACACCCAGACAATCGCAGATACAACTACAAATACAGTAAGACAGCTACAGCTACAGTTGTTTGGCCTGCCTGATCGCATGCAGTGTCGAAAATAAACTGTGGCAAAAATTTATAGTCCGTCGAGAAAAAAAAAAACGAAACACAACATCCACATCCACATCCACACACAAAAACAACGCAAATATGTGCGCATTGCTAATTGCGTCTAAATTTAAAACAGTTAGTCGGTTGGCAAATAGAGCGGGGGAGCGGGGGAGTCTCGCTTACAGCAACGACAGCGAGAGCGCAGAGCAGAGGCAGCGACGCCCACGCGCCAGACGCTGCCCTGCTGGCAACAGCGGCGCAGCAGCTCCCATGTAACTATAAATAACGAAGTGATGCGAGAGGCAGGGGGAGAGAGGTGAGAGGCGCAGCAGCAGCAACAGTTGAGCTTTGCTGAGAGAGAGAAGTAGAGATGGGCGCGTGTCGTGTTAATTCTCGTGTCACATCGTGAACACGACTCAACACGCGTGTTCGTGTTGCACGCAATCAATTTTCGCGTGTTCGTGCGTGTCCGTGTTGGGCACTCCAGCACGAAAACACGACTCAACACGCCAACACGAAGCAACACGACAACACGAAGCAACACGACAACACGAATCAGAAAATTTGTCTTATTTTTTGTTTTGCCTTATTGCAACATCGCCTGACTGCAGTATTTTTTAGTGTATTCCTTCAGCAGTAATTGGCAATACTGTATACAACACATACGATCCTATTTTTTTTTTTAACTGTGAAGTGACGCCAAAAAAATGCAAATCCGAGTGAAAATTCAAGAGGCGATTCGGAAAAATGAGGACAAATACACATTAATTGAAAATGTGAATGGCAAAAGCCTTATTCGGCAGAAATTTGTTTATTTAATTGCATGCGGTAGTGAAACCCTTAATTTTGTGTGCTGTAAAAAGTGCAAAAGTGTGCTTGCATACACCCCGAGAACTGGAACCGGCGTATGCAACAGGGCAACAAAAAATTTTCGTGTTGGTCATGCGTGTTTCGTGCGTGCTCGTGTTGGACTAAAATCGACCGTGCGTGTTCGTGTTACACAAAATAAATTTTTTCGTGTTCGTGCGTGTTCGTGTTGAAAAAATTAGACACGCGCCCATCTCTAGAGAGAAGTAAGAGATGAGCTGAGAGATGAGAGAGTGACGCCCAGGCAAGCGACACTTTTGACTACTCTGCAAACACAGTTGCTATTTGAAATGCAATGAGAAGTAATGAAATGAAATGATAATAAGAAGCAAATTATATTAGAAGAGAACTAACATTTTAATATTAAAAATATTCAAATTTAGTTTTTCAGATAACTAACAATAATATTAATAATAAGATATCTTTAAAGTTATTATATTAAAAAAAACTCCCATTAACAAAAGTGCAATATGTAAAGGAGAATAATCAACGGCAGTAATGTGGTAGGTAGAGCAAGAAAATAAGAACATTTACTAAAATAAAGATAAAACCATTGAAACAACATTGTTCATATTCATCTCCCACAAAAGAGAACTAGCATTTTAATATTAAAATAATTAATTTCAAATTCAGTTAACTAATAATAATATTATGTTATCTTTCAAGTTATTATATTTACAACAAAACAAAAACAAGTCACAGTAACAAAACAGCAATATATAATGGGGATACATCAACTCCAGCAATAAGTAAGAAAATTGTCTGCTTTACTTAGGTTAGGTTAGGTTAGGTTTTTCAGAATTTATTTAATTATTTATTTTTATTTATTTATTTACTTACCCGTCGAATCTGTCCAGACAACAGATTAACAATTAATTTTAATTTAAATTTAAATTTAGTAATAAGATTAAAAAGTAAAAATAAATAATAAGAACAAATCTAAATCTAAAACTGTGGATGAGAAGAAAAAGAAACGTACAAATTCAAATGAGAGGTTTAGCATTTGCTGCATGGATTGGTGAAAAACCCAATCAATGTTAGTGGTTAATTGTTAGTATGCTTAACATAATCGAGACAGAGAGTTGTAAACTTGTGTTAGAGCATGTACTAGTCGCATACTCTCCCACGTTTTGGCACCTTAAGTAGCTTTGGCTGTGCGCGCGACTCGCGATTAAAATGCCATAAAAATTGCCAACACACACGGGGCGCATGTGTAAAATGCGCGTGAAATGCGACTGCTAAACGCAATTGACTATTTGTACAGTTGTTGCTGCTGCTGCTGCTGCCGCTGCTGCTGTTGTTGCTGCTAATGGCGCTGCACATTTTGGCAAATGCAGCAATAGGAACAGCAACTAGAGACGGCACACAAATCTTTGGCCAATTGCTGGGGCAAGTATTTTATTACTCATTAACGTAACGACGTATTTTGGGCCAACCGGGCCGTAGCCGCTGCCAACGGCGCCGCTGACGTCGCGTCGCATGCAAAGTGGGTGGGGCAGTGGCGGGGGTTGGCTGCTTGTTGTTTTTTGTATTTGCGGCAACAGCGTCAGCAATAACAAAAAATTAAAAAAATCAGCAAAAAAGTCGAAGAAAAAAAAACAAAGGCAGACGTTCTAAATTTAGCAACAGGTAAAAGCTCAAAACAAACGGTTTTTGGTTGTTGTTGTTGTTGTTTTTTAATGGGGTGGGGAAGCAGCTGTATAAGGGCAAGACGAGAGATCGCGTGATGCGGAAAGGAGCTGGAGTAAACAGGGAGGGGGAGAGGGGAGAGGCTTATCCGCATACAGTTTGTTGGAGGATCTGAAATGGTACCGTTATTCGCATAATAACGGAGCTTAAATAGGGATTCGTTAGCTGGAATTTAAAATAAATATATGGAGCAAGATATTTTATACGATTTTATTATACACACAACTTAACAGACTGTTTAAAAAGCCCGTTATAAAAGGCATAATTTATGTGTTTAATATTTTAACTTTAATAGTAATCTCAGCTCACTAAGTCTTCTTCTTCTTTTCATCTTTATGCGTTTGATATTTTAACTGCAATAGTAATCTCAACTCACTAAGTCTTCTTCTTACTTCTCTTCTACTTTCAGGTAAGTCGCTCCCATTTGACTTTTCGACTCTGTGAGGGTTTGTTTTCTGGGTGGATCCACAATTCAGCTGGAAAGTCAGTTCTTATAAAGTCAAGACAACTATTTGGTAAATAATCGCAGAATTTCCGAACAAATGGCAAGTTTGGAATGCAAATCCTTTCACAGAAAATCGTAAGCCCCGCAAAGGGTTTCGGCACAGTAGCTACTCGGCTTTTAGCAGTGACCACACCCCTTATCTGCCGAAAGGATTAACGGGCACAACCGCGTTAATTCAATCGCTTTGGACATGCTTCCGCTACGGATTGATATAGTAGAAGGGTAATAGGGTTTTCGCCTGCGAAAGGATTAAAGCGCGGTGGTCAAGCGGACAGGTAAACGGCAAATGGTACGCGGCTTTCTATTAACAGGATGATCATGCACATCAAAGGGCTAAAACCACACACCCATAAAACCGAACGTGCAACAATGGCCGCAACGCGTGTGGACAGGACACAGGACAACGGACACACCCCGTTCCCGTTCATCGAGCGTTCATCAACTCTTCCGTTTATTGCACCCTTTACACCGCTTTTTACCTACCCGGTTAACCATCGAACGGATACTGTCCGTGACCGTGTTTGTTTATTTGCCATAAAAGGATTATGGGCGTGGGCAGGTAAAGGCTTCTGCTGCCGCCGTGTAGGGTTAGCCAGCCGCACGCCTCTACGCTATCTACCCTATCCTTAACCCGTTGAACAGATACCACTTGATGGCTATCTCTCTTCCTCCGATGCTGTCTTCTCACTCGCTTCTCGAAGACTTCCAACTATACGTTTGGTTCCTGGTACCAGCAGCGTTTTCTTTGGCCAAACTCAACTCGTAATTTTCACTAAAAAAGTCAACTCGTCTCCCATAAAAAACACAAAACTGAATAGACGAAAAAAACGCTGATTGCGTGGAGTTGCGTAAAAAACGAATGAAAAATTCCTGCGAAAATGTTTACTTTTCCCTGGTTGACAACAAATTGCATAAAAAGCAATGGAAGCTGAAGCTGCATAACATTTATGATTACGAGTTCGCCAAAAAAACAACAAGCGAAGAGAATAAAAAACGCAACGCGCATCTTAACCCCTGGCCTCTCAAGGTGAGGGGCTGGGCGGGTGCTAAACAATAGCGCAACATGCAGAAGGATTTTATGGTTTTATTTAGGGTTATTTACAATCCTCAATCCTCAGTCGCCTCAATGCCAAATCAATTGCTGTGCAAACGTCAACGGAGGGGAAAGAGTTCGTGCGTCTGCTACCTAGCCGAAAGACTCGCGCCGAAAGAGGTTGCCAAGGAGTTTAGAGTTTCCACGGATTATCGGAGGTATGGGATAGGATAGTTAGAGGTATGCTGTGGCATGGTTAGAGGGTTGTCTTTATGAGCGTCACGCTAATGTGCCTCGTGTCCTTGATGCGTGTATGTATCTGCTGCTGTCCGATTCGCAAAGAGTTTTTACGACACGCAGGCAAGTCGTGTTGAATCCTTGCCAATTTCCGGGAATATTATTTGCGTGGTCAGCAGCTACAACAACAACAACAAACACTTGCCAAAACCCAACGCCAGAGGGAGCTGCGCATACGAAAATATATGCATGGCTCTCTAATCGCTGTCGGCCTCCTTTCAAGCGCCTAATTTGCCAGAAGAGACCCCAAAAGCTAATTTGAGTGTCTAATTTTCAAGTGGAACCGTTAGGTAGGAGCAGCTGCTCCCGACCAGTGTCTGCCCTACCGATAATCTACATAAATATTTGCCTAATGACAGGATGTCTTCGATACTCCATCCAGATCGACAGCGATGACTTTCCCACAGCCTCCGTTCTCGAGTGGGCGTCATGTTTGGTAGCAAATAAAAAGAGGAAAAAGATTACAACAAGAACAACAACAACAACAGCAACAAGCAAATGCAAAATGCCATTAAAAAATATGTGCTCAACTGTGCTGCATTCATGCACCTATATAGATCGTTCGTTGAGGTGCTAAAAATGTTTTACGAGTCTCAACAAATCGTGACCAGACTCCAGACTCCAGCTACAACTCGAACCCAGACCCTGAGAGACACAAAAGACACCACCAGACGCAGTCCAAGGCACAAAGCGCTTAAGCGTAGACAGAAGGTGTTGAGCATATAAAAAGTGCAGCAACAAAAAGTCAACAAGGTGTCCGTTAACGCATGGGGAATGCTCTGAAATTTGGACAAGGGTTTCCTTTAATAAGGTGAAAGCGCAGTAAGAGGGGGTTTTAATTAATAATGAAGTGTTAGGTTTAAAATTGAAAATAGATAAATATATTAAAGTAAATGGCCTTAAAATCTGACTACAGTTTCCTTGGGTTATGTAAAGTCACAGCAAGAGGGGGTTTTATTAAATAATGAAGCGTTAGGTTAAAAATTGAAAATATATAAATATATTTAATTAAATGGCCTTAAAATTTTACCACAGTTTCCTTTAGCTATGTGAAAGCATAGTAAGAGGGGGTTGTATTAAACAATGAAGCGTTTGGCTGAAAAGTGAAAATAAGTAAATATATTCAATTAAATGCGCTTAAATTTTGACTAAACTGTAAGAGGGGGTTCTATTAAAATATGAAGAGTTTTGCTGAAAAGTGAAACTAAGTAAATATATTAAAGATGTAAAATTTCAGGAATTATAGTAGTAGTTCATTATTATTCCTCTGTTTCCATTTCTCTTTGCTTAGCTAAACCTCCTCTACAGACTGCGTAGAGTATTCGCATTAAATACAAGCAAATCGCGTGCAAAGGAAGCTACTTCAACGACAATCCAGCCATTGAGGCTCGAGGAATGTACCATAGCATCGATCATAAATGTGCAAAAGACTGGACAGAGGATGCAGAGCGGGAGGAGGGGTATCAATGGGGTATTGGCAATGGGAATATAAACAGAGTCTGTGAAACTATCTGGCCATAAGACGCTTCAGCTGCTGCATGGCATGCACTATTGAACTTTTTGAATGAAACCGACAGGCTTGAGCAAACTGCAGCAACAAGAACAGCAACAGCAGCAGCAACAGCAACAGCAGCAGCAGCAACAATCAGTTGAAGTAACAACATGAGCAGTCAGGCGTTTGGTGAGGCCAACGGCAACGTGTAATTTACACTCCTCAGCGCTGGGGTGGCGTTGCCTGAAGATGTTTGGCTGCCATAGACCGACGGACAGCCGGACAGACAGACACAATCTCTGGCTTCGAGTTGGACTGCAGCATCCCAGGCATCGTCACAGCGGGCAGCTTGTCACGATAGCAACTCGCCGTCGCGTTGGAGTTGCTGTTGGAGTTCGAGTTGGCAAGATCATGCCCGGCGATTAACTAAACGCACAGGGGCAGCGGCATAGGAGAGATCCTTGAGCTGCGGCTGCATAAATTATAATGTGAGGGGCTGACCGGTTGCTGGCGTCGTCTTAGCCGTCGTCTTAGTCGTCGTCGTCGTCTGCTGCTGGCACACTTATTGCGCAAAAAGAAAAACTGCACACAGAGAGGCTGCGCGCTTCACGAAGCATGGCAAGAGCTGGTCTCGGATTTGGGCACTGCCACTGGCAGAGTCTCACAGCTGAGACTGAGGATGAGGCTGAGGCCAAGATGGAGGTATTGGTATTGTGTACTGAGCCTGGCGATGCTGAACGTAACGTGGTCGTCGCGTCGCGTCGGCGCATTGTTTTCATTTTATGGAGATTAACATTCTGCCGCCGCCTTCGACTGCTATCAGCATCTCTGACAAGCAGCCAGGCCTCCGCTTACACTAAGCGAAAAAATGGGTGTATATTTCGATGAAATATTAGATATACAAGCTAAGCGAAAACGAGGCTAAAGTTACTCACAAATTTATAAAGTATTTTACCAAATAATATTCTAAAATTTGTCCCCTCATTATACTCATCTTAATTTCGGCCTATTTTCTCCCAGTGTAACTGGCAGTTCGCATAATATAGCTGCTTGAATTTATGCTGTAGCTGTAGTTGTTGTTTCATTTTCCCTTTGCCGATTTTACTTGTTTTTCATTTCGGCAAGTCACGACCCGCGTAATGAGCTAACTCTGAGTCTGAACCATAGTCGGAGACTCTAAAACTCTGGCTCTGAGCCATATGATCACTTCTCTTCTTTTCGCTTTGTCTGTGGCTAAAAAGGAAGTCGACAATCGCACTGAAAAATGTTAATTTTTCTCATTGGGCAATGGAGCGATAATTAACCTCATTGGTGTTGGTGTTACGAGTGCTGCTGCAATGCCATCAAAAATTGATCGAGCTGCTGAAATATTGAAATTCAATTTACGGTGTATTGTGTTTTATGAAATGCGAGTATGCAGTGTCTCGGAACTAATAATATTCGATATGCGCCAAGTGAGAAACACAATGAGAGTGTGAATTAAAAATGGATTAAGACAGCAGCAGTTGCAGCTCTTAGCAAAGAGTAGGGGAGTTGGAGAGTTAGAATGATATATGGCATATTTATATAGATTTATATATATCATATATTCATTCCTTTTCTGTCAATGTTTTTCCTATTATTGTATAGTCAAAACAATTTTCATTTGTTTTGATTTCAGATTCAAAATTGTTTCCAAATTTTCGTGTTTTTGTTTTTATAAACATTTTTCTTCCCACTAAATTAGCTAGTTAAATGTCTCGCCTAACTAAAGTTACATTCAATGTACCTATTATATATCATTGGGGACAGGCCAGTCTAAGGCAGGGTCTCGAGACAGTTTCCAGCATAAAACACATACCGCAAATCGTAGAAAGTCATCTAGCCAGATATTTTGGACAGAGAAGCCAAGATGTAAATGAATATAGTCGGGATCTGAATGAGATTCTTAAAATCACACATGAAATCGAGTATATCATAGCAGATATGAGTACACCAAACGTATCTAAAGGCGAGCTTAGGCCTGTGCTAAGCGAAATTGTGCAGCTAACTTATGGTGTGGAGAATATAATGAAAAGCTGGCATTAAGCAGAATACTCGTAAGATGTCAAGATAAATTCCGGCCTCAGTTAATCAGAACCTTAGACATATAGAGTTACAGATATGTATGTACACATATAAGAAATAAAAATATATATCCCATTGTCACGCAATTCCCGTTTTCACTTTAAAGCGGAGTATATGGTTTAGTGTTCCGCTTTCCATTTCCAAGTCACTTTCAAAATCGATTTGTTTTGTAAAGGAGTACTGGAATTCTTTCTCAAACCTTTTCACATATTAGCATTTACTCTCATTTTCATGCTAGTCGCTCTACCCATTCGCCTAATGATCAACGTTGACCTTAGCTAATGACAACTAAGCAGAGTCGCCGCCAGAGCCGAGACAATGGTTATTTGAGACCCAAACCCTGGAACAGCAGCAGTCCAGTCAACACTTTCGCTTCCTCAAAATAGAACTAAACTCTTCCTCCTTCCAAAGAGTTGTAAAGTATATACTACACACAATTTGAGGCCGCCTTTCCTGCTGATACAATTAAAATGTTAAACAGTAAATGTCATAAAAACGGACACTCCAAATTCTTTAAGGCGAAAAACTGAAAAATGGAAAAATGGGTTAAGGAATTCCGCGTACACGACAAAAAGTTGTTGCCTCAAAGCAAAGCAGAGCGAATTCCAAACAAAACACCGAAAGAAAAAAGAACACTGGAATAGAAGATACAACATGCCAATAGTTCCTGGAATAAAGGGTTAGGGTTAGGGCACAGTGAACACCCGAACTAGACCACGGTGGACTAAACAAAAAACGCACAATGCGGCATCGTTAAAAAAGGAGATCGCTACGTGCTGAGGCATTGTGAGACATCGGACTAGCCGAAACCCTTTCGGAATTCTAGTTTTATGTCACTTTTTTTTCGGGAAAACAAAAATTGTAGCAAAAAATTGGTGCAGTATTTTTCAAATTTACATAGAAGTGGCCTTGCTTTGATGAGTTTTGAGCCCTGGCCGAGGGAGTGACATTTCATTTAACTTTTGATTTGGCATCCTTAAGGGTTTTCCATGGTGAAAATTTGTCAACGATAGAGTACTTTGGGCAAATGGTTTTACAACTTGTTGTCTCTAATTATGGTCGAAATGGGCCGTAATCCTTTGCTAAATATAGCAACAGAGAACGCCCCGCGTTTCGTGAAAATTCGTGGGAAATCGCCCTAAACTCGTCATGGTTAAACGCGACTAATCCTTCCAGAGTCCAAGCCCTTCGCAGCTCCTGCTGCTGTTGACCTGAACGAAACTGAAACACGATGGGCGTATTTGTTTAGTTTCGAAATCAAAATATTGGCAAACACTGGCGAATACTGTGAAACTCATCTCGATGCCAGAAGGATTAGTGCACACACCACCACATCCTTTCGCAACCTTGAACCGCGCTCTGACACGCTCGAGATTTTATGACATTGCTGCGAACTCAATTCAAGTTGAGGCACAGACTCATGCCACATGCCAATCTCAATGCAAACTCCCGCAGTCGAATCGTATCCTTCATCCTTAGTCCTGGCTAATAATGTGCAATGCGCGCATTGCTTTGTCTGTGGGCATTTCGTTCGCTTAACCCGGAACCATTTCTCAATCCTTACAGCGTGTCCTTGCGAATCCTTTACTTTTTACTTGTTAAGCCTTTTGTTGCGGTCGCATTTTTTACGGGTTGCCCGGGACAATTGCATCCTTTTGTGGTTATTGTTCAGCCCCGGGCTGCTCGGCCTCGAGTTCAGTTTTTTATGGCAAAAATGCCTCTCATTTTTCAAGCATTTCTGCTCTGCTCTCAACTCTTTTTGCCTGAGTTTTACTATTTTAGTTTTTTACTTGTAAATAACACTAGAATAATGGCAGTTTTTTCTGCATTTCTTTCGCAGAACGAAACATTTTTTACTGTATTTTAGAGAAATAGTTTTTTAGCAACGGGTTAAGTAGAATTTTCGCGATCATTTCCAAGAAATTGAGTGTGTTAAAGGTAAACGTGGAAACAATTGACGTTTTTTAAGTCGAAAAGCCAAAAAGTCAAATAGACAAAAGGGAAATTTTGCAGTTTTTCGATTTGCGCTGACAGCGTGAAAAATCAGTGAATAACAAAAAATTGTGGCCAAGAGTTAAAGGCTTAACCAAACTGCGATCGTAAAAAATCAATATGTTTTGGATAGCCAAAAGTTAATTTCAGTCTAAGGCAGCGTTTCAGGAGAAAGGATGACAAACATCAA
Organism: Liodrosophila aerea; assembly: GCA_035045005.1. Classification (NCBI taxonomy): domain Eukaryota; kingdom Metazoa; phylum Arthropoda; class Insecta; order Diptera; family Drosophilidae; genus Liodrosophila; species Liodrosophila aerea. The sequence goes on from JAWNNL010001293.1 coordinate 809,175, forward strand.
AGGTACTTAAAAGTGGAATTATAGGAGATAAAAAAGTGAAGAGACAGTGGAAGATTTTGTAGTAAAAGCAGAAGAAATTTGAGGAAAATTATATATTTTATAATAGTCTAACTAAAAGGCTTTCAAATGTTTCAGTTTGCAATATGAACTAGGAAATATTTTATAAATTAGAGAGTTTATAATATAGCTTAGATTTGCTTTGAAAGCAAAACGTATGCAGAAATTGATCAGTAATCATTTTAAGAGAAATATTAATCCGTTTTTCCTCTGGCTATTGCTGAATACATACTTTATTTTGGCTATAATCAATGCCTTGATCTAATAAAAAGCAAAAAAAAGACTGCATATGGGCATATCCGGCAAATGGTCAACCAGGCCCGAAAATGAAAATCTTCATAATTATCGTATTTTTGTGTGAAGAAAGAAATATAAAATATCAAATATCATAAAGAAATGGCAAAATTTTCATAATACAATGAATCCATACCATATCTATTAGGAATTTGGCCTAAAAACTAAAAAAACTGTAATTTCTTCACTTTTAGCTACTTTTAAAGGCATTTTTACATTTAATTATTTCGCAATGAAAACATATGATATGTTTGCACTTTTTCTACCAAATCTCTTTACCGTAATCTAATATAAAGGATATATGAAGTTATTCATAAAAGAAGTAGATGTAAACCAAAAAAAAAACAACTAAAGTAGCATGGAAAAATCGTACGTTCGCGACCCGTACGTTCGCGACCGGTACTTAATTCAATTAAAAAAAAACAAATGGAGATATTTTCTTGGGAATAGGCGCAATAGAAAGCTACATTAATTCATTTTCATAGTAAAGTTATTGCTTTAGAATATTCCATCTCAATTCGCTGATTTTTGCATTTTACTAGATTAAGCCAAAACCGACTTCTATTTTGCGTACGTTCGCGACCGCATGTTTTTTGCCAATATTTAAAAAATGAAAACTCGATAAACCCCATCATTTACACTAAACAAAGAGCTACCAAAATGCTATAAAAAAGCATAAGAACATTTTTGAGAAAACGCTTGTTTTCTATTTCATTTTTGCATTAAAAGCGTACGAACGTACGTTCGCGACCCCTGGAAATGCCCATATGACAATAGCTTCTCCCATGGTGCTATTCTTTGCTGACATTCTTTACCTACTGCCATTTGCTCTGCTTCAATTTCATAAAGAAGACAAAAAACCTGCGCCAAGTCAACCACAATAAGTGAAAACAATAATTAGGGCTAAAAATTGGACCGTGGCCTAAAAACAATGTATGGCAGCAGAGAAGTGGACAGAAGCCAATGGAATAAAAAGAACAGCGGGCTGTGAAAAAAGCAAACAAAGTAAAAAATAAAAATCACCAGGATAACAAACGGAATTCGCTCAGATTCGGTATGGGAAGTAGGTGAGATGCGGCTGGCCGCAGTGAAGTGCGACAATTTTTGCACGTGGACTGCACTCATAAAAAATAATTAGACCAAAAAATGAAAAGCACTTCGGGGGAATTCTCATGTTATGCAAAAATCTGTACAAATTTCAGCGAGTCCTGACCTGCAGAATTCTTGATAAAAACTCTCCATGCTTAGGTCTGGAAAATGTTTGTATTTTATGTTCTATTTTTTTGTTCTCTTTGCTTTCTTCTCTTTTTTGTCACGTGCTGTGTGTGACCCGGCCGAGGTCCTTGGAATGTTTTGTGTAAATTAGGCAAAATTATGTCATGCCGCGAGAGACGTGCACTGGAACCAGATCAGAACATTGAGAGCGCGTTTTCATTCTTGTTCCGGTTTCTGTTTCGGTTTCGGTCTCGGTCCAGGCGAAAAAATCTATATTTATGAGACCATAAAAATATTTATATTTACGTAAGAATTCGCCATGTCCTTTTTAGCGTGCAGAGTGCATTCATTACCTTGACTCTCGACTGTTGCGGAATTACGCAAAAATCTATGTCTGAAATAGTTTTTGACTGACTTTTTTTGTTTGCGTTTATTTAGGGCTCATTAGACGCTTGGATTTTTACAGCGTTTAGCCAGAGACTCAAGGACACTCGACACGGCGTAATTAAAAGTTTTTAATAATAACACTAGCCAGCGGGCCTCATTAATTATCCGCAGAGAGACAGCGACATAGCAGACAGAGTTGACAGGGACAGGGAGGGAGACCCTTCCACACATAAAACGGTTCTTCATTCTCCTCCTCCTGAGGTACTAAATCGTTTTGCACAAGCTCGTAAACAACATTATCAACGGAGCTGGCAGAGCCCGTCCAAATGCGATTAAGTTGGCAACATTAACTGGCGACAGCTTCTCCTCGACTCCTCGAGTGGGGAGTGGAGTGGAGTGGCAACCTGTTGCCTTTCCTTTGGACTTTCAGTAGCAATTAATCAAAGCAACTACCCGTGACACAGACGAGCCACAAGCCTTTCACGAGCCTCAGGTAGAGAAGAGGCTGATAATCGATCTGATACCACTGCAGATATCTTATCAAAGGGACTCATTGATTCTACCCAAAGAGTTGTGCATTAACTTAATGATAATGTTGATTTATGCCTAATTAATGACAAGCCTGAAAATTTCACTTCAATATGACGACTTCACAGTGATTTCTTGCAGTGCATTGCCTAATTATCACAGATTGTTTTTTATGCGGTTAGTAGGGGTTCATTACGGACAACTGCTCCAGCTGCTTGGCCGAAACCCACAATTGTCGCCAATTAAGCTGCAAATAAAACAACGACTACAACTTCGAATTCCAATTCCGATTTCGATTTCAACTCGAGCACCGTTATTAAGTGTGTGCAGCCTGTCCGCCCTGCCCCCACTCCCCTCCCCCTGTTGAAAGGCTGCATTAATCAGCCGGACAAATCGAGTTGCAGTTGCGTGAAACGAGTAGCTTATTGATTACGTACTACAAGAGCAACAACAACAACAACTATATAATATGTAAATATGTGTTGTCGACTCCAAGGTTTATCGCATCAATCCCTGCAAATTGTCGAATCATTTATTATTATTGTTTTCGATGATAAATACACACACAGCGACGCCAGCTAATGACAAGCGACAACTCAGCACAGGTGGAGTGAAGAGGGTAGAGGGGAAGGGGGGACAGAACACACGTCAACAGTTTGATATCATACGAATGCGATTTGAATCATACTACACGCTCTCTCTTCGTTCCACTCTCTTCCTCTCTTCTCTCTAACTCTGGCACGCTTCTGCCCAATGTCAGTTGCATGCGAGCTTTGTCTCTGGCTGCAACTGTAACTCGACGCCCTCGTGTGCACTTTGACGCGCCCCACTTCTTATCGCATGCTACACACTTATACAACAGTGAGAGCAAAAAACCATTATAAACTTTTGCAAATGCACATTGCAGCACGTTTCCCAGTCATCGCACAGATCCAAGCACTTCAAGCTGCCACCGAAGTGGGGATTAATGATCGAGTATATTTTATATAACTAGCAAAATAAAAATCTCAAGCGAGTAGAGTGCGATAAGTGTGAATAAGTACTAGGAAATATATTTCAAAATATCATGCAAAACATTGAGTTATTAGTATGTTGAATATACTATATTAAAGTATCTATAAATTTCATGCTAAATGATTGATCCATGCAGTCATATCACAAGGTTTATTATAATCTAAAATGTAGAGTTTTCTAAGGTAGAAAAATGAGTAAATAAGTACGGGAAAATAATTGAAAATATCAAGAGAAACGTTCAGTTATTAGTCTGTTTAATACACTACTGTATAGTATATAAATTTCAAGGTAAATGATTTTATAGTCAAGTCATCACTTTTATATAAACCTAATCTTGAGTTTTCTTAAGTAAAATTTTATGATATTATTTCAAGAAGTCAGAGGTGTTTATAGCTATAACTAAACCTAAAGAATCATGAGTTTTTTTTAGATACAATCTTAAGCTACTATCTTAAGAAATCAAAGGTATAACTGAACTTTATAAATCTTGAGTTTCTAAAATAAAAGCATTTATTTCAAGAAGTTTGTGGCTTATGCAAATAACTAATTTTATTTTTCTAACCTTTGAGCTTGAAAAGATATACTTTTCTATGGATTTCAAGTTCCAAATTCAATATTTCTTACAACTTTTGCTCCCATTTTTAGTTGATTTTTTGTTAAGTTCGAAGACACTTCCCAATATTTTTCTTCTTTTCAAATAATCTTCACAAAATCTCAGTAATTATACCACTCTTTAGGCTAAAACATAGTAGTAGCTGCATAAAAACCGCTAAAATCAAAGCAATTAGACCTTAATTTCTGACCGAGTCTTTAGCCTAAGTCTAATAGCAGAACTGAGCCCAATTAGATATGCCCAGGCAGCGAATTCAAAGGAAATCAAGCTGAGCTGCTGCTCCTTTTTTGCTTTTTGTTGTCTGATGCTGATGTCCAGCCAAGTGCTAAAAAGGGTTTCACCAGGCAACTGGCAACAGGCAGCAGGAACCACAGCAGCTGTTTGCAGTCCATAATTGAAGCATTCCCTGGGTAATTGGTGGTGATTTTTTATGCACAACGCATAAATTAACACCAGACGGAGTCGGAAAGCCCAGTCTAAAGAGTGGGGGACGGGGAGGGGGAGTATGCCTCAACAGATTTGTGTAATTGCAGAATGTGAAGACTTTCAATTTTTATGTTATGGGCCTGGCATTGTAATCGGACTTTTTGAGCTTTTAATATGTCCTAAGCTGAGCCGAGAACCTGATTATAAGGTGCGCTACAACCATGCAATTTACTCGCGCTTCAGACGAAGCCGATTCGATCCGATCCGATCCCATCCGATCTGAGCTGAGTCGCGTTTATATGTTAATTTTGTGCCGACTTCTTTTGCCAAGCGTTTTGTACCTCATTAGAGCGGCGAAAGCGCGTTTACAAGTGTTAAATTGGCCAAATTACGGGTTGTTAACAGGATATAAAAGTAAAAGTGTTTAAAGCAGAATGCCACAGACTGCCAAAGGATGTGCAGCATACAGTTGAGTCTCAGTTGCAGTTGCAGGTGCCACAAGTGCCCCTAATAGCAGTTAATTCAATTTAAGTGTACAAAAGAAATTGTAAAAACATACAGAAAATAAAGCAAATGTGCTTTGTCATTATGTAAATGCTAAGTACAGGTTGTTGATGGCCCATTTGTTAATAAAAATGCAGAGCAAATAAAGTGTAAACCATTGTCATGCTTATACATAAAAATGAATATCTTGTATAATATAAGGTATACAATTAGGAAATTTGGTCGTTCAGCTGTTTGGAATTGTATTAAATCATATTGGTAATTTCATTATAATCGTTTGATAAACATAAGAGTTACGTCAAATTTGAATAACTGCCATAGAATGACGCAGGCGAATAAGTGGGTTTTACTGCCGCTATAAGCAATACTTGATGTGGTATAAGTATGTCTGATTAGTATAGTACTGTAATAAGCATATATCCATTTGAATCAGTTGATTAACAAATTTGTATTTTACTACTTGGGCTAATCATGAATCATTCCAACTCTACACTACTGTATAAAATTCTATGCCAAATCAAACATATTCACAATTAGAACAAGTTTCTTTAAGGCAATTCAGATAATTTTAACTGCTGAACAGTTAAAAGGAACAGGATAAAGATACTGAAGATTAAAGCTTAACAATTTTCTGTCCTACTAGTCAGCCTCATCATGATTCATTCTAATTCTACTGTAGGTCTTTAAAATTCTATGCCGAACCAAACTTATTCACAATTAGAACAAGTTTCCTTAAGGCACCTTTAGATACTTTCAACTGCTGTCAGAACAGGATACAGATACAGCAGATTAAGAGTGAATGGCAGCAGGTGTCATCGGCAGCAGCATTAAGCATTCCACGTGGCCAGAAGTCAATTCAATTTGTGACTAGAGACGCGAATCACAAACGAATCTCAAACGAGTCAGAACGCATGCATGGTCAAGGCCCTTTTGTTGATTCAACTGATGAGGATTGATTTATGCAATGAAATGCAAATGCAAATGCAACTTCAAATGCTAATTGCGGCACTGGTCAAAGACACGATCACGACTCCACAGTGCCACAGTGTCCACTCGGAGTCCGAGTCCGAGTCCGTGACGACACCCGTGTGTAGTCAAATACCAAAGACAGTTCATCACATTGGAGTTTGCAAATCAATGTAAAGAAGAAGGTGTAGTAGTCTCTCTGAAGACCATGGGACTCGACTCATTCATATGTAAATCTTGTGGTGGTCACAAATGAAATGCCAACACGCAGAAATGCAAAGAGAGCATCGAATTGCAAATTATGGCAGGGCTATGGCTATACTATATCCACTGGCCCGGGACCAAAAATGGAAATAAAAAGCAAAAGCGCTGTGTGTTGTGTGTGTGTTGACAAAGCTGCGCCTGAATAATTCTCTTGTTAGATAGTTGAGCTTCAAGTGCCCCAGAGGCAAAGACTGAAGCGCGTGCCCGCTGGCTTCGACTTCCGCTGCGGCCAAGTGTCTGCGTCCATGCGTGACTTTATCTACAAAGCGTGGCCATGGTCACAGGCCCAGAGCTTTGACAACTAATGCCAAGTGGTGCTGCTCGCTGGATTCCAGGAATCTGTGTTCTGTTGGTGACGAAGTCGTCGCTCCATTAGCATAACACATAACCAAAGCCAAGGCTCTGGCGGATGTACGCCTGATTATGTTGTTTGCTCTTGGATCTTGCGGAGGCTGTGACTCTTCGACGCTCCGACTCTCCGACTCTACCCTTGCCCTTGCCCCGTGCATGATATTAATCACTTTTTTCTCTTTTTGGGCAAACAGCGCGCGACTGACGCCAGTCTGTCCGCATCGGGCAGTTCCCAAAAAAGAGAAGAGAGAACGAAGCGAAGCGAAAAGAAAAGAACAGTGGCTATCAAAATAGTTCTGTACACGTTTCAGCCCACCCAAATGGACAAACGGACTACCGTCTCAATGTTTGTGCGATCACGATCACGCGCTTTGCTGCGTCTGTTTGTGCCTAATACCCAGTACTCCTCCCCTGCCACTGGTCTGCCTCAGTGCTCTGTGCAAATGTTTATACAAGACGATGCCTCAGCCGTGATCTGCCGCATCCTAAGTAGCCAAAAAGGATTTGCTTGTCGCCGTCTCAGTCGCAGCCGTTGTTAATGTGCAGGCAAACAAGCGTGATGTGGCAATTGTCTGGGGAGTTCGGCACATTCCTAAGTAGCCCGTAAGCCCGTCGAGGTGTAGATCCATTAGCCAAACCAAACCAGCAGCAGCAGCAGCAACAAGTGTTCCTGTGTGGCCTAAGGGCCAGACGGTAGTCGTGTGGGTGTGCCTCTAGCTGAGCTCATCCCTATCCCTCTATCCCTCTGTTTATGTTTGTCTAAGTAGAAATTTCAGCTCCAGGAATCGACAAGTCACTCGGGGTCTAACACTTGAGTGAGATGTACAAATTTGCTTTGTCTGGCGTATTTCACATTTATTTGCAGTCTACATAAATATAAATAGTGTTTCCTTTAGTTAAACTCACTCTAGTTGAAGACTAGTTTCAGTCTTAAGTCAATTTCAATCGAATCAAGTTCATTCCACCATTACGAATTCAATTTTGAGCATTTCCTGCTCCCCATATTTGGTCACGTTTCTTTTGCCGAAATACTACGGCTACTACGAAATTAGAAATGTTTCCCAGTGCTAATGGTAATGAGAATAGGAATCTGTTCCAAGAAACCTAAACACTGACGTCAAACATTATTTGGCGAAGTCTGAGGTTTTTTCTGCTTCTTCTTTGCGTCCATTGATTAACACACTGCGTGAGTGTGTGTGTGTGTGCGTATGAATTGGGGAAAATTTGCTCAATGAATGTGGGAAGACGCACTGTGGCACAGTATTATGTATTATATGCAGCGATAGGCGGGTGCGCGTCACGGCAACATAATACAGTGCCTGCTCGAAAGAGTGAACAAATTTCATTTACAGTGGATCACTTCATATTTCAAGCAGCAGAATATCTACTAACCTAAGAGAGATACTAAAATAATTCAAATGCAGATTTTTAGTGCAATTATTAAGCTTAAATAATGCATCTTTATATATTTTTTTAACATTTTATTTATAGTTAATAATTAATAAAATGTGATGATAGAATTTACTTTTAAGCTGGCAACTCTGCTACAGTGGAAAAGTTCTTAGAGTTGCCATTTGGCATGCTGTAAGCTCATAGCTGTCAGCTCTGAAACACAAGCATTAGCATACATTTGAAACCAGGGCTGGACAGCATATAATGAGTATTGTTGATTGAAATTACTTGCTGCGCTCTTTATACTAGTTGCCAGCTAAACAGCTTCGTCTTCTGCTTGTCTTAACTTTCATTTAATAAGGTAAACATGGCGTTCACTCTTTCGCGCAGGCACTGTGTCAGCACACGTATGTACATACATATATTAAGAGCAAAACAGCAGCAAAAGCAGCAGCAGTCTCTCTGCCCCCACCTGCGCTTGTGGTTAGAGATTATGTGGATTTTCAGTCACATGAGCACGAAGGAACGTCGAAGCGGAAACATGCGTCAGGCCAGACGCGTGGCCTCCCGCTCCCAGCGCTTGACAGATTGCCATTGTTATAGTATAGTACACATATAGTATAGAGATCAGTCGGTATCTATGTATATATGTATTGCTGCTGCTCTTAACACTAATTGCACTTACGCACGAAATGGCGTTTAACCTTCGCACAAGGATTAAAGTCGCTAAGCTGGCAGCCTGCAGCGCGCTGCTTCGGCTTAACAGTAGTTAAGCGATCGTTTAAAGCTTTTGCAGCTTTTCTGTTAAATCTGTTGTTGGTGTTGTTTCATTATCTTTTTCGGCCCTCCAATTGGCAATTTTTCAATGTGAACAGCTTAAAATGCGCTTAAAATGCGATCAGCACTGCCAGATAATGTCTCTTCTCTGGCTACATAATGTCCACGCCACATATGGCACTGGCTACACTCACTCCTGCCTCTCAGCGGCAAGCAGCAAGCGGCAAGCGGAAGTGGGCCAGGGGGAAGAGAGAGGGTACACCTGTGTTTGTGTCTCTTGCGGGCAGATGAATTGCCAGATAAAAGGAGCTGGCAACGCGTCAAGGTTGCCATTGCCTGGCATTGGCCAGGCCAACAAGTCGTTGGCTCTGTCCACACGGACAGACGGACGGATGCAACACGCGACAATGAATTTCGCATATGTCACAGACGGACAGACAGACGGACGGACGGATGGAGAGACTCGGTTCAGGAGGTGGAGGCGTCTCCATGTAAACAGACGACGCATAAGAGCAGCAGCAGCTGAAACGCATCGCGTAAATGCTGCTGCAGTGCTTTTTATTTATTTTTATATTTGCTACTTTTATTTTCTTTTATTATTATACTTTTTTGCGGCTCTGACACGGCAGGCACAATCACTTTTATTTGGGGGATTGATGCGCTACGGTGGAGTAAATGGGGTATATGGTTTTCTATAAGGTAAATGAAGAAATAATAGAGAAAAATACTATAAAAATTTATATATAACTCTAGATTTAAAAAGAAATAAGAAAGGAAGAACGAATTGATATAAAAATACTGAAAAATACTATAAAATATTGATTTATAATTCTTAGCTTAGAAATTTTCTAGTATATTTATGAATGAGGGCGTAATTTCGCTAGTTTGCGATCTTGGGGGAAACTTAAGACCCATTAGGTATCATCTCACCTAAAAATTAGGTCGCTTGGTCCTATCAATTGGACTGTGCGATGTTGACCAGTCAGTCAGGACAAAGAACTTTATACTCATAGATATTATCTAAACTAAACTTCTACCAATTCAACCTAAGCAAATTCTCCCCACTAAATACGAGACATAGAAGTTTATACTCATAGATATTATCTTAACTAAACTTCTACCAATTCAGTCTAAACTAAATCTCCCCTTTATATGTTTACTTGCAGCGCCTTCCATCGATCAACCTAGCCGAAACCGATACAATTTTCTGGCTATCCTTGGCACCCAGATGAATGCACATATATTCGGCTATATTCGCAGATATATTCGGACTGAGCTTATTTCGCTTGCAGCGGCAATAAGCGGCGATCACAATAAATGCCAAGCATCGATGGTTTTTACAACATTAAGCAGGTTGAGGACTGAGACTGAGTGAGTATTGGATAATTTTTTTGGCATGTCCGTGCAATTACCTTTATGTTTATGCGAATTCGGCAAACAACAAAAACTACAACAAACTGAAGATAAAATAATACAAGAGAGAATAGCTATATAACACACGCCTTATACCCTGTACAATGGGCAATGGGCAACAGGTGGTCAGTGGTTTAACGCGTTAGCTTGAGCCACATCTCCGCTTTTTTTTTTATAACTATATCCCAGCTCAGTGGCTTCAAAGTGGCAATTGGCAACTGGCAGTTGGCTTAAAGAAGTGGCAATTGGCGGCATTGGCCAAATTGGACGTTGATTGCCAACGATTTGGTTTCGTAGCCGCCTAATGATTCTTAATTTAACGCATGCTCAGAGCGGAAATGACACACCACTCGCAGCTCAGCATACGCCACTCTCCCCACTCCACTCTCCCCGCTCCACTCTCCACTTGGGTATCTTTAGCTCAACTTGTTGCAGCCACAGCACGTGCGGCCACGCATGACACACACACACACACATACACACTTAGAAATTGCAACGGAAATTGAAAGTAGTGGAAAATGGAAAACGTTGTACGATTCGCCAAGTGGCATATGACTTAAGGCAGGTTTTCAGCTAGACAAGAAGCTGCAAACTCTTAGCAAATATATCAAGTGAAGTTAAGGCAAGTGCACAGAGTGAATATGCCCTTTTAAGTGCTAAGTATGAGGTTTACTATATATGTAATTAGTAATAGTATAATAAGCTTGCCATAACTCTCCAATTGCTTGCCATAAAATCTAGTTTCTAAATTGTATAAAAGTATTTCCGCAATGTGTATAAATATTAACTAAAATTTAAGCTTGCATTGCCCTATATCTAAGCAGCAAACCTTCCCTAAATATTGCTCTAAAATTTTGGCCACTTAATTTAACTATATTCTCCTCAATTTGAACTTAAACAGAAATCGGAAATACGCCATGTTCCAATAACATTTCTAAAACTGCAGCCAGACACTTGGCTGTGGCAACTAACTAATAATAAACAACAATAATATCAACAACAATAAAGCAACAACAACAACAGCGACTACAGATTCGCAATAACAATAACAAGGAATGGCTAGGCTGACTGTTATTTTTGGCCAATTGAAAAATGCAAATTCAAGCTGCCAGATCGCGAGTGAAAAACAAATCAAAGGCAAGTTCACGCGTCATCACCAGCAGGCCACACACCCACACACTAGCAGGGAGAAAGACACACACACACATCAAGTCAGCACACACACGCTCCCACACACACACATACGCCCACGTCTAGCCCGCATACGTGTGCGGCGCCTGCCTTGGCTATAACAAAATTCTTCAGCCTTTACTTTTTGCTTTTCTTTTCAATTTCATTTCATTTCATTTCGTTTCGTTTATTTGCCATTTTCTTTTTACTTTTTGTTGGCATTTCTTGTTATTTTGCTCTGCATTGACGTCATTGACGTGCTGCAAAAGAATTTGTTTTTCGTGAAAAATATTTGTGCGCTCGTGAGGCTTTTATAATACTTATGAGTATTATACTACACCTCAAATTGGGCATTATAATTTTCTAGTGACGTTGGCGCGGTCTTCCACACCCAAAATAGGTATACGAGTAGACTAATTTAGCTATCTCTGCTTCTATCTGCATATATGTACTAAGTACTATAGTATATATGCTAACTGCTTTGGGGTTATCTTTATGAAACTTTCGACAGTCTTCGACAAATGTCAACAGATTTTTATCAGCTTGATAAAAAGGCGACATTTTTCGGGTGAAAATAATAAAATAATGCTTAAATATAGAATAAAAGCAAGTAATATATCAAACCAAAATCAAATCAATTATAATTAATAGTAAAATAATTAAAAATAAAATACTTGAAGAAAGTAAAAATATATTTATGATAAAAGAAAAATAAAACATGAAATAAAATAAACTATTTCAAAATACAGTAAAAGGGAAAGGTTAAATGAAATAAATAAAAATAAACTAGAAATGTAGAAGGAAACCTACAGATTTTATGCAGATAATTTACAATACATAATTTATTTTACAATTTGTAGTTATTGATTTGAATTTGCTGTGATATACTTGCTTTTATTCTATATTGAAGTATTTCTTTTATTATGTAATATAATAGACATTTTTTATGATTTATTTAAACAATTATATAGTATATTAAATTAAATTAAAGTTAAAAATTCACAAGAATATTCAATTTGAATGAAAACATTTAAAAATAATAAAATATTATATTACACTATGATATCCTTGCTTTTTAGTATTATTCAAAAAATTATTTATAATATTTTTAAATCAAATTCGAGTTCAAATTCCACATGGTAAGCCTTTGCTATACTTTTTGAGCTGTTATTAATATTATTAACTCTACTTCATTTACTATATCTCTAACGAAGAAAGTGTCTCTAAAAGTTGCTCTACCCCTAAGTCATTCAAATGTTTTTAGCTTCTTTATATTATGTGTGGTGTATTGTGTATACAACATTTTCTTTTGCTCAGCCATAATGAAAGATCATTAGAAATAGTTGTTGTTTTTTCGCTATGGTTTTATTCACTGACGCCTATGTGTTGTCTGGGCCCAGATACATAGATACATAGTTGGTTGTTTGCTGGCTATACTGTTTTTTTGCTCATGCCCAAGTTTTAGCTGGGAATGATGATCGTCATCGTCTGTATCTGTATCTGGATGCTAATGGCTGTTAGCCTGGTCTGTTTAGAATCAAGTCATACAACAATACACGCGTCATCATGTCGCACGTCAGTTGTGGCATGTATCGAACGGGGGCAGGTGGGGCGTGGGGCGTGGCATGGGAACAGATCGATGCGATTCGATTCGATTCGTGGCCCCCACACACGTTGTGGGGGCGAATGCTGGCAACTATTTTTAGTCATGAGACGAGCCGCTGAAGTATTTTGGTCATCAGAACACAGAAGCGAAAAAAGAAACCCACAACGGACAGTTTTATTTTTCCAACCAAAATTATTTATAAGCAAAATCGCATGGAATTATTTATAAATGGCTGCGAGACGACCTTGTTGTTGTTGCTCGGATTGTCGGAGCACGCCAGAAAGCGTCCTTCACCCTCAATTATATTGTACGGGCCATAAATGCCAGCAAAATATGCGCATACCAAAATAAAGCACAAAAAATAAATTATAAATAAAAGGGAAAAAAAAACAACGATTTTTTTGGGGGTGAATAAATTGAGTGCAAGTGATTGTCACAGCGGGCCAGCAGCGGCTAATTAATATAGTTGCTTTAATTAAATCGCAAATACTACTAATTAAAGCAAAAGTGTGGAAAGTAAACAAAATGCAAACGCAATAAACCTCATTGGCCTTTAAGTGCAGGCAATGCTGCTTAATGGCAAATATAACTCTATATAGTATTTATAGTGGGATATGCCAAATAATCTTGATTTGATTTGTGTATATTTTTAGAACCGCCCTCGCATAGCAGCCAGCACTCAGCACCACACACAGTGCACAGTGCACTCAGAGTGATTAAAATAATAGGAATAATATTTATAGTAGCTCATAGTCAAGTCTTGTAAATAGCATGACTAATATGTTGAATGTAAATAAGAAACTAACTAGAATTAGTATAAACAAGAAAAATACCACTCAACTACCGGTTGGAAAATACTAAATAAATACATACAAACATATACTACTGCTTGTAAATACTAAATACATACTAAACTGTTACTGTGACTGCTATGGCTGTTAATAGGAAACTAACTAAAATTAGTATAAACAAGAAAAAGCAAATATGGAAAGGTCAATAAATCAAGAATTATCCAAGGAAAATTCCACCCAACTACCAGTCGAAAAAATACTAAATAAGAAAATACTGCTGCTTGTAAAACTAAATAAATACCAAGCTATTACTCTGTCTGCTCGTAGGTAGCGCATTTTTATGAGCACTCTAGTTTCGAGACCCAGATCACTGAATCTGTGAATCTCTGCCTGCTCTGCTTCGGTTTTATGATCCTGACCAGCCACTGACCAGTCGCCGACTATTGCATAATATTACGTTTTTCGGTTTCAGTTTTGGTTTCTGGGTTTAAGTCTGGGTTTGGTTTGGGTTTTCAGCGTTGACCTTACGCAATATTATATCATCATAAGCGAGGGCAGAGCTGGGACAATGGACTGACTGGAATTAGGGATTAGGCAGCGTCATAAAAGAACAGGCACACGATCTTTATTGTTTTTATTATTAGTAGTAGAAGTAGAAGTAGTTGTTGTTGTAGTAGGTAGAGCAATTTCTCGGCCTCATTGCGTATTCAATGGCAATCGAAGGGCATTGCAACACCTCGAACAATTTCCTGTGCTCTCTGTAGCCTCATGCATAAATGCAAAAGCAAAGGCAAAAGCCTCAACCCTCGGCTCATACTATACAGGTGAACAAATTCACACTCTATTATTTGGCTAACGGTAGCTACATCCGTCGCAGCTCCACACACTTTTTAATTGTCAGCAGCATAGAAGAAAGTCTCGCTCGGTTCTCAGTTCATTAGCAATTTCAATACAGGTAGTCGTCATCCCTTGACAATTATTTCCGGCGTTGTTTTTTCCTCTTCTCTCTTTTTCAAAAGAAATACCTCCTTATCAAGATTGCCTTCGGTTCACGCCCACAACGAGCAGAGAAGATCATTTCGTTGGCATCTAGTAGTGGGACATCCTACTACGACTACTACTTGCCATTGCGGTATGTCCTCAGACAGCGACCAACTGTGCAACGCTTTGGGGGGTGTCGACTCGGTCTACACGTGTTAGCTCTGACCACCAGTAAAACGGACAGACGGACGGGCGGACAGACGGACACATGACGCACACAGTCTCACGATTCTTGCACATCTCTTGTCGGCACGAAAGTGACGATTAAAGCGAAGCCAAAAAAACAACAGCAACAGCAACAACTACAGCAGCAGCAACAAAACGTTAAAACAAAATTAATACTGCCAAGCCAAGGCAGTCGTAAAAAGTGGCCAACGCCGTGATCCTTTATGGCCCCGCACGAAGCGAACGTCGCAGATTGAGCAGCGCGATTTCAAAAGGGGCGCGTGATCGCCATCAAAATGCTCGTGGAGGCAATTTAAATTGCTGAGCTGAAGCTGAAGCTGAAGCTGAAGATGTGGCTCTGCAGCTACAGTCGAATCTCATGCTGCTGTAGCCGTACGGCGCGTGCAATTCTCAATCGCGTATCCAGAACCTGCTCCAGAGAGCGGAGCCCCCTAGTTGCTGTCACTCGCGTGTGCTGGGTTTGAAAAATTTGGCGTTCGTCTGTTATTTATAACAAGAAGCGCTTGGCTTGGCCAAAGGCAGCAAAAGAAGTCAAGGTTAAAGCTAGGCTGCAACAATGTAGTTGCACATACTAGTACTAATCTGTGCCACTTGCAGCACACGTAATTTATAGTTTGTAGCGCGAATTTGCTGCGGGTAAGTTGAGCGAATTCGTTAGACGCCTTAACAAAATATTGAAATTAATTTTTCATTATTATTATCAAGTATTTTTCTCTTTATATTCTATAATATTTATGCTTGCCTCTCACAAGTTCAACTAAGTGCGCGCCTAATATTCAAAAACGTTGTACAACACTAAATGCTATTTAAAAAAAGCTGACTGCTACAACACAGTCTCACTTGCATTTCAACCATCTGGCAACACCGAGCTGCTGCCTGCTGCTTATGGCAACGCTGTAATTTGGCGGCATTTACTCTATTTGAAAATTGATATTAATATGAACAGTGATTTCATTTTTCTTATTTCATTTTAAATACTCTGCGCTGTAATTGCATAAATATCTGTAATTTGCTGCTGCTTGACTTTTTGGCTTCTCAGTAGCAAATTATATAAATTCACATTTCGAGTTTTATTAACGCAAACAAGCATTAATATTAAATTTATTTTCACTTGCTTCTTGACTCATGTGAATCGTATAATTACGGTGGCAGCAGCTGGTTCTGATTCAGGTCTGACTGATGTGGCTGGCTGTCTAAAGAAATCAGCGCAAATTGGCATCAAAACAAATATTTGCCCGAGGTGGCAGGTAAAGCTCAGTCCACAACCTAATGACAGGATGAACACACTCTGATCCTCGACAGCAACAGCAGCAGCAGCAGCAGCTAACAAGCAGACACATTGGACACGGCCGTGGGCTGCTTTTCACACCATCAGCTAAGGCAACGATGTGGCAGGGTGCGATGTGGCACACCTTGTTGACTGTGTCAATTCTGAGAATGTCAGTTGGCTCGACAGACGGACAGACAGACGGACAGACGACGATGCCTGATGAGATGCCAGGCAGGCAAAGGCAATAAAACGTTGCACCAAATTAGCGCTTTATTGCGTGTTTGTTTGGCCACAAAGAATGAAGCGGATTCAACCGGAAAGGGCATCTCTTCAACGTCTGCTGATTTTTGGCACCTCCACCAACCGATGCCGTTAAGTTCTGCATCAAAATTATAGCCCCAGGCCTAAGCAAAGAAAGCAAATAATAATAGTGGGCGATTTTCTCTTATAATCATATAATCTGTAGGCTTTTATTGACATTTCAAGCACCTGTAGAAATGGTTTGAGTTTTTCTTTTCTTTTTATCACAACTATTTACACTCGTTTCGTAGTGGACGTAGTCCTTAGAGGTATCTTGTATAGCTCAGCTATGCAGGTGTCCAGGTGTCCAGTTGTCCATTGGTGTCTACCATTTATTGGCTATTTTGGTGCCACTCGCACCTTATCACATTTGTCTGCATGGAATACCAGATTCAGATCTGATTCCCGGTTCCAGTTGGGTGTAAGGCCAGCGTGAATCGTTTAGTAGCAACTGTAGCAATGTCTAGGCCAGGCATTTGGGCGTATAAACATTGACCACCGAATCCCAGCCGCAATCGGCCAGCTGATGTGTACGCTGAGGATTCCAGTCCAGGCCACAGACAAACTCTGTGTGCTTAACATTGATCTCCTGCGGAGATTCGCCATGTGCCAGGTCCCAAATGCTACAAGGAATAGGAATATATAGAGTAGCTCTATTATAGATCCACCTATTCACTTACCGCGTGGTGAAGTCATAGTTGGCTGAGGCTAGAATCGTTGCCGAGTGCGGCGAACAGGCCAGACGTCTGACCGCAAACTCCCCGGAGTACAGCTCGAAGATGTGTGTCCGCATCTTGCGTAGATCCCAGCCACGTATCAGGCCATCCGATCCGCCCGTCAGCAGGATGTTTCTGTCAAAGTGACTCCAGTCACAGGAGAGAGCCTCGCTCGCATGCGCCTCGATGCTCATCAGGGGTTTACCTGCAAAGTCAAGAGAAGACCATAAGTTCAAGTGTCCATCGGTACTTACGCTGGCAAAGAGATTCGCTATCAGTGGCGAATACTTTGCACAATATATCAATTCATTGTGTCCCACAAACGTCGTGATGGAGTTCTGCCTGTTGCAATCCCACAGCTTGAGTGTACAGTCCCAACTGGCCGAGAGTAGTGTGTGATAGTTCCACTGCTCGCCCCAATCCAAACTATAGATCTCGTTCTTGTGTTCCTGCATACAGATCAATGGCTGTTTGGGCGTCAACTCTGTCAGCGCCGATTCCGCATCCAGTCCTGACCAGATCTGCAGTGAGCCATCCCCAGAGGTTGTCGCTGCAATATCTGCAGCATACGGACACCAGGCGACATCGAAGAGCCCATCCGACCACTCCAGCCGACACAGTTCCGTCAGTGTCTGTGTATTGATGGCAGAGTCTTCCTCATCTTGAGAGCTCTGGGCAAGCAGAAAGAGTGAACCACCACCAGCAAGACCATACAGTTGGCTATCAAGTAGAAGAAGTAAAGATTTGGGTTATAATAAAGGATAAACTGGGTTAAACTGAGTCGATCTATGCTCACCTCGTAGCTAGCAGCATGTGATTCGGCTCGAAAGGTGAGAAGCGCAGGCTGTAGCCGTGTCTATCGGTGGTGGTGTGGGTCTGTGCTTGCATATTGTATAAATTTGCTGAAATACGAGAATAATTGATGTAAAGATGTTTAAAATTGGAATTAAAATCATCATCAGTAACGACAAACTAACTGCCTCTCTGTAGGTCGATAGATATGTGTCGATCAATCGATATCTTCAACGATATCGTATAAGGTTTCAGGGCTACAAAAAGTACTATGCATCTGGCAACCTCCTAATAGGATGACTAGACAGACTAGTAATTAAAGTAAACAGTGCTTCATATTATAGGGATTCCTGAAACTGATTTTGATTTGATTTTGATTTGATTTTGATTATGACAATCAGCTGTTCGCAGCTGTTCCATACAAAATTTTGTGTGTGACCAAAGAAAGTACGGAAATGACGGTCACACTAAAAGTTTTAGCATAATCAGCTCCGAAGCTGATTTTAATTTTGATTATCTTGCTGTGAGCCCGTTCACCCTTGTGTGACCGTTTACTACGTAGAAAACTAGTGGCAACACTTGATGTTTATTATAGCTATTTGAAATTGAAATACTTTTTAAGCTTTCTGCAATGTTATAATAAATTACTGAATTATTTAAAGTTTTAAATATGTTTTAGAATTTGAAGAGAAAGGGGAAAAGTGTCATGGCAAGGCTGCCAGATGTTCTGAAAATCAAAAGCAAATCAAATTCAAATCAGTGCGCAAAAAAGGTCATTCCGTCAACTGATTTTGATTATCTAAAAGCAAATCAAAATCAAATCAAAATCAGTTTCAGGAATCCCTATATTATAACTAAGTGAAAGTTCGACATATTAAAAGTTCTAAGGTCGATAGATATGTGTCGATCAATCGATATCGATATCAATTGGAATCGTATCAGCTTTCAGGGATACAAATAGTACTATGCATCTGGCAACCTCCTAATAGGATGACTCGCCTAGTAATTGAAGTAAACAGTGCTTCATATTATAACTAAGTGAAAATGCGACATATTAAAAGTTCTAAAGTTAAACGTGAAATAAAATCAATATATTGACTCTTGCCTAACGCGTTGCCCAAGTGCTCCATTAACTTCTACGGATTCCCTGGAAGTACAGGTGTCTAGCGACCTGCGTGAACATTTTCTGCGTAAAACTTATGTACATGACCCGCGGATGTGCTAATAGCTAATCAAATGCTAATCCCCGATAGAAGCGAAGACTCTCGTTGACGTTTGACACGAACCCAGTATAGGGAAAATATATATACTGACCTCGCACGAGGTCGCGAACGCTACTTGACATTAGCCAATTTGTAAGACGAAAAACAAATGTTGGAAAAGCGTGAAAAGCGAAAAGAACTGCGCAAAAAACATGTCAACTGTTTATACAAGCAACTGCATAACGGGCAAATCCATTTAGTGGTCGAACGCACTGGATGCCACCCCATGAACAGGGCCAAGCCAAAGGTATATAAGAAGGTTGCAGTGGACGTTCTTTCGCATTTTCCTCCATCAGCGAAGAACTGCTTACCGTTTGAACCAACGCCGCGGAAAACTAAGAATAAATTAAACTTTTGTGAAAGGAACTAGTGAAGTCAAAGCACTCAAGATGGTCGTCTCCGTGAAGGTCTTCAAGAAGGCCACGCCCAATGGAAAGGTCACCTTCTATTTGGGCCGTCGTGACTTCATTGATCACTTGGATTACTGTGATCCTGTCGATGGCGTGATTGTTGTGGAACCGGAGTACCTGAAGAACCGCAAAGTATTTGGCCAATTGGCCACCATGTACCGCTATGGACGCGAGGAGGATGAGGTCATGGGAGTCAAGTTCTCCAAGGAGCTTATTTTGTCACGCGAACAGATTGTGCCCATGACAAACAACAACATGGAGATGACTCCCATGCAGGAGAAGCTTGTACGCAAGCTGGGCTCCCATGCCCATCCCTTCACCTTCCACTTCCCCCCGAACTCGCCCAGCTCTGTCACACTGCAGCAGGAGGGCGATGACCTGGGCAAGCCCCTGGGCGTGGAGTACACCATACGCGCCTATGTCGCTGACTCCGAGGACGATCGTCAGCACAAGCGCAGCATGGTCAGCCTGGTGATCAAGAAGCTGCAGTACGCTCCATTGAATCGCGGCCAACGCTTGCCCAGCTCACTGGTCAGCAAGGGCTTCACCTTCTCCAATGGCAAGATCAGTCTGGAGGTGACACTCGACCGTGAGATCTACTACCATGGCGAGAAGGTGGCTGCCACCGTGCAGGTGTCCAACAACTCGAAGAAGTCGGTGAAGAGCATCAAGTGCTTCATTGTGCAGCACACCGAGATCACCATGGTGAACGCGCAGTTCAGCAAACATGTGGCACAGCTGGAGACCAAGGAGGGCTGCCCCATCACACCCGGAGCTAATCTGACCAAGACCTTCTATCTGATTCCGCTGGCAGCCAACAACAAGGATCGTCATGGTGAGTGGGAGGAGGAGTGGAACTCCAATAACTATCATTAAGATTTTGTATCTTTTAGGCATTGCGCTTGATGGCCATTTGAAGGATGAGGATGTCAATCTGGCCTCCTCCACCATGGTGCAGGAGGGCAAGACCACGGGCGATGCCTGTGGTATTGTCATCTCTTATTCAGTGCGCATCAAGCTCAACTGCGGCACACTGGGTGGTGAGATGCAGACGGATGTGCCCTTCAAGCTGCTGCAGCCGGCACCTGGTGAGTTGACTTACAATCTATAAGTGAATCCTGGCTAAAGGAGTATTCTCTCTTCCCCCATAGGCACCGTGGAGAAGAAGCGCTCGAATGCCATGAAGAAGATGAAGTCCATTGAGCAGCATCGCAACGTGAAGGGCTACTACCAGGACGACGATGACAATATAGTATTCGAGGACTTTGCTAAGATGCGCATGAACAATGTGAACATGGCCGATTAGTTCGGCTAGAGTTATCGTTATCGTTGCCGTTATCGCTATCGCAGTTATCGTTAATCCCTGGCAAATGTTGTGAAACCGTAAACGTATCGAAAGCACTGAAAACTTGTTGCAGCTGTATCACCGAGGCCACAATCTTTGTATTATAACCGTACTAAGTAACCGTACTTGTATTAACTTTAGTGGATCTGGAGTTTATATGTTGAAATGTTGAATCGGAACACGTGTCCTTCTTGTCTTGACTTAATTATAAATGTATAGCAAACATAGACTTACAGTTTGAGACTCTGTGCGATAATCCAAGTAATGAGTGATATTAGAATGAGCTCGAGGAGTTCTAGCAGTTGTTGTGGCTTTCAACTTCAGAAGTCGAATGAGTTGCCGAAATGCCTCTGCACAGCGAGGAAGGCAACAACTTGTGGCAAGCTTAAGGGTTGCTGACAGAGGGTTGCAGCAGCACCCTTTGGTGTCATAGGTCATAGCCAGGCGACGGCAGCAACCCCTAAAGCGACGGCGGCCAATCAGCATTGGCCATGGCTAGTTCTAACGGTCATTGCAAAGTTTTGACCTTGATAATGTATCATCGTATAATGGCATATGAATAATGCTTGAGGCCAGCTGGCTTGTCAGCGCAACGTCTCATCACTCCAGCCTTATATAATGCCACGTAACGGTCGCTGCAGTTGGAGCTCCGTTCGAGCATTGCACAATGCACCACTCTAGGCACTGCAACTGCCACTGGGGCAGCATTCGGTCGATCGATTTCACACACCGCTGACTCCTGGGGCAGCAAGACAATAACAACACAGCCCTGACTTCCGGCATTGGTTTGTCGATGCCTGACCAAGAGCCAAGCCCAAGCCCCAGAAAACAAGAAAGCAAACAACATCGTCATTTAGCCTATAAATGCCAATGTTGTTGTCAAAATGCAGCCACAATTTTGACGAGCCTGCCACGCGATGGAGCTACACACCACACTGCCTGTTGCACTCGCCCAGCTGCTGCTGGTGCTCCTACTGCCACTAACTGAGGCACAGCACTACTACCACGCTCATCCGCATCCACACCGCCAGTTCTACTATGATGCACCGCCGCGACTGAGACGCTACGAGTACGTGCCCGCACCCCCCTATGTGGCAGGCTATGTGGCGCCACCTGCCGCCCACTATCAGCAACAGACGCCCAACTTTCAGCTGATCAACTACAGGCCCAGCTATCAGCCACTCGCCTTGGAATACCAACAGCAGCAGCCACCGGTGGCACCACCACCTGCCGCAGCACCACTCTCCTCCGTTTATCCACAGTCGAGTGTGCAGTATCAGCAGCGTGCTGCACCACAGGCGGAGCTGGCCAAGTACCGCTACGAGGGCAACTACATACCCGTGCAGCAGCGTGTGGCAGTGGCACCACAGTTGCCACCGCTGCCACAGCGTCGTGGCGAGGAACAGCTCTACAATGTGCCGCCGGCTCTATTCACCAGCGATGTGCTGCATGTGGTGCCCTCACGTGCCGCACTGCTGCAACAACAACAACAGCAGCAGCAGCAACAGCAGGAGTTGCAAGCGGAGCGTCCACGTCGCTTTGCCAGCGCTGCGGATGCAGTGGCTGCCGAGTCGAGAGGCACAGCCACAAAGGAGACTAAATACTTTCAGTAGGTTTGCCACACACACTCACACTCACACTCATGAGTATTCACATGATTTATTCACTTGTATTTGCAGCGATATATTCATGAGATTCGATGGACCCAATGCACGCAGACATGGTCATGTGCTGGAGGATCCCAAGACACAGGAGCGACGCTTTGAGTCGCAGCGTGGCACAAACCGTTACAAGGGCGAGGTGGGATAGATACTTCCAACTATAAATTATATCATAAACTGATTTTATTCTCTTTAAGGTTATTTGGACAGATCATCAAGGAGCTCACGGCGAGCATCGCTGGGACATGGCGCAGGGAAAACTCTGAACTCAACTGAAAGTAAAAAACAATTTGCATAATTTACTAGCTCACTCCATTTTCACTCTTTCTCTCTTTCTACGTCTCCTACCTCCCTCTCTTCTCCTGTACATATAAATCGTGACTTTTCATAATTTTGGCGTATTATTTATTTAAGCACAATGATTTGGCGTGAAATGTGAAGAGTCCTGCAGTGAGATTTGCATAAGAAAGCCACCAATTGAATTTCTCTCTAGGTCAGCGCCGTGAGAATTCTCTGAAGATTTTCTCACGGCCCACAGACTCAGACGGAAAGTGGACAGTCCGGTTATACGACTTTTCTGGTGCATCTTCGACACTGGCCCATTGGAAAAAGGTCATTCGGCTATCCTTTAGCCATAGAACTGGTTATAGTCAATGACCCGAAATGTCCTGCAGTTACTTAGTTACAAGAAAGAGGAACAGACAGACCGGGATGGACTGTCATCAGGCATTAGACAGCGCATGCGGGTCAGACCGATATGCAAATGCAAGATAATGTCCTTGCTCCAGGGGTTGCTTGTAATCAGGCGGTTGTCTTGTAAGTCGGTGACCTCAAGGGTTGCAGCTCATTTGCATAGCGAGTGATCGAGTCAGAGTTGAGCGTGGAATGACACAAATGCCTCCCAGCTAATGTCCAGTTATCGTTTGGCTATAGTCTGGCGGCCTAGATGACCCAAGTCCACGAGCTATCTATGGCCTTAAGGATCAGCGCAAGATCAATAATGAGTCTTGAGCATTTATGTAAATGTTGCCTTTAGTTTTATCCCTGGGCATGCGGGTAGCATGTTGTCGTCGTCTGTCAGTCATTCGCTGTCCAGAACCGGTTCGTGTTTATGGCTTGGCCGAGATAAGGTCATCATCGCATGCAACGTCAGTGATAACCCTTGGCTCGCGGTTCGTCTTGGTTCTCACACGTTGCCGTCTAATTTATGCAAGGACATTGCGAAAGGACACAACACGATTGCGATTGATGTGGCGTGAGTTCCAGCTTCCCAAGGCTCAACCGGTTTGACCGGCCCAAGCTCTGGCTCTGGCTCTTGGCGAGCATCTTGGGTGACCATCGGGTGCGCTGTGAGAACTTCCACATTAGTTTGGCCTTTGTCAGCACCCAACAACAACAACTGGCCCAACGGGTTGCGTGTGTGTGTAGTTGTGTCATATCATGGACAATAGTGTCTCAGTGCTGGGGCTTTGCCAATTGCCTAAAGGGTTAGCACATTGATTTATGCGCAAATAAAATCTGTTTACTCAAGAACCGTGTGCTCCTAGGAACACAAAATGGTCAGAGAAAATTGAGAGTGATGTGTGTAAAAGGGCAGGGAAAAACCAATAGGAAAACTTAAGCTCCGCAGACAAGAGTAATACATACATAGCTGCTACAGACTGCAGTTTTATATATGTAGATAGATTCTAATGAAGAGTAGAAGCTAAATATATTCCATACTCCAAATAAAATACAATAAAATCTTTTCAAATTTATGTAGATAGATCCTAATGAACAGTATTAGCTACATATATTCCATGCAGACTCCACCAATTCTATATTAAAATCAATCAATCAATCAATCAAAGAAAAATGAGAGTGATGTGTGTAAAAGGGCAGGGAAACCCAAAGAGGAAAACTGAAGCTCTGCAGAAAAGACTACAGACTGCAGTTTTATATAAATAGATTCTAATGAACAGTAGATTCCCCCAACTCCATGTTAAAACTCAATGAAATCATTTCAAATTTTATACATAATTTTATATTTTCATATCAATCTTTACAAGTTTAAAATTAAATACATTTTTAGCCGAAAGGGTATATCGATTGTGGTTTGATCAGTGCAAACACAAGTACATAAGTATATATACTAAAAAACTAAGAAAAGTCGTATTTATGCCATGAATATTATTACGTGATATCTGCCAACTTATTAGGGCATATTTACAAACTACATGGACTTGCGGAACTCTTCGAGATGCAGAGATGCTGTAAGTGTAGACCCATTAGCCGCCCTCTACTGGTACTGATGGTACTGTGGCTGCTGCTGGTGCTGGTGCTGCTGCTGCTGGTACTGCTGCTTGCCCGAGCTGTACTCCTGCGGTGCCTTGTGGCCACCGGCGCGGAGCAGCTGCGTTGGTGGTGGAGGTGTGGGTATCTTGACCACAATGTCGGTGGGTTCGCGTATGACCTCAGCCTTGAAGCCCTCCTTGGGATCGGCTGTGTACTTAACGGTGCGAATGAAGCCATCTGAGTCGACCACGGAGTAGCTGCCCTTGATGACGGCGCCATCGCGCACCTCCTTGCGGTTCTGATAGTTGGTGAACTCATCATCCTTCACATCAAAGCCAAACTGGTACGAGGAGTTTGACTGCAGATAAATGACATTAAAGTAAATTGGAAATTGGATAAAGATACAGATACATGGCAATCATTTCAAATGCGCCGCACAGTGCGACCCAGTTTGGTATACACGACACTCGATTACATCACGTCGCATGCGTATGGGTGCCTCAGTCCCAGAGCCCATTCCCCCCAGAGTCGGAGCACGCACAAGTGAAAGTAATTTGGAGTTGCTTGCATATTTTTAATAGCCCAATCGCACGGCACGAACTGAAGGTGTAACTGTGTAACTGCAACGGCAGTCAATCGCCAATCGCATGCACGACTTATGCAACTGGGCGGCAGTAGAAGCCACTCAACTCCAGCCCAGAAATCTTCGATGTGTGCGTGTGTGTGTGTGAGTATCTGCACGTAATGCGCATTGAGGCCTGTCCAACAATACAATTTACTAGGCATAAATTTGTGCACAAGGTTGTGGACGGCCGAGGAAGCAACGACCATCAATCGCATCGTCAGTTGGAGTTGGTGCACGATAATCCCACAGTTCTAACTGGGTTAAGGTAAGGCCACAACGTGACCTAAGGCGTGGTTCCCAAACGATCTGCGATCTGCAAGTTCTGACGTGGCCCAAAACCAACAAAATCCACCGAAAAGAAACGTTACTCTTTGGCACATTGCAATTTGCAGCTGAACACGAAATTGGAAAGGCAAAGCTCGTTTTGAGAGCCGGTTCTAATGCGTACACCCAGTACACCAGTACACCAGTTTATTGGGCTCTAATGGGGTCTATATGCACTCAAATATGGGTCGCATTTGAAAGTGATTGTGGCTTGTCGTGCGACACATTAATGGAACTACTTTTGCAGACTTATGGCATCTCATAAAATAGGAAATGCAGGCTGAAAATAACCTATAAAATTATAGCCCATAAATAAGTTTATGTGTGTAGAAAAAAGTGTAGGTAAATGAAATTAACTAGTTATGGAATTTATCTAGAATACAACTTGGGTTTTGCATAAACTAAGTTTCTATTTTAATTAGAATTTAATGCTCAGTTGAAACTGAGAGGGGTTCTTTCTATAAATGATATTTCACTTTACACAAAGTTGTTTTGCTGAGTCTGAAATTTCGATAGAATATTCTTAAAACATTTATCTATTTTATTATCCATTTTACTCTATTAATTTTCTATATGAACCCCTAACTACGCCTTTAATTCTACCTCTACAACTATAGATATTTGCTTCATTTGAAATGGAAACGTCTTCTTCCCCTAAATGATATTTCACTCTACACAAAGTAATTATTTTGGGTCTGAAATTTCAACAAAATAATTCTAAAACATTTACCTATTTTAATTTCTAAATTATTCCATTAATTTTCTATATAAATCCCGCTCTACTACGCCTCTAATTCTGCCTCTAAAACTATATTTATATATATTTATTTCCTTCATTATTCACACGTCTAATTGTTACTGTAATCTGCAGATTAAAGCGATTACTTATTCAATTTCACTCTACTCAAAGTAATATTTTTGAGTCTGAAATTTTCCTAGAATTTTCTTAAAACATTTATCTATTTTACTATCCATTTTTCTCCATTAACTTTCTATATAAACCCCTAACTACGCCCCCTATTCTACCTCTACAGCTGTATACATTTCCCTCATTATTCACACGTCTAACCGTTACTGTAATCTGCAGATTAAAGCGATTGCCTATTCAATTTGTTTAATGGATAACGACCAAATGTGCAGCTTCCGCATGGAAAAACCCATAAATAAATGTACGAGTGGGGCAAAGACTGACCATACTACATGCAGATGCTTATGGACATGGCTCTTATTAAACGACTTTGGCTGAGTTGGGGGCTGTTGAGAGGTTGCGTTATGCAGTTGTGAGTTAATGAACTCTATGAGAAAATTCAGTTCCCCCTCCACTGCGGCACTTCATGCCACTCGCACCACATAAGCGCATGCCTCAATTGTAATTATGCACTCGCAACATTGTTTGGCTTGGCTCACTCAAGTGAAAAGGAAAGTGCGCGAAAGCTATTCGAACTCAAAGTCGAACTCAAAGTCGAAGTCGAAGTCGAACCCGTTATGGTCAACTTACATCATCGTATAGCTCCTCCTCCTCGGCCTGCTGCTGTGGACGCTTGAGTTGTCCTTTGCCAATCAGTGGCGCGGGGGCGGCCTGGTAAGCGGGTTGCACACGACGAGGCGGCGCTGGAGCAGCCTGTGGCTGGCGGTAGATGCTCTGCTGTGGCTGAGCCTGGTACTACAGAAGGAAGAGAGTGGAATACACGCTTTGGTAAGTTAAGATTTTCCTTCACTAACCTGCGGTTGCTGCAGATAATCTCTCACCGCTGGCGCCACGTATCCCTGCTGTTGCTGGGCGCGTATTTGCTCCGAGACGGTGTCCTTAATCCTGATCTGTTGTCCTTGGGACACATACTGCTGCGTCTGCTCAGAGTTCTGTTCGTAGATGGGCGTGCCGTCCGATTGCTGCTGGTGTTGCTGCTGCTGCTGCAGCTGCTGATAGTATTGACGCAAATAGCTGGGATCGACGCCCTGCTGCGCTTGGGCGACTCCAAAAATCGCGACCGTGGCCACCACGAGCAGAAATTGCATTGTTAATGCTGTTGTCGTTGCTGTTGTTGCTATTGTTCAATTACACTTCACTGCGATATACCGTTCGATCAAAGCGCGCACGTCCCACTCCAAGCCACAAAACTATCTGCGATGTCTGCGGCTCCAAATTGCACTTTTATATCGAACAGCGGCGTAGCGTCGCTGCTGAGCGCCAACTGCCTACCACTCGTAGTTGCAACTGGGTCTCTCCTATTGCTAGTCGACGTCGGCGTCGCAGTCTCAAACTCTGGCAACTCTCTAACGGCCAAGTGGAGCGGTAGCCTCTTTTTTGATTTACAACAGCTGTTGTGCACACACACATACTTACACACAGTATCTATTGAGTGTGTGGCTGTCATTTCCGTTGGCATTATATCATGGGCATTGTCTCTCTGTCCCAGCTGATTCGACCAGATTGTGTGTGTGTCATTGTTAAGTGAAAACTGTTTGCCGTTGCTCCAGTTACAATTTCTGCGCACTGTTAACTAGCAGCCTGCTGTTAACTAACATAACGACTAACAGTCGTTCGACTTTCACATATTTCTTATTTAACGCTTGTGTTTTAGTTTCGGTTTTTATTAAATTAATTGCATTGGGTCCAAGTGGAATTTGCATAATGTGCAAATCTTTCCTGCTTTAGTATATAGTATTCGCCATGGCTGTGCAGGTGTGCATAATGGGTAGAAGGAAAAGTTAATCTACCGCAACAGAATTACCCCAATTAACTAAATGAAGCATCGTTTAAATAGAATATCTATTTCTTATGCTTATGCAATCGCTGGATCGAATGTTATGTGCATCTGCCTGAACCAGGCTCATTAACATTATCGGCGGTCGCATGCTAGAGGTCAATGCGATTACAGCTCCACCCATGTCAGACTTATTGAATCCGAATCTGAACCTGACAAGTGCAAAACTCTATTGTCTACACTGAGTGACCCAAATCGCTAAATAACAATAAACAAAAAGCAAACAACAAACATTCAAATCGAAATCGAAACGTTTCATTATTGTTTGTCGCTGTCGTTACTTTACGAGCTGTACTTGTATCTGTATCTGTATCTGCAACTGAACATGTAAATGTATCTCTTGCGTTGTGGTTGAGTAGCTTCGAGCTTCAAGTATGCCAACGATCTTTGATGTGATTTGTTGGCACTGCGATTGCCAAATCTTTCGCATTAAGCCCTTTGCAGCAGATGCAAGTACTACCACAAGACAGTTGCCAAGCGATCTCACGTACATATAGACCATTAGACCTCAATAAATCACCCCTACGCCACCCAGTAATGCCCTGAGCCCTCGCCCACAGACAATTCGATATTCGTCGCTGATGCGATTACTTAAGATCGCGTTCACTGTTACATTTAAGCATTTTTTATGGCAGATTTGAGTTTGTGTTGTGCCCCATTTGATGACACACATGGAGGGAGGTTGTGCGCCAAGGTCACCAGAGCTACTGTTTTTTTATTGTTTACTATTTCGCCTCGCTGACTATGCGATTTTCGTCAGTCGTCAGCCGATGACCGTTTAATGGGGACAGCCAGATCACGGGTTACTTGGCCGTAAAGTGAAAGTACTATACGTTATGTGTAACAGACAATTGTTATGTCTTAAACGTTGGTAGTATGGTATGGTATAGTACACCCAACCAACACGTACAAGTGTCTTATTTCAATCAAATTAGAGTCCGATTTATGTGTGCGTTTCGTTTGCATATAATCCCAATAGAAATGTGTTTAATTGCCGGCATGATTGATGGATTGATGGCTTAGATTCGCAGCGTCATGTTATGCAAAGTATTGGGCTACCTTATTTCGGGTTGGGCACCTGGAAACAATACTCAAACTCACATTGATTGCATTACCTACACACATATCGCTAACTGTATAGTCATTACGCTGAAGCAATTGAGTTTTTATTATTAATTGTTTTCCTCTTTCGCTTCCTTAAAGAAAAGCTGTCAACACCCATTTTTATTCTTTTATTATTGGTTAAAAATCGAGACGATATTTATACAGTTTAATGACTAGAACCACTCGCTGTTAACTGGCTTTCAGGCCGCTAACTTAATCTCAAAATCAGAATCAAGTATTACATAATGTTAAAAGATCTTCAACTAAATTTTATCGGTTTATTTTTCAACTATTGCATAAGTGTAGTGTGTGAGGGGAGACTGAGAATAAGTTGAGAACAATTATAGTATAATAGATTTATTTCATCTCCAATCAATTTGTATCTGCCGATTCGTAATAGTTTAAGGTTTGTTAGTTTCATATTTTGTCGTTCTTTTCATAAATTATTCAATAAGTTAAACAGAATTTCATAAAAATCCACTAAAGTTGATTAAGTAACTCTTAACTGGGCAACTCTGTTGTTTCCAACTGTTAATCTTGTTGCTACTGTTAATGTTGTTGCTGTTGTTACTGTAGTTGCTGCTGCTGCTGCTGTTGTTGCTGCTGCTGCTGCTGCTGTGTTGTTTAATAGTCAGTTGCACCAATAACGCTGTACATCAGACGATTGAAAGAGCCGCTCTGGCGTATGTTTTCATCGTGAGTGTTTACCACCTGTAGAGCAAACAGAGCGATTAGCATTGACATTAACAGAGACTAACAGAGGCTAACAGAGACTGTAAACCACTTACATTGTACGGCGGCCGGGATACTGGCGCTGATACTGGCTTCTGTAAGAGTATATTGGAGAGGCATAGAGAAAGAAAAGCGATTGCATAAGTCATAGGTTTCGGCTAGAAATGCTACTACTACAGCTTAAATACAGTGGTTCGCTTTTTTTTAATTATCAAATTTGTTTTTTCTCTTCTCGTTTTCACCGCAATACTTTATGTTATGGGCGTGCTCTGGGTTAGTAAAATGCTATAAAAGTGGCATGTGATTTGGAAAATATACACAGAGATGTGATTAATGATGTTGTTGTACGTTCGACTTGCAAATACCATGACAAGTTATCAAAAACCAAGTTAGTGTTTCACTGTGGCCCGTTAGTATCGGCTGTAGCTGTGCGTTAACATACCATCTAAAGCGGCGCATAACATTCTGATTGGCATTTAGCGTAGACATGGACACAAGTAGAGGACACAATAATGCTGTGACTGTACTAACATAATTGAGTACGACTGTACGTGAGACTGCGATACATTTACAGAGATAGAATGCGAGAAAGATATAGAGTATTTATAGAGCGCAATGAAGTGGACAATCGAGCGATCTTTGTTTATCTCACATCAACATTTTCTATTATTCTTTTTCGATTGAGTAGTGGACGATTCGATAGTGCGCGATCTTACCTTTCCTGGGACCAATCTATTTGGCTGATAGACCTGAGTCTGCACAGGTATGGTTACTTCCTGTGGCGAAGAATGGCCATAGCTGCTGTAGCCGCCCTCTTCTTGAATGGCTCTGTAGGTGTCGCTATTCCTTGGATCGTAAACAACAGTTTTCTTATAACTGTACGTGTGTCCGTTTCGCGTGTGTGTGAGTCGATTTCATTTCATTTTCATTATAATATTTAGTTTTTGAGATCGTTGAAAGCGTCATTTTGAGTTGTTTAGATTTGTCAGAACATATTTGAGTTGAGGTTATGAAATTTTAGAATAATTCAACGTTATTTCGTTTGTAATTTTGTTTGGTTTTTGTTTTGTTGTTTTGGTTAAGTTAATCATACGTTCATATAGTATATGTACATACATATATGAATATTTAGAGGTTTTTTTACATCGGTTGAGTAGCGTGAGACAGAGTAGTGAGAGAATAGAAAGAAAAAACAGGATGTGCACAAAATACGTTAGAATTGTTTCGATTTTTGTAGTTAACTTCTAATGAAATAGGCTTAGTGTTCTCGTTGTCTTAGAACTCGACACACTTTTCAAACAACTTTAATTAGAATTAAAAGTCAACAAAAGTCTCTTAAAATTAGGTGTATTAAATGTAATTTTTAACAGAACTGCATAACAAAACTATTGATTAAATATTTCATAGAGTGAGTGTTTAGTAGGCTCAATAAAACCACGGGCTGTGTTAGTGAGATAAAGTTTAGGGTATGGTTAATACTTGGGGCATAATATCGTATGGGATTAGGAACTTAGTTTTCGTGTTGTCTCGTGACACTTTTAATGGATGAATATAAATTCAGCAAACGTCTTTTAATGTGTGTGTTAAAGTAATAGGAACTCGTTGGGGATTCATTTAGGACTGGGTTGCTTATCAGTGGGCATGGGCGGGGTTCATTTGTCTAGTAAAAATTGTTGCTACTATTGCTTTATTGTGATAGTTTGTATTATTTTTGTTGATAGAGCTGCTGCAGTTTCTCTTGGCGATGCTGGCGTTGTTGCTCTGCAAGTTGTTCTTTTTGCTTTTGTTGCTCCAGTATTTTACGTTTTTGGTCCAGGAAAGATAAATCGATGAAAATTCTAACATTAATCGTGCAGCTGAGTTCTGAGCATTATGTCTAGGGTTGTATATTGGCTAGAGTTTGTGTTGTTGGTAGATTGTTAGAGATATCTTATCCGTAATTATGTCAATTATTCTGCCGCTTACAATTTAAGATCAGTTTTATTCGAATATTATCGTATATACAGCAAATGTCCTAGTCGATTACCTTTCAGTTCTGCGCCTTTGCCATTCTGATAAACATTCAGTGTAAATAGTATCTAGGAACACACGCTGGCAACATTTAAAGCCTTAAGTACTAAGTATCTCCTATCGCAAATCGGTTCTTCACAGTTTTACTTGCGATAGGCAGAGGATCATACGATGTCGGAGCAAATATAATACTATATGTACAAGTTCTATAGAGGCACATGCAGTGTCTATTGTGTATTGTGTGGGAACACCAGTGGTTGATATAGATATAGAACATATATTGACTTGGATATGGGTTTTAGACTTTACACAGGTTACGCTTGTTGTGGCAGGGAGTACAACAATTCGGTTAAGTTTCATTGACAGGCAGGATAACAATCGGGTGTATATCGATGCAAACATATTTGTGCACTTTTTACATAGTGTAATTGGGTATACGGAATATACATAGTATGTATGTGTATGTAGCAAACATTCAAGTTTCCATTAAGCCTCAAAGTCAAGTTACTAAGTTTGCTAGAGAAACCGAATGCTTAGTTTCTTCATTTGGTTTCCAAGTGATGCAAAAACCAATCAAATCCATAAGAAAATAACTTTATATATATCAGGCTGTGCTCAAAATATGATTTCTTTTACCCGTCAAGTTTTGTTGGCAAAGGACGATGCAAAGGACTTTCCTTCAAGCGATAATTATCGCTTGTGGCAAAGCTACAACAATATACATAGAATATTTATATATATAGAGATATATGTATGTGGTGTTTACAGAGTGTAGAGCATAGTATGGATGTGTGTGTCAATTTAAACATGGAGCAAAAGTAGTAGACATTCAACATCTATGGACTCCTTTGTCTCGTTGGCTGTGGGTGTGTGTGCGTGTGTGTGCCTTGATTTAGTAAATTTGGTTTTTGATTTCCACTAAGGTTAGTAGATATTATAGTAATACTTAACTAAGTTCAATCCTTGGCTACTCAAATCATGTCTCGCTTTTCAAATTAGTTGAAGCTAACTAGGCGCACTTTTCAGCAGCATTAAAATTTCACAAGTAAACTACGCAAATCAAATATTTTTATTTAATGGTTTTTTATGTTTGTTTTTTAAATATATCTCAATTGGTTTGTTAACAGCGTAATCGATAAATTCAAAGAGTTGTTAGTGTACTGTATTTGTGCTAAGCATTTGATATTTGTCAGTTGAATAGCATAAGGTTTTCCAAGTGAGAGTGGTTAACTTACGGAACTGTTGTTCTGATGGTGTCCTCAATGTTGTGGTTTGAGTACAGGCCAATTGGAGAGTTGAATTGCTTGTGGAAAACCTGAGGAAAATGTTGTTAGTGGCACTAGAGCCCAACACTATCGTGAGAGATACTTACTCTACCGGTATCGGCATCCTGGCCAACAACCTTGTGCAACATGGTGTCGGCAACACGCTGCTTCATGATACTGTCATGGTAGTCGTGGCCGGGATGTGCGCGCACGGCTGGGTTGGGGTAGTGTCTCAAGTATGAATCTGTGCTGGGCGCATCCTTTTTCACTTTGGCACCGGGCAGAACCAGTGGAGTTGTTCGGTATGGCTTTGAAATAATAGCAACAATTGGGATTCATCAGTCAAATTGGGGTAAATTTATGGTTTTGTTTATGCCAAGAATAATGTGCAAACATTTGGCAAGCCTACAAATGATTATAATCTAAATAAATGAAATTATGTACATAATCTTATGGGGCAATAACATTATGCGATCATTGGAACAACGGCAGATTTTCAATATTTCTAGAACATTCTCGCTATGTTTTATTTCACACGCTCATCTGTGTGTGTGTGTGCTCTGCTATCTAGAATTGTATCTGTATAAAGTTTATTTACTAAAATTCCATTGCATGTATGAGACTGAGAGCGCCCGTCTATATACTTTAAAAATATCTCAGCGTAGCTAGACTAATATTTATAGAAGCTTACGTAAGCGTTTTTGCCTTCGTCCAGCAATTTTCATTTGTTGCTCGCTGTTTTATTTTTGCCAACAATCGTTGTCTGACCAGCCGCACGCAGACGCACGAGCACGTAAGTAATTCAATATTCGCGGCGACAATTCAAATTATGCGCCAAACTTCGAGTGCAAGACTGTGTAGCGTTGCCAGACTGCATTTCAATATTCGCGGCGAAAATTTAAAATTATGCGCCGAATAATCGAATACAACACTGCTGCCAGTGTTGCCAGACTGCATTTCGAACAGCTGTTCTAGGCGCGCAGCTGTCGCGAGTTTCCCGCCTTCCGATTAGTTTTGCTGTCTCACTAAACACGCCGAACCGCATTTGAAGCTCAGACAAATTGTTTAATTATATTAAATAGTCTTCGGACATAGTTTAAAAGAGTTTAACTAATACACAACGCCTAACAAATGGCCGCTGTACGCCGCTCCACACGCTTAAGCATTAGCAAGTCGACAGCGACGGCAGCGCTGCCTCAGTCGCCGATGGCCACAACGCCACGACGCTCAGAAATTTGGAGCAGACGGCAAATGAAAAAGATCTTGGATAGTGACGACGAGGACCAGGATGATATTGTTAGTATAATTTCAGAAAACAACGAAAACAGCGACCTGTTGAACAAAATGGACAAGGTGAACAAGCGTAAAACAAAATTGAAAGAGGAGCTACCAAAGACGCCACGCAGCAGCAAGAAAACTGTTGCAAAAGCCACTAGTCGGCGGACTAACATAGAAAAACAGCAAATGGCCAACATACGTGCAGTTAAACTTATGGATGACCATAGCAGCCAAGAGGACGAGGATGACACGACACATGTGTCGCCACCAAAGCAGCGCAAGACGCTACCGCTGCCTCAACATTTGATCAGCCCCTCGCGATTGCTGGACAGACTGAGCATAGATGAGCGGGAGGAGGAGCAGACTGAAAGTGCATGCAAGACTGAAATAGAGCCTAAGAAGGAATTGGAGGTGGAGCCGGAAGAAAAGGTAGTGGAACCATTGGCACCTTCGCCACCAAGAAACAAATACCAAAATGCTCGACGTGTTCTAAACAGCGCCGAAACTCTTAATCTACCGGGTCGCGAGCCGCAGCTTCAGGAGCTGCGGGAGTTTTTCACCAATCATCTAGACTCACAGACCTCGGGCAGTCTCTACGTCTCTGGTCAGCCGGGTACAGGCAAGACGGCATGTCTATCATTGCTCCTGCGAGCACCAGAGTTTGCGCAACGCTTACAACGTGTCTACATTAACTGTACAAGCATTGCCAGCGTGGGCGCAGTCTATAAGAAGTTGTGTGCAGAGCTGCAACTGAAACCAGCGGGACGCACCGAACGTGATCATCTGGAAGCCATACAACGTCATCTGCGCAAGGCCAAGCGTATGCTGTTGCTAGTGCTGGACGAGATCGACCAGCTGTGCACGACACGCCAGGAAGTCTTGTATACGATCTTTGAGTGGCCTGCACTGCCTGATGCGCGTATACTGCTAGTTGGCATTGCCAATAGTCTGGATCTCACGGATCGTGCGTTGATGCGACTAAATGCACGATGCGAACTGAAACCAAGACTGATGCATTTCCCACCGTATACCAAGGCACAAATCGTAGAAATATTCAAATCTCGCCTGGCAGAGGCAGAGGTGCTCGATGTCTTTCCGCCCGTCACACTACAGCTGCTGGCGGCCAAGGTGAGTGCGATTAGTGGCGATGTGCGACGTGCTTTGGATATTGGACGACGTGTGGTGGAGATAGCAGAGCAGCAGAAGTGTGCTGGAGAAAAGGAGTTCAATATGAAGGCACTTGAACTGGACGGACAGCCAGCACAGAGCACGGGTAAGTAATTGCAGCTAACTAAAGACATATCAACTTTAAACATCTTGTTTTAGATGTGCTGAAGCCTGTACAGGTGAGCCAAGTGGCTGCGGTGCTTAACAAGGTCTATGGCGCCTCACAGAACCTAGAGGAGGACATTGAAGCTGCGTTCCCGCTACAGCAAAAGCTGATGCTGTGTTCACTGGTGCTGATGCTGCGAAACGAGAAGAACAAAGACATTAGCATGGGACGTCTGCATGAAGTCTATCGAAGGGTCTGTGCCAAGCGCAACATATTGGCCCTTGATCAAGCGGAGTTTGCGGGCACAGTTGATCTCGTAGAGACGAGAGGAATTCTGCGTATTATGCGGAAGAAGGAACCACGTCTAAGCAAGATACTGCTGCAGTGGGACGAAGAGGAAGTCCATGCAGCACTAAGCGACAAACAGTTGATTGCGTCCATCCTCAGCGACACTGCCTGCCTGGCCAAGTGACAGACAGACAGACTAGCGTAACAACTCTAATATGTAAGTTTAACTCAACTTAACTTCTAAGTATTTGAATGCTCGGTTTCTCTGTTGGCCAATTGTGCATCACTCAGAACATTTTTTGCTGTTCACCTTGGCCATAGAACCAAAGCGTATAACAGACGACGGGCGTACACATTACGATATAAGAAAATAAAACATAATATTCATTTTTTCGATGCTAAATTTAAAAACTATGGCTGGCGCAAGCACAGAAATATGTTGAAATATCATTTGAGGGTCACTTTCGGAATTTTTAATTGAATTTTATCTTCTTAGCTTCTTTATTATCATTAATTTAAAGCTAGAAATCTATATGTTCGAAAATGTTGACAATTATACGTAGATAATATTGAATAAATAAGTATTTAACTAAATATAGACTGTGAAATGTTTAGCAACAATCTATTTCGAAAATTGACAATTGTTTGTTCACTTTCGCTGCGTCAAAGTATTTGAAGCTTTGCCAAGATTGTGCCCCATACCTAAATTAAATAAAGACAATTTCCGTTTTCCTCAGATTAAATGCTAGAAAAGCCTAATTATCGCCTCTGTTGGTAGTACAGATCATTTTTGAAATTAAATTCATTTATAATCATTTTTCATACGTTTCATTTTGTTGCCTTTCGATTAACGCCTGTAGCTGCTGCTTTTGTTTTTCTCTCAGCGTATTTTCTAAAAATATCCAACGAGGTGGTATGAATTACATTGAGCACCAAGAGGAAAAATTGAGAATATGTTTCAACAAAATGTTTTTGCTTTCGACGCATATTGATGAGAAGCCAACAAATATGTTTGAGTAATAAGCCAAGTATATAAGAAGCAGACATTGAGAGTGAGAGCAACTCGGATATATATGTGTGTATATATAGCTTGATCTATATACTATATACCAAAAAGTAAATAGGTAATTGGAAGAGTTTTCAAACTGTCATTTACGCTGACACTTGAGTTTGAACTTGAATTCAACAAGACATTTAAAGGTAAAGGTGAGGTCTATACCAAGATCTTTGGCAAGTTCTCTAGTAAAAATTTAGATTATATGTATATTTATATTTCCATAAGTTTAGCCATATTATTATTTCAATTTATTATAGTCTTTCATATGATGGAAGACTGTAATAGATTTCTACGGAACGTAGTCTTACTTGATATTGAATGCACTCATTGAGGTCTGGCTGCTCCTTGTAGTAGACGGGTGATCCATTTTTGAACTGAACGTACTCCATTTTGAATTTGTTTGTTGTGTGTGTGTGTGTTTTGTATTTAAACTCCTTTATTGGCAAAATTCAAACAGATTAGAAACGGGAATATTACTCAAAAGAACTATTACGTAAGAACGTCTCGTCAAAAAGCAATCAATAATGTCACAAAGTATTCTCTGTATACTTTTGTTATTATTTAATGTGTTTAACTGAATTTATATTTATTTTCTTCTTCTTTTTTCTTTCTGTAATTGGGAAACTTGCTTTTGTGGCACGTTTAAACGTAGCGCTGCTTCTTCTTCACCACTTTCGGAGATCGCTTCACTAGGACTAGGAGGGATGTGTTTCGTCTAGACTTGTTTCTAGTTGTTTATTTTTCAATATTCCGAACGCAACTGAATTCAAAAATTTTAAATGCTGGCGAATTATTGCTATTTCGACTGCGCGGAATTCCAATCCATCTATATAGATCCTCTATATCTACACACACATGAGTGTGGACATGTCAATGTGTGTGCTATATGTATGTTAGAGACATCAGCAGAGTACACAGAGTGCTGACGGTCAGAGGCCGTTCAAACCCACGCACACCAACACAGTTGCCCTCGCTCTCTCCGTGTCTCTGTGTCTCTCTCAATTTGTTAAACATTTATGTATATACTTTGGCTAAATGTTTTGTGCAAATAGATTATTCACTGAGCGTAACGCCCGACAAATACAACAAGTATTTACATATAAACTTGGACTTGGATGCTGCCTCGAGAGAGTTTTTCATCTGCGCCCACGCGCCTGTAGAATCTTCCCAAGACTCAGTCCTCCCCTCCTTTATATGTACGTACATTTATTATTATAATTTTATGTATGTGCTGTCAGTTTGTTTGTCCTGCCTCTGCACAAAAACAGAAAACAGAAAACAAATTATATATTTCATGAATATTTTTTATTTAATTGCTGCTTTGGAGCAATTTTCGAAAATATTCTCGCCAGTATTTCTCATTAATTCTTTCGTAAATTAGGCACAAATTGAATTGAAGAGGAGCGAGGTTATTGCAGAAACATAAATTAGAAATATTGCACAAATAGTTGGCATAATTCTGAACACTATTATTGATGTATTCGGTTTGTTCAGTTATCTCTAATGTTTGTTTAGCCCGATTTGCGCTGACACTGAGAATTGGAAATGGCCAGAAAGTGCCTGACAGTTCCATTTCTATATAAATAGTCTCACTATTTCTCTATTTGTAGATCTAACATTGACATTTTGACTGCGCTTAATTGATGTCAAAATCTGACACTGGAATGAGCTTTGGGACAGGTGTAATTAACCTTCAAAGTACACACACATCAGAGCCAGACAGAACGTCAAAGAACTCTTCAAGTTCGATGGAAAATTTCAAGGAACTCATAATTTACATTTGAATATGTTTGTTTTTCTTAAACTGAAGGTTGTTCTGCCTCTTTTTACAAAAGGAACGTACGCTAAAAAATTCTTTGAGTGGGTTGATCAAAAAGTTTCTCGAACGAACGATATAGATATTTTTAGGCATGTGAGCAACGTTTCAGTTTGAATTTTCTACTCAGATAATAAAAAATGTTTTTATGGCAAATATTCTAAAAATAAGTGAGGTAAAAATTGGAAAAGTTTTGCTGTAAAACTGATGACAAATCAAATCAAAGCATTAAGTGAATTATAACAAAACCTTGAGTTATATTTTTATGCTGTATTGACAAACAAAATAGAGACCTTGGCAAGTGGCAAATTTGTTTTTTGATTCATTAGCATCGTCATCAAGCGCAAGGTGTCAGGTGCGCGGGGAATGGCGAAGCACTTTCATTGTCATTGCCCGCAGATCACAAGGCAGACCCCCCAATATTAGCCCCAGTGGCAGGCAATGCGCACACCCAACCGCACGCTGATCTTGATAAATATGTATATATTATTTAGATACACATTTATATATGTAGCTGTGTTTCTCACCTGCCTGCAGTCAGCCGTGAAGGAGCTGAGAAAATGTTCTCATCAAAGATGCTTTTGCGTCTTTCATTTTTGGGAAGAGGGCAGACAACAGCTCTCTTGGGCTGCAAGAGTCCGAGTCTGAGTCTGTTTCTGTTTCTGTTTGTTTATTTTCTTGGCAATTTTTCCACCTGCACACACAACACCAACGTCACAAGACTTTCCTGTTTAACGCCTACGTTTTAGCAGCCAATACTTGCTCGCACCTACATAGACACACATTTGTATATCTTATACAGATATTTTTAGACTGTGTAAACAGCAGAGCCTTGACCACAAAATGTCTATCCTCTGATGTCAGCAGATGATACAATGTTTTTACAATATTCATATCTGTTTCAAGAGCCATAATGCATTGCCTACTTGCAGGCGTTGCAATAATGAATTATGATTTTTACTGCATACTTTTATGCGCAGCGACTCACCTGATTTATAATGAGTGCCTGTTCCTCAGCAACATCCTGTTGGTGATCCCGTGTCGGCTTTGGGGCAAACACATCCGATGGTGCCACATAACCGCCCGAGGGGTTCAATTGTGGGAACACCGTTTGTGGCAGAGTATCCACTGGTAGTTGCAAGGCACGTTCAAAGTGACTGGGTCCCGGTAAAAAGGGCGACGGACCACGGTGCGGATGCTGGGACATATCCGGGCTGGCCGGTGGCAACGTTGAGTTGCTGCGAGAGGGGCCTTCCTGATTGACGCCCTGCGTATAGGCAATTGTGTTGTCCCTAAGATAGTGAAAGTTGTGTATAAAATCGATATAATTTGCTTTAAAATATCTCTGCTTACCTGTGAACCGCCAACCTAATCTCATTGCCAGCTCCACGGAACAGCTGCTGGGCGTCGGCATGACTCAAGTCACGTGCATCGTACTCCCCAATCTTGGCTATGATATCGCCACGCAGAAGCTCCCCATGCGATGGGCTGCC
Organism: Liodrosophila aerea; assembly: GCA_035045005.1. Classification (NCBI taxonomy): domain Eukaryota; kingdom Metazoa; phylum Arthropoda; class Insecta; order Diptera; family Drosophilidae; genus Liodrosophila; species Liodrosophila aerea. The sequence continues at coordinate 850,230 of JAWNNL010001293.1, forward strand.
GATTTGCACCTGTGAATGAGTGAAGGTTGAGCATTAGACAGGCGTGTAGGACTGCTGCCAACCTTGACATGGTTACACAGACATCATTATTGTTATTATAAGCGACCCAGTCCCATTCCTATTGTTTACATGCGTCGTCGTTTTCTATTTGTTGCGCCTCAATTAGTTTTACTGGCGTCTCAAAAATGTGCAAATCTTTGGCAACGCTGCAAATGTGCAAGCATGCTCCTAATGTGTGTATGGGTGTGTGTGCGTGTGTGTTTCTTTGTGCTAGTTTCGCTATTTATACTCTTCCCTGTAAAGTGGGCTAAGCGGGGTGTTATGATTTCCTATTTCATTTGCTGTAAAGATAGTAAACTTCTTCTCACTTAAAAAACGAAGATCGCCTATAACTCAACTTTATATTTACTCGATTCCTTTGCTCTTAACCTAGTTCAACCCTTGCTCTGCCTATGCAGAGTATTTCCTAGTCGCCTTGCTCTCTACACATTCGCAAGTGTTACTGTTTTGATTTGTTGTTTGTTCTTGTCGCTGGGTGTAAGTAGTGCAGAAGACAAAGGCCAAAGCTGTTTGACAAATTGCTGGCAAGATAATGGACAGTTCTCAGTGTCTGCCGCCGAGCAACAATTGATGATGAATGGGGCACCAACGCCGCAGTCGCGATTGACCACAAAGCGACAGAAAGCAAAGCAAAGCAAAGCAAATGCACAGCTCTTTAGCTGCAGCTGCTCTAGTTACATAATGCAGTTAGAGTGATACCCGAGGCATTCCAATATTACCCTGGTTATGATCAGCGGCGTATCCAAATCGCAGCCACCGACCAAACGAATGCCCCAGGGCGTGGCCTGGCCATCGCGCAGGAGCACCACCGTGAACTCGTGGAGTTTTGGGCTCATCTTTTCGATAGTTTATAATTTATCACTTGTACGCAATTGTAAGTTATTTGAACATATTAGGGACGATTGCTTTATGCTGTTACAGTTTCTGCTTCTTCACACACTTTTCGCGAATTTTCAATTGTTTATTGGCCAAGTTCTCGGCCCGAGGCAGAGGCAGCGCGTGCAGCGCGATTTGAGCGTATTATTCGATCGCAGTGCTGCTCAAGTACTAATTTTAAAACACAATTTGTATTCCTTTCTGCAGCATCGGCTGCGGATCGTGGTATACTACGAATACACTGCGCTACAATCTTGTGGTCAACACTAGAATCAACAGTAGCAGTCGCTGAGCAACATGAACTCAATCCAAATGCCAATAATTTTCCTTATACACTATCTCAAGTGCATAGCGAATATCTTATTGCTTTTGCTGCAAGTCTCGACAGCTCTATGGGGATTCAAATTATTCGAATTGTTTCAGCCATAAAGTCCAAACATAATTCATTAATCAACTGTATATATACAACACTAAAATTTCGAAATCTATTTCTTAAATAATTTTAATTTTAGCATCTAAATTGAATGTCTTCAGATTTCAGTACAATTTATAATACAGTTGCATGGATGATATGACCTTGAGTGTGAATCCCACATCGACATAAACTCCGATCATTTTTTCAGTTCGATGTCGACGATGGTGACGTTGCTCATCGTGGGGCATATGGCTTTCGAAAGTATTCAAGAAACTTGATTAGTATTTCTCTGTTGAGAAACAAAATGAGAGACTGTAATTAAATTTACTGGCACGCTTCATATAGCAGCAATAGCTACAATAACAGTCTCCCCGTTTTAAACAAACAAATCAAATCTTTGAGGCATTAGTCAAGGGGTCGAAAAATTAGAATTTGAATACTGCTCTAAATTGAAGGCCTTAGTTGGGACATTTTCCCTTTCCCAAACAGATGCTACCTAGTATGGAATTTATTTAGCTCACAATACCAATATTCTACAGAATATCGAAACGAAATTGTTTGCTTTTGTTTTTGGCAACATTTTTACTTTTACAGCGGAAAAATCTTTTCGCTTCCCGTCCATTTCGTATTCCGATCATTTTATGTATACAATATATGGACTGGCATTTATTTTTGCAATACATTTATTTGCTCTTACTAACTATAAGCATTTAAATGTTTTGCAGGTTCGGTATTAATTTATTTTTACAGCTTGTAAGTTCAGATTCTTTGATATTGCAGGATATAAATTTATTGTGACATATTTAAGGTCACTTAACATATTTTAAGTATGTCTCGTTAAATCAGTCGAATATATTTGCCATTAAACTGGCAAAGCATTAAATACATTCCAATATATTGGCTCTTTATCTTAGTTTCATATTTTGGCAAGTGCACTGAATCACTATTACGTCAATTCGATCATATGCCAATAAAATGGTTACCTTTGTTTTGTGTTTGGACATTTTGAGAGCACTACTATATTTATTCTCGAAAGTAAAAATGCAGCAGCGGCAAATTAATAATAAAATAATATTCGGCAAATTTACGAGCTGCCAAGAGCAAAATGCTATTGAACTGATTTCTGATGTGGCACAGCTAAGAGTATTGGGGCCACAGCAGCGAAGATTGACAAGCCATGCATGTGGTGGGTTGTTGACTTACCCCACTGTATAGCTCGTCGGCGAAATGGACACGCTTCTTGCTGCCGGTGCTGCTGCGACGTCGTTGCGTCCGATGACATGGGGGTGGTATTGGCGTGGGTGCTGGGGCCACTACAACATCATTCACATAACCGGGCAACTTCCAAAAAGCCGGTCGAGTGTATGACGATCTGCTGGTCGTCATTTCTGGCCAGCGACTAGCGTAAACAAATGCGAATACGCCACACAAAGCATATAAACAATTCAAAACGTTCTCTTTTCTGTTTTGCGGCCGTTTAGAAGTCGATGCGTCTGCTCACAACAACGCGTGTGTGTGTAATATCAATCGGTTCTAGCTGCAAACAAATGTATTAACATGTGGTAAGAGCACACATATAGCACATTAAATAAACCACAGGCAGGCAAAGAGAACCAAGTGCATTGAAATTATGAATGAATCAACACATTGCAATTTTTAATAACTAAAAATATCAGCTCAAACCGCGGGAATTCAAAGCTGACGCGCACCTTACTTCAAGTGAGTCAAAATTTGCGTGCAGCCGACTTCAAGCTAGTTACAGCGTTGCCACATCGCAGAAAACATTTATCGCTTATTGCACTTGAATTCCCGTTTCTACTGTTAATTAAAAAGTGTGTGCATTTGAATTTAAACGCGAAACTGGCCCATTATTGCATGTGCAAGTGTGGACCGTAAAAAATATATATATTCAAATATATGAAAATATATATATTCAAGTTAAGGCTGGCTTAACGATCAAGATGGCCAATTTTAGAAAAAAAGTACCATTGCGCCAACACAATAAAAAGTGCCAATTTTGCCTCAAAACGCCAAGAGTGGCAGCCGTGGACACTGCGTTTATTAATTTTAAATGACAACAAAGCAGAAATAAACAAAGAATTCACACCAATTATCACTATATGGATTAAGCACGGTATCCCTGCAAGCATGTCCATGTTCAAAGCGCGGTAAGCAACTTTAGTAAACTGAAATTAAACAGAATATACCGTTGTTGATATATCCACAGTGTGAAGGAATTTGAGGATATATTCGCCCAGGATGTGATTGAACTTAAACAACTACGCCGACACACATTTAATGGTATCCTTGAACGTAATAAGAAATAATAAGTTACAATTAAACCGGTTTCAATTCAATCCACAGGTGTGCCAGATGTGCTCAGCTTCCGTGCACTCAGTTGGAAAATGCTGCTGGGCTATCTGGGTTCAGATCGGAGCAGTTGGGCCACTACGCTATCGCAAAAACGGGCATTATACAAACAGTTCATTGTGGAGCTCGTTCTTCCCCCCGGGCACAAGCAAAATGGCGAAGGTGACTGTGAGATAGAATCAAGGGGCGTTGGCTTGCAAGATCATCCGCTCAGCGAGGGACCAGAGAGCGCTTGGAATACATTTTTCAGTGACAACGAATTTCTATTGCAAATTGACAAAGATGTGAGACGACTATGTCCAGACATATCATTCTTTCAGCAGCCTACAGACTACCCTTGTGAATTTGTTGTACATAGCAAGGGGGAACAGGGCAGACGTCTACACGAACGTGTAGTGCCTTCTGTTTTGAGTTCAGCTAATGTGGAAAGAAAAGGCCTCGGAATGACAAAGGTACGTCAAAAATTAATAGTAATGCTGACTTTAGTATTGAAAGTCCCACAATATATTACAATATGCAATCCACCTGGAATTAATCAGCAAGTAAGTTTGCGTTATCTAAAATACAGCAAAACTAATATATGTATGTATATACCTAACTAGATAAACCTGATCACAAAACGCTCAGCGGAAAACTATGCCGCCATGGAAGAAGGCCAGGAAGCACATTGGGAGGTTGTACAACGAATACTATTTATCTATGCCAAGCTTAATCCTGGCCAGGGCTATGTACAGGGAATGAATGAAATTGTGGGTCCTATCTACTACGTTATGGCCTCAGATCCCGATCTCTCGAATCGCGCGCACGCTGAGGCAGATTGTTTTTTTTGTTTCACAGCACTGATGAGTGAAATACGCGACTTTTTCATAAAGACCCTGGACGACGCGGAAGGCGGAATAAAGTGCATGATGTCCAGATTATCAAAGATGTTAAAAGAAAAAGATGAAAGCATATATGATCTTCTCAAGAGCCAAGAGCTGCACCCACAATATTACAGCTTCAGATGGATAAACCTGTTGCTCTCGCAAGAATTCCCACTGCCCGATGTACTACGCATATGGGATTCGGTGTTTTCTGATGAGCATCGGTTTGACTTCCTTATTAAAATCTGTTGTTCAATGATATTGTAAGCCAACACGATCTCTTATCCGTTATCTTATTAATGGAAACTCTTTCTGTTTACAGAATTCAAAGGGAGGCCATACTCGAAAACGACTTTGCCTCGAACGTGAAGCTGCTCCAGAACTATCCACCAATTGATATTAATGTTGTACTAACTCACGCAGTTTCACTGGCGTAGCACTCGAATTTAAGCAGCACCTTGCGTTTTCTCCTTGAGAGCCCATAGTCTGATAAGCAAAACCGTAAAGCAATCAATGACACCATAAATAGGTAAAGCCAAATTTATGTAAGCACTTTGATATTAAAATATTTCTGCATTTATACATCTGTTTTTGACAACTCCTAATTTTACACAGTTCTTAATAAACCAATCAATTTTAACATCCGTTTCCAAGTAAATAAAACCAACGGTACAATAGTAAAGTCACACATCTAGTTGCATAAAATCTACGTACAAGTTCTGTCTTCCGCCAGTCCACTACTCTTTACTTGCTAAACTTGGGTGCAGTATCCTTGCAAATTGTTTGAGCAATAAACTCAATTAAAGTACGAGTTGGCCGGCCAGCCATGCCACGTCGCAGATACTCGAATTCTTCTCCCTTCGTTATCATGACATTGGTTGCATCCTGAAAACAAACAAAAATTACGCATCACATTACTTACCAAGAACGATCACTTACAATGTGCATCCATTGTCCACAGGGCACGAACTCGCGGAGGAAGGCAGCTGCCTTGCAAGGACGACCTCCACGTCCAATGCCGTAGTTCTGAACATCACTGCGGCCACCAGCGCGCACTGCCTTGCTGTAGTAGTTCCACAGAGGGAAGCGCCACACGCGATCCCCGGTGTGCATGCTGGCGTGCTTAATCTGCTGCCACAAGATTTCGGAATTGGTAAATATACCACAAGCAGCCTCATCTAGGGCTTGACGCATGTAACCAGAACAGGTTCCAATGTCAATAATGCACTTGGGACAGAAGTTCTGGCCATACAGCAGTGCATCGGCCAAAACCAGAACATCCTCATGATCTGTACACTGCACTTCAATGGTCTTTCCGTTCATTGACTTGACCATATCGCCTGGACGGAAGGAGTTGCATCCCACAACGTTCTCGCACAGCGGAATGAGACCACGAATGTTGACGGGTAATCTCAGACCAGCTACAGCACGACAGGTTGCAACTACAACGGCAGCTCCAGTCATATCGCCACGCATGTGGTAGAGCTCCCCGCGTTTCTTTAAGCATAAACCGCCGGCATCAAACGTAACCCCTTGTCCAACGAGAACTATTGGTCTTTCTTCGGCGCAGGTGCCATAATAGCTCAGCTCGAGGAAGATGGGTGGCTCACAGGAAGCTTTGCCCACCGCTAGGAAGGCATGCATCGACTGGCTCTCCGCCCAACCCTCCACCTTGACCTCTACGTTGACGCCAGACTTACACAGCACTTCAACGACATTCTGTGCAAAAGCCGTGGGTGTAAGCAAGTTGGACGGCATCTCCTGCAACTGGCGGGTGAGATTCTGAGCAGCTGCTTTCTGCAATCCTATACGCCAGCCTTCTATGTCGCAGATCTCATCCTTGGTCGCGTACAAATCGATTGAAGGAACTGATATTCTCTTCTTGGAATCCCTTAACTCTTGGTATAGCCAAATACCTAAAGCTGCTCCTTCAGCGGCAGACTCTGCATGACCACAATTCTCCACTTCAATACGATCCGTGTCGAGTTCAGCAAGGATTCTGCAAGCACTGGCAACGGAACGGCGAATTGCCTCCTTCTGTTCGTCAATGACTTCATATGGATTGTATCCCAGACATTCCTTGCCCAATCCAATCACGGCTACTGCCGAATAGTACGGAACGCGCTCGGGCTCAATGGCAAAAAATATACGCGTTTCACCTCGTTTGGGCATAGGTCCAGACATGCGTAGCACCTCCAGCAGTCGCCCATGTGTCTTTTGAACATTATATCTCCACCCAGCCGCCGTGAGAATGCCTGCGTCATTCTTATCCTCTTCATCGGCGTAGACACCAATGATGAGGCCACGGGATGGTGGATCAGCACATATCTCCATCTGTGAAATTTGCAGCATCTGATTTATCATCTGCGAGTAATTCCGCTTCACCATCGGCCTCCGCGTCTTCAGAACCCGACAGGCTAGACGTCCCGACAATCGAAACATTTTTTCTTTCACAAAAATTCAACTTTAAAAATAAAAATGGATGAAATAAATATTTTTGAAAAAATCTGTACTATTTTTGACGAAATTAAATGAATTTTTTGAATACGCAAAAGTGTTGCCTGTTCTATCGCCAAACAAATAATGATTTCGATTTAGATCTAGGGCAATATGTCCGTCAAGCAAAGCTTATAACTCAACGAAGACTAGATCTAGAAAATTATTTAAATTAATTTACATAATTTTTTATACAGACAACAAACAAATAAATAAAAATAAGATTGCTATCGTCTAAGACCATTGCGTTGTGATAATTTAGTTACATGTCTCAAAAGTATGCAATGAAAACGCATCCACAAAAATGAAGAAAATTTTACTTAAATTTCGAAAATCCTCGATAACTCCGTTATTTGAAGGACGATTTTCATGTCCTTTGGACAGTTCGTAGTCCTTAACAAGGCGCGTCCGTTGACACCGGATCGTCAGGATCAAACAGGACATGGCTGAGTTATGAGGACTTTTCTTTAAACAAAAAAGTCCTTTTAACTCGGCTGTCTGAAGGACCTTCGTCCTTTCACTCACAGTTTATGATTCTAGGATATAAGTTGCACCTCTGTGCAAAAGGACATCGTCCTAGCTCCTTAAATGGCCAGGATACGGTGGTTTTTGTGTTTTTAGCACAAAAAATGCGAGCCTACCCCTGTAAATTTAATGAAGTCAAAAATAGCTGAGTCATGAACACCAATCAGTGTTGTTGTAGTTGTTGTTGTTGTTGTAGCTGTTGTTTTTGTTGTTGTAGTTGTTGTTGTTGTTGTTGTAGTTGTAGTTGTTGTTGTTGTAGTTGTAGTTGTTGTTGTTGTAGTTGTTGTTGTTGTTGTAGCTGTTGTTGTTGTTGCAGTTGTTGTTGTTGTAGTTGTTGTTGTTGTTGTTGTAGTTGTTGTTGTTGTAGTTGTTGTTGTTGTTGTTGTAGCTGTTGTTGTTGTTGTAGTTGTTGTTGTTGTTGTAGTTGTTGTTGTTGTAGTTGTTGTTTTTGTAGTTGTAGTTTTTGTTGTTGTTGTAGTTGTTGTTGTTGTTGTTGTAGTTGTAGTTGTTGTTGTTGTTGGTGTTGTTGTTGTTGTTGTTGTTGTAGTTGTTGTTGTTGTAGTTGTTGTTGTTATAGTTGTTGTAGTTGTTGTTGTAGTTGTAGTTGTTGTTGTTGTTGTTGTTGTAGTTGTTGTTGTAGTTGTAGTTGTAGTTGTTGTTGTGGTTGTTGTTGTTGTAGTTGTTGTTGTTGTAGTTGTTGTTGTAGGTCCAGAACAATCCAGAACATTCTAGAACATTATATGACTTTGCATTTTTCTATGCAATTTTCATACTAAAAATTTGAAGGGTCAGGGTCGCAAATTTGACCCTAAAAACACAAAAACCGCCGTATCCTGGCCATTTAAGGAGCTAGGATGATGTCCTTTGGACAGTTTGTAGTCCTTAGCAAGGCGCGTTCGTTGACACTAAGATCGTCAGGATCAAACAGGATACGGCTGAGTTATAAGGACTTTTCTATAAACAAAAAACACAAAAACCACCGTATCCTGGCCATTTAAGGAGCTAGGATGATGTCCTTTTGCACACAGGAGCAGCTTGTATCCTAGAACCATAAACTGTGATCGAAAGGACGAAGGTCCTTCAGACAGCCGAGTTAAAAGGACTTTTTTGTTTAAAGAAAAGTCCTCATAACTCAGCCATGTCCTGTTTGATCCTGACGATCCGGTGTCAACGGACGCGCCTTGTTAAGGACTACGAACTGTCCAAAGGACATGAAAATCGTCCTTCAAATGACGGAGTTATCGAGGATTTTCGAAATTTAAGCAAAATTTTCTTCATTTTTGTGGATGCGTTTTCATTGCATACTTTCGGGAGTACATGGTACATAGTACAGAATATGAACAGAAATGCATGGCAGGTAACTCAGAAATTTCTGAGCGCAACAAAAAGTATGCAACACAATTTTTGAGCGCAACTAAAAGTATGCAATTTAAACTGCCTATCTTCAACCTAGCATAACTGCAGCACAGCCTTGGCTAAATTGGATTTAGTTCTAATACTTACTTATATATTATACATATTACTTATATATTATATATATTACTTATATATTATATATATTACTCATATATTTATGTATTTCCACAGATTTATGGCATTATAGCAAGTGTTATAATAATACCTACTTGTAGTAATATATTAATCATTAATACAAAGTAAATAAATAAATAATAATGTTTACACATATTTATTTCGTTTATGTACAATTAGTACCATTGAACTTAAATTTTCCACTGCTGATTTGGAACATCGAAACGAAACATCTTATACTATCCCCCAATTCGCCATTCACTTATTTTTGGCCAGATTCTGTTACATACACATCTTACTTTGATGTTCTACTTTCCCATTTTTGGTGCTGTATCTTTGCAAATGCTCTGAGCGATGAACTCGATTAGCGTTCTTGTTGGTCGGCCAGCCATACCACGGCGCAGATACTCGAAATCGATACCGTTTGTAACCATTACATTGGTGGCATCCTGGGTAAAAATTATTAATACAAATAGTTTAAATGAATTAAGCAAACTTACAATATGCATCCATTGTCCACAGGGCACGAACTCGCGGAGGAAGGCAGCTGCCTTGCAGGGACGACCTCCACGTCCAATGCCGTAGTTCTGAACATCAGAGCGGCCACCAGCGCGCACTGCCTTGCTGTAGTAGTTCCACAGGGGGAAGCGCCACACGCGATCTCCGGTGTGCATGCTGGCGTGCTTAATCTGCTGCCACAAGATTTCGGAATTGGTAAAGACGCCGCAAGCAGCCTCATCTAAGGCCTGACGCATGTAACCAGAGCAGGTTCCAATGTCAATAATGCACTTGGGACAGAAGTTCTGACCATAGAGCAGAGCATCGGCCAAAACTAGAACATCCTCATGATCGGTACACTGCACTTCAATGGTCTTTCCGTTCATTGACTTGACCATATCACCTGGACGGAAGGAGTTGCATCCCACAACGTTCTCGCACAGCGGAATGAGACCACGAATGTTGACGGGTAATCTCAGACCAGCTACAGCACGACAGGTTGCAACCACAACGGCAGCTCCAGTCATATCGCCACGCATGTGGTAGAGCTCCTTGCGCTGTTTCAGGCATAGACCGCCAGCATCAAAGGTAATGCCTTGTCCAACAAGAACAATGGGTCGTTCTTCGGCGCAGGTGCCATAATAGCTCAGCTCGAGGAAAATGGGTGGCTCACAGGAAGCTTTGCCCACCGCTAGGAAGGCGTGCATGGACTGGCTCTCCGCCCAACCTTCTACTTTAACCTCCACGTTGACGCCAGATTTACATAGGACCTCGACGACGTTTTGTGCAAACGCAGTGGGGGTGAGCAGATTGGCGGGCATCTCCTGCAACTGCCGTGTGAGATTCTGAGCAGCCGCCTTCTGTAATCCTATACGCCAGCCTTCTATGTCACAGACTTCATCTTTGACAGCGTACAAATCGATAGATGGCACAGAGATGCGAGTCTTGGGGTCGCGGTTCTCTTGGTATGCCCAGATACCCAGGGCAGCTCCTTCAGCGGCAGACTCGGCATGACCACAGTTCTCAATTTCAATTCGATCCGTGTCCAATTCAGCCAAGATCTGGCAAGCCTTGGCAACAGAGCGTCGGATGGCTTCCTTCTGTTCATCGAGAACCTCGTAGGGATTGTAGCCGAGACACTCCTTGCCAAGACCAACGACTGCCACAACGGAATAGTAGGGGATGCGTTCGGGTTCAATGGCAAACAGGAGACGAGCCTCGCCACGCCTTGGCATTGGACCAGACATACGGAGGACTTCAATCAGACGTCCATTGGTTTTCTGAACGTTGTACCGCCAGCCGGCATGTGTTAAGATGCCTGCATCGTTCTTGTCCTCCTCATCGGCATAGACGCCAATAATCAGGCCACGTGATGGCTGGTCCGCACAAATATCCATCTGCTGAAGCATCAACATCTGGTTTATGGCCTGGGAGGCATATTGCCGACATAACGGCTGCTGCTGCTTGCCTAACCGAAATACGACGCGACGGGTTAGACCAAACATGGCTCTTCGCCAACAGATGTATTCTCCCAATAGTTATATAGAAATTAATTTTGATTTTTTTTGAAGTCAAAAATTGAAACTTTTTAATTTTTTTTTTAAAGAAAATACAACTAAAATTTACTACTAGAAATTTTTATATATCATCACTCTTCAACGCGTTTAGGAAAATTAAATGTATAGAGCACAGAATTCCAGCCTATGGGTTCTGGGCTGGTGAAAGCCTACTTGGGTTTACTTTTATATAAAAATTTGAAACTACCCGAAAATTGTTTAGTATTAAGGTTTAGAATATATATATTTATTATAGCTCTTTAAATATTTAATTAGGTACCATGCTTTATAATATAATACTGCTTTTAATTTGAGACTAACGAGCGCAGAGAAATATATTATTTGTAATATTTATATACAATTATTTAAACGGTTATGCGAATATTTAACATATATAAATAGCTTCAGATATCTTTAACAAGCTTCTTGTACTTTAGAGTTCACATTGTACATATCGATTTAAAAATACTGAACGTGGGTTGACTTGGGATATGTTTCTGTTTCTGCATCGTCTTTCTGTTATATTCTCAAGAGTTACTTGCAGGTGGGGCGAGTTTTTCATTAATAAAAGTAAATATTTAATAAACTTTATATATAATATAATTATGGAATAATGTTGATAACAATTGTCGTATAATTTTATGAGAAATCTATTTAACAAAGAGACTAGAGTAAATTTTGTGCAATATAGTATTCTATCAACATTTAGAATAGGCACATTATTATTTTGAGCAAATAATATCGTATATTATAATGCGTTCTATGCAATCATTGGCACTTGAAGACTGGTTAACACAAGTCGAAGTTGAAAGCACTAGTTTAAACAATTGGAATCAGTTTATAATGAAACTAAATATCACCCAGTATAGAGGGTATTCGAGACTTGAGCCTCAACAAAGGGTTTCTGAGGGCAATCACAATATTGTAGTCACTGTCACTGACTTACCTTTGGCATTTACAGATTGTTCAGAGGCGATTTGTATGCGGTTATCAAAGCTCTCTGCACTATTGACCTTGCTGAGATCTATGGGCGGAATATCCTCGTCGTAGTCGGAGGCCAGCTCTTCCTCCGCTAGGTAACTGCACTTGACTGGCTGTTTCCTTTGCGGCTCATCATCTTCCATGTCCAGTGACAGAGGTGCCGCATGGAAATAATGTGTCCTCGCTTTGGTGCACGATTGACCAGCCAAGTAGATAACTCCATCATCCGTATCCTCATCATCGATGTGGTGTACCCCATAACTGCCATAGCCTGCCTCGCACTGGTAGGGATTCGTTTTGACATGGACATTGCGGCAACTGCCACCGCAATTGTGATGACTCTCAGCATGTCCGCCATCGGCACCATAGCAATGGCCTTTGTGTGGGTGGTGCGATTGAGACGAATGGTGCGAGTGTGTTTGTTGACCCACGCCGGCAGTCGCGCTGCCAGAGTGGGCCACTGACTGCTATATATGCGAGTGCGAATGCGCTATGGACAGCGAGTAGGGACTGGTATCACTATGCAGACGCATGGTATCATAGAGGGGAAACTCGCAGCACAAAATAAACTTCAATGCGCCAGGTACTTCCTCATACACAGCCGGCGGTACTGGTATCAACGGAGAGGTTGAAACCTTGTACTTACGGTACTCCACCTGACTGCAAGAAGTAGAAGGTGAGTGAATTTTTTAAGGAAACAAATAATTTATAACTTACTTTTTATACTTTTCATCAGCGCTTCGCTCTCTTATTGGAATACCAGATAAAAATAGTATGATCAATGTGGTAAAGATGGGTGAGGCTATGGCTATCCACTCGAAACCGCTGATCACATTCAGTGAGATGACAAAGATGCCCCACCAAACAATAATCTCGCCAAAGTAGTTAGGATGCCTTGACAGCCTCCAGAGACCTGAAATTGGGAAAAGTTTACTATAATCATGTGTAGTAAACAGCGAACAACTACAACTCACCATCATTACAAAACTTTCCATGATTAACCGCATCCTGGCGAAACGAGAACTTCTGTAGATCCGCATAGGTCTCCACCAGCAGGCCCACAAGGAACATGCCCGTGCCAGTGGAGTCCAATGTGGTCATACCCTTCACCACCTGCGGCAGGCTGCGACGCGAGTTGATGATTATGACAGGCAGCGACACAGTGTACACCCACACGGCCTGGAAGAGAACAGAATACGTAGAAATGGAAAATGGATTGCAATCAAATCAAAGCGAGACACTTTACAGACAAGGAACAACAGCCATCGCCTCCGCTCCCAAGTGAGACTCAGCTGTGGCATGTACATAATTATTCTGTCCATTAGCCGAACTAGATGGCAGACCTCAACACACCAACCAAACGACAACATTTGCATATGCATACACTCACTCACACACGCACACACACAGTGACACGACCACTGCTGCGGCGACATGTTCTTAATTATTCAGTGTACCTTGGTACATGTCATGCAATGGCAGCTTCATTGATTATGAACGTTGTGTGGTCCATTTTAGACACTGTACTTTTAAATGACAAAGGAATATACATACATATAATCTTTGTGTGGCAGGAAGAAGTAGCAGTCGTAGTAGATTCCACAATGGAATCATAATTTAATCGAGGAATGCTGTTGGTAGTGTCCGGCTGTAGCCTTTCCGACTGTTGTATTTATTGCCAACTCACCTGAAATGTCCAGAACACCGCATAGCGTATGATATTTCTGCGCGTATCTTCGAATTGCTTGTCGCGACCTAGTTTGAAGATGCGGTACACCAAATACCCTGTAAGCCGAACTCCCCAGAGGCAGACAAACGCTGTGACCATCATCTGGCGGTTCTCATAGGCCTGTGAATAGAAGTAAAATGAGTTAGCATGTTGTGATGTGGATAAGAGTGATGAAATATGCAGAAACTAGAGCAAAATCTATTAAACATGCCAATAGTATTATAGCACTATACCGAACCTAATCACATACAAAGTGTGAAATTAATGGATTAGGTTGTAAATGGATTTGGGTGCATGTTTATTGCACACTGAAACCACCGGGTAGAGGCGTAAACAATTGGGTAGACAGAATGGCAAACAAATGACTGTAAGGGCCATGGCCGATGGCTGCCAGACAAGGTCATGCGGCCAAAGCAACAACAGCAGCAGCAACAACAACAACAACAATAACGGTAACAATAGTAGTGGCAATAAATTCAGTCGTAAGCCTTTATTGTTTCCCACAACGAGCAGTGTCACTGCAGTTTCCCACTTACAAGCCCCCACACTCCCCTCTTTCTCACTCTCTGCCATTTCTCCCTTGCTTCTGCTCTGCTGTTGTGTGCGCAAACTTGTGTGGAATTCACTTTTCAATGTCAGCACTTAACAAAACCACAAAAATTACAGGTGGGATTTAACGTATAACCCGCGGTAATTGGCCAACCGCTTAATTTATGGCATGCTTAACGTAAACATAAAATATTCAGGACAATTAATTAAAGAACAACATCGTTACTCACCTTGGAAGGTCGATCAATTTGGCCCAGGAAAAAGGTCAGCAGTGCCACCACAATAAAATTAACACCACAAGCAAAGTCTGCCACTTTATCCAGGTGCAAGAGGGAGTTTATCAGGAAGAATATCAACTGCATGCTGACAATCACAATGGCGCTTATGGCAAAATGGTCCAGACCCAAAATGTTAATAGCCATTTTAATTGGATTGGGTGTGTTTGGCTTCAATAATTCAGCTGTGTTTACCAATGCGTTGGTGCATTCTGCGAATAAAGATGGGATACTGTTAGAAAGGAAGCAGGAAACTTTTCATCTAAAAGATAACTACATATATCTATACCCCATGCAAAAACCGTTACTGTGATTACAGCATCTAAGCGCAACCTTACATGCATTCATTAAAATGTCACCTGCAGCACTTTACGCTTTGCGAATAGCTAAAAGCTACTTTAAACGCAGGCATCTGTTAAGCACACTCCCACACACATGTGTTTACCTATGAATTTGAGTGTGTAGATGTTGCATTTCTGCCATGCGGGTAATTTGTGGCCTCAAGACATGGTGACATGGTGTCAGCCAAGCAGCTGCATGATCCCCTCCCCCACACGCCCCCCACGCTCAAATAGTTTTCGCAACTTTCAGCACGTGGAAAAGTTGCATTCACTCGCTTTCCGCTATCTGCATAGATGAAAATGAGCTGTCAAACTTTCTTGCTGTGTGTAGAAGTATTTAAATTATTTAACTGTCTAATTAATCCGCAAATATTAACTTGGGGTAGCAAGTAAATTAATAGTCAAATTTAATCAACTGCCCGTCAGCCACAACAGACCCTATAAATTATGTATTCCGATGTGACAGTGCTATCATGATAGCTGGTAGTTAAGCAGCCACACAGTAAGAACAGTTACTCTACGCTTATGATATATAGTATTTATATACTGTACACAGCATATCACATTCTGCTACCGGTCTTGTTGGACACCCACTTAACTGAAGAGCACTTCAAAATAAATTGTTCAATTCAATTTCTCGTTGGTAAACAGCAGGTCGGCCCACAAGGATATTTATAGCATTGGGTTATACTTTCTATTTGCATGGCAGGTGCTTGGCGACCGAGGCGGTTTACCTTTCAGTTAGCTCCAATTGTGTGGCAAACAAATTGGCAAATAACTAAAGTCCTAGCACATGCTATTAAGACGAGAACGTGTGCAAATAATGTTATTGAAACTTTGCCAAAGTTATGCTATACTGCAAATAGGGCCTCTAGTTGCCTCTACTTCTGCAAATAATAAGCTTAAAGTGTTCAAGAGCCAGTCACCAAGATAGAAGGGAAATGGATTAAAGAATGTTCTTTTCTGTTATCCCTTTTTACTGCTCATTGCTCTCGTCTTGCACAAGTAGAAGTAAGTTGGACACGCGCTTAGTTTTCTTACATATTTTTTATTGAAGGTCCTTGCACACAGACCCCCAAACACGTACAGAGCACTCGGGGATTTCTCATCAATGCGATTATACTACTTGTAAACATTTAGTGATATATGTATAGATTTCCACGTTATACATTTGAATCACTTTCGTTGTCTACTGATAACAAGTGAATATTTTGGATTATTCGCGATTTAATTAATTTTGCTGTTCGCACGAGGGAATAACAAACGTGTACATCTTTGGGAAAGTGTGAAAAGTGCGTGAAAAGTACTGACGCCACACGCATCTCCTGGCAAACTGAATCAAAGAGTCCCACAGACTCTGATAAATGCAAATTGCAAGGTTGTGTTATGCGCAATGCCTTATCAGTGCTCTCTGAAGGCTGCCAACGAAATCAGTGACGTCACGACTCTATTATGATATGGAATTTTTATATTATTGATTTATTAACACAAATATTAATCTTTGGATATGTGTTGCCGTTACTGTTTTTTCTAGACTTCTAATTTTTCATTTTTTATTTTCTGCGAACAGGTGGCAACGCTCAGGCGAGTTATCGATGTGTTAGCAACATGTTGCGCAACATTTGTATGAGTTGCGTGAAGTTGGCAGCGGCCGTTAGTTGAAGAAGAAGACACGTAAAAGATTAAAATAATTAAACGAAACATTGTTGTGGGCTGGCTCCTGCATTGGAGTTGCAGCGTTGCGTAATTATACGCATTTGTGCGTGTATAAGGTTGGAATTGTTATAGAATGGCACTGGCGTTGCGTGTGGCATGCTTGACGCATCACGGCTGCGGCCGCTGGTGCAGGTGGCCCCAGCAGTCCCGTCAGCTGGCGAGGCAACTGTGCGGTAAGAGTTCACTGCTATGCAGTTCAAAAGCGATGGGCAGGTAAGTAAACTCTCATGACTGCTCGGCCAATAAAAACATGCATTAAAATCGAATTTTCAACAGTGTTATCATGCAAAAGTCGAATTACACCACACAGGAACCAAACCAGAAAACAGCATCAAAGGCAATTGGATCTGTCCCGCCGCAAATCAAACGAAATGTGGCTGCCGAGATAACTAGTGTGGGGAAGGTTGTCTACGAGGCGGGCTGGGATGCCAAGAGTTCAACGTCACAGTCAAAGGAGCCAAAGGATTCTGATACCAAAACGTGCGTAGGGAAAACGAGTGTAGAGAAAACGACTGAATCGAGAGATGAGCTCGTTCCAGATAAGACACAAGATAAACCCGATCTGGAGACAATAAAGTCAAAACGTGACCAAATGCGGGACAACATGCAGGATTACATCTTCACGCGCTACTTTAACTACGTTAAAAACTATGACAAAGTTCTGGAAAAGAACTTTCCAAAGGCTATGCAAATCTATCGTGTATATTTTGATGGAGTCAGAGAGTTTTTTGCAGACATGAAGAGGTTCCTAAAGGTTGCTCGCATTGCCAACGGTTCGGTGCAGGGTATCCGCGCTTTGAACCGTCAGGAGCTGGAACTCTATATGCAAATGCCGCGCGATATGATGAAGGTGGCGCCGGCATTGATTGGATGCTCTCTGCCCATGATAGGCTACGCTTTCTTTCCTCTTGTGTAAGTCAAAGAGTATTTATCGTCATCCGTATAAATTAAATCTTTACACAATCATTTCTAGGATTTGGTACCCCCGCCAGTTTCTTACACCACACTTCTGGACGCCAGAACAGCGCAATGAGTTTCAGAGTTACTACATGAAACGCAGGCTTCAAAGCAATAAATCCGTGTTTCGCTGCTTGCAGGCCAAGCTCAAGTCTCTAAGAGCACATGAGAAACATGACGAGTTTAACGATATTCTAGGCCAAATAGGCAGTGGCACTCATCCCACGACAGAGGCTCTCATTTCAGTTAAGGATATATTCGTTGAAGGACCCTATTCTCTACTGGGCATGTCTCGAAAACACGTTGTATGTAAAAGATATTCAACTTACCACCATTGGCCATTACATTCTCATCTTCCATTTCGCTTAGAATTGCCTAATGAAATTGCATGGCCTTCCCAGCAGTCTATTCAAGCGTCATCGCCTGCACGAGCATGCATTTCTGATTCATTATATGGATTTGGCTATAACGCGTGAAGGCGACGTGCACAATATGAACACGGAAGCGCTACGTTACTCCTGTAATCTTCGCGGCCTTAATCCGGATAACTTGGATAGAGCGGAGATGATCGACTGGCTGCGTAAATGGGTCAAGGTGTCAACCTCGATAAAGGGCGAGCATATCACTCTGTTCCTGCATCTACCCATACTGCTAGGCTATAATCATCCCAATAACTGGAAGACCATTTACACCAAGAAAGCGGCCTGATTTAAATGGTGCTAGTGTTCCCGTTTACTAATTATATTTTGTAGACTGCAGACGTATTTTGTTTTTAAAAAGCAAATAAAAATGTTGAAAATTCAATCCGTTTTGATATCCTTTTCTCCAAAGAGTAAACCAAAGGGGGAATTCATGTGTTTTTCCTAAAAATAACACTTCTTTATTTGCTTCATAGTGGGTGTTCATCAAGCAGTTACTTTCGTTATTTTTCACTTTTTACTTCTTGGGCGCTGCCTTCTTGACTCCCTTGGCCTTGTTGGCGCGCAGACGCTCGCGGCGGTCCTTCTTGAGGATACGTGGGGTACCGTCGGCCTTGGTGCGCTTCTTCAATGTGTTGAAGGCGATGGTCAGCAACTTGTTGCGCTGACGCTTAGCATAACGCAGCTTGAAGCGGTCAAAGTCATTCAATTGCGAGCGCTGAAAATAGAAAACAAAGAATTAATCTCCAATAGTGGACAATTATATTCGTTTTGAGCCGAGTTAATATTCTGGTTTCAGTTTAAAAAAAGCTAGCTTCATGTATGTATCAGCCGGCAATTCCTATCAAGAACTTTCAATTATCATCATGTGCAGAATTCAGAATTACTAGAATTTTGTCGGCAAAGGAATACACATTTTAGAGTACGTACCTTGCAAATGTTCTGTGCCTTGACGGACCAGGGGCTAACCTTCCACTGTGCCTTCAGGTCACTATCCACCCAAGCCTTGCGCACGATGCGTGTGGGCGCGGTGTAGGGGAACTTGATGCGGTATTTGGTCAGATGCAGATTGTTTAATCTGTATTCCTGACGTGGAACACCAGTCAGAGGACCATCAACCAAAACCTGTAATTAATGCAAGTCATGTTAATCATTTCCTTATGTTTGTAATCAAATGGAATCAACAACTTATGTATGTGTTCAGCTTGTATGCAGCGTGTTGCTTTCAGTAAAATTAAATTAGCTTCATTTATGTGTCAGTTGGCACTTCCTATCAAGAAGACAAATTATCATCATGTGCAACAGCAGCAGGCATGGACACACACATTTGTTGTTGCTTCTCCGATTAGAGGTACTTACTCTGTTTTGGTCAATGACGTCGACAATGGCAACCAGGCGGCCCTTCAGGGCGCCTGCAGAGGCCTTGGCAATGCGACCAGTTTGTACGAATCTCTCGAAAGGCTGCAAACACAAATTGGGAAATTTGATTAGAATCAAATTCTTATATACACTTCTCATGCATGGAAAGCGCGTTCGTTGCCGACTGCGGTGGCAGCCACCACGTGAAATATTTCCATTGAATTTTTAGCAGTCACCAACACTTATTTTCAATATATTTTAGCATTCGGCAATATTACACGCTTTCCATTATAATTTTTTACAATATTTCATTTACCGCAAGCTCTTTAAACCTCTTATTTTCACATTTTCATTCAATTGAAAAAATTAATTTGTGTTCGCTTACCATGACGCTAACCGGAAAGAAAGAGAAGGAGCGAAAAAATTTTGACAGCATGCATTATCATGGCGAAGAGAGCAGAGTTGCTATTCATGCATATCAACCCTGTTTTGTAGTACAGAACAATAATCGACAGATGGCGCCACCATTATCATACTGTTACCACACGTAACCGCACTGTTAAATTTTAAAATTATATGGAAATGTTAATTGGCAGTTAGGGCTGCACAGATAACTATCGATAAGATAATCGACAGATGGCGCCACGATGAACGTACTGTTACCACACTGTTAAATTTTTAAATTGAGTGCAAGTGCTGATTGGCAATAAGTGTTGCACAGATAACTATCGATATTGGACGAAATTTACAAACTTCGCTATTATTTATACAATAACAAACTGCGTTTATCTTGTAATAAATAAGAAAAACTTAAAATTAACCAAGCAAATATTTAAACCATGGTGTATATTCACTTTCCAACTAATCTGACGGAAGAAGAACAGATGCTGCAAGCGAAGTATCAGAAGTTAAAGAAAAAGGTATAAAAGTTGGTTCCGCCGTGCCGCTTGTTTGTTTTTGTGTGTTTTCACAACTTTTGTTTTTCTTGCAGAAAAAGGCTTTGCAAGCACACAAAGCGCCCAAGCAAGAACCTGAAAGCGCTCTTACCTTAAAGCGGCCCACAGATGCTCGCGATGCTCGAGAAGTAGCCCGGAAGTTAATCAAAAGCGGTGCCATTCCTGCCATACAGAAACAACAGACCAAGCAGGATCAGACCTCATTCAAACGTCCCAAAGGGCAGGAGCGAGCTAAACGTTCCACGTCTGAAACAACTGTTGCTGCCTACCAGCCATTCTCATCAACACAAAACGACGTGGCGCAAGAGACAATAATTAGTGAGATCATAAAAGAAGAACCCCGCCGGAATTTGTATCAACACCTTGCAACTGAACGCGATCGCGAGGAACGTGGCCTGACGGAGAAAGCTTCACTTGACACAGCTGGAACAACACATCCAGAGAAACCGCGTGCTGGTAACACCATTTTCGTGTCCGGTAACAAAGTGACTGAGGAGTTCCTCAAGAAAACTTTTAATGATTACGGCAACATTGTTAATGTCTCAATGGAAATCGAGAAGAGGTAAGCGGAAATGCTTTTCGATCACATTATTTATTAATAAGTATACGTAAAACACTATTTAGTCGAGGATTTGTTTCGTTTGCGAAACCGGAGTCGGCAGATCGTGCTATAGCTGAAATGCACGGCAAGAGTGTCAATGGCATTGTATTGCAAGTCCAATTGGCGCGTCGCCAGCCGCAGATAGAGCCCATCAACGATGCATCATCATCAGCAGTGTGGTCCTCTATAGGTGAGTTGTTTGTATTTAAGGAATGTTTCATTAGATAAATAATTTATTTTGATTTATAGCGGCCAGTAAATCGCAGAAGGGCAGTCACAAGGATCAGCGGCAAATGGTTCAATACGATGATGATTTTTTGGTGTAATTAAGCACTAGTTCCATAATTCTTTGTACAACATAATCAGATTCACTGTATTTAAATAGATTCTTGCTTTATTGAAAATACATCTCTATAAGTATGTTATTGTGTAAAGTACTTACATCTGTTCACCTTGTGATGCTAAGTACTCGCGATTCATTGGTAATTATGTCTAATTTAAGAAAAGTAAACAATTGTGAAGTAAAACAAATTGATCTTTTATATATTGCACTTATGTCAGTTCTAACTTTAAACAACAATTGTTATTAACACTTCACTTGTTCCCAAAAAAATATAATTTTCGAAATAGAAAAATGAGCAAACATAATAATATCAGTATTATTATAATAAGTAGGTGTTGATTGTGTGGATTCGCCAACAAACTGGGGCTGACCATAACTGGTAGCCAATAAATAAGTGTTGCACTTAGTTTAAGAGTATAATTAATACATGATCTGATCGTTGTTGTAGTTGTTGTTGCTCTCGAAACTAATTGGTATAAATGATGTATAAAACATGATGCTATTTTTGCTGTGGTGTTAGTACGAGATATCTTTTCTATGTAAGTCTGTGATGATTGGGATCTGCGGTTGCTGTAGTTATTCTCCGTTTCCATATGTTTGTGACTCTGTGACTAGTAGCAAAAGGCAACGCCTCCTCAGGCCGCCCACTTCGTATCCTTTGTGCCTAAAGTATTTTGGTTAGTATAGTAGTATATAATTATGGTTAAGGCCTTTGGTTTCGAGCGGTCGTTTCCGGCCGCTTTGTAAATTCGTTTCATGCTCCAAAATGCAAAACTGCCCTGCCCAAGCATCATTTGGCATCCAAAATCTTATCCAATACAGCGCCTTTCACGTCTGTCTGCCCTCGTTGCCCGGCGGATTGAAGTAGTCCCAGTGATGGGTGTGTACCTGACGACCTGTTAACAAAAACACTAACACTCCGAACGTTATCAATATGAAAAGCATCATGAGCGCCGATATATTGCGAGGCTGCTGGGCTGGTTCCATGGCAGCTTCTCCGCGCATTAGGTTGGTCAACTGATTAATGATGTTGACCAGTTCCAGGCTACAGGCGGAGATGAACTGGCGACCCGCCTGCACTACAGTCTTGGGCTGATCATCGTCGTATTCCTCCAATGGTTGTGTGGCGCTGCGCGTGCGCGAGCGACGAGATCGGGAACGAGGTCGTTCTACCAGCTGTTCCTCTAGCTCGGAATCAGAGTCGTGCTCTTGATGCTGCTCCTGCATGTGGCGACGCCGGCACTTGTGCGGCGCCTTGCGTTGCTCTGAGGTACCAGCTGCTGCTTCTGCCTGTTCTGCTTCGCCACTACGTTGCAAATTGTAGAAAGCCAAGGGCGCAAGGGATTGCAAATACTCTACGCTTGGATACACAGCTGGTGGTGGCGGTAAAGGCAGCATGCCGGCTTCTGTTTGCGTTTGCTCATCCAGATTACTATGCGATGTGGCAGCAGCTGCGGATTCGGTGGCTTTAACTTGGCGTGGCGGCTTGACTGGTGGTTCAACATCGCTGGCGGTTGGTTCACTACTAGGCTGGCGGCTTGTCTGTGTCTCAGTGGTCAGGAGGGAGGGTCGCTGCTCTTTTACGCGTTCCACAATATCCTCAATAAAACCGGGTGGCAACTCAATGTTCTGCACCACTAAGTGACCTGATTTGCATCCCAATTCATCGGCAGTGACCTGGGACCCATGCAACTGTCCGACCTGGATTTGGCCAGCCTGTAACGCATGCACACGCAGCCGTTCTACTTCCAACTCTTGCATGTGTGTGGGCCACTGAGCTTCTGGTGGGGATTGCAGCGATTGGACGGGCGTAAGCTCGCGTGTCTCCTGCTCCACAATGGCCAATGTGGCGCTACTGGTTGGTTCCAGGACTGGGATTGGGTCCAGTGCTGTGGTGGATTTACGACGTGGTGGTGGCAATGGTGTTACTTCAGGTTCATCCTCTTCTGTGTGAGAAGCCAACACTTCTTGGCTGTAGTCAGTAGGGAGTTCGGTGGGTAATGCAGCAACGATGGTTGTGTCAACCTCTGTCTCAGTGCTTTCAGTGGTTTCAGCTTGGCTTACCGGAGCTTCCTCCACTGAAATTTGTTCCGACTGCTGATGTTCATCCTCTGAAAATGGACGCTCATCCTCTGACAATGGCTGCTCCTGTTGTTGCTTCTCAAGAGCCTCTGTTTTTCTGTACTCTGCCAGCATTTTTTCCATTTCCTCTTGGAGTTCCTTCTCCAATGCTTCATCCAGTTCTTGGTCTGTGCGTTCCTGTTCCTCTCTCGTTGCCAAATCCTCCTCCTCATCGTAGTGATCCGAGTACTTCTCACCAGCATCTTCAACTTCCTCTTCATATTCACTGTCTCTCAGTGTGCGTTCCACTTCATCATCCTCCTGCTTGCTGTCGTAGTCACTTTCTAGTTGTGCCTGTTGCAGTTGCTCCATGGCCGCATCCAAATCTGCCGAGCTAGGAGCATATTCACTTAGAGCAATCTCTCGCTGGTCATCCTCTTCGCCAGCGGTTTCCACATCGGATTTACTTTGTACCGAGCTATCAGAGAGCAGACCCTCACGCCTGAGTTCCTCTTCCTCGCGACGTAACTCCTCATCCTCCAGATCTGCGGCACTAATGGGACGCACAATAAGAGCTGCCTGTACGGTATCATCGGCTTCTCCAGTGCTGAGACTTGGTGTGGGCACGCGGCGCTCTATGATGACGGCGGAGGATGGTGTCTGTGGACGACTAAGCGACTTGGAGCGATCGGCTTGAGAAGACGCCCGCGACCGTTCCGACAGACTGCGCTGATTGGCATCACGGAAACGTTGCAAGCCCCGAGCCAGTTGTTCATCTTCAGTGAGCACTCTTGCACTGTCCACCTCATCCTGCTCCTGTGCCTGTACGCTGCGTAGTACATCCTCAAGCGTTGTCTTGCCTCCCGTCGAGCGACGTGGTTCAATGATTTTCATGTCGTCGGTTATCTCAAATTCCTCGCAGACAAAATCATCTGGCAGCGGATCTGTTTGAGTAGATACCTCCACTTCGAACTCGCCCTGCTCACAGCTATCTGCCGTGGATGAGCTGGCGATGCGTTCGCTGTCCTCGTAGCTATCCACACCGCTGCCACCGCGTGTAGAACGTTTCTCGCGTGGTGGTCGTGGAGGTGGTGGCAGGGGCCGGAACTTCATTTTGTTGATAACCTCGCCGGACTGCAGGTTCGTGCGTGGCGAATCGGGTCGCTGCAATTCACCCGGTTCCTCGTAGTCGTCCTCTTCCTCCTCGCGATTCGCGTAACTAGGGAATAGGGTTTAAGGTGTCATTAGATACATATGGGTATGGCTTGAGCTGGACAAGCGGCGAAACGGAAAATAAACAAAAGGAAAAGCTGGTCAGAGTAGTGTTCGGGGTTTTATTTGTGTGAGTGTATTGAGGGTATTCAGTGGGTTTAGGTTTAAATAAGTAGCAGTAAGCCTAAGTACGACTAATTAAGGTGAAGAAAACTTAACAAAAATGCATTCGAGGCACAATTCAAAGGTCGCATTAAGTCGGGAACCAAATATCAAAACTCAAAATCAAAATTCATAACTTCAATGCAAGCGACACGGCGGCAGCGATGCTTACTTTGACTTGAGTAGCAAATGGCTGGTGATGGCGGGACGCAGCTCCTCCAGACTGCCATGGGAGCGTCGGCGTGGCACCAATGGCGAGTCTTCACTGGGCGTGTACTGCTGTGGCGGCGGAGGGCGTGCTGGAGGCGGAGAGCCACGTGAGCCACGTATATTGGCGGGCAGTGTGGCAAAACGTTCACCAGGTGATCGAGTAAACTTCTTACGGCGTGCCGGTGGCGTCGGCTTGGGCATCTGCTCCTTGCGCACCACGGCATAGCTAAACGTCGGAATGGAAAAGCACAGCGCCACACTAAGCAAAACAGATTTGGCCAGAGACCCGATGCGACCTCATCCACTCGCACTATACTCACCCATCGCTCTCCAGCATGTCAATGACAAACTTCTCCTCAGTTCGGGGCACCGGTTGATCCTTGTACTGTGCCTCTGCTTTACCCTGCACATCTAGCACCAGAGATTCGGCACCGCGCGAAGTGCGCTCATCCTCTGAACGCTGTGTACGGGCCGAGGTGCCGTCCGTAAAGTTGTCGGGTGTAGCCAGCGGTATGTGGTGATGATATTCGTGCTCAGTGCGATAAACAATTACCTGCAATGGGTGTAGTTATTAGAAACTTATCAGTTCCATTGCGTGGAATTCAAATGAAATAAATCTTCAACTAGCGACCTGATCAGATGCAACCCTGTCACTTAATTTTGTCTGGTAGCTTTAAATAGCGTTGCCAGATCTAAGTTAATATAAATATTCTATTTTGCCAATTAAAAGGTTTAATTTTTGTATACTCACATCTTCCTGTGGCTGCAAAAAGGTATTCGATACTGATCTACCACCAAAACCATTGATAAACGAATCTGCATCCTTTTCTACGGATGCCTGTTCGCGTGTACGTTTCTTCTGGCGTCTGGGCGCCTGGGGACGACTCTGTTGTATGGGTAAATCCGCTGTGTCCGACGTAAGATTGAGATTGTTGAGTGCTTGCTCGGATTCTGTTTGCTGTTCATGCATGGGAGGTCTAAGGTATTCTTCATCATCATCAAAGTATTGGATGCTGCTGCCGCCATCGGCCATTGGTAAGTCCTGGCTGCCTTCGATGGAATACTTGCTGCGACTGCGTCCCTTACGTAGGGGACGTTTGGGCATGGAATCGCTACCATTCTGTGACATGGACATATCGTCACCATAATCACTGCGCTGGAACTCCTGGGAATCTTCAAAGTCCGGTCGATAATTGCGATGCATGCGACGGGGCTTTGGTGGAGGTAAATCCTCACCGTATTCGTCCTGATAGCGCTGCTCCTCCTGGGCAGTCTGGCCCACATTCTGTAGCGCGTTGGGCAGATCGTAGCCTTCGCGTATGGCCTCGCTAATGTATTGACGCAACTGGATGTTGTCCTCGGATATGCCACGTTTGCGCAAGAAGAACTCATCGTCGTCGATCTGTTCCATGACAACCTTCTTGCCAGAGCTGGCCGTGGATTGTGCGTCTTGCATTTCATGGTATTTGTAGTAGCTAGCCTCTGCATCCAGTTCGGCCTTGCGCAGCAGTTTATTCTTCTGTATATCCTTCTCCGTCCAGCCCTCCGCATCGCGACTATCTTCGGAACGCAGATCTGAATCTTGATGTACCATAGGACGACGCTTGAACTCGCGTGAACGTTGACTGGAGATCTCATGTATGGCACGATTCTCCTCATCGAATTCAGCAAATTGTTTGCTATCTGCCACGCCTCCGAGTATGCCTATTTGAGCTTGTGGTTGTGCCTCACTGGCTGTGTCCTCCTCCTCTAGATCATCCTTCATACGGCGTTCCAGCGATGACTCTCTGTCGAAACTCTCAAGCTCGCTGCCGTAGCGTCGATAACGCGATCCTTCACTGTCATTGTAGCTTACATCCGAGAACTTATCCGCCCAGCGTGAGCGAACTGGTCCTGGTCCACGATCCCCCTGAGGTGAGCTTGTCGATGTTTGTGAAGGCTGCGTTTCGGTACTGGGAATCACACTTAAACTCAGTCCTTCCGTGCCCAACGATGACTCCATGGGCGGGGCTACCTCCTCGGCGGGCTTCTTCTTTCGGAAGGCGCGTGGATAGGTGCCAAAGTTAAACTCAAACTTCTTCTTCTGCGGCGTGGGTTGAGATTCAGCTGTGGTAGTGGGAGATGCCGCGGAATCCTCGGGCAGCTCAGCTTCGTTCTCCTTGAAGCTTTTGCTGCGTCGCAGTTTCAATGTGGTAAATTTCTCAGGCAGCTTAAACTTGGACATGTCGGGTTTGTTGAACTTGGTGAACTCGGGTCGCTTGATATCCTTGAACTTGGACATGTCTGGTCTTTTGATCTCAGGCATCTTGATCTTGGAGAACTCGGGCGCAAAACGTCTACGCTCTTTGGCCTTGGCCTTGGGACTACCTGAGGCTGGCTTAGGCTTGGGTTTAGTCTGTGGGCGTAGCTTGGTGCGCAGTTTACCGGCTTGATTGCGTAGCCCATCCTGCATCTTGCGTGTGCGATCCTGGGCGGAGGCCATGAATCCCTTCTTTCGATTCTCTGGCTGCAGTGGCAGTTCCTCTAAGGCGCTCGAATCAACCTGGCTGGTGTGGATCTCATAGTCTGTGCGAGATTCGGTCCGTGGCGTTGTGCCACCTGAGCTCAGCTCCACATCGATGTCCATGGGCAACTGGAGGCTGCTGCCATTCTGAGGGGCGGGCGATGGCACCGGCAATGATTCGATGCCCTGTGCCGATGCAGCGCCCACTGGCTCGTAGTCATGATCACTGTAAAAAAGAAGATGAATGCAATGTTAATAAAGCAGATTATCACAGGGTATCTTGGACACATAATGAGCGGTTTTTCTGTTGCAAGCCAAAGGTTAGAGAAGCCGCCACCCTACTCTCAGCTAGCCAGGAAAGAGGAGCGTTGTGTGTGTGGGATTTATCGGGTAGAAGGCATCGGTCTAGGCCGACAGTGCGGGGTAGCTGTTGCTTACCGAGAGAAATAGGTCCGCTCGAGGAATTCTCTGTGATCTTTTTGCTTTTGGGTTAGGGGCGTTTCGGACTCAAATTCCTCTAGACGCGATTTACGCTCATCAAAATTAAAACTAACCGTCTTTGTCATGCGAGCCGGTAACCCATAGATTTGCTCTTGGGATCCGGCCATGCGGCCATGGCGATCATGGGACTGCGTGCGTGGCTCCCTAAATGTAGTTTTGCCCAGAGTACCGTAGCGCTGTTCCGACGGGGCTCGTAGGGGGCGATACACCTGGCTGCCGCTGCCCGAGATCTGAATGGGCACTGATATGAGAGGTCGACTGCCATGGCTTGCGATCGAGGGATCTTTGCTACTGGATCCGCGAAACTCGGACTCGCTGTGTGGCCAACTACCTCCGGGCATCTCAATCTCACTGGAGTAGAGATTTCTGTTGCCCGCAATGAAACTGGAGCAGCCACCGATGCTGCTCAAAGTGCCTCTGGGCACTGAGGACACCACCACAGGCGCAAATGCCTCACTGATGTCCACAGAGATACGATCCGAGACACGTTCGGAGGCAGCAAAGTCTTCCCGGCTGCTGTACATGGTCTGAGCATGTGGTGGAGGCGCAAGTGGCTTGCTGGGACGTACACAGTACTGATCCATGTCATCCACTTTCAGCGAGAAAGTTTCCGTAACACGCACAGACATGGGTTCCGGCTCCTGGCGCTTCATCACATTCGATGTGCTGGAAACGATAGCCATGGCCTGTGGCTTGCTCCTGGTAAAGGCAGAAAGCATTTTGCTTGGCGAGGGAGATTTCTCTCTTACGGGCGACGAAGGTTTCCTGCCAAAGGGAGAGGGAGAACGGGAAGGTTGAGGGGAAGGAGTTTTATCCCGTGACTCCTGGTTCTTTGAGGAGAACATGGACTTGAAACGTGATGTATAGGAGCTTTTCACTTCGGGTGAAGCCTCCTGAACATTGATGGCTCCCACAATTGTAGCTGGCTCCGAGGTGTAGATGGGCGTGGCCTGCCACTTTGTGGGCCGTTCCGGCGATAGCTGCCGCTCTGGAGTGTGCTGGCGCTTTAGCATTTGAGCCGAAGAGGTGGTCTCTGCGGGAGTAGGACTGGAAGGGCGACTCGTTGGTAGCTGCAACGTAGACATTGGAGACTTTGTCCTTTGTGGTGGCACCGGTGGCGATTTGGGACGCCGAGCAGGTCTTGGACTCCGACTGCGATGCTCCACTGCCTTTTGCTCCTCGCCATGGACCAGCGCATCGATATCTATCACGGGTATTTCGCTGATAATCTCAATCTTGGTCAGCTCGTCCACGTGCAGCGGCTTGGCGCTCAACTCACTGGCAATGGAAGGAGGACGTCTGGTCTGGGTTTGTATGTTATCCCTGATGTTCACAATGTTGTGCTCCTGCGCAATTTGCTCCAGTTGGGCTACAGTCTCGGCCAGCGGATCAATGGGCGTGACTGTGGGTTGGTACGGATTCTTGTGCGGCTGCAGATCAGTCTCAAGCAGCGACGTTGGACGAACTGCATCACAGCCAAAGCGCGAGACGTCAATTGGCCGATTCTGAGGCAGCGTATCACCTGGCAGCTGATTTTCCTTGTTAGCCTCACTGGGACGCATGTAATCCGGCGATAAAGGTTTCCTTGCATTGCGGAAGTCCTGATTGGATGGCGCTGGCGATGGCTGATGAGAGCCGTACAAAGGTGGAGCATCTATCATGCCCGGACTGGGCGTGGCTGCAATTAAATTCAACTGTGGCAGCTGCATAGAACCGGGCAATATGCTGGCCTGGAACAGATCCGCATTAGAGGTGCGTCGACTGGCACTGGCCGAACGTTGACCACCTGCTCCAGACCGGCCCATTGCAGTGGGTATATTGATGTCAGCACAGTACAGATCCGTCTTGGAGTAGCCCGCCGAGATGCGTCGGAGCGAGGTGCCACTGCGCATGGACAGTGTCTCACCAAAGCGTCCCACGCTGCCCGATGACAAACCGCCCATCGACAGCTCCCGCCGGCGACCCGCAAAGAAGCCAGCACCATGACTACCCGGCGGCTCCGGGTCAGTGGCATCTGAGATGCTGCGCACGACCAGGCCACGTGAGCGTGCCGTTTGCTCCAGCTCCGGATAGCGTTCCATGAAGCTGAGATCGACCGAGGGTGCCACCTCGGCCACATCTGCATGGCTAACCACCTCAAAGCTGTGCATGGACATGTCGTCGGGCATATGCAGATGCTCATCACAGTGATGGTCCTGTCGTGAGCTGGGTCGCGAGTCCACGGGATTCACACGCTCCGGCAGCAGCGAGTCGCACATGAAGAACTGGCAGGCACAGCGCACATCCAAGGAGGCGCCACTGGTGCTCTCCACACGCGACACGAAGTGCTTCTTCTCGGCGGGCAGTGCACCCACCGAGGCCGAACGACGCGAGTTCAGCATGGTCACAGGTGGTGTTCGCGATCAGATGATGCGGTGAGATGAGCGCCAGCAGCTGTTGCCAGTCTATTAACTTGGCCTGTCCCTGGGCGTAATCCGTCCCCTATTATAATTATTATGTATTATTATTGTGTTGTTGTCGTTTGGCTTTTGTTCGTTGTGGTTTCGTTGTCGTTTGGCGATTCGTGAACCGAAAGTTATTTTTAATCACCACCAAAGCAGCCGTCGTCGTTTGCGATTGGACATTGAATTGAATTTTCTATTTCGCTTTTCTATTTTCTATTTTTTTCGCACTGCTGAAAATTCTTTTGCAAACCCCAGAGAGCTTTTGCCCTCTGTGGCAAAGGGTTTAATGGTGGTTCTTGTGGTTCAGCCTATAGCCAGAGCAGCTCCAGCATCGACTATAGCTGATCTGATCTATAGCACTAGTTCCTTTCTATAGTACAACACTCTTGAGACCCGTATACGCTGCGACCCGTGCGAGCGTGTCTACATCGTTGCGATTTTCGGCCAGGACTGAGAGCTTTTTCTTTCATCTGCAGCGCGACACAAATTTTTCACTACATTTTTCGAAAGATGAAAATGTTGTTCTTTGAAAATAAAATTAGCAAAAGGCACACACACACATGTACACACACACTCATACACTGGCGACATGAATTTGTTTTATGTTTGCCTCAGTTTCCTTGTTGACTTTATAGTAGAATATATTTCTCTTGCAGAATTCTCGACGGCGACGGCGACAGCGACGTTGACTGCGACTGCGACGTCGCTGCTTGTTCATAAATGGAATTTAGTCGAGGAGTAACAATTAGTTTGGCCTGCACTTAGTACAAGTATTTCTATTTCGAGCATCGTACGTCTCTGGCTTCTCCTCAGCGCTGCTTGTCATTCGTTGACCTTTAAAGCATTTTATTTGCATTAGGTTCATGCCACCAGCTACACTAGACAACAAAATACTATATATTTTTAAGATCAGTCCATGAATCATCAGCTCTCGATCTTTTGTAGACTTACTAGCAATGTGCCAAGAATATTTTAATATTTTATAATGTTGTCTGGTGTCATTAAAGTATTTTGTTTAAATATTATACAGAAATGGAACCACTTAAGGTGATATTTAAAGTACTATTTCCATTGCTCAACATACAATGCAGTGAGTTGCTCAACCAACACCATTCACTACCCAGACAAGTACGAGGGACGACAGTACAGTTACGACTCTTGGCCGTTCTTACCTTGGGTCTATATCATGTCAGTGCTTTGGGAGCCTTCACCCCTTTACCAAAACCTGTTAGTGCCGCCCGTGGTGCGGCAACAGCAAAGGGTCCAGCTGGTGGAGTGCTTGGAGGGTTTGCCCATCTTGAACTGTGTGCTTTGGGGTGTGGTGCAATCGTGTTCTGTGTAGTGGTAATCTCGATAGTATGGCTTGCGCCGTCGCTTGCCACCATGGACACCCGGCAGGAGGGTTAGTAACAATTTCAAAAGCGTGTCAAATAGGTTAGAGTTTCTGCAAGGACGCGTCAATTGGCGGCGTTGTGTGTGCCAAGTGTTAGTGTCATGCTCTAGATATAGTCTCCCATATTCCCTAGTATTCAATACTCACTCATCGCTCTTCGACTTGGCTGCATTTGTGGCCGCTTCCAGCACATCATCGGGTAACTCGATGTCCTCACGGTGGGGCTCGGCCTCGTCTTCCACGTGGGAGAAGGTCACCTTCTTGTCGGAGGGTGCTGGAGAGGCTTCCTTTTTGAGCACAGGTCTTAGTTCAGCAACTTCTGCAGGTTCATCGCTCTCCTCGGCTACTGGGGACAACTGTGCCAGTCGTGCACGATCTTCATCCGAGGACGTGGAGTCAATGGATGAGAGCGGCGCCAGTAGTGAAGCTGATTTCTCGGCTGCAGCCATGGCCACCTGATCCTCCTCACTGCTGCCCATGCGATCCAGTGGCACCGGCTTGGCAGCCTCTATGTCATCGACAGCCATATGATCCTGACGAGTTAGAGATTTCTTGAGCGTATCCAGTTCCACCATAGGTTGCTCGAGTGGCAGTTGAGTCTCGCCCTGGCCAATCTCCTCGTAGACATGTTCACGACGCAGACGAGGCGTTTTCTTAGGTGGCACCTCCGTGGAATCAACGGCATCCTCCTCTTTCTCAGCAACTGGCTCGGTTATTTCCACAGCGAGTGCTTCAGTCTTGGTTGGCTCCACGGGCAGCTCTATGATCTCATCCGGCTGTGGCACGCTGGCTGCACTGGTGCTGGGCAGCTCGTCTTGCTCCAGTTCCTCCTTATTGCGTTTCCTGCAAGGCGATTCATCGTACTCCACCAGCTCCAGCACATCATCCGAGTCCTGTTTCTCGATAAAGTGCGGAATCTCACTGCGATCTGATTTGGGTGAAGCCTTCAGCTTCATAATCTTCTGTTGCTCGCCAAGGACAATCTTCTCGTCCTTCTTGAGCGTGATGCGCTTGATGTTCAAGCGTTTCTTCTGGCGTTCCGCCAAACTCTTTAGCTTCTTCATGATGTCGAAGCCTTGCTTGGGCTTTGCAGCCTTTGGTGGCTTGTCTGTATTGGGAACTAGCGATCCCGGCGGCGGAGCTAGTTCGTGCAGACTATTCTGTCTGCTGGGATTGGCTGAGCTACCCGGCAGAGATTGTGCGTCCTCGTGGGTGCGTCCACTGCGTCTGCGTCGTATGATGTCACGGATATGTGCCAGGCGATTGGTCTTCCTCGGCTTGGCGTGGCCTCCCACTGCCAGCACAGAGTCTGAGACGCAGGAAATGCACTCACTGAGCGCGTCCTCGTTGTGGGCTTCCCGTTCTGTCTCGCTGTCGGAGTCGTCGGACTCGTCAGTGCTGGTGTCTGTGTGGGTGGGCACCTCGTCCTCGGATAGATCCTGTATGTAGCGCTCAGTCTCCTTGACCAATACCTGTTCGTCGTAGCGCACCTTCTTCAGTGACTTGGGAGATTCGGATTTGAAGCGTAGCTCCTGGGATTTGCGCAACAGCAACACGATCTCCGGCTCCTCGTCGGGTCCCAGTGGCCGTTTATACAGATGAGTCCACGGATAACCACCCTGTGAGTGGGAAGGATCAATATGAGTAAGGAGTAGGTAAACATATGAGCTGAGAACTTACCCGATCCTTGGCTCGTCGCAGATCCTCCCAGCGATAGGTCTGTAGCGGCACCGGCGGCTTGTCTAGGCTGTTCTGCAGCAGATACTTCTTCAGGGACTGATAGTACTCTCGCTTACAGTCCGCCGACAGTCGCTTGTCATCCGCATCCGTGTGTGTGGCCAGACGATCCTGCTCGATCTGCGGCAATGAGTCAATGAACTCCTTGCGCTGCTGCTCCTCTACCTCTGTCTTGGGCGTGGGTACTTCCACCAACTTCAGTTCGTTGGCAGCGATACGCGTACGGGATGATGTCTCCACGCCAGACTGCGTCTCCAATATGATCTCCGGCTGTGGCTTGTGCTTGAGTATGCTGGTCAGCTCATTGAGCTGTGCATCCACCTGCTTGGAGAGCGAGTTCAGTTCGTTTAGTTCACCCTTGAGCTGCTTGTCGTGCTCAGCCTGAGCTTGTTCTACATCTTTGCTGAGATTCTGGATGAGCTCGCGTTCAATGTCATTCACCAGCTGCTCGGCAGTCTGACGCACTGCCTCCTGTTGCTCCGCTGTGGCTGTGGGCGGTACTGTTGTCGTTGCCGTCTCGGCAAATTGATGGGCTGGTGCTAACGTCTCCACTAGCTGCTTGGCACCCGCTGGTTCCACTTCAATCACATGCGCCGCCTCGTCCTCGTCTATCTTGGATGTGCCCTGCTGCAGTTCCTGCTCAATGGGTGGTAGCTCATTGATGCCCACGCCCACGCTCTGCTGTGCCGCAGCGTTGACGTCCTCAATCAGGTGTGACTCCAAGTGGAACAAATGTGAACCCCCCGGTGTGCTGGGCAGCTGAGACTGTGCTGGTTCGCTAAGCGAGACGTTATTATTGTCTAGCTCAAGCTTGAGCTCTGCTTTGCTCTGGGCTGCTGTCTGTTTTTCTGGACTCGTGGGCTCCTCGTTGATGCCGTTGATCAGTAGTATGGTCGGCTGCTCAGTGGTGCCAGTTCCAGCGCCAGGTAGCGACACTGCAGGAGGAGAAGACACACATGATACATCAGAGAGAGATTTATTTACTTTGGCATGGGAATGAATGCAAAGAGCAACAGTAAAACAGGTGCTAAAAATAACGAGAAATGTTGCAGCTTTTTGGGGCCGCCACAGACGACAGACAACATTCTATATTTTCGTTTATACCACATTCTTTTATTTTTGCGACAATGACAATTACATAAGACGCGTCACAAAACAATGAGAAATGTGCACAGCATGAGAGATCGAGACACACACACACACACAGAGAGAGGCGAGAGAGTGAAACCAAATGGAGAATGATTGTGGAGAATGCATGCGAGAATTCGCCATTCGAAAACCTCTTTCGAAATTACGAAATCTTTAGTCTAACTAGACTCCGATTAGTTTACCTTAATTTACTATAGTTTTAACTACTAGTTTCGTTTAGTTTAGTTTCGTTTTTCGTTGTATACAATTTTATATGCGTATAAAATTGATCGAAATGATATAGAAATTCTATATTCTTCACACAATTTTCAATATGCTGCGCGTACTGCGATGCGAGCCGTGCACTGAAATTGTCCGGGGCCAACTGGCGTCAATTGTGGCAGAAGGCGCTGAGAGGCCCCAACCTGAGGCAGACAACTGAACTGAAAACCGTTTTAATTCTCAACTGCTGAGCTTTTCGAATACTTAACTAAATTCGCTATTCGCTGTTCACTTTTGCAATTGCTGCTCAGACAAGTTTACTTGTTTTTCGCTGTTTCGATATTTATTTATTTTATTTCTCGCTCTTTGCTCTTTGCTTTAGTTTTTCATTCAAATTTGGCTTCTTGCCTGTTTCTTCGGGTCGTGTCTTGTTTGGTTCGCTGCGATTTTCCTCTATTGTATATCGTTTTTCTTTTTGTTTTGGTAAAGAACTTGCTGCAGACTCAACAATTACAGCAGCAACTGGAAAATCTAGTACTGCTCGTAAACAAATTTTTTGTTTAGTTTCTAAACACACGCATTACAGTTCATTTAGCGATCTAAAAAAACGTAGAGAATAGGCTGCAGTCGTGTGTGCATTTACTAGTTTATGTCTCGAAATATTCGCTAATATTTAGCTACAATTTTATGACAGAATATTTCTTTTGATTTAGCAAAAATAAAAGCATAATTTTGCACTTGAATTCACATGAATTTGGCATAGAGTCAAAAGCAGATTTTGATTTTGATGGGTTTTCATTTTTGGCAGAGAGCAGCTCTGGTTACTTATCACCATAGTATACCCCATGATTGCCCCAATCACTGGGTACGCATTACACATTTGATGTGCCCAATTCACCCTGTCTATTCAGATTTATTGTTTGCTTTTTGTGCTCACATAAGTACACATATCCTACATTTGCCTACATGCATACTGTTTGCTTGTATTTATGTCTAACGTAATCACAATCACATAAAATTACAGGCCCACAAAAATTAAATTGTTTCGTTACGCCTTTCGGTTTTGTTTCTGCTTTTTTTTGCTTTTTTTTCGTTCAATGAACGAGGGTAGAGCAGATTTTTGCTCATATTTAGTATATGTATTTGCTTAGTATATAATGACGTATAGAGTGAGTAATTAGTTTTCTGTTTCTGAATGATTCGTGGCAATAGCATATGATATAAATATGCTGATGATCTACGGCGTGATTCTTGCTGAATACCCTATACACTCCCCGATGATCAAGCAGCTTTATATCAGCTTATAATTAAAAATGCTGTCATCAATTGATTTTCTTAATCTGTCCTACTCAACCAGCCATGACTTAATATTTTTCTATGACAATTGTATATTTTGCTGGCAATGTTTACTATTTCTAAAGTTAATACACCACTTAGTATATTACTTGAATTTAATGTAACTGCAAGTACTATTTGCTGGCTTTTATCTTGGCTAAGTTTCTCTGTAGCAACAACACCTTAGAAATTTCCACCCAAGTTTTCCACGCAATTCGAGCGTAACTGACATGCTTGGCTTACATGGTCGCTACCTAGAGATATACATATATAAGATACTCATACATATATGTATATGATATGTACTCTGCAGTGGAATAGATTGTTGTATTGCTTTTTCTTGCAGCGAACCTTTCATGCATGTCAATTGACAAGTTCTTGGGGCCAATGGCATAAATCTATCTATCGTTCCCTTTTCAAGAACCTATTGAAGAACATATGTTATTAAACGAGTTCAAGCGCCGCTCTCAACACACGTGCGGTGCAACGTGGCGTATACGTAACACGCACATTGAAAATAGTTCAAGTGTAATTGGCATTCGCACTTTGGGCCTATTACAGTCGGTTGCCAGATTTGTGCTGCTGATAATGAATTTGTGAACTTTCGCCAGAACTTGCCGCAGTTGCGTAACCGGCTTCGACCCCGTGATAAACTCACCATAACTGCCGACAACACTTAGGAATATGTATACCATAGTCCGGTTAGAGTTTAGTAGATAAAACGAAATGGAATTAAGAAATGAAAATTAAACTAAAAAGTAAAATAAAACTAAAAGAGTTTTGTTATTTAGACGAGCGCCGCTCGAGCTTCACATGTTCGACGTCTAATCGCGCTTGGAATACTACAGTCAGAGGCAAATAAAAAAGTGAGAAAATTGAAAAACAAAACAAGCAGCGACGACGTTTGACGTTGTCATTAACATGTTGTCGTTGCTCAGTCTCTCACGCTCTCTGCTTCTCTTCAGTGCGGGAAGAGACAGGATGGATAGACAGACAGACAGACTGACCTAAGAGCCCTGTCGAACGTGGCATGCAGCAGGCTGTGGCAACACTTTCGCCACTGGTTGCATGCTGCCGGCGACCCAGTCAAGGTCGCGCTAGGTCTATGACTATATTTAGAATCATTTAAGCGTAACGCCAAGGCTTCCCAAAGTCATAATTATATATAATATTGTACAATTTGCCAAGCAGTTGTAGAACTTTTACCCCAACCCGAGCTGCTAGTGGAAAGAAATCAGAAACTAGCACACATTGCGTATACGTCATGTTGAGTCTTTCAGCCCGGCAAAAGTGCCACATTTGAAAATAAATTTGTGACACAATTGCAATTATAAGTGCGTTCGCGCTGTGCCCAATTATTGCTGCAAATATTTGCATAGTCTGCAAATAGTAGCTTCAAATGTTGAACGTTGCTTAAACAATATTTTTAGTGCATTTTAATGAGCGTTTTTATGGTCAAAAATTGCTTAACAAATACTCAAACCGAAATATTGACCTTGGCTGGACGTGTTGTTGTTGTTGGCATTTTAAATTTATGTACCTATAAATATAGTTCAGGGCAAAGAACAAACACACACACACTTATGTATGTAAATGTATGCTTTTACGTCATATTTGACGATTAGTTCCAAAACACACACACACACACCCAAGAACAATAACACGCGACGACAGATGACAGACGACAGAAGAAAACGGAACACAAGAGGAAATCGACGCAGTGGAAAAAATTAAAATCAAACAAGCACAACAGATATAGTATGTATGTAGTATATCGTATGTATACAATATGCAGCACATATGTAGGATGAAAATCACGATGTAGACTAAAGACTATAGACTCAAGCCAGGGCACACACAGTTTGCTGGCCACAAGACAACACACATTTGAGATGTGTATAAATAAGTGTACGTATGTATGAACGGATGTTTAACTATATGTAGACAATGCATCTAATGGCATAAAAACAGTTCTTTATGTTATGCTTGAACAAGTGGATCCAACAGCAGCCAATAGCAACAAGTCGCTGGCAGCATGTTGCCAAGGCATGTTGCTAGCAACACATTCACACGATTCTGATTTTCGATTTCATGAATGAAAAGTATGAGTATGATAACAGAAAGACATCCAAAATAGTGGCATCCAAGTAGCTTTACCAATCACTGGTGCCATGCAAGCCAGGAATCTTGTCAACGCGGTGCCGGTACAGGCAATCCGACTCACTGTAGTAGATGTTGCCGATGTGCCGCCTGCAATTAGGTCAAATTCGAATTCAATTTCAATTCTGCTTCAGTCATATGATGATGCTGCCAACTGTTGCTAACTCGTAAATCAATCAAAGTTTCCATTAGACTCGGTGCTTCTATTGATTGTAGTATTTCGCATTTCTTTACTTTACAAAAAGGTTCAACTGAGTCATATTTTTAAGCATGCTAATCAAATGGAGCGTAGAAAGAGCGGAACACGGCACAAATTTGATTAGGAACATTACGTTGGGGCTTGACGATTTTAGCACTATTCATTAGCACTGAGTTAAAGCTGAGCGAGAGCTTTTAAGCATAAATAATGAGTGTGCGAATACGGAACAAGTTATAGTACTACAATCAGTGGAGAGATACTTAGAGATAAGTGTAAGATAGTCTACTAATAGTGAGTTTGCACTTTGAGCTTTAGAATGGATTATGAATTTCAATCTTTGCTTTGTTTATAGCTATATAAAACTTCAATTTCATTTGCTAATCTTGAGGCTTTCCCGCTTTGTCGTCGTCATAAATAACTTCGATACCTTACGCAACATTCAGCTAACATATTTCCATTTGTAATTTACCGCATTATAGAACTGCGTCAAATCTTATCTAGTCTGGCAGATAGATAAACATACAAATGTATCTGCGATAAGATAAGACGCAGTCATATGCCCAACTCGCTCATATGACGATCTACAGCTGGTCTACGTGCTAGTTGCACTTGCTACATGACTTGAAGCTAGAACTGGGACTGGACTGGGAGAGAATGTTGCTCTAATTAAAAGATACTTGTGCTATCAACAGCTGTTCATAGATCACATTCAAGTGACTGCCATTTCAACGACTTTTCAAGTGCTTAAAATCCAATGCATATTGCTTCTTTATCAATGCTGATTGTGGCACGGCACTTGGTTTTCACTTTCTTTGTATACTAATGTGCAGCCATAGATCATGGTTTATTTTCTAGCTCATTTGAATTTTGATTGATGTAACGGAGAAATAAAAAAACCCGTTTGTGAGTTCACACGGCGTGGAGCACACGCCCAGCGGCTAGTTAAGATGACGCTGCCAGCTCTATGCAAATACCAAAAACAAACAAAACAAGTCGAAAAGGTTACAGTCGGCTTTTCTAAAAGTATATATATTGTATTATGCAAAAAGTATCTGAAAGATACAATACAGAAAGGGAAAACATACGAGTAGAGCTTAGCAAAGAAGCATAGAGCTATTATTCGGCTTTTCATTAGAAATATGATAACTTAAATGGAAGTTCTTGATGAAGAGTTTCAACTATAGTTAACTATAGCTATAACAGAGTGCATCACAAAATGTAGAGACTGCAACTGCAGTTAGGGTATTGGCATTCTAAAAGCTGACAAGACAATAGTCTATTGTCGCTGCAGTTGATACAAACAATTCCCGTTGGATATTGTTGAGAACTCAAGCGGATTTTTGTACAACAAAAAGATGCTCAACTGTTTCTGAAGTGAGCTGTCTGTAGTTATACAAGCATTTTATGTATATTATATAATTGAAATGTTATATTTGGCATATTTATTTAATTATTGATTGTATATTTCGTCACTTTTTTATACCGAGCGCAAAGTGAATTAATTTTGGGGTACTTTTGCCCGCCCACGCGTCGTATGCGCAACGTTATGGCGATTTATCATGCTGGGCCCACACTTCCTACCTTCATCCCAGGGATGATGCTGTGCCGTCTGTTTGTTGCGTGGTTTGTTGCGTCCTTTCTTGCCACGTTTATCGCTGCCACTGTTGTTATTGTTGGACTCCATTTGTGGGCAGGGAGAATGTCTATGTTACTAGAGCTACAAAAAAGACACGCGCGCGTAAATAGTATAAGTAGATATAAGTACTATATATTGTGGCTATGTTTTATGGTACACACACACACGCACACACTTGCAGTGAATGACGCACAGTCGCCGCAAGTGACTTTTGGCAAGCCAACACACACACACACACTCGCACACTCGCTCACTAGCAGAGACACACGCACACCCGCGTTTTTGTCGCTTTGATTACTTGGCAGATATAGTAGCTATATCTATCTGCAATATATGTTGTATCTGCACACAAAATATATATACATGTATATATGTGAGATATATTTAAATTTAAGATTTTCTCAAGTTATTTTTAATGCGGTGATTTAATTTTTTGTGACACTAGCGCAGACACTGAAACACTTTTTACTTGCGCTTTTCAAAAAAAGGTTTTCTCTTGTGATTATTCTGCAGAATTTTTTATCACATCGTATACAGTGAATTGCACTTCGTGCCGCGGCGACATATTGCTTTAATGCTAACGCTTTTCCAGTAACTAACTTTTATTTTTATTTCTAAACGGGCAATTATTGCCGCTGTCAGCTGCTGCTGCTGCTGCTGCTGCTGCTGCTGCTCGTCAACTGCTTGAACTGTCCGCTTGTGTTAGAGGGTTCGTTTGGTTTTTTATATATAAATAAGTTGTTAAGTATTTAGAACTGAAATGAGTTGAAAACTGAATGAAAATCGCGCACGGAAGTCCGCCGCGTCCATGCGTCGTCGTTTATTGCGGTTGCTACTTGCTGCTGCTGTCGTCGTCGTCGATTGTCGTCGATCGTTTGCCGTGCCGAGCGCGACTAATGGCTAATGGCTGGCGACTACGACTCTGTCTGGCCATAGGAGAGCTTTTACTTTTTGGACTGTCACACGCTCATTGAATACATACCTATGTATACCTATATATACACATATTTTTTTATTTGATTTCCGAGCGTTGTAATTGGCCTTTATTTTTATTTGTGGCTCGCGTTTTGACAATTATTTTGGAACTGCATTTACTTATCACACACAATTCAGCTCGTTATTTTTAACCCGAGTTTTCCATGGCGCCCGTCATTTAGTTGGCTGCCAGATCAAATAAACGATTAATTAAGGCAGCCGCAAAAGTTTTATGGCAAAAAAGAAAATACATACTTTATATATGTATGTATTTTTGCATATGAAAGTTCATCAGAAAAGTTTGCCTGCTGGACAAGTTCAAGTCTGTGTTTGCATGCCTTGCATGTCAGACATGTTTATGCAAGTTTCGCTGGGCGTAATCTCCGCCCCATCGCATAACAGCAGAGTTCAATTGTCAGACTGTAGGCCCTGCCTCTCTGCCTCATCACACGGGCCTTTGTGTGCGCTAGCAAATCTCTGAAGTGGTAGGTCAAGTTGCTGTTGCTATTGCTGTTGCTGCTGTGATTTCCGTTGCTGCCACTCGTTGCTGCTGCTGTTCATCAAGTTCATTCCACTTGGCATTAAGCAGCGCCAGCGAAACATTTCAAGAATGCAGCGACTCGGCACTGACAGTGAGTTCGGAGATCTGTTTATAGCCAGTCGGCATTTAAGTGCCTGCATATTGTAGTTGTAGCAGCTGCCACACAGCAGACTGACTGACAGACAGATCTGTCCTCTAATTAAGAGCTGTACACTAGCTCAGGTTACGTATACGACGCGCATATCAATCATACGCCCCACAGCACACTTGACTATTTTTGGCAAGATTAACTACTGTGTACTTTTTGGCCAACTTTTCAGGCCCGACTATCATTAAGTAAGCAAAAACAATTAATCTAAGATTAAGTATGTTGGCTAGCGATATTTGACCTTTGATGATAGTGTGCGTGATTATGTGATAGAGCAGAGAGTGGAGTGGAGAGTGAAGTGTGGGCGTTGCAATGAGAAATGAGCGAGTGCTGAGCCTGTAATTACAGCAACATGGCAACACATAGCATGATAAACAACAACTGTATAGCAACAGCTATAACGTGCCACATAAAACACAACAACAACAACAACAACAAGAACAACAAACAACAACAACAATGATAACAACAACAAGCACTCATTGTTATCAAACAGAAGTGGTGTGGGGGGTACCTACAGTACAATACGAACTGGGTCCTTATTGAGCGCGCACAAGTAAAGTTGATTGACAGGATATGGACGACCCGACAATATACCTAGGCAGACAACTCAGTGTGGAGGCGTAGGGGCGAGAGTGGGCGGTCGTTTGGCATGCCGTTAATCGAACGCACACACGTGTGTCGGCAAAGTTATTCATTACATTTATTGCTCCCCGTTACACCCGTTAGGCATTTATCGATTTGCCTGCCGAATTGAATTGTGTAAAACGGTTTATGCATATTTCATTTTTAGCTCACTTATTGATTCAATGCTCCAGGTCACGATGCACATGCTCCCATTAATTTATCACATTTACACCAACAACATATCTATCATATGTATCGTTAAAGCAAAGGCACAAACAAATTATTTAAATTTTTACTGGCCACATGAGAATTTCATGGAATCCTTTTTACACTCCTAACACCGTCCGCGGGCAACGCGCTACGGCTAGCGCCAACAACAGGACTGATTTGATGGGTCGCTCTGTCTGGCTTTCCTTTTTTTAATTCCCATTACAGGAGCACTCAGAGCACTGACGCTGTTTTTGTTTATCGCTGCGTTGAGTCCTCATTCCAATGAGTGTCGTTGTTGCTGTTGTTGTTGTTGCTGCTGATGTCGGCATTTCTCGTCGCCAGGATGCGGAAGCCGTGCGGCAAAGCACATCTATTGCACTGCCCCGAAAGGGGTTTGCGTTGTTGAGTCATGCGCAGTGTACAGCTGGTGGTTGTCCCGGCTAAGTAACGTTCTGCATATTCAAAATGTTATCTTCAATTGTAATTTACTATATGTATATTTGTTAACACAAAACACTTTTCAATAATCTTTGCTATCAGCGTTTGAATTCGCGCGTTTGTTCGATAACTCTGCCGATTCGCTTATCGATTACGATAGGCGATCGCGTTGGCGTTGCCACCTCGCTATAACCTGTTGCTCTGTCCAATTGGACAGCGTACTCCGCAGCTGATCAAAGGTTAGGTAATACTCGTTCTTCCACAACAATAAATTGCAATCGAAATGGCGCTGCGCCTTGTTGCCAAAACCTGCAACAATTTGTTGCAACAAAGTGGACGTTGTCTTGTTCCAGGTGCACAATGGAATCGCACGCTCACACATTACCCCATCAACGATGCAATGTTTGGCTTGGACGAGGAACGCCAGAAGCTGCGAG
This sequence comes from Liodrosophila aerea, assembly GCA_035045005.1. Classification (NCBI taxonomy): domain Eukaryota; kingdom Metazoa; phylum Arthropoda; class Insecta; order Diptera; family Drosophilidae; genus Liodrosophila; species Liodrosophila aerea. Next base: position 893,924 of record JAWNNL010001293.1, read on the forward strand.
AGACTGCCTTTAACTTCTTCCAAAAGGAGCTGGCGCCACACGCCTATGAAATCGACAAGTTGGACAACTTCAAGTGAGTTTAACGGAATTATAATGATTATAAATGATCAGCTGATGCTTCTTTTCCTATATCAGAGACCTGCGCTCCTTCTGGCGTAAAATGGGTGAACTGGGTTTCCTTGGCATTACGGCAGAGCCTGAATACGGCGGCACTGGCGCTACCTACTTGGATCACTGCATCATTATGGAGGAAATATCACGGTAAGTCACCTCACATAATCAAACTATAGAAATGGTTATGCAATTATTCACTTCTCGCAGTGCGGCTGGAGGTGTGGCCCTTTCCTACGGCGCAAATTCGAATCTATGCATCAATCAGCTAACAAAGAACGCTACACCCGAACAAAAAGAGAAGTACTTACCCAAACTATGTAGTGGTGAGCACATGGGTGGCTTGGCAATGTCCGAACCTGGAGCTGGCTCTGATGTCGTGTCAATGAAGCTGCGCGCGGAACGCAAGGGAGATTACTATGTGCTCAACGGTAGCAAGTTCTGGATCACGAATGGTTCCGATGCCGAAACCTTGATCGTATACGCCAGAACAGGTGGCAAGGATGTTGCAGATAGGCATGGTATTACTGCCTTTATTGTGGAAACCGGATGGGAGGGCTTCAGCGTGGCCCAAAAGTTGGACAAATTGGGCATGCGTGGCAGCAGCACTTGTGAGCTCGTCTTCCAGGACCTGAAGGTGCCCGTCAAGAACATACTAGGCCAGGAGAACAAGGGCGTATACGTTCTGATGTCTGGCTTGGATTACGAACGTCTAGTGTTGGCTGCTGGTCCAGTGGGTCTAATGCAGGCTGCCATTGATGTTTCCTTTGACTATGCGCATCAGCGTAAGCAAATGAGCAAGCTAATTGGTGAATTCCAGCTCATGCAGGGCAAGATGGCTGATATGTACACCACGCTATCCGCCTGCCGCAGCTACCTCTATTCTGTGGCTCGATCCGTTGACTCGGGTGTGCGCAGCAGCAAAGACTGCGCCGGTGTCATTCTGTACTGCGCAGAGAAGGCCACCCAAGTGGCTCTGGATGCCATCCAAATCCTGGGTGGCAACGGTTACATCAATGACAATGCCACTGGACGCATTCTACGAGATGCTAAGTTGTACGAGATTGGTGCTGGCACTTCGGAGATTAGAAGATGGTTGATTGGACGCCAATTGAACCAGGAGTACAAATAGAATACAGTGCTTTTGATGACAATATTGTAAAGGACATTTGGACATAACTCAAGAGACTATTTGTTGCATTTATTTTGTGTATTTGTTTATGTATATGGTTAAAGAGCAAGTAAATAAATATCGTATAATTTGTTAAAATAATGTTTTGTTTTTTATTAATTTACAAAAAATACACAATTGAATATGCAAATACGTATACACGATGGCTCACATAGTATGTATGTAAGCACGTATGTAGTATGTATGGTTGTACTCGTATATACAAAACGAAATCAGAAATTATATGATTACAGGGGTAAAAGAAACCCTTTGCAGAGTAGAACAGTGTTTTACGTACATAGATTAATTAAGAACTAAACGTTAATTTTATGTGAACAGCAAAATGTTTATGCGTTCCACACAAACAAACATATGTTAAGCATATTCATCAGTTTTAGCTGTATTCGTTTCATGTGCGTAGTAATAAATTGCATTGATCTAACAAGAAATTGTTGAACCCAGTATTATGGTATAGTATTGGTTATTGTATTGCAAGTTTGCTTGATTAGTATAGTGTGTATTAATGTAGATGTGTATGGCTGAGACTTTGTTTTAGTCAGTTAAGATATTGGCAATAAGTTGGCAGATAAAAGCACATACACTGAACGGAGTTCACAACAAATATACATAAACAAAAGCACAAATCGAATTCGAAAGCGGATGTAGTATATGAGTTATGTGGGTACACAATATAGACATAGTTTCGCTAGTGGCTAATTACAATTAATTGTTAAATTATTACTATTAGTATGTATGTAAATGTTAAAAGCACATTTTGGCAAAACATCAACGTTTCAATGCGGTAGCAGCTACAGCTACAGCTCCAGCTTCATCTCATTCGAGACGAAAACTGTGCTTCTCCGTCTTCGTCTCGGATCGTGACTCTGTGGTGGTTGTAAATGATTTACGCTCCATGACGCGCTGCGTCATTGAGGTCAGACGCTCGGAGCCCTGATCCACAATGCTGACTTTGCCGCCATCTGTGTTGAGGGTCATCTGCGAGAAGCTGGACTCCAGTGGCTTTACGGTGGCCACATCGCTGCTGCTGTTAGCCGCCTTATCAAAGTTTCGTGTCTCGTATCTGCTAAAAAGAGGGAAAGATTCGTTTAGCAGTCAGATTGGAAGACCCTTAGGCTAGTTTTAAACTCACCTGGATGTGTAACCTTCGTAGCTCTGACCAGGGTACGCATTGCCGCCAGTCAGCTGTACTACGCCGCCCTGGCCAAAGGTCTTGTCATGCAGATCCTGAACGCATGCCTCCAGATTGCGGTTCACAGTGGGCTTCTGTGGTGGCGGCGGTGGTACAACGGGCGCGGATGATGATGAATTCTGAGTTTTAATGCTGGACGTTTCAAAGCTATGCTGGTAGTTGGGATTAGTTGGTGTGCCGACCATTGCGGATGTTGTGAAACCATTGCTGCCACCTGCCACTGGACTGCCAGGGTAGGGACGCGGCACTGCATTGGCGGTTAGTTTGGGATTAGAGCGAAAACTGTGACCCGATGTGGCTGTTTGCATGTTAGATATTGTCGTCGACAATGGCGGTGGTGGCGGTGGGAAATCTCCATTGGTGTCATCCATTGGCGGATAATTGGCTGGCGGTGGTGATACCGCGCCCGGATGATGGAAATGCTGCGGGCTGGCATAGTTATAATGATGCTTCTGCTGGCCACTAGCGCCCGAGTAATAGCTAGGCGAGCTGGGCATTTCACCACCCGACTGGGAGCCATAATAAGCACCTCCGCGACCCAGTGTCTGTTAGGGTTAGGCGTTAGGAAAAAAATAGAAGAAATTTTCATGGGTTAGACAGATTAGGGTTAGATTCATTACAGTTAAAGTTACAGTTACTGCTACAACTAGGCCGAAATCGGTACCAACACCAGGTGATAATTTCATCAGCTAATCAATGCCAATCTTGTTGGTGCAGTCATTCAGATACAACTTAAAAATCTAAACTAAAACTCAAAACTTGTTCATACATTGTTCTGGCTCCTGTTGAGCGTGCCATAGGCATACTCCGTATCACTTTCGTCTGTGGTAAAACCCTGGGCATTCTTGGCATAGCGTTGCGCCTGTCGCACATGCTTGAGACGCTGACGTGCCTCCTCCAGCTCCTTCTCCTTGCGCAGCACAGCGGAACGTGCATTAATCTCCTGCGCCATGCCATCGACCATAGATGTGTTGATCTTCAACGAGTGCTCCTCCTCGGCCTCCAGACCCTGTTGCGCGGCATGCACCAGATTATCGGTGGACTTGATGACCGCATTGCCTGCTGCCTGCAGACGGCGTCCAGCCTCTGAGTTGGGATTGGACTTCACCTTGCAGGCAATCAGCAGCTGAGCTGTCGACGCAGCCACCTGTTTGGCAGTGGAAATGAGCATCTCTTCAGTGCCCACGCCGCGCACCAGATTCTGTGCCGCTTCCACTAGACTATGTGTGGCAGCAGCCACTAAACGTGCGGCCGATATCAGACCCTCAGACCACTGGCCGTCATCGGAGCTAGTCAAGGGACGACGGGCCACCTTGCCCTGGTCGATGAGTTCACGTTGTGCGGCATTGGCAGCACGCACCAGAGCAGCCGAGGCGGCCATAATGCCCTTGGCAGCCTCCAGTATCATCTCGTCGAATTTCATGTTCTCGTCCAGCTCGATCTGTGGAATGGATTGCGAATTAATCAACCATAGTCTAAAGAATATGATTAACTTAGTTAAGACTTAATTAAAATTAAAGCAAACACCGTTTAGTTAGGATTTAGTTATTGATTTTTGATATTGTTTGGTTTGGTTTGGTTTAGTAGAGCTTCAACAATCACAGTAATAATATGTTTGATTCCTGGGTGAACTTTTAAATGTAACAACCAAGAATATCAAACATATCTTACAGGGACCATTAGATGATGATTAGGTGGTTTATTTTGCAGGGTTGATTCGAACCGTAAATGAGTTAAGTTTTATGTGACAACTGAGTGAAGTCGTGCAGTTTCAAGTTAGTTTCTGTTCACCATTCACATTCACCAGTAGAGAGTTAATCAAATGCAGAAGCTCACCTTAACATCCGCCTGGCGACGTGGTCGTAGCGATGCCAACTTCTTGGCAGCCGCATCGATGGAGGCTGCTGCACCCAACAGCTCGTTCTCGGCAATAACGGTGGGATCCTCGGGATCTATCCAATCGGAGCCCTTAAGCAAACGGGCCATGGCCACCAGATCTGTGACACACTTGGCCACACGACGCGACAAGTGCATGCGATCGTCAGCGCTGCAATTGTGCAATATGCCATTGAGCAGCTCCCGATAGGATTCGCCCACAGCAGTGCCCGCTTCCAGGGTGCGCAAACGCAGCTCCTCGGTCTCGGCACAATTCCAAGCCACAGAACGACACACAATCAGCATGTCCGAGATGGCACGACGTCCCAAATTGGCAGCTGCCACAATATCCGCCTGCAGATTGGAAGCGCCAGCAGCCACAGCCTTTGCAGTGGCCGCCGTGACGTTCATGGTGACGCGTATCAGATCCTCAGGTCCCACCTGAGCGCTGCCCACTGGTGGTGGAGTCTGCATGGCCTATAGAGATATAGAAGGAGTTAAAGTCGGTTGCTCTACAGGGAGTTGCAGTTGTTACTTACGCGTATCTCCTGTGAGATGGCCTCCACCGTGGCTTCCATGGCGCGTGTGCCACGCGTGTGCTCATCCTCCACAGCCTTGACGGTCTTCAGCAAAGAGGACACGTTCAATACCATTACCTAAACAGAAGAAAGTGGAGGGTTGTGGGGTATTTTTGGGGGAAGGAGTAGAGTAAGATGTAAATGATTAATGTAAAGTTTCATAGATAGAGATTGATGATAGGAGTACTACTATAATCTACTAACTACAGTCTACGAAATACTACGACTACATTTCGTTGGCTTTGGCACTGTCTGTAGAGTTCCAATCGATCTACTAAAATATAGAGTGACAATCACGTTTACAATGAGAACTTTTATTCGAGAGAGAAGATTCGACAAAAATTGATGCATTCTACACAACATTTACGATAAGAGAACTTGCAGATGCCATGGATGACGCTATGAGTAGAGAAATGGACGATAGGCAACAAATTATAATTCCAATTTGAAATAGATGAAGAGCAGTTGACTTTCAACTTCAGTTTGATTGATAAGCATAAATTCATTCGCTTAAATTCATTTTCTATTTTAAGTGATGTAAACTAATAATAGTAATATTACGCTCTCCATCAGCATCTACAAGCTTTACAATAATTATTATGATTGTTCAGTTAATTTTGAATAAATGTAATGCACTTTCTTATGTTTTTGTTTTGTTTTGTTGTGCAATGTTTTATGTTAAATGTTAAATAATAAATTTCGTCAAAGTTTCCAAATTTGCCGCACATTACGCCCCCGCCCACGCCCATTCACTAATGTCTCAAGATTCCATTGACTGTTGCTGTTGTTGTTGTCGCTGCTGCTGCTGCGGGGGGCGCGCTTGTGGGCGTTGTATGTGTGTGTGTGTTAGTCTCTGTGGCCAATTGGCAAACATCTTGAAGCGTCTATCGAGTTTTTGATATTGATTTGTATGTGGGCATGATGATATCGATACGTATTACGATATCGATATGAATTCGATAGGCATTTGATTCGTTGCAAAAATTCCACAGCGAGCGCAGCGCATGAAGAGAGCGTGGAGAGGCGATTGATATTTTTACAGTTCATGAGAGAAAGAGTATTTTTGTTTATTATGTTCGTGTGTGTGTTCGTGTGTATGTGTGTATGGGAAGAGATAAGAGCAGAGACGTCGAACGCACACAAATTAGCAAAAACGAAAATGAAATTAAAATATACAACGAAAACAAATTTATGGATTTTTTTTTCTTTTTACAAATATTTTTCATTTTCGGCAGGGTGGGTTCACTGGTGGTGGATCGACTGAGAGTGGGGGAGGGGGGTAGAAAGAGCGGGCGCAGCAAGAGCATGCAAGAGAGAGTCGTAGGGTGGGTGTACGTAAAATTAGAGATGAGAACATTTGCAGCTTTTGTTTGTGTGAGTGTGCCACAGTTTTGAGGGCTGTTCATACATACATACATACATACAAATATGCATTACTGCGTGTACTTTAAGTGTGTGTTAAACATTGAGAAACAATTAATAAACATTGAAAGAACAAACAGCAGCAGCAGCAAACAGCCAGAGTGGAGTACCCCAAGTGAAGCAGCAGCAGGTGAGTATGGAGTATTGAGGAGCAACTGCAGCAGCCGAGTAGCTCTCGGGACTCGTTTTGTGCAACAACAGCGAACAGACAGCAAAGAGGAAAATATTATTATCGAAAATATTATTATTATAATTATTACTATCTTGTTTATTTTAGGGGTTTTTCTTACAAGTGCCAAAGCCACGATTATGTAGTATTTACTGTCAGATTCTGCCACAAACAACAACATTTATGTATGCGTGTGTGCTTGTGTGCGTGTGTGTGAGAGAGGTTTGCTAAATTATAAATTTGTTAAGGAAATTTAAACTATATAAAAAAAATAAAATTTTTTATCTGAAACTTGATCCTAATCGTTCGTTATAGTAAACTTGAAGGCAAAGCAAATAATGATTAATTTACACAAAAATTATTTTAAATTATATACCAAATTATAGGAATATTATTGTTATTAATATCGAATAAACTATTATTTCAAAAGTATGTACTATGCAGTTTCCCGTTTATATCAGTTCTATTTTCTTCTAAAAAATCGTGAGAAATAAAAATAATACCCGCACCACATTCAAAATAAGTCACAAAACTCTGTGAGTGAGGAGGTGGCATAAGAGATATAAAAACAAGTATAGATAGCCACAACAACGAAAGCTTCATAGCCAAAAGAGATAAGAGTGTATCAGAAAACTAGAGTTTGAGTTTGGAATTTGACTCGGGGAAAGTATTTCTTTAAGTGTATATCGGAACATACCCGAGCGCTCTCCTTCAGATCCTGCATGGATGGATCATGTATGGGTTTGCCAGAGGCCAGTTTCGTGCAGTTGATCAAATCGCCCAGAGCAGAGGCCACATCCTTGACAGCATTGATAACCATCACCTGTGAGTCGGGCTGAGAGGAGCCCAAGGAGCAGGCGCCGCGCTTAACTGCCTCAGCCAGTTGAGCTGTGTGGAACAAAAGTAAAGAAATGAGTATCAGGATGAAACACTGGATTTACGACTACTTACTTATGGTAGATACAGCATTTTGGGCCGCATTCGCTAGCTGATCTTGTGTGCCGGCTGCGCCGGTGACCAGCACCTTTGTGTCCTCCACCAGAGCCTTGGCAGTCTGCAAAATGTGTTCCCGATGATCGGCAAAGCTGCCATCGCCATCGGAATGCAGTGTACCCGCTGTGGCAAACATAATGGTCGTGTCCAGATCTCCGATAATGCCGGATACAGTGTGAGCCGCATTAATGCAGGCTTGTGTGCCGCGAGAGCCAGCCTGCAGAGCGGCCAGTACTTGGGCGACCTTATCGGTCACCTCGCGAGCATTGCGTGCAATCTCCTTCTGGGCACTGGTATCATTGGGACTGGCGCCACCAGCCGATGACTGTATCATGGAGCTGACTGAACGACCCAGATCAATGACAGTGGTGCGTATACGCATGGCCACGTCCGGAGAGGTGGTCGTAGTGCTGGCACCAACTGAATCCTGGGTGAGTAGCTGATAGTGCTGGGTCATGTCGACAGCCAGCTGAGGCAGTGCCGCTGGCTCTACGCTGCTCTTGGCATTCATCTCGTTGCTCAGGCGAGCAATCTCCTTGGCAGTGGCCACCATGCGTGTCTGATAGTCCACAAACGTGTCCGAGTACGAGGCATTCAACAGGGATTGACGTTTGTCTGTCAGACGGGTGATGGCGCGATTCACCTGCTCCATCAGGCCGGTGACAATACCTGTCTCAGCATTGATCTTCTCCACAGTTTGCTGCAACTCCTGTATGGCTTCCCGAGTGCCATCGATGGCCTCATCCAGTCGTGGATGGGCGTGTGTGGCACGGGGATTACCAGCTGAATCCTTGGATGCTTGCACCAAGTTAATGGCGCTCTCGACCACAGACTTGGTCTGATTGATCAGCGACATCTGCTGCTGGCTGTGCACAATGTGGGTGCAGGCACCGATAGCACCATTCACCATGGGCACCACATAGCGTGAGATTTCGCCCACGGCATGTCCCAGTTGCTCGGCATTATTCTTGCCGGCCACACGTATGGGTTCCAGTTTGTCCAACAGCTCCGCGGCGGAGTTCAACGTCTGTCCACTGAATCCATGCAGATTATTGTCCCGACGACGGCCCAAGCCTTGGGCATTGGCAGCCAAAGCGCAGCTGTCCAGCTCGCGAGTGCAGATGTTGAGGGTGTGCAGCACCTGCTCACACTGTGCCTGTCCTGGCGCCTTGTCACGTATGTTATCCACGAGACGTTTGACCGACTCCGAGACTGGTGTAGAGTGCATGGAGAGTTGCTGCCACACAGGTGGATTATCTGGAGACAATGCCAAGGACTTGGCTGCCTTCACCATCTCGACGACACCATCGATAACACCACGACCGGCCTGAATAACTGGCTCCTGGGCCTTGCGACCCTCCGCCGAGATCTTGGCCGGAATGGATATGAATTCCGGACTGGAGGCGTACTGTCGCACAGCCTTAACAGCTTCCAGTAGTGGCTCCACCAGACGCTCGCGATTGCCACCGGCGGGATGTTCCTCAATGGCCTTAATGTCCTGCACCAGATCCGAGGTAGCTGTTGCCACCTGCTTGGCCAGCACAATGAACTCATTCTTGGCCACCGGATTGCTGGTATTCATGCTCGCCTGGCGACAAATGGAGCACAGATAGCTTGTATGCTTGGCAATCACCGTCAGGGCAGAGATCATCTGCGGCTTTCCAGACTGCGGACTGCTCACAATGTCACAGTGCTGACGGATTCCCTGATAGGCCCATGTAAGCTGCGCCTGATCGATGATACCAGGACGACCAGCCACACTGCTGGGATGCGAGACACCAATGAGATACGCCGCCTGGGATGAGCTCTCGATGAGACCCTGAATGGAATCGTTGACATTGTTCACCGACTGACTGAACTCCACGTGCTGCGACTGCTTGGCATTGTTGATCATCTCCGAGATGGCATAGCCCAGGTTGCGTGACTTGGATGTCGCCTGCTCCACACAGTCAAAGTAGCCCAGTTCGTTGATGGGCTCATGGGGATAGTCCAACATCAGACGCAGTGCCTCAATGTTGCGCATGGCATTGTCGCATTCCTTTTGACCTGGAGCCGATTGGATGCTGGCATCAACCAATTGGTTAATGCTCTCCGTGACACTTCTGGCAGCGGCATGCAGCAGATTCTTGGCATTCGGCTGGCCAGGATCGGCGGCAATTGATTTGGCAGTTGATAGCAACGAACAGGATTGTGTGGACACATTGCGTAGGCACTCGATCATTTGGGAGCGCACTGGCTCATCCGTTTGGGTCTGACCTGCCATCTGCATGCTCACTGACAACAGATCCCTGTAGTTGGCCGCAAAGTTCTGGCTGCTGTCGGCCAGCAGAGCTGGACTGGCATATGACTGCACAATCTGTCCACCGGCGCTGCTCAGCTGCTCCGCTACTTGCTTCAGTTCGGACTGCAGCTCGGCATAGGGGCGATTCGATGGCGGGAATTCGCTCACCGACAGAATCTCGCTCAGATCGCTCACATTGCGCAGGGCAGCGTCCACTTCGCGCTGGCCAGGAATACAGTCAACGGTGCGTGACAAGGCTCCAGTCACATCCCGTCCAGCTTGAGTGAGTGCCTGTGGATCGGTTACGCCTTGCAGTGTGCGCTGTGCCTGCTCAATGAGCTGGGCTGAACTGGTCACCACATCATCCGCGCAGTCAATGATTGCTGGATTCTGTGTGGTTGCTGCCACGCCATGCACGCTCTTGGTGAAGTCACCCAAGGCTAGTGCCGTATCACGTCCAGCGGCACCAGCATAGCTGCGCTGTCCCTGCAGCACAGAGCTGAGCAACTGGCTCAGAGCGATGCCCACATTTTTGGCCGACTTACGGAGATCTTCAGCTGTATTCTCCACCGTATCACCTGGCAATGGACGCAGTTGACCCGCTAGTGCTGCCTGGCGAGTGTCGTCCAACACATGGTGTAGCTTACGCACCGCCTCCAGTGCCGACTCCAACTCCTGTCCACCACAAGCATCACGAGCCCGCTGTGCCACCGAATGCCACTCCGAGACGCTCTGTCCCAGATGCAAGGCACTCTTCGATAGCTGCGCGGCAGCTGGTATATCGGTTACGGTGGGCTGCAGAGCACGAGAAGATTTCGACACTTGCAGAGCAGGCTCAATGAACTGCTCCGCTGCCTCGATGAGATTAAGCTGAGCATTCGCATCATCCGGCTGGGCACGTGTGGTTTTCAGTGAAGTCACCAATCGGGGTATGGTATCAGCAACACGCTTGCAGTCCTGCAGCAGCGACTCCTTGGTCTGATGGTCCTGGCTGTGCTGCACCGCGTTCTGTGCTGCGGAGATGCATTGAGTGGCGGCAGAAGCGGCCTGCTTGGAGCAGAACTCCAGACGTTGGATGAGGCTACGCTTCATGGCTGGCGTATTGGCGGCACTGGTGGTAATCTCGCGCAGCTCCTCGGCAGCACGACGCAGTGCATTTTGGTTGTCCGAATCGTGAGGATTGGAGGAGCAGAGGCGTGCTGCCTCCACCAGCTTGGCAGTGGCATCGGCCAGCTGCTTGGCGGCCGACAAGAGACGACGCTGCATATCCGCATCCTCCTGCTGATCAGCTTCTCCCTTGATGCTCTGTATAAGCTGAGCCGTGGTTTGACCCAGAGTACGAGCATGACGGACCATTTCCTGTGGATCGTTGGTGGACACCAAGATATCGGTACCAATGATGACGTTCTCCACTGGACTCAGTTCCTGACTGGTGCGATTGGCATGCTCCCGTGTGCTTAGCTTCACATGTTCCAGCATCTCAAAGAGACTCTTGGACACGTCACGAGCCGCTGCCACCAGATCGGCCTTCAGCTTGGGATCATTACTGGCCTCATTGCACACCTCGCACAACGAGTTGACCGCTCGTGCCACATTCCTGGCCGCAGCTTCCAATTGTTCTCGACAGGCAGCATTGTGCAAAGTGGGCGCCACAACCTTGGCGCATGCCACCAACTGACTGGTGGCCAGAGCACATTGGCTAGCGGCTCCGATGACGCGATTGCGTGCCTGATCATCCTCACAGCTACCGGCAATATTCTTGGCACGGAGCACCAAAGCAGCTGTGGTATTGGCCACAGCCTTGGCCAGAGCCAGGAGCATGTCATGCAGATCCCGATTCTCAGGCACCTCTTCCTCGGCAATGGTACTAAGCACATGGGTGGTGGCTTCTCCCACACGACTGGCGGCATTGATAAGATGCTGTGGTGGTTCCTTGCTCTCCGGCTCAGCAGCCTTCAGTAGATCACTGAAAGCATTGCAGAGATTACGCGCAGCCTCCAGCAATTGATCGCCATTCGAATCGTTCTCCATAAGAGCAGCAATCAGGCGCACCTCCTTGGTCACTTCGGGTATGGTTTGGGCTATCTGTGACACAGATAATGAGATGGCTTCCGTGTCCACTTCATCCGGCTGCGAGGCAGTAATGATCTGAGCCGTGGCTGCGCTCATGGTGGCCACATGTGAGCTGACCGCCTGCTTAGAGGTGTCCAGCGTGTTCTCACGCCACTCAATCGAACGCAGATCGCTGCCCAGCTCTTGAATGGGTGCCTGTAATAGGAATGAATGATGAGTATAGAGATTCTAGTGGATATTTACTAACTAGACCCACCTTAGTGCGCAGCTCCTCGTCAGCGCGTATTAAGACATCCTGGCCAGCGGATATATAGCCCAGCAAGGCACGCTGCGGTTCCGTTAGATTCACAGCACTAATACGTACTTCCTTAGTCTATGGGGAAGATATTAGGAAGAATGGATTAGCTGGTTTGTATCAAGAGTTCAGTGCGTAAAGACACATACTTTGTGAAACTCGTCATGACCGTTTTCTAAATGTTACGCAGCATGTTAGAGATTGAAGAGATTTCTTTGAGTTTGGTTTAGAGTAAGTGTGGGATTATGTTCAATGTTAATTGAGGTTATGGTGCAATGGCAACTTAGACAAAAACACATGAAATGAAATCTGAGCTAATGTGTTCCACTACGGGGTAACTCGGGCACTTACCGTGGGCGGTTGATGGGCGAGGTTAACCTGACCGACAAAGGCGCCGTACTGCACAGTCTGCACTTCGTTCTGGGTAAAGGTGCGTTCACCTGTAGGCATTTCCATTCAGGGCCAGAGATAAACGTAGATACAGAAATTAAAATCAAAAATTATCACAGGCAAAAATCAAGAAATTAAACTGAAAATCTTCGTTTAATGAGAGTGTCGTCTATAGCTCTCATTGAAAAGACATTTATAGTAAAGAAGCTCAAGCTATAGTGCATATATATTCAGATGGAACGACGGACTTACCGTCAGACGACCGCATAATACCCGGATGCGCCAAGCTCTCCAGGTTCAGCTTCTCCACGCGATTCGTTTCGTGTTGCAAGAAAGTGGCTCTAAGAATAATTGAAAAGAAACATTAATAAATTACATCATTTATTTATATCAAACACTTTACTCACTTGGATGGCGCCACAGACTCCTCCACCATTGTGGAACCCTCATCGCCCTCAATGCCAAAGTGATCCTTGGTTTGCTTCTTCTTCAATATAATATCGATATAGCCCGCAATTAGCTGCACAATTTGCTCCGCCTCCGTCGTCTGCACCGAATAGTATTGATTCGCATAATCACCAAAGTCCAGCGTGAACGTATTCGGAGAAGCACCCCAACGTCGCACGGTTGTCAGTGGCCAAGAGATTAAAATCTCCTTTGTGCGCTCATCTAGACGCAGCACAGAGTCTTTGGTAACACCCAAGAGGCGTGGCACTAGCTTATTCTTGCCATTCATCTTCTCCTTGACCAGAAAGAAGGTAACGCCATACGTGGGCAATTCCCGTGCTGTCTTGGTGTACAGAACTTTGGCATCGATTTCCGATAGATCAGCGTGTCTCCTGTGTTCCGCAAACACCTTCTTCTCAATGTTCTTCACACGCACATACGACGTAGGCAGAAAGTCCTTCAAACTGATGGGAATAGCAAAAGTTAGCTATGGGTTATAGAAAGGAAATGATATTTAACTTACTCTAAGAAACCGGGTTTGTGCTTGATCTCATTGTGTGGCCCGAATTGTATGTGCACCTGAATGCCAGCGAATTCACAAGCTAAAGAATACGATAAAAAGTTATTGAAAGAGCGTAAATTAGAGTTAAGTCAAGTTTCCACCTACCCTTATCTTGCGTAACAGGATGTGTGCCATCGAGTATGGCATCTCTGGCCTGCACATACAGCAAGTTCAGCTGCACGGGATCCCTGGAGTCGATGTTCTGATCGGAGAAGAAAAAACGACGACGCAACAGCACCGTCTCCGACTCATCGATGCCCTGTTCACGCAGCGTGCGACCCACATCCACCCAGTTCACTGCAAGCAATAGCAGAATATGTTTATTAATATTATCCAAGGTAGATAACAGTTGTCCAGGTACTTACTCTCATCGTCGGTCTTTAGTTTCTTGCGTAAACTCTCCATTTTGGCATCACGATCCTTTTCGGTGAACTTTCGTTTCAACGTGAGCGTGCCGAATTTATTATCGGGCAGATTCTCATTCTGCGCCTCATTGTCCTCACGCACCAGTCCGTACTCCTCGTGATTGGTGATGCCAATCTTGGTGCAAATGACCACCATCAGCTGGGACACAGGCTGGGAGTCGTCGACCAGTATGGTCTTCACGGCGCCATCCAACATGCGAACGCGCAGTGTGCGCAGCTTGCGTCGATACTCGAGCGTGTCCTGGTTATGTAGAATATAATAGCCCAGGGTGCGTCCCGCTTCTAGCCAGACGCCCTGCAGATTCTGCTCGTCCGATATGAACAGACCATATTCGCTAGCTGTAAGGACAAGTGAATTGAGTTAAAAGAGGATGAGGTCTATCTACGCCAAACTTACGTTGTCCTTGCACAGCTTCGGCAAATTTATCCCGTATGATTTTGCAGGCATCGAAAACTGTAGTATTTGGTTGGAATTGTATGGTCTTGGTCACTCGACCACCTTCCAGCTGTATGCGCAGCGATAATGTGGACATCTTTAGCTACTCCTCGTCGTCTACGTCGTCTTCTTGTATTACAACGTTCTCGTCTCGTCGTTGTTCTTGACTTTCGTACTAGTCCTAATCGTTTACTTAAACTTAGTGTATTAGTTGTAAAAGGCACTGCAAAGGGAAGAGCAGAAATGAGACACCGTTAGAGAGCGGAATATACTGTGGAACAGGCGTTATAAACACGATATAAATGGCCGTTCAAGTGTTATAAATAGCGCACTGAGCAACCCAAAAAGCCCAAAAACCAAAACCACCCCCAAAGCAAGCAAAGAGATAGTCGGTCGGTCGCATCAGGCCAGAGACAGGGCAGGCCAGGCCAGGCCAGAACAGAACAGAACAGTACAGGGGCTGGCCACCACCCAAAAACCAGACAAGCGACAAAGTCGCTTTTGCTGCTGATGAAAATCTTCTATACACACACACACACACACACACACACACACACACACAATGGCACACGCACACACACTAACACACAGGGGGCACTTCAGTTTCCAAATCAAAGCCAGGCCATTGTAGCTTAGGGTGATTGCCAGCAGCAGCAGCAGCAGAAGCAGCACCCCACTCCTCGCCCTCCCCTCCTCCTATCTCCACTGCCTGCCTTCATTATGGTATGCCAAAGCAGCGACGTTGACGTCGCCGTTTTTTGTTGTTGTTGCTACTGCGCCATTTTATGCGACATTAATGCCTGGATTTTTAGCTAAATTCACTTAATACTCCCCCACACACCCCACACCCCAGCCATTGCCCCCTTGGCACCGAAAGAAAGATCTCATTACAGCAGCGACCGCTATAATTGATTTTCAGTACTGTGCAAACTGTGTCAGCCCCTTGGCCCCTTGACTTCTAACCCCCCGCCCCTCACACACACACAGACACACACACACCCTCACTCGTCGGTCGGTACATGTTAACGTTATTTTCTTATGTAAAAATCGATAACTTGCACTGCTGTTTTGGTTTTTTCTTGTCTTTTAGCATCCCCACAAAAGAGGCATGCGGAAACACTTGAAATTTCCGGCAAAACTGACAGACATAGAACGCCAAACCAAACCCATAAAGGCAGACAAACAGACACACACACACACACACTGATGCGCTACACACACACACATTACAAACACTGCACAACGTTTAAACTTTACTTTTTGCCACTTGGCAGCACGACGACAGCTCCATATGGCGGCTTATGGCACTAGCGGCTTCCACGGAGCACTAATTGAGGAATGTGAAAATGTTGCACGTCTGCTGGCCACGAAATCTGGCACGTAACTGAAAAAGTTTACCTCAAATGAGTTGGACCAGCCTAAGGGGATGCTGCGACGCAGCGACGCTGGCAGTGCGCTAACCGCATAGTGTTCTGCTTTTTTCTTCGCACTGTCTGGGGTGAGCGAGCCTGCGCAGTGCCGCTTACAGTTAGTTTGCTCAAAGGGTGGAGAATGGAATTCAACCCTGCACAAAAGGCAAGTGTAGAGTTACGCTCTCGCTCTCCAACGCGCGCGCTCTCACTCTCTGCTGTTGTAGAGTTTACACGCCCGGCAACGGCGCCAGCCGGCAATGTAAGCTGCGTTTTGCGCAGTTTAAGCAGCGGCAGCACAGTCAGAGCGAGAGAGAGAGAGTGGCAGAGGGGTAGGCGTAATCTGATCGAAAGCATCCCGTTGCCTACGACTGTGCGACAGCCAGGGAGCGTGCGCGGAGACTATTGATGTAGACAAGAAATTATATTTGCGGTAAAGAGATAGCCAGCGATGTGGCTGCTGATACGATGACTACACAGTAAAAAAAATGAATGAAGAAAAATAAAACTAAACTTCTTGTTGTAAAAGTTGAGAAAGAAATTAACGAGTTCTTGTTTTGCGTTTAAAATGTTACTTAAAACTTACATTTTCTAGTATTCTGAGCAACTGTAACAGTTAAGATTTAATACAACATTTTTTACAGTGCATGTAAAGGGTTTTTGCAACTGAATATTCTTAAATTATGTTATCTAATATATAGAATACAGTATTCAGAATTGTATTAAATACTCCACACTTGTTCAAGCTTCTAATGTAATACAATACCCTGCATTAATTCAATTAACAGTGCTTTTACCCCCGAGAACATAACCTCAAAGTAAACACACTCGGAATGAGCGCAGTGTGTCAGTGAAAAGGGATTGAGCATGTGACAGGCTGAGATAGATTTCACAGAGACAAACAGTTGCAATGAATGAATGAATGAGTAGATATATAGATATACATCATATATATCTGTGTATAAATCTAGCTTATTTCAGCTGGCAAAAGAAGCCACAATGGGCCATATTGCATTACAGTGGCTGCTGCCTAGGGTTTCACCATTGATGGAAGAGCCATCGCATCAATGAGAATTTTTACTACTACACTGCATAGAGGCTAATCAAATGAAAGAAAAGAAAGAAAAAAGTACATCAAAATGTATGTACGTTATTTTAATGCGGATGCAAATGGCACTCTAATAGCAAACTCCAACTACACCAATAACAACAAACAACTTCAGCACGAGCTCTCACTAATTGGCAAGCACTTTTCGCTCGGAAGTCACACTGTGCTGCTAATGGATGTAATTTACGGCCAGCCAAGTTTTTTTGTGCCTGGCTCTAACTAATTAATTGCCTCAGTCCCCCCCTGTTCCGGCACACTTCCTGTGTCCTATGCACTCTCTCCTCGGCCAGTTGTCGTTTCGTTTGTTAACAACTTTTTGGACAGTATAAAAATCAATTAATGTGCCACGTTTAAACCTAATTAATTGCAATTGTAAGAGGCTAATATTTATTATAAGTAAAAATTAAGTGACTTAATGAAGAGAGAGATTATGAAGTACGAGTACTCTGATCAATTTTAAGTAATGGTTTAGCTAAAGTAAGTGAAAGGCTGCCAAATATTAGATATGATTTGTATAATAAATCTGCATAGAGCAAAGTTAATACGAGTCCTGTTTTATCATTTTTAAGTGGTGAAGGGTATAGATAAAAAAAAGCAAGAGAAAATTTTATCCAAATTCTACTAATAATACCACTATTTTAGGATCATTTTCATTATACCAAAAATTATGTAAATTATTTATATTTTCGGTATAATTATTAATAAAAGAATGTCTATATTCGTATACAACCTACAGCAGAAGAGTTAAATGAAGTTATAATAAATTAAAAATGATTGAAAGAATCTTGAAAAATACTTTTAAAAATCTTGATAAAATAAAAAAAATAAAAATTCCATAAAGAAAATTTTTATACATCAATTTACAAACATTTCGAATAATATAGAACATTTTTTAGATGTATTATCTTTTACTTACTCTTCGTACACATTTTGAAGCCGATTGATGAAAAGTGTGTGTTATGTACTAAAACTTTCAACGGATTTTAAGTTTTCTTCTGGAGAAGGCACTTGGCTTTTCGCTTAGGTTTATATAAAGGCACACTCGTGTGTATTTGGTGTGTGTGGGTGTGTATTTGTTGTGTTGTGTGTGTTTGTGTATGGTGTGTTTGTTTAAAATTTTAACATTATTTAAAAACTGTTTTCGTTTTTTATCGTATGAACGTTACAAGGCGTACGGGGTGAAGAGATTTTAAAAATCGTTAACTGCGGCGGCAGCACACGACGGAACGGATGATCAAAACGGAAGGCGGAAGGTGGAACGCGGAGCGCGTAACCGAACCGATCCCTTGATTGACTCCTGTTGTTTGGCGGCTGCACGCCGAGCTGAGGCACGTTTGTGGTGTTGAAAACGGCGGCACGGAACGCGTCCGGCTCGTTGTTGAACCGTAAATGGGAATTATCAAAATAACATAAACGATCAAAAGAATAAACCACAACGTAGGTGAAAAGTTCTAACAAGTTTCTCCTTTTCTTCCAAAATTCTCCTTCAAAATTGTGGATTAAAAACGCGCAACTAACGCATAACGTTTAAAATGTGCTTCTAAAGGCTCTAGTAATAGGTGTATATACGGTGTATATAGTATAGTATATAGTATATATATCAGTTAAAAATCGTGTACAATCCTATAACAAATAGTATTCATTTCGTTTGAGTTCTAAGGCAAATCAGTGGCAGCGTAGCTTCTGCTTGAGCTTGAGTATCGAGCCTAAGGCTCCTAAGTACTAGGTTTAACTTAGTGACTACTACTACAAATTAAGTGTAAGGCACACGACGAGACAACGAGGCAAACGAAGAGTCGCGAAACTGACGAGTTGTTCTACTCAATCTAACAATAAGGCACTTTCCAAATACTAACTGAGTTGAGCTAAACTTAACAAAAGGCACGAGTATGTGTTAGTATGTGTATTAACAAACAACTTAACTAAACTTGACAACGTTTAACACAAGGCACGAAACGGTATTGAGAAACACTTGAACTTGAACTGCAACTGCTGCTGCTGCTGTTGCTGCTGCTACTGTTGTTGTTGTTACTGCTGCTGCTGCTGCTGCGGCTGGTGTAGTTAGTGTTGTTTCTGTGTGTGTTGTGTGTGTGTGTAGTTCGCTGGTTATAAAGATGATGTCAGCGCTGGCGTGTCCTGCCCGATCGGAGGCTAGGCCTAGAATGATGTGCTACGCCGGCGACACATCGTGCGCTTCTGACGCAAACATCATTCATGCCACAAGTCGTAAGCATTATGAGATTCAACTGGCGTCACTCTGGCGGCCATCCAAAGCGGATGCTGTGCCGCGCATGCTCCACACTTGCCACGCACATCCTGGGCGTGCTAAAAGGGATGGGAGCAGCAGCAGCAGATCAAGCAGCATGGCCAGAGGGGTGTGCACAGCACTTTGACTTCTTTTAGCTTGGCTTTTTTTTGGGCAATAATCCACCACCAACTGTGGCACCCAATGGGTGGGCTATGACCACCAATGGCTGCTCCGCATCGTTTCCCATCACTCGCTGCCTTATGTACAACAATTCAGAGTTGTTGCTGCTGCTGCTGATGCTGCTGCTGCTGCTATCCTCTGCTAAGTTTTATAAATTGAGCCGAGTGACTTTTTGTTTCGCTTTTTTTAGTCAAAAAGAACTTGACGAAAAATCTCAAATCTGTTTTAGCCGTTTGCCTGCTGCGAGTTGGCTTCTAATTAGCTCAAGACATTGTGAGTCAACGATTAGAAATTGATTAATTGCCAAATGCCAGGCAGATTAAGTATACGCCACATAGCCCTGCCCCCAAAAGTATGCAAGGCAAGGCAAATACTAACTGTATACTGTATGTCCTCCCCCCGCCCCCAACAGCATCCACTAAGCTGAAACTAAAGTCAAGTTAACAATCGCTGCTGCCAGAAGCAAGAGGAAAAAACTCAACTGTCGCGACTTGCTGGCGCCAATGCCTCCATTTTGTCTGGCCACATAAAGTATGTGTGTGTGTGTGTGTTAGTTGGCGCGTGTGCGTAGGAGTCCTAGTCGAAAGGAATCTGCACAGTTTACAGTTTGCCTGTAGCTCGAACGCATTTGAAACGTTTCACTAGAGTCAGCACAAAGTGAAATTCCAAATACCCTAACCGAAAGGACTTAGAGGGTATGCCTGCTACTGATGCAGAGTAAAGCAATAGATACTGTTCTTCCTCTACATACTATATTTAAGCTCTTTACTAACAAGCTCAGTCGTATCCTAGTCGCTTATACCCCACGCACAAATACTGATTGTCCTTGCTTGTTTCTCTGCGCAAGGATAACAACAATAAAGATAAAATAAAAAAAATGTCATGAAGCTGCGCCAATGTGGAGCCTTTTATGTAATTTCCACAATTTTCATTTGTCGTGGGGAAAATATTGTCGACCCAAGTCGTATAAATAGCCAGAGGCAAAGGCATAAAATGCTCTCTACTATTTGAACACTATAAAAGCGTTTGCGTTTGCCCATGATGTGTGGAAATAGAGTCGGAAAAGGAATTGCTGATTTATTCTGAACTTCTGCACTTGACAATACTAATAGGGGAAATGTATAAACAACAACTTTTACTTTTCCCTTGTAATTGACAATAAAACTCACATAGAACATATAGAAAAGATTTCTAAAGCATTTCAAGTGGGGCAAAGGCGTTAATCTAACTAACATCTTAGGTAGTTTAAGCTGAAGAAAAAACTCGTTAAATCTCCCTAATGACTTTATTTTATAGCGCTATAAATAAAGTGAAACAGTCGGACGCAATCGACTTAAGTAGTGGCGTATAAGTTAAGCCTTGGCTGTGGTATTCTAACTTCTTTCTGTTACTCACACAATTCTTCAAACTTAAAAGACCCTTTTAGTAATACTTAAAGTAGTTCTTATATAAATACTTAATTGTTTTATCTGCATGCCTTAGCTTTTACTCACCTCTTCACGCCAGTTTAGTGAATCAGCTTGCAGTTGCTTCTCTTTTTAGTAGTAGAAAATTTGATTTATCTTGGAAAGTTTCGTGCTAATTGTTGTCGTTGTTTGTGTTTACTTCGTTGTTGCTGTTGTTGTTGCTGCTGTTACTGTGTTTAAGAAATCTGTAAATAAAAGTGAATAAAAAGAATGAGTACAAGTGCCACAAAGTGACTTCAAAGTTCATTTGCAATATGTATAAATCTTTCAGCACTTCAAGCTGATGCTACTACATGGCAACTCTCAAGTGGCATCACACGCAGTGCAACTTCAGCAGCAGAAGAAGAGGAGCGAAGTGGAGTGGAGTGGAGAGAAACAACCCGCATTTTTCCTGTTTTCATTTTCCATATTAGCAACACGCACGACCTCCGCCAGCTGGAGCAGATGAAGCAGTTGCTGGGATGCACATATATGGCTATATGTTGGCATTGTGGTTAATGCCACCAAGGCAGGCCAGCCGGAGTTGCCACAAATGTGCATTAGAAGCTGTGCCACTGTGGAATGCTGCACCAGACTTTGCCATTAGCGTTGCGTTTTGTTTATATAAAAATCAATCAACACCCAAAAGCCCAACCGAGTAGCAGCAGCAGCCGCAGCCACAATCCCAAAATAGGCCGAGGCCGAGTGTCCATAACCAGGTCCATACGGGGCGAGAGCCCAGTTTGCAGCTGGCCAAGAATGCGGCTATTAACAAGACAGCCAACAAATAAGTTGAAATTGAGATTGAGCATAAGAAGTGTTGACATATTCAGCAGACCAAGCTGCAGGTGCAATCAGCCTTAGCCCTTAACCCATTGAAGTGCCAGCATAATTTTGCTTTCTTCTTCTTCTTCTCCTACATCTCCTCCTCCACCTTCTGCTTGGCGCGTGGGCGCTGCTCTGATCTCTCAGCCTGTCTCGATGTTGGCGGCCACCTGAAAGCGAAAATGCGGCCAATGTAGGCGGCGATGGTGGAGCTGGTGGAGGTGGAGCTGTCATTGCAGCTCGTTGTAGCTGTAGTTGTAGTTGGGGCATAGTATTGCTCTCGAGACAAGTTGTTTGGCTGGTCGACAATTTGGCCGCTGATTGTAGTAGGCTGATTGTTTTTTGTTTCTGCCATGGGTTCTTGGTAACGATAACGGCACGTAGACTTCAGCTGAATACAATCTGAGACCTTGGCACGATTCTCACAATCTTCGGCACAGTGTGTCAGAGCTTGGTCTAAGGCGCAAAGGCACGTACGATCCGTGGGCAGGGTTCATACTCGCTTAATGGCATGCCAGTTATGTGTACTTAAGCTTAAATATAGTTCATTATACGAGGGGAAAGCGACTCTAAAATGTGGGGAATGGTAGTTGAAAAGTGAGCTAAAGAGTCGTCAATATTAAGTAAAGGTAAAAGAGTGAAAAGTGGATTTAGAATTGGTAATATTCTTAGGCATAATATGATCAGTCAGTCAACATAAAGATGGTTTACTAACTTTGACCACAGGCCATAAAAAAGATAATAATATTTATCTAATAATTCTACACTCTTTTCCATATATTCCCTTATTTACTTATATCCCTCACATCTTTTTAACACTCTATAGACCCCACAAATAAATCTCCCACAATCCCATAAATCACATCACAAATAAAAAACCCCGAAAGCAAAAAGACTAAAGTCAAATGTGATGAAAAATTCACAATGCGCAAAAGTTTGGCTGGCGATCAAATCTCTAGAGATGTTTAATTAAACCCCAAACAACATGCAGGCATCATAACTAAATCTATGTATATATGCCATACAGACAGATATATGTATGTTCATATATATCTCGCCGACTAAAAATACAGAAAAAACGTTGAAATTTTCAAGGTAAACAAAGCATAATTGGAAGAGCAGAGCACATTAAGGGAGTGTAGAGAGCAGATCCAATGGATATTCCAAACTGAAATGTATTTTCATGCTTTTAGGGCGCATCAATAAAAACTAAAAGAAAAACCGCTCGCTATGTAATCCCCCCCTCCTCCCCCGCCCACTCTTGTCACAATTTTCATGGCAGACTGAAAATAGCACAGAGAGGAGAGAAGGGGGAAGGGGGGACAAGATCATTTCAAGCAAAATGAGCCGGCAAAGTCAACGTCAAAAGGTGTGCTAGAGAGATTACGATTCACTCCGAGTCTTTCTGTGTGTAACACCGGGGGCCAGTACAACTCATCAGACAAATCTTTGACGCCCCCAAAGCAAAGCGAAATAAAAGCTTGTGTATATAGTAGAATACTATTCTGGTCAAAGGGGTATTTGGGAGGGTTTTCGATTCGATTCAGTGTGCGTATGACTCATCGCTGAATTTTTAGCTACATTTTCGTTTATGCATTGTGCGAGTCACTTTTACGAGGTCCAAACAGATGGTCCGACTGACTGTATGGGCCAGAGCATTAGAGAGACTGTGTCTAGATTATTAGTTGCGCCTGAGTTGATGATTCGCAGCGTTTCATACAATTGATGTCAACGGAAATTACGGGGCACTGACTGAATTCTCACGTTGGCCAAAATGTGACAGAGGCTACCAGTGATGCAAACTGTATTTAATTGCCAACTATAAAGAGTATCTACAAACTGAATTCCAGCTAAAAATTGCTAGATTTTATCAGAAATTATAATCACCATGCATCACGTACTCAATTTTCCAGCTGAAAGTAATACGAATAACTGACATACTGAAATACCAGACTAGGTGGAAGATAACTCGCATATAGCTCGATTTTCAGTTCATTCAACTCGGCTGATCCAGAGAGTTTACAATTGAATATTATTTTGTATACAAAGATTTCGCTGGCATTTCGAACGCCAATGCAAATTGTAAAGCAAACTAGAGCGAGCCATGTAAATAAACCCAAGAGTAGAGATAAAGACGGCGATGAAGAGATAAAGAGAAGGGAAAAGACAGAGTGTAGTAGAGAGAGGCCCACCCAGCAGCAGGGTCAACTAGACAACCACCAGAGCCACGTCGAACTTTGACTTGACTCCGTGGAGTAGTGGAAATCTGCAGAGTAGATAACCCATAGTTGGGTAATTTGAGTAAACAAGTCATCGCTGCGGCAACCTCTTGTCTGCCACACACACACACACTCACAACACACAATGGGGCACAAATTTCGATTGTTGTTGCTGCGGACGTATCAGTCGCTGGAGTGGCAACAATAAGCACATCCACTGCCTCCGATGGCAGAATCCAGATAAAAGATGCATTAAAAGTAACAAAATACACAATAAATAAACACAAACACAAAAGCCAAACAAATAAATCAAATCGATGAACAAGAAATGGGGTTGACACACTACGCACACCCACTGTACTCGCTGTGTGGGTGTGCGAGTGTGTGCGTGTGTGTATAGCTTATAATTTTCAATTAGCCTGCTCAAAGGTAAGACGTCAAAGGGGGTAAAAGGCCTGACATGATGCTGACAAATTATGTCAGTAGATAAGCATCTTTTTGGGCTAATTAAACACACATTCAAGTGCCACATGCGTGTGTTAATCCCGCCGATCGGCTTAGCTCTAATTATGCCTCACTTATGCCAAGCAAATCTAACGTTAAGTATTCACTGAATATTCACGGAATTTCCCACGGCCAAAGACAGTTTCCTGGCTAAATTTATGCTCTATACATTTGCCAAGCCATTTTATGATTGGCTCAAACACTTAACGTCGCCTGGCTCCTACAGCTGCTGCTGCTGCTGCTGCTCTCCTCCTGCTCCTCCGCCAGCAGACAGCCAGGCAAAGCAAAGCAAAAAAATAGAAGGAAAAGAAAAATTAGGCTCCCGCCAGTCGGGCTCCAATGGATTTTCGCACAAGTGAGTGCCAAAAGAGACAAACACATACAGCCATATACATGGATGTGTATATACTGAATGTATGTATGTGTTTGGGCGTCTCCCATTGCCACGTTGACTTTGGCATGCGATTTGCAATTTGCGTTTGGCATAGCTCGGGACAGCACTTGAATGCCACATTGCATCCATAAACCAAATGGGAATAAGACGTTAAATGCGAAGCACTTTTTACACTCCCAACCAAGCTCTGCCCTGACAATGCCTGCTCATTGATTACCAGCCCCCACTCCGCACTCCGCACTCCCTACTGGCCCAAGGCCAGGGCGAGATAACTAACGATAACTGCCAATGGACACGCCACACACTGCTCGGCTCGTGGAATGAAGATTTGATGGGGGCAGTTTCAAATCGAATATATGCGTTATCAAATGCAATTTAAATACAGCAGGATAAGCATGGATAGACAGTGGAATACTTTGACAGTATCAGTAATAACGAAGGCATGAAGATAGATAGATAGTTAGATACTTAGATACAATTGACAACTGCAGCCTGAACTTGGCTTTATCTCTGACTAACAGACCTCAATTCAATTCACTCTCCAGCAACTTCAGTTTGCCCCACTGTGCGAAGACATCTGATTTAGACTGACAACACTGTGTGTGGAGAGTGAGTGACGTAATTAAGCAAAGGCTTGCGATTTATGGAGAAGCCCAACCCTCAATTGGTTTTGCGATAAACAAAGTAAATATATAAATTAAACAAGTATATATAGATCTGTATAATATGCACAACACACGCTCTCGTCAGTCATTTTGCATAAATCGTTTCATTCATACGCATTTCCCCCGCCTCAATAAGGAGAGATTCGAGAGATGACTGTGACTCGAGGCGAAGGCAAACTGCAATGTCCACATTTTAGCTATATATAGATACGATTACGAGCATGAGTACGAGTATATGGCATATGCATAAATAAAGTTATAATTATAATAGTCCTTATCAGAGAGGCAAGCACACTGCAATAGGTTTCCTGATGACTCAATGAGCTGAGTGTGCAAATGCCAAGACAGCGAAAAGCGAGCAGAGAAGAAGAAGACGACGACTTGATGAGTTGGACATTGGAATTGGAATCGCAATCAAAAAGGAAATGCTCGAAATTCCATTGAGGTCGCCCACACTCGCATCGATTTTGCTTTGACTTGGAAATTTGTATCTGATACAGCTGCTGCTGCTGCTGCAGCAACTACCTCCACTTTGCCACTTGAGTTCCGCGTAATTAAGAAACATTCCAAAACAATAAACTATATATGAGTGTGGATATATATAGCCAGCCCATCGGACTCAATAGAAAAACCAACTCAAAAAATTCTACGCGTTCTGCTCGGCGCAAACTTGTATATTTGGTTTAGATGGGTTTAATTTTTATACCCACTAAATGTGGCAAAGGCGAAGAGAGCATGCCGAAGCTATTAAAAACGATTTCAATTATGTATTAGTCGCTGTGACTAAGGCCAAAATTAATCGAGTATTGCATATTATTATACGTATATTTCGGTCAACTTCAAAAGCCATTCAAGTGGTATCTGTGCGTCTAGCACTCCACACAAGGGCAAATTAGTTGAGTTTTTTTTTCAGTTTCTGTTTTCTGTTTTTGTAGTTGGTGTTTGGCTTGTTGTGTTTCTCCAAAGTCCAAAACATGTGTGCCGCAGCAGTTTGAAAGGCGGCACAAGTATCTGTATCCACATACATATGTATCTGTAGCTGTATCTGTATCTGTAGCTATGTAAACAGATGTGTATGTAGCTCGTGTGCAGTGCACAAATGAAAATGCTGAGGCGTTAAAAAAATAGAGCACACACAGTTGTTATTTTTGTATATTTTTAATTGTTATTGCCGTCTACAGTGTGCTTGTTGCAGCACTGAATTTTGATATTGCACACTCACACACACACACACATACAGTTTGTACACTGTAAGCGATACAAATTTCTTGCTTCATTTGTTTTAATTGAGCTTGAAACATGCAGCAAACATTTGCTCTTATTTAGCATGATTTGTTTTTTATTTTTATTAATAAATGAATTGGTTTTTCTTTTAAATACAATGCTGTTTATTGCAACTGATATTTAAATATGTATTTCGTATTTTTTTTTAATTTTAGCTCAAGCTTTAACCCAAATATATCTACACAGTGAAGTTGCCATAAAACTTGCCATAAAAGCTATTCATCAACTTTACATGCATGCAAATTCACTTTTTAATTAAAAAACAGCAGCTTCAATATAAAACTGTCGTACAATAAAGTGTGGATTAAGTTTATTCGAAAGTTGTGGCACAACAACTCATTTAGCCAGATAAGGGGGAAGACAGTGCGAATGAAAAATCGCATGGGAAATGTATGCGAATACAAGTGTGAATACGTGTGAATACGTGTGAATACATATTCGAATACTAGTACGAATTCGAGCAACCAATTAATTGGCATATATGCAAAAATGTATTTAAATGCCAGCGATTAAAACGTGGCCAAAATTGGACGTTACAACAACAACAACAACTGTCTCTCAGTCTGTCCGCCTACGAAATGTGTTTTCCATTTGGCCGAGTTACTATAAATCCGAGTTGAGTTTTTCATTTGCATTTTTTTAATGAATGAAATTGTTGTCATATGTCTAGCTGCATGTGTGTGTGTGTGTGTGGAACGGATGCAAAAGCGACCACAAACTACGACTACGACTACGACTACGACCACGTCCAAGTCCAAGTTGTAGCCCACACATGGAACATGGAGCAGAGCAGAGCATGGCGTGAAAATGAGCTTTGATTTCTTTATGCTTTTGTGATTTGTTTATGTGGCGCATACCACAGCACACCATAAGCTTTTGACTCTGAAATAAGGTCAAAAGCTTTATGAAGAGCCAGAGAAAGAGCCGATAGCAGAACAATACCAGCAACAATACACAAACGAGCATTGACATTATGCCAGATAATAACAATATACAGCCATATAGAAATATGTAGAATACGCCCACAAAATAAAGCCACAAAAGCCGCAGAGCGAAATTCGCCAAACGATCGAAACAAAACAACGTGTGGAAAACGACACAAAACGTTAACTGCAGAGCCAACAGCGGCGCCGACAGCGACGCCGACTGCGACGCCAGCGTTGACTGGCTAATGGATTATGACAAAAAAACAAAAACAAAATAACTCGAAATGAGCGCACAGAGATTGAAATGCAAATAAAACGAAGTAAAAACAGAAAACAAATCAACTTAACGAATATAACAAAATGTCGCGCACGTATCTTTAAGATATATGCGCTTTATTTTTATTTCTCATAAAAGCTGCGGAGTGGCGGAGCGAGGGGGTAATAGCAGCCGCAGTAGCAGCTGGCTAGGCAAACTAGCTGTCAGCGCAGCATACACACTCACACTCACACTCACACACAGGCACACAAATCATACAGAGAGACAAAATATAGAATGAAAATAACACTAATAAAATAAAGTCAGGGGCAGAGCTACGTCAGCAGCGCCTGTGGCAGCGCGCGCAAGCGATGAGGTAATTCTCTGGTTGTTTTTAACTTGATTGGCCCCACACACACACACACACACTCAAGAAGAACGAAAAGGAAGCGAGAAAACACTTTTATTTGATTATGAAAAGTAAGAGCGCATTAAGGATATTCCACTTAATATTTCAGGCCTTTATTTGTTGCGTTGCGCAGGCGCCAAACAGCAAAGGAAAGCAGCGAGAAACGCGTAGGTGAAGCACACGTCGAGATTACACAATTAATTTGCTTATTTTACGTTTTATTCATCAAAATAACGCCATATGTCACGCACTAATACACGCAGAGGCCACAGCACACACACACACAGCCACACTTTAGCCAAATAATGCAGATAACTGTTGTACGTATGTATGTATATACATATGTATATATTTATACCTTTTGCTAAAAATTTGCTGGCGCTTTAAATATATTTATTGCTTTTTGATATTTGAACTTGAATAATCGCACATACACGAAATACATAAATATACACATGCATATATGTATATGTATGCAGACTCGTATTTAATTATCGATATCGGCCACGGCACGAATCGGCACCGACGACGGTTAAAACTCAACTGAGGCGCGCCTACAGCACTGCGCCGAACGCAAGCGGCTCAGAGAACCAACACAAGGCAATTCCCCAAAGAGAGGGAGAGCGAGAGCGCGTGGAGACGGCACCTGCTACGCTCACTGCGCTCTTTGGCGCTCGATCGCCATGGCAAGGCGAATGTAAACAAAACAAAAACTATCGAAACGAGGGAGAGCAACTGAAAGAGAGAGCGTGAGCGTGAGCGAAAGGCAAGGTGATGGACCCATGCCAGTGGGTGCATAACAACAACAACACAAACACCAACAACAGTGAGAACAACAACATGACGACGTGCGATGACTAATTTCTGTAAGCAGTGGCCAATTTTGCTGTTGTTGTTGCTCTTTTGTCTTACAAATTTATTGCAAGACGTAAAGAGGAAGCGACAAAGTGGAAGTATTATTGAAACTGGAAATTGAATGAATAGCCGAAGCCAGAGCCAAGCAAAACTCTTAGTCACTTTAAATTATCTGGAAAAGAGTAAATATAGAAATTAGTATGCCCCATTCATAGGCAGGCCGGTGTGTGCGTAAACCTATTTCAACTCACTGTAGGCGTTGCAAGCTAATAAATTGAATTGAATGTACTTTCACACATTACTTACACACACACACACACACACCAATATACTGACAAAAAAGCGTGTAAACAAATGAGACGCTAAAAAGAAAACGAGTTTCTTTAGTTTGGTGGATGAGACGATGATGATGATGATGATGTCGGTGATGAGTCGCCCTGGACGACGCCCCTTGTTTTTTTCAATTATGCTCAATTATTGACACAGTCATTAGGCAATTGATGGAGCGACTGACAAAATGCTCGCCGCTGCCTCCCTCCTGCAGCTTAACAACAATTGAAAATGTGAAATCTTTAAAGCAGCGGGAGATGCACACGCGCTCGCTTGGCATCCGATTTTCGACTTCGCCTCCAAGGGTTGCAATTGCACTTAATTAAACCAATTCGCATTGTCAACAAGCTGAGAAGTCGCCACCAGGAAGGGGAATCTATACGAGCACATCTTAATCAGTTGAATTCAGAATTTTCTCCGCTTGCTGATAGTGGCAAAGTGTACTACTACATACTATATAAGACGTTGACTTATCTTATCTTTAACTCTCTGCGCTTAATCGGAAAGTTTGCTGTTGCCTTTTCAATCACTCTCTGGAACGCAGCCGATAAAGCAGTTCAAAAACAACAATAAACTTGATACAATATGGCATAGTATATTACTCGCATGAGCGCAGCGTCATATTTGTATGTCGTCTGGCCAATAAGGCAGCTGATATACACTAGTCGGCATAATTATTTTGACAAAAAACAAATGGTGCAATTATGTATGTAACTTTACAACGGTTTAATATAACTTAATGATTTTTTTTTCTGTTTTACTTATCACTTAAACAAACTTAAAAATAATGAAATCAACATTTTGTCATATGAACTTAAAAAAATATAAACTAAAGTAATTTTCATGTGGTGGCATAAGTATTTTGACAAGTACTTTTTAATATAAATAACAAAGCTTAAACTTAAAAAAATAAGGGGAAAACAAACGAATTTAGTAAAATATATAATTTTCTTTGGTTTCATTAACTTTTTGCAGGCGTCGCGGTACTGAATCGGTTAAATTTTGGATGATCTCTGGAGATATCCCTTTCCAAAGGGAAGTGATCTCAGAAATTGTCTCCTCTCTGATTTTATTCAGCGATACTGTTCTTTTCCGTTTCATAAGAGACCAGACGTTTTCAATTATATTTAAATCTGGACTTTGAGGTGGCCAGTCCAAAGTGGTAACACCACTATCCTTCAGAAATGTGGTTATCATCTTGGCTTTGTGGCATGGGGCGTTATCCTGTTGCAGGATAAAGGATTGTACAATAAGCCTGCCTCCAGGAGTAAAGGCATTATCATTTAAAACCGATAAATATTGGCCTTGGGTCATAGAACCATTGACAGGAACGAAGTCACCCCGTTCATTATACGCCACACATGCCCAGAACATCACAGAGCCACCACCATGGGTTTTTTGCATAGAACCATTGGCGATCTTACAAAAAATTAATTTTTTGATGAATTGTACTCAAAGGAGCTTTCATCTGTCCATAGAACGCTTCTCCAAAACTCTTTTGGCTTATGGAGATGTTTCTTTGCGAAAGCCACTCTTTTAAGCTTGTTTGCTTTTGCTATAAATGGACGTCCTTGGCTTTATAAGTCTTAAAATCACATTTTTTAATCGTCGACGGACTGTGCGCTCACTAATTGGGGTCTTGGCTGTCAAATTAAATTGATCTGCAGCAGATTGTGGGGTTAGAAAAACATTTTTTTTAAATTCCCGTACAAGGACTCGGTCGTCACTGGGCTTAGTTTTGCGCTTAGCACCTGATCGTGTTAAATTACGCATGTCATTATGCTTTTTAAACTTTTTAATTTGGTAGTGCACAGTTTGACGCGACACATAAAACTCATTGGCAATGTTTTTGACTGCCATTCCTGCTTTAAACTTTGCTACCATTGAAGATCTGGTAACCAAACTTAGCTCAGCCGTTTTACCCATGTCATTCAATAATTTTTAATTACCTTCTATTTTAATAACAACGTTTAATATTGATCAAAGTTAAAAACAAAAGTTGTTTGATTCTCGCGTACACCAAAATGTGAAAATATTTCCATACAGAGGCTGTCAAAATACTTATGCCACGCCAAAAACCGTAGTCTGCATGCATTCTTATCTGCACAAAGAGAATGCAAAATGTAAACGAAATAAAATTTAGCATGTACATAGATAAAAATATATTCTTTGCTTTGCGCCTCATATTCGCACCGTTATTTGGCGATTTCAAGTACCGCTAAGTTCAAAAGTCAAAAAGAAGTTTCGTCAAAATACTTATGCCGACTAGTGTATGTATACAAATATATATAGCAATAAAGAAATGCATCATGCACTGTAGCCACAGCACAATTGTGCCCAAAGTGGTGTAAATTCCTCTTCAATGGTGTTTTTTTTTTTAAATTGAAGTCAATTTTATACACACTTCATTTATAATTTTGAAGTTGAAGTTTCGCAAAAGTTTGTTTTCGGCCCGCATTATGCCATTAAATAAATATTATAATTGATAGCCATCAGATTTGTTGTTGTTCTCTCGCTTTTTTATCCCCTGGGGCAACCGATATATTTCGGCAATTAAAATAAATTACTTTTTGATATAATAAAGCTGTTTCTACTTCCTGCATAGAGACCGAGTTCCAATAAGAAAGCACGCTTGAAGGGCGACTTGTGAGCACTAAATGTGATCCAATTTAAGGCCATGTCACATGTCTCCACCACAGCATGAAGCAGGCTCGCTTAGTGTTAATTGAATTACATACATAGTACATGCAGAATATTTTACTACCGCTAGGACTGAGCCTGGGTCGTGCTGCAGCCACGCACTCGCGAGCTCGCTTTTTTTGTAGCAAATAAAGTTGCAGTTAATTAGCATAAAACGTTCGGCAAACACAGCCGCGCGCACACATAACACACACACACACACACATTCACAGTTAGGCAATGACAACAGCGGCATGCGGGTGACAACGGCGACCGCAAAAAAAAAACACTCCAGCTGGCCGCGTAAAAGCATTAAATGAAGAGGCGGCGCCTCTGAAACGGGTCACAATTCGCGTGACCATCATAACAAATATGTAAAGGGCACACTGGGCGCGGGTTACTGGCGCTTGCACAACCACTGGCCACCCCAAAGGCGGGAGCACCAGCGCCATAAGCAGCAGTCCCACCAACAACAACAATAAGAACTACACCACAAGTTTGCAGCTGAATTTGCACTGGCTTGGTTTTCATGCATAGACAACAACAACACTAATTACTTGAATCGCACATGACAATTGACATTCTTAATTATTGTAAACTTACAGAATTGCGTGAAAAATCAGGTGCGAAGATAGTTAAAAACGTATAAATAAAACAACACAATAAAACACAGCAGAACTAGAAGTCACGCTTATCGATACTTGCAGTGCAACACTGCAGCCATGCCATATCGATACTTGGCTCGTGTCGCATGCGATAGTTCAAGGGATGCGCATGACTGTTTGCACAGGTGTGGGAAGATGGCGCCAAACTTAAATTTCTTCCTATAATTTAACTTGACAATTTAAACAACTTAAAGTATTCGAATGTTTAACTGTTTTTTATGTAAAACAAAATGATTAATGATGACAAAGGCTGTTGAACGCACCCCCACATAGCTGTTTGATAAATTTGTCTGCTTTTCCTGCGATCAGCACTTCCGGCGTAATTCTGTGCCAGCCAAGAGTACGGGGGGCGCGCACACACATTCAACCCCAGATGATAGCAATCTCTTCTGTGCGAAAACAAAAACTAAAGTCTTGGGCCAACGAAAACATATACATGTAGTTATAGAAATCATAAAAATAAGGAAAATTCATGACTTTGGCAAAAACTCAGCGGACCGCATATCGTGCGACATTCAACTGCGGAGTGGGGGAATCTTCACTAAGCGCTTACTCTTGTTGTTCATGTTGTTTTTCTTATATTTGGGGTTGTAAGGCATTTCGGCGAAATAAAAATAAATTTAATGTTCCTGTTTTTCGGCAACGACAGCGAAGCGATAGCGTTAACATCACTGGGATTTTCCACCCATATCATATACTCCTATGGATGCGTAATTTATGCTAGAAAACATCTCAAGCATAAACAGGAAACAGCGTCTATGGTCCGGCCAAGTCAAGTTGTAGTCGCGCTCTCATGTTGGGCGCAAATTCAATTAATTTCAATCGAACGCCTGTCGTTTCGCACATCCGGCATTGATGCCGATTTTGATCCCTGCCGTAGATGTTGCAAATAGACAATGCATAGACGCGCCCATACCCCAAGTCAATAAATCTCTGGGCATGCACACGCTCTGTTATGACTGGCCAACCCATCGACATGTGACTTGTATTCTGGCATCAGATCCTGCTGCGTCATGGCTTTCGTTCCGCTTCAGTCTCCGGCGGCGTACAAAAAGATTTATGTCACTTTGTTGGCACAACAGCCAATCCTAAAGCCTTTCCTTAGTGTGTGGACCTCAAGTGACCCACTTGGGACACACACACATATGTACATATGATGCCGCTGACCAGCAGTAGTAGCACTAATTGAGCGATCTTCCGGTTGGCTAATGGGTTAAAAGTGCTTCACTAGAGGCTATAAATCTCTTGCCTAGCTGAGATAATTTTGGTATATTATCAACCAAAATGTAAGGGGATTTTTTATCGCTTTAAAGATTTATGTGCAGCTAATTGTAAGCACACAAGTAGGCAAATTCGATATTAGGCAAGAGAGACTCATAAAAAGAGAAAAACTTGTAATTAAATATGAGATTTTTGAATAACATAAAGCGCTCTCTATTGGGGCTTTAGGCGTTCAATTACAATAAGTGTGTACACATGAACTTATTTTGAAATGTCTAGCAACAGCGTTGCCACCTGATTTGTGAAACTTTGCAATGCCATAATGTTATTTCAGTTTTCAATGAACTTTTAGCAGTTTTAAAATAATAAATACTAATTTATATAGTGGAATTTAAGCTGGCTTACTTTCAAGCAGCCCTGACCATACTATAAGGCTCATTTCATGAGGCCTCATCTGGTTTAATTTAAGTTTTATTTTCATTTTATAGTTGCACTTGTTCTACAACTATTTGCTGCACTTTGAATCGCAGTCGTAGTAAATCGACGACCTCCAGGGCTATTAGACCATGTCGCTGCATGCCACGGGCCGGATAAATAGACTGTTGAGTCATTAAACAATTTACACAGCTATAAATTTACGCAATTTACTTATTGCGCTATGGAGTTTGGCAAGAGTACACACACACAACGACAGACTCTTAACAGGGCTATAAAAAATACCCCAAGCACATTAACACATCTGTCCAGATCCTGGTTACAGAGTGTCGACCGCCTGAGCGATTAACTTTTTGCATCCTTCACGCTTCGTTCGCTACAACAACATCATTAAGCTGATGATGATCATCCTCATCCACATCATCATCATCATCGCCCACGCGTGGCATGTTTATTCGGATTTTTTATTGCCACAGGATGCGCTGCAGATTTTAAGGCCTGCTGCTTGTAAAATTTAATGAAATTGTCATCAATTAAATATTTTGTTGGGTTGCTGGAATGGAGCGTGTGCCAGACAACAGTGACATTGCATAAGTTGGCCCATTGTGTAGTACAGGGCAATTCGCTTTTTCTTTTTATGGCCCAGACGTCTGTGCGGGCACAGCCAAGGGTTTAAGTTTTTCGAAAATTATGAAGTGTCCCATCATAATAATAATGCGCATAACTGAATGCGCTCACTCCGCTCTCTTCCCGAATAGAGTTCAGGCTATGAAAATAATTTGTGGCTTTGTTTTCTACCCCGAACCCACTGTAAACCCGGGGCATTTCGCTTTCTACCATAAACTCTGACTTCAAGGGGGTAAAAGCGCCTGAGAGACGCAACGGCTGTCGGCAATTTGTAGTTGTTATATACACATAGCTTGTTTTTCCAACGCCACTTAATGGCTTTTCATACATTTTTATTGTCTTGAAATAAAAAATTCATTTTACTATATGCAAATGCGTTAAAATAAGAGAATTTGTAGCACAGCAAGAAATTTGTGCCAATAAAGTGGGCAAAATTTAAGCATAGTTTAAGTTCCTTTCAGCTTGGTCGTTTATCTTAAGAGCGCTATAGATACATATCTCGGACTCTGGGCTAAAAACAGCAATTAAGCTGGCATTTACAACATTTAACTACTGCCAACGCCCGACAACTTACATATCTCAGCTCACATGGGAGGAAAACCTCATTACCTTGTGGGGAGGGGGAGGGGTTGTTTCCAATTCGCTGACTTGTCGCACCCAGTGAAGAGGGCCTCAACGATAAACGTCGCTGATAGCATAGCATTTATCAAGGAATAACAAGTTGTAACAACAACTACAGCATCATCTCTGCTCAAGCTCAATTGAGTTTCAAATTGATGTCAGCATTATCGGTAGCTGTCATCTGAAATTGTTAGGGGTGCTCCGTGGGTTCGATGCGTATTTATTTTTAATTTTTTCATCATTTATCAGCAGGGATCTGGGCAACATTTTCACATGCCCGCAATTGCATATTTATGTAGATGCAATGGTGCAATTTTAGTTTTTGTGCTTCGATTTAAGTGCTCATAAATAAAAATCCAGTCGAGCCACCCCTGACAGCAGTCGAATGACTCGACTCGACTCGACCGACCCCCAGGGGCCGGGCTGTCAAAAAGGCAATGGCAAGTTTGTAAACAAAACTAATGCCGACATGGGTGTTGATAAAGTTCTCCAAACTTGCCATCTCTCCGGCATACTGCATCCTCCATCCACCCATTCCCCCATCCCATCCCATCCGCTATCCTCTTATTGAATTGCACTACACGCTTGATTGCCCGCTAAACGGATGTGTGTGTGTGTGGTGTGGGTATATATTGTATTATTGTACTATGCTATATGGTGTACCATATCGATGGAACATGGAAAGCGCAACCAGAGTGTGACATGTGGATTCGTCATACCAAAAATCTGCGCAAAATATTATCCAGTCGCGCGACTTTTGTTCTGGTTTCTTGCAAAAATCCCATTGGGGTGGTTAGAGTCGGGTTTTTCCATTTGCCAGACGCCAGTTCACATCTAAGCAGTGAATCTCTGACTAATGGGCTATCCTTTGTCGAGCCATGAGAAACTAAAGCATTTGCACAAACATTAAACATGTGACGCGATTTTTCTTGCATTGACTCAGAGAAATTATGGTCCATGAGAAATATCTGAGAAAACTCTTTCTATAAGAAGGAGTTTTGAATTATGAAAATAATACTACAGATCCTGCAATTCTAAATAGGGATGTGTCATATTTTATATTAGAATAATACTGTATTGAATTGTAAAAATTAAAATCTAATCTAATCTATAAGTCAATCCTAGTTAGATCGAAGTCAGTAGCAGGTTATTACACGAGAGTGCCCCTAACTGATTGGCTGCGTCCCTACTCATCCGTTCATTAATCATATTCATACTCTTCATAACCATCATTTCCCAATTACACTCCTACGTCTTACACACTCTTCCCCCCACTGCGCTCAATAATCTATTAGCTAATTACAAAATGAAATCACTTTAACAAATTACTACAATGTTTAATCCTCATTTATGCCTGTACTCTAGTTACTATGGCGCATGCTGCGATCGTGTGACAGTTATGGATATTTATGATTCATTATCATGAATTTGGTTTGTGTTACTGAAACTATGATTCCATTCCATCGTCGTATCCCATTGCAATGTAATCCATTTGTTTACGCAACATTTGTCACGCTGCCTTCAGCGATTGTGGCAAAAAAGGATACAAAGGATATGGATATGGATATGGGCTATAGGAGAGTATCACTCAGCATCCACCCTGTAGAATTGTAATAACTTTCGATGGGTAAGCGTTTGGCAAATGTTTCAAAAATGTTGTCACTGTCTGTCTGTCTTTTTGTTGGTGTTAGGGATTTATGAATCTCATTTACTAATGGATGCGAATTGTGGTAAGCATAGGGGAAAAATTCCACAGATGTGTGTAAATATGGCGCTATGGATTATTAAAGTTTTGCTGAATTTTGAAAAGACGGTTAAATGGGGGAACAAACTATTTAAAAATCAAAAATCTTTATAGGCTTTAGCTGTAAATATTTTACTCTGAATATACAATTTATTGAGTTATGTTTGCATAGTTCTGATAGGTATTGTTCTATATGATATTTAGCTAATAAATCGGGTAAATATCTAGCCTTTTATCTGAATTGTATTATTATATTGTGAAAATGTTCAATATATAAAATTGATTATATTATATATAGCAGACAAAAGACGCATTTACACTATTTCAATTCAATCCGTCAATTGAAGAGATACAACTAAGGACTTATTAGTTTCCACAGTTGTTAAATAAAATTATAGAAAATTCTGGCCAATATTAGGGAAATTACTATAAAGAATTTAAGTCTACTAGAATTTAAAATAAATAAACTAAATGTTGTAAAACTAAAAGTAAGCTCATATGTTGGATTACAAATATGAAGTTCATAATAGTAATGAATGAACTTAGTTTTTAAGACGTAAATGTTCTAATATAATGTAATATTTCTCACTTAAATATGAACAAAAAATTCAATTGTTTATACTTTATAATTCTTTGTTCTTTCATAACTTTTTAGACAAACAAAACATATAATAATAATACTCTAACACTTTTTTTATGATTGCCAAATAAACATTGCAATTAAAATTTGTATTTGCAAGCAATATATTTTTATGCTCTACGACATTAATAAATTTTATTGCAACGTTAACTTTTTCATATTTATGTGGCCATGGAGCTGGCTTTTGGACAACTCTCCACATAAATCGTGGCCATTTTGTGTGGTTGTCTGCACGACAACCCGATTGGCTGCTATGAAACCCTAACAACCATTCAACTTCTCCCCCCACAAGGAAGTGGAATACTTTTTACTGGTCCTGCGCAATGTGCGCAATTTCAATGTACATAATGTGCGCAGGGATTACATAAGCAGGGGCTATGTACAAGTCTCGGCTGACAGCCAACCCAACTCCAAGCCAGGAGGCACACAAAAAAAGAATTTATAACCTTACCGCGACTGCTGTTGGCTTCTGTCCATTTATCTTTGGCTGGGGTTTTTTCGCTCGGTTGGATAGTGCGGGGCAGCCCCAACCTCAGTTATATACCCGCCAATAGCAGTAACATTTTATGGGTAAACTTTGGCTACCCCAGCCCACTGCCCCCTCCTTAGCTAGGTTGCAATGTCGCCAAAGTGGCGCCGTTTTTGCCGCATTGTCGTTGGAATCGAAGAATTTAAGCTTTTCCTCTGCACAAATGCAGATATTTAATAAAAGTCATTTTCATCTTATTTTTCACATTGTTTTCTATAAATTCTTTTTATTATTATCGGTTTTTTCTTTGTTTGTTTTAAACACATTGAGACTGGAATGGAAAAGACGCTTTTCATTTCATATCATAATTTATAATTATCATATAATATTCTGTATAAAACTTTCATCGCGCTGACAACAAAAACTAAGAAATGAGAGAAAATTTAACACATAAATTAAATTTGATGCTAATAACAAAAGCGGATAAACTTGTTTAGTAGATGTCTGTGTGTGTCTGTCGCAATCGAGAAGAACTTGAAGCCAATGTGTAACTCTTTCAAAGACTCAGACGCTCTAGCTCAAGTTAGTGTATAAAAGATAAAGTATTTATTATGCTAAATTAACGGAATTCATTATGTAATAGAATATAAAGTTTTCTTCATTAGAGTTTAGGTTCCACACTTTCGTTTTTCATTTATCATTCATATATGGAAATGCTGAGTTTGCGACTGTACACTGATATGCACAGCTTGAGAGAAGACCGAGACTTTGGACTTGGCTAAACGGCTAAACAGTTCACAATAACACAATAATTCATGGATAACTAGGAGGGATTGTTTGGGTATAGAAACTACTAGTAATGTAGAGTTTTCTCTTCTTTCCTCTGCGGTTGATCAAGTTTCAATTGTTCACATTCGTTAGAAGTTAAGTAACGTTCAATTTGTAGGGGCACCTGATGCATTCAATTAGATCTACATACAAAAAACGCAATTATACAATATGGTAGAGCAAACTACGCTGAAGTCTTTAGTTGCTGCCTGATCAGGTGTGTGTGTGTTTGTGTGTGAGTGTATGTGTGTAGTTTCAGCTGAGCGGAAAGAGCCTAATAGAATTTCTTCGCTTGCGCTTCGCTGCGATTCCTGTAATTAAGAGAAATCCATTAGTTATAGTCACTTGAGCTGCACATTAGCTTAATTACTTGAATATGTTGTAGATGAATACTAGCAGCAGCTGCACAAAGGCTACGCTTAGGAACAACGTGACGCCCACACAGTTGCCGCTGGGACAGGGCGCTGTCTGCGCCGAGCCTTGTGGCATACCCAATCTGCGAAACAATAGGAGAAAGGTTTAATAACAGTCGACCAGTTTGAAATAAGACTAAACTAACCTCTGGCCCACATGGGAGATGCCCTGCTTGACCTGGTTCATGCCATCACGCATCTCTGCTATCAGCGTTTGCACATCGTAGCCGGTGGACTGTATTTGGGCTGTGGGCGCGTTCTTCTGATTGTTTTGTATGTTATCTGTGCGCACATTGATATCAGCAGCCAGTTGGCGAATTTCTCGTATGGTAGTCATTAGTAAATTCTGATTGGCAACCAGCAAATCCACATCCTGCCGTGTCACGGCACCTGTACCGCCGGGTAACTGCTGTAGCGGCACGCTGCCAGCTGCTGGGGGTGGGAGCGCTTGGCCTGCCTGAGCAGCTAGACCTCTTGAGACTAGGGTGAGTGTATTCTCCTGGCGGCCAATGATCTCGTCCACCTTGCGAGAGAGTTCACGCAAATGTTCAGCGATCTGACTTTGTCCCTGCCAGATTTGACGCAGCTCACGCTGATTCTCCGACTCGTAGAACTCTTCCCACTCTTCATCCTCTTTGTGCTGTAAAATAAAACGTAGAAAGTTCGTTAAATCAAGGCATTATCAGTAGTCTAGATAACGTCGTGTCCAACGCACAATCAACCACTCGAATGTCTGCGTGGATTAGATTGCGTTGGCACAAGCTAAAGATAGTTACCGCTTCGTCGGGGTGTTCCTTTTTGTACTCTTGCTTTTGCTTCTCCAATTTCTCCTGATACTCCTTATACTCCTGGGTGAGCTTCTCCTGATCTACTTGTGGAGCCTCCGGCAGTTGACCAGCAGCATGCAGCGATGTGGTCAGGAAGTGGAACACATCGTGATCATCGGCCAGACCGCCAGTGGCAGCCGATATGCCAAAGTAACCATTCTTCGGCAGCTGCACGTTATCGGCACGCAGGCACAGCTCGTAGTCATCATTGTTGTTCGACATGCCGTTGTGGATGAGCACGGTGAGTACATTGTTGTAGTATTCGATGCGTGCTCTCGTCGGGAATGGCTTGTTACGGAAATCCCTGAGGCAGCCGCTGAGCAACTGTGTTGCACCATCGTTGGTATGATCGAAGTTCTTGGTGCCATCGTTGAGCACGGCACTGATATAGGGATTATTATGCTTGTTGTCGTTATCGAACGAATCGAAGATGATGGCCAGACCGTTCCAACGGTCTGAGGAACCAAACACAGGGCCATTGTAGTCTCCCTTCTCGGTGGTGTACCAGAAGGCTAAGCCATCGGCTCCAATACGACCACGTCCCGTTACACGGAACACAATCTCGACATCCCACCAATCAAAAACGGTCTGTGACTTTGTCCAGATGGCGCCTTTTTGCGAACGCAACGATGGCGCCACGCGTACACTCTCAGCACTGGCGATGGCATCTGAAACACGCAGCAACAGGTGCAATTAATATTATGATATTGATATTATTTACAGACGATAATAATATAATATTCAATCAAAGTGCCTGCGTGTACACTTTGAATGTGAATATTTAGTAAATGCTGATGCTGGCCACCTGCCATCTCGCTCGCACGAGTCGGCCAAAACAACTGACGTGGAGCTGCTCCCCTCTTTTACTTACTTCCCCCGTATTCCCAAAACGGAACGGTGCCATCTTTTTGTGCCAAATATGGCGGCTTGAACGAGTACTTGTACTCGAATCGCCTGTGCACACCAACTGCACCCGGATTCACGTTGGCCTCCACATAGTTTGGTGTAATAATTATGCAGAAAATCGCCAGGAATTCGCAAATCGTTGGCAGCAATAACTTCAACCCGGTCGCTTGCATCTTTCACTAGTGCTGCCAAAACATCGATGTGAATATCGATATCATCGATGTTTGTTAATTTGTTCCAATATCGATATTTTACTTAGAGCAATGTTTTTGACTTACCACAAATTTAATATTGAAAACACGCACTCAGTGGCGGGAATAAATGTGATTTTTACAAAACACTTACACTTACAAGAAAATATTAATCGACTATATTTCACACATCTTCAGAGGAACATTTAAGGCATTCCACAGAAAATTAACATCTTCATAATAAGACGCAATTAAGATTTTTAAAGTACGTTTGGATGCATATTCAATTAGTTAATTATTTATATAAGCTTCAAGCAATGAATAATAGCAATGAATTAATTCAATATTAACATCGAAACTAAATTTTAGGAACATTGACAACACGAAAAGATAGCTCCACCTATTGGTTGCCTGTTCTAACAAGAGCATTCGCAGAGTTGCCACACAACACGTCTAAAATCATCGTGTTATCGAAATCTATC
Organism: Liodrosophila aerea; assembly: GCA_035045005.1. Taxonomy (NCBI): domain Eukaryota; kingdom Metazoa; phylum Arthropoda; class Insecta; order Diptera; family Drosophilidae; genus Liodrosophila; species Liodrosophila aerea. The sequence continues at coordinate 936,167 of JAWNNL010001293.1, forward strand.
GACAGCATTTGTTTTGCGCGAAAAAAAGTTGATTTCTATGAGGTGAAAAACATTTATTTTGAATTTTTAAAGAGTGTTAATGTCTTACAGTAAAAAAACTAACTAAAAAGTTAGCAAAAATACGTGTCTTAGTGAATGTGCAGACTAGAACCTGAATTGTATGAAAAGTACGTACTCGTTTTTAATGAATTGTGTCAGGCCCTAGCACTTTAGACTTAATCTTATTATTATATAGTACACGACATATATTTCGTTTCAATTGCCTTTTGCTTGATATCACCAAAGTAGTTTTTCATTCAAAAAATTAATTATATCATACACAGGGGTAGTCAAAAGGATTTACACAACGAATATTTTTGTGCAAGTTCCACAATAGGAGCCTTGTGATGCTCTTGAAAGAGGCGAAGTAGGTGAAAGAGAAATGGAAAAAATAACTGTTGTTGCGCTAAAATTAGACGCATGTGAACGCAGGTAATGCAAAACCAAAACTTTTATCCCATTTCACCTGTATTCCTCTTGTGGAATAAAAATATTCGATGTGTAAATACTTTTGACCACCACTGTATATTATGTGTATACATATTGTATAGTGTAGGGTTTACGATTAATATCAATTGTTTTACTGCCTCTTTAGCATAATTTATAGTGTGGGCATTTTATATGCAACATATACTATTGTTAGTTTACTCAGCTCAGCTTTATTTTGTGGGTGAATATTATTAGCTCGTCTGTGAGAGACAGACCTAGCCCATTTTACAAATGTTAGTTACTCAATTTAAATCACAATCACTTACGTTTAGTTGTGTGTGTGCGCATTCAAATTAAGGTTCAACGAAAGAATAAAACACAAGAAGGTGGCTAGAAAAACATAAGTCTATATTATATTTTGTAAACCTTCGTTATTACAAAAAATTATAATTAAACGTAGGTGCCAAAAAAGGAGGTAATGAGCTTGCCTTAATTAATCGTACTACGATATTAATAAATTAAGTGTAAGTAATTTTGTGGACTGCAAAGTAATGGTAGTAGTACTGTACAAAATGTTAAGTACTCCTCTCAATAAAGTGAACAAATAAGCACAATGTATGTGTGTATGGATAATAAGAAGCGTGCAATGGGATTTCAATGTGGTTACTTCATATTCTCTTAAAAATGTCTTCTATTGAACGTGCGCACCCTACAGACTACGAAATACAAAATAACTAGTTGTATATAATTGTTTCGACTTATATACACGCTACAATATTAAATCGCGAATTGTATATGAATTGTTTTTTAGTGTATAAGATTTAGACTTACGACCTAAAGTTAGTTCGCTTCTGCTTACATCTAACTAACTATTATCTTCATCAGTGCACACTTTGTTCCATTCATCTTATTGTTTCTTTAGTTGTTGTTTTTCAAGCAAATCCATCGTTTCGCTTTGGGTTATTAAATTCATAATCACTTTATAACTTATGCATATTGAATATTTCTTACATCAACTGTATGTCTGTCGGTGTGTGTGTGTGTGTGTTGGGTGTTTGTGATAACTCAAAAACATATTTGAAGACGAACGCATATTGCATGTGGGAAAACTAGGAACAAAATCAATTTGCTGACAATGATTGAGTGGCAGTTAACAAATGTGTATCGAGTGTGTTTCATAAACTGTTTAACAAATGCGTTTCTTAATTACCTTCATTACTAAGTCAACTGTTGGGTGTTTGTGTGTGTGTGGGTGTGTGGCTGAGGTAACATATAACTACTACAATTATACAAAATTAGAAAAGAACCTAGTCTCAAACAAATACACATAATACGCTACAAGATTCTCTGTGCTCCCATGGCTCAGCGAATCCTTAGTTTAGTGCACGTGCTGATGGTGCGTGCCACTGGGCGGCGCTGTCCCAAACGCGTTCATCAATTGACCCTCATACATGGCAATGAGTAGCATTATGATCACGCCGCTAAGCATGCCGAGTATTTGCAACAAGAATTGTGCCAGCGATTTGTGAGCAGCTGATATCTCCGGCATCTACAAAAAATATTGGTTAATTAACCAGATACTATTTGAGGAACGTATCAACCACTTACCATATCGACCAGCGCAATGTAGATGAAGAGACCTGCGGCCACAGCAAACATCCACTGTGCCACGTCCTGTGACTGGCCAAACACAATGCCAAAGATCATGCCAATAAAACTGAGCACACCAGTCAACAGATTATAGTAAACGGCCGACTTGACCGACATCCCAGCCTTGATCAGTATGGCAAAGTCGCCCAACTCGTGCGGCAATTCGTGACAGAAGACAGCCAGTGAGGTGGAGAAGCCACCGGCAATATTCTCGGCAAAAGCAGCACCAATGGCCATTCCGTCGGTAAAGTTGTGCAGGCCATCGCCCATTATGATCATCCAGGCAACAGCACTGAGCGTCTCTGGCGGTGAATGCACGTGTCCATGGCGATGGCTGTGTCCATGATGCGAGGACTCATGCTCCCGCAATATGACAGTCACATGGTCGTTCTTATCCTTGCCACCATTCGCTGTCGGTGTATTGACATCCAGATCTGTGGTGACTGTATTGCTGCTATCCTGCTGCGGCGGTTGCTGATGATTGTTGTGATTATGATTGTGATGATGATGGTTATTCATTTCAGCATAATTATTGTGCGATGTGGAGAGCAGTGATTGTGCCGCAGCTGCTGCTTCATTTGAGCCATGATCGTTATCCAACTTGTCACAGCTTCGATTGCTGCATTCGGCCGATTGCGCATCCCCACCAGCGCCGGCTGCAGCTGCCAATATAGCGGATGCTTTCCTCTCATCGGGCAAATGCATCCACACATCCTGCTTGTTGTTCATGGTGATCTCATCGTAGCAATACGGATACGAGCTGTACTTTTGTTTGCACATTCTATCGCCGGCCACAGAGTTATTCACCGAGGAATCTGGATCCCGCATAACCTTAGCACGCGTTGGCTTCGTTTCCTTCTTCTCGACACTCTTGCGCCACTCGGATATCATGGTGAGCGCATGTTCTGTTACATAGAAGAATATGATGCCACCAAGACAGCCCATGCCCTTCATAATCATGCCGTGCTCATCCTGCCCAGACAGTGCCTGCAGAAATAACAGAGTTGGTATGAGTTTGTATGAGATTCAATTGCAGACAACACTTACATGCGGCAACAGATGCAGTAGAGCATCTCCTGTCATGGTGCCCACAGCCAACGAGACCAGATACTGTATGATGTGCTTGTAGTAGCGGGAGCCCATAAATGGTATAATGGCCACTCCCACCAGGCCTAAGATGCCACAGGCGAACACCGATATGAATGAATAAATCCACACTACAGAGGAAGCATGAACATATTGAAGATTTACTATAATAACCATCGCAATCTCATAATACTCACCATACAATATGTTGTTATCCTTCTGCTGCAACTCATAGCTCTCAATATCTGCCAGCACTGCTGGCTCTATGCAGCCACCGCTGTTGGTGGATATCTCGTGCAGTAAGATGGGGCATAAATACAATAGATCTCGCTTGTTGAGCTCATAACTTATGGGTGTGGCTGGCGTGGTGTGTACTGATGCGCAGGCTATGTTGGTGCTAGTGCCGTTGGGGGACAGCGTACAGTTGGTCAACTGCTGATCCTTGGCTGTTTCGCTATGATGACTGAGATCGTGTGGCTGGAGATGATGCAGCAGACTTTCAGCTGCCACGCACTAGAACAAGAAAAACTATGCTTTAGTAAGAAGTTCAATTCAAATTCGATCAAATACTTACGCTGCCATTGCCACCGCCTATGAGCTGTTGCAGTCCGACTTGCTGGAGTAGGTTGTGAAAGCCGCTGGCATTGAGTGAATGCTGCTGCTCCAGCAGCTGCTGCAAGAAGTATTCGGTGATTTGCGGGACAGTCTTCTGCGTAGAGGAGGTGTGCTCGTGATCGTGACCAGCATGACGTTTATGTCTCCTATAGGGCGGACTTGTGCTATAGTTTTGGGTATCATCCTCATCGGCCAACTGCCGTTGATCGGTGGTTTTAACGCTGAAGGGACTCGAACTGCTGGAAATGAGCTGCGCATTGAGCTGCTGCTCGGTGCGATGTGCCACCAATATCTCCGCAATGTGATCCTGGCAATGCAGTCGCTGTGCACACAGCAAACACACCACACACACGGCCATAATGTGACGCGCCATGTTTAGGCTGCTCCACGTAACGCCTGATCTACCCGTTGATACCCCCCTTCGCCTTGCTCTGCTCCTGTCTCTTGTGTTTGGATTTCACTGTAGTGTATTGATCTCTGATGCTGCTGCTGCTGCTCCTCTGCTCATTATATATTCATTAATTCGCGCGCTTAGTTGAATCTGCAATGGAACGTAAAGGCGCAACGGAATTAGTAAACTTTTGGATCCACCGATTCACTGAAGCGTGCTGGACAACAGGCCCAAGCGCACAATCCCCAGCATTCAGCACAATTACACACAATAGACCATTACATAAGTACATCAACAACAACAACAACAGCAGGCGGAAGTTCAAGTTCATTTGACGGCCATTTGATGGCTCCAAATATAGCCATAGTTTGTTGTGGCACACACACTCACACACGCACACATTCACTCATGCCAGTTTCTGTTCTGCCCCACCATAAATGGCGCGTTTTAGCTGCATTTCTTATTGGCAAATTCGGCGTCTGGCAATAAGACAATCAATCAATTGAAGTAGGTGTGAATTAGTTTAGATGGGAACATGGAAACCCGTTTCATAAGCACAGCCGTAACGGGTTAAAGCTCCCAGTGGGAGTCAAGTAGCACTTGTAATTGGCTTATGTATTGTGAGCAAATGAGATTAATTATTTAGAATTAGATAGCTGTATTGGAAATTACAGTTGGACAGTGCGTAAGCTTGCTTAACCCTAGAAGGGTTAACGTAGTCGAAATTTACTAATTTGCAAGACGAATGTTTACGCTTCTAGGGTTAAGCAGTGATCTGTAGCATGTGACTAGATTAGGTGTATATATTTTTAAATATTAGCTTGCTCAGCAGTTTGTCTAAACCTGAAGGAGAGCGTCTATAGAGATGCTCAATGCCTTCAACTAACTAGTAATTCATTATGGTATCTTTTCATTTAAAAAATTCACAAAGTTGCAAACTTTAACTGGGTTTCAGTTAACTATAGTATGTAGTCTTATATTATGCAGTATTTTGCTACCAACTCTCAGCCAGATTCGCACAACTGTTCTTCTCACTTAAGCGCTCTGCCAACGACTGCGTGCAGATTTAACCGCCAATAAAAAAGAGTTAATTGAAGTTACGTAAAGTGTACTACGAGCTAGTTTATAGTATGTCTGCTATCGGTCGCTCCTAAGCCAAATGGCGACGTCATCAATTGCAACTGAAGTTAATCAAAAACCGCTAACGGCGCGTGGCAAAACAGAGAGAGAGCAATGGAAATTACTTTGTTATTCCGCTAACTTGCAATCGTTGTTGTTTGTTGTGATTTGAGCAATTTTGCAATTGCACGCGGCGTGGGAGCGCGAGGCTAACGGGGCAATTAGTTTGAATTCCAGCAAAGGTATCCAATTATTGATAAAACTTTAGGCCCAAAAGCTAGAGTGGATGGGTGGGTGTGGGGTGTGGGGTGGGTGTGGTGTCTGGATTCGGCTGAGCCACCTACGCAATTGCCAAGTTATCATCGACCTAATAAAGCCAAACGTCATCGTGTGCTACCAAAACATTTGCCACTGCCGCTGCCGCTGCCACACCGCACACATTGGCTCGTGTTGCATAAAGTTGGGCGCGTGAAGGTCACACAGGAAGTGGGCGGTGCCTGTCATTGGCATTGCACTCTGCCACTGGCAAGGACACGGGCAACACACGCTGAAGGTGAAAGGTTCACACGCTCCGCTCGCTGCACTTGTTGCCAAGTGGGAAAAATAAAGAAGAAATTACAGTTCGTCCAACTCCTTCAATCGCTTTCAATCAAATCAAATTATGCTGCAATAAAAGCCAATAAAACATATGCAAATTGCTCTGGCGAAAATAAATTCTATAAAAGAACCACCGAAACATTTTTCTCACAGTCGACAATCTGGCTGGAAGTTTCATTTGTTTTATTTAAATTTTTGTTTTTGCAATCTGTAGTCAATCTCAATTTGTCGTATCCAATCAATTGGACAAGTCAGTCAATTGGTCAAGTGCTGACCGCCAATCGTTTGTTTAATTTGTAATCAAGTCTCATTTAAATTCAGTTTGCATGGTTTTCATGAAATCACAGTCTCAGTCACACAGCTGAAATTACACTGCCAGAAATAGTATAGTGCGTAGTGCACTCTCTATTCATTCAGTAAGAGTTTCGCTTCACATTCTGGCGTATTAATCAACCCATTGAGGGATCATTTATTATACATTTTCATAATTCATTCACTACACTGCAACCAAACACCCACCACAAACACTGAATGCTCGCTCTGTAGGCCGCGCTTTCCTCCGCCTCAACTCGATTCAACTGTACTGAACTCAACTGCACAGCGCGCGTTGCTTTCAGTTGGTTTTATAGTCAACTTTTGTATATAGTTTATTTTGATTTTGTTGTAGTTGTCAGGTGCCTGTGTGTGTGAGTGAGTGTATGTGTGTATCCGTGTGTGTGGGTCGTGTTTGACTTTATGTCGATCTGTTACAAAGTGTCGCGCCCAGTCATTGATACCACTACTGTCAAACTGGGAATGAGGTGTGCTGCCTGCACTGGACAAAGCTTACTATACTGCAACTTTTTATAGATCTATATAAAAAGGCATTTAATGATCCGAAATGTAGGCTCACAGTGTGTGTTATATAAGAAGGAAAAGCCAGCTCGAAGAGAAAAGAGCCAAGCTTATTGAAGCCCTTTTTCCAATAAGAGAAGTATCTGCTTTCTATATCTATCTATATCAACATCCACAATCTAGACTCAAGCAGGGGATAAAGAGTATCTATATGAACTAGGCACTTGCCAAAGATCAGAGGTTATAGTTTCTACTGTCTAGTACCTACTTCAATTCAAATTGTTAATTAAAGCAGACTCTAGAGTCTAGACAATTTCAGCTAATTTATGCTTATCTCTACATTTCTGGCATATCTGTGCTTTATTATAACTCAGCATTTTCTACTGCTTATGGCGAAATTGTTAATTATTTTCGCACGAAATCTTAGTGTCAATAAACCCATTTGCTGACTCACTTCACATGGTATCTCCAATTTTAGCAGTCTTCAAAAAACTGAAATTTCATACGTAAAGCTCCACACACACACACATACACACATGTACAGATAGTGAGCCCTAAAAAGACTGCGATGTCAGTCGAAATTCATATTAGCCGCCAACTCGAATCACATTACCTTATCAAAATGAGGGGGGAGAATGGGTATTTGCGCATAGTTAAGCCGCTGACACAACAATAAAGCCATGCTGAAATTGCCGTAAAGAGCTCACCATGAAATTTCAGTTTGCTGCCGGTTTCTTGATATGGCCGAGTAGATATGGCGACAAGTACGAGCGCGAGTCATAAGACGATGTTCTGCCAACATGTTGATCGCTCAGACGGTCACGTCCTGTACTATGTACGGGTATTATGTACTGTCATGGGTATATATGTATCTGCCGTCTGACCTTCCCATGTGGCTTGACTACGTTGTACGCTTAGCAAATAGTAAATTACACTAAACTTTTTAGCAGTTTATTATGCTACTATCGAGTCAAGAAACATCTACAGTACAAACTGATTTAGGCGCAAGTACAGTGGGTTGCAGCAGTTTACACACAGTTCACAAAAGAAAAGTAAATAGAAATTAATTATGAATGAACTATATCTATAATATATTTTAAAATATTTATTAAATATTCCTGTAAAAAACACTAGCAATTCCGAATGTTGTAGCCCAGTGTATACAGTAGCTACTAACTCAAACGCCACGTGTTGTGAAGGGCTCGCAATTACTCACTATAAATAATTCATTTGAGTTATCTTATTTTAAAATCATGCGGTAATCGGTTTGTAATGCTGGTCTTCCTCATACGTACGAGGGGCAAAGATAAAATGTTTGCCTTTGAAATGTCGGACATGGAATAATTCACTTTATTGCACCCACTCACACTCACACACACACATCGCACCGTGTGGCCAATTGTTTATAACGTTTGCAGCTGTGATGTGTTCTGATTGTGGCACTGCTGCTCCATGACCATTGCCAATTGATAAAACCCAACCTCTTTGAATGTAGTTCTGCCAGCATATACTCATAGATACCACACACACACACACACACGTAGTTTCTATAAACAAGTAAAACACATGTCGATAATATATGTGTCATTGGCGATAAGTACCTATGCTCCAAATACTATATATACGTATCTGTCTGTCTGAATTTATATTAAAAGGCAAGCCCACGCACATATAGAAATACTACCAAATCAGTAGGGTAATCTCTGATAAGATATATGAACAGTTATGATTTGCTATCACTTTTATAATTATAAATAAAACTCAAATCAAATATAGCATAAAATAGCGTGTCGAATCATAGTTTTACATATATGTATATAGACACAGATATATTCTATATATGTGTCAAAATGTATCCATCGCACATGGACTGCGGCCGAGCGCTATAAATACATGCATAAGTGATGAATGAATGGCAGGGGGAATGGGGCTATAGCTGAAGTGGCTGCTGCACACACACTCACACACACACGCGTATGGGACACAACTGTCGCTGTTGGTAAAGGGAAAAAGAGCATCATACCGTAATCTAACCAAAGAGCAATTCAAAAGTTAGTAGTAGGCCGCATATCAACAAGCATTCACACAGAAACACAAACACACCAGCACTCGCATTCATGGACACCCACACCTCAACATACACACATACATATATATGTATATGTACATAAGTATGCTTTGCTGAAAAAATGCGGTCGCTGCAGTATGGTTTATGAACTGAACTCACCTGTCTACAGTCAATATATATATACTATGCGTATATATCTTGAATTAAAGCCGATTTCAATACATATAATCAATTCCAAAATTTATTGTAAATCCCTATTGACATAAGTGTTGGGAGATGTGTAGTTTTAATTGATGATTCGGCTGCAACTGTGGGCGCAATCATATATTAGACATTGACACGGCGAGATAAGCGCTAGTGATGATTATTACGCTGCGTTAATCTCCTTTTTTACACAGATTTATAAATATTTAAGGCAGCTTTTGCATGCGGCGTCGGCAACGACTGTGCGGGCGGTATGTTGGTGAAATGTGAGGAAAATCCCGCACCTGAATAGCACCAGCACGTTGTCGAGCACAATTTCTTCGTGTACACTGCACAGACTAATTAATGGTGCCGTACCCCGCAAGCATATACTTAAATAAACGCCGATTTAAAACATTGCACGCACGCTCCAACAATAATTCGCAATTATAAAAAAAATATGACTGCACGTTTCCATACTTGGCATTTTTGTGTCAAATTTAGCGCTTTTTTATGTGGTGGCGCAATTGCATTTTTGGTTCATCCGTTTTGCGCTGCAATTCGAAAATTTTTTTGTGTGAATATATAATAATTACAGTTTAATTTATATCGATGCAGTCTTTTTTTTAATATTACATATAAAATCTGTAGCAGCGTTATTTCATGCCATTGGCCTTTATCATTCAAAAGCAGCGAACTCGATGACACTGTTAGCTCGTGATATATCGATAACATCTCACTGCGATGACATAGCATGTCACGTTTAACAAGCATGTTGTTGCGTAATTTCACCACAGCATTTAATTAAACAAACAAATTTTTATGTTGTAAAAAATTATTTGTTTTTATTGTAGATGCTATGCCAAATATTGTTATTTGACTCAATGAATATCGTTTTTAATATGCTGGTTCCTTTTTAATGAGTTCGTTCTTTTTATGAATTGGTTCATTTTTTTGCCATTTTTTGTTTGGAAGTAGCAATTGTGAGTAGAGCAACACTGTGCGACTACCAAACAAAGGCAAGTCGCAAATGTATAACATTGAGTAGCTGTAAATAATTGAGGAATATGAGCTCTTGGCGAGAAAGTCTGACTAGCTTACCGGGCGCAGTGGCGCAATTTGTTAACGAGAGTGCTACAACAGCGTCTAGTTACCTGCACTCGCAGAGCAATGTCTCGATAAGTGGTTCTGAAGAAAGTGCACCGCAGCACACAGACTACAAGGCGTTGCCCATACCCGCTTCTCTGGTGAAGGAACAGTGGCGTCTTATCTTCACTTCCGATGCCAATATACAAGACTTGCAGGCAGCTATAGCACATTGCCGAGATTTGGTACTGTTAAGCGACGAATGCAGTGATGAACGACGCTGGTTAGTGCGTCATCTAGTGGATTTGCGTTACTCTTTAAAAGAGCTAGAAGAAGCTCAAGCCATTGCCAGCGATGATGTAGTGCTAATGAATGCCATCAAATCGGTTGTTGGACATCACTTTGTGCCACATCATCCAAGCACCCGCAACCGCCTGCACGCAGCTGCTAAGCGTTATTACTGTGATCACTGCACGGGCATCATCTGGCGTGTGGTTCAGGCTGCATATATCTGCAGTGATTGCAATTATCTGGTGCATCAAAAGTGTCTTGATAGTGTGCTGCGTATATGCGCTCATGTTCTCGCCTCGGAGCGGCAGTATCCCATTGCTGAAATATGTCCTGAGATTGGATTGGCTGCGCAGCGTTATAAGTGTGCCGAGTGCTCCACCTTGCTTAATTTCAGTATGTAATTTGAATACTTAACCTGAAACACGACTGACATCTCTTCGTTGCAGAGAACTCTTGGGTTGAGCCCCGCTTATGTGATTATCGTGGTCTTTACTATTGCCCATCGTGCCACTGGAATGATAGCTCCATAGTGCCAGCGCGCATTGTACACAACTGGGATTTCACACCACGCCGTGTATCGCGCACAGCTCTGCAAGAGATTCAGCTATTTCTAAAGAAGCCACTAATAAGACTAGAGGAGGAAAACCCTAAGTTGTTTATCTTTCTCGAGAAACTGTGCACCGTTAAGAAACTGAGGCAAAATCTGGTGCATATGCGCCACTATTTGGCTGCTTGCAAGATTGCTGTGGAACAGAAGCTTGTCGACCAACAACTGGGCGGCCGGCGACATTTGGTCCAATCGAATGAGTTTTATTCGCTCAGTGATTTGATTCAAGCGGAATCGGGTGCTTTAGCTGAATTCCTGCAGACCGTTTTTAAAGCCTTTGGCTCACACATTCGCACCTGTGACATGTGCCTGGCCAAGGCATATATCTGTGAGATCTGCAGCAACAACGAAGTTATATTTCCCTTCGACGACGGCTGCATCAAATGTGATCAGTGCAATTCAATTTATCATCGCGTCTGCCTGACCCGAAAGAATATGATCTGCCCCAAGTGTGTGCGCATACAAGAACGTCGATTGCAATTGGAACGCTCCGCCAGCAGGCAGGATAAAGAAATTGATACTGGTGCCAACGAAACAGCAACCTAGAATCCACCGGCGAATATCACCTAACTATGGCAGCTCGCTCGGTTGCTATTGAAAAATAACTCGTATCTGTGTAACATTGGTTTTAATATATATCAACATATGATAAGATTTTTATTAATATACCTATTAACTACTCTGTATATACAGCCATAAGTATACCTTCCTATTGTGACTTCTTGCCGTACTTTTGCTGATTATGGAACTTGCGTGGATTTATGCCATACGCCTTCAGCCGATCATCTGTAATGCCATTGGGATTGGTATTGGTTTTACCACTGCCTGGCTTGCCTCTCGCCTTAAAATCACGTTTGGCTCCCGGCTTGAATCCATTGCCTGGTCTACGCGGTGTCTCAGCCTTATTGAACTGTCCTGGTTTCTTGAAAGGATTCCCAGCAGAGTTGTTTCCTCTACCCTGCTTTGACATTTGCTGCTTGTTATGGAAAGAATTGTTGCCAGCTGATTTAGGCTTTTCAGCGATTTTCTTGTCGAATTGTTTCTTAGCAAAGGGATTATTTGAGTTGCTCGTTTTGGGCTGTTCCTGTTGAACTGTCTGTGGTTTTTCCTCAGTTTTTATCTTTTTAGCTGGTGGCGACTTTGTTTCTTGAGCGGATGTGTCTATTTGTTTAGCTGCAGGTTTAATCTTTTTAGCTGGTGGCGGCGTTGTTTCTTGGCCGGATGTGTCTATTTGCTTAGCTGCAGGTTTCGTCAACTTTCCGGGACTCTTCTGCTCAACCATTTCTGTTTTTGGTGTGGTGGTTGTTGCTGCAGCTGCTGCGGCAGCCTTACGCTTTAGACGTTTTCTTTTGGACTTGGAGACGACCTCTGTGGAATTCGGTTCAGCCACGGGCTGAGACTCCGTTGTATTAGGTTTATCACCTGGTTTCGCTTCAATGAGTTCTATTGTTTCAGCCTCCTCTTCATCAGAGCTGTCAAAGGCAAAATTCGAATAAAGAAACATTCAGATTGCTTTTTGTATTCTACATACCCATCGCCATATAAGCTTTTGAAAATCTTCCGCTTTAGGTCTTCATTCTTGGCTTTTAGTTTATACAGCCGTTGATCTTTCTTCTCCACATGATCCGGCCGATTTTGTATGGCCTTCTTTAAACTCGCCCATTGATTGAGCTCCTTGTTTTTGGCCAGCAAAATCTACAATTAGAGAGGAACTTTATAAGCTCAGCAATAGAATTTAAACAAAACCTCATTACCTCTTCAATAGTTAAGCCAAAATCATTTGGTGCAGTTTCCACATATTTAAAACGGCACGGCTGATCTCCAACAATGTCCTCATAGTCCAGTTGATAGTATTCATCAATATAATCACCATAGGTTTGCTCATCTTCTGGATTAAAAGCAGGTTTTTCTGCCTTTATCATTTCCATGAATCGATTGCGTCGTCCCTTGCGTCCCTTCCGACTGCGAGTATTTTCAATTAGTTCCTGCTGCAGTTGCTGCTTGGATGTTGTAGGATCATAGTCACAGTCCATGTTGAAGTCTTCGTCCTCGCAATGACCACCGTCATCATCACCATTGTTTTTACTTGGATCATAGTTGTCCCAGTCTTCAATGGCTAGTTCATCAATGTCCGATGGACACTCAGGTTTCTCTTCCCCCTCATCCACATTGTAGTAATCATCATTGAAGAGTTCTTGCATGCGTCTGTCATGCGCTTCGGGGTCGAAATCCTCATCAAGTTCTTCATCTTTGAAGCCTAACTCATCGTTTCCCGTGACAGCTTTCAGTTTACGAATCTTTTCCTCCACTTCCTTTCGTTTCATCTCACTAATCATATCCAGTTCCTTCATCTTTTGGGCCTTCTCTTCCTGCTTACGCTCCTTGATCTCTTTGCGCTTGTCCTTGCGCTTATCATCCGTGCGACGCAAGGACTGTTCTACGGTGCGAGGATAACGCTTTATAAACTCCGCATCAGGCTCTTCAAAACGAAAGTTAAACTTTTGTTCAAATTCCGCCTGCTTCTCTAGTTCCTGTTCGTCGTCGGACAACGGCGCTTGGTCTCCCACAATCTCATCGTACGTTGGTATTTCAGAGGCATTGGCATTGGCATAGCCTTTGTTCAGTATATAGTCACGGAGAAAACTCTCGCCTTGGGTCAACTTGCTGCTGCTCCAGTATTGCTTGAGCGGAGCCAGCTGTTGCTGTGTGCTGGACTCAATCTCAGCATCTGCTTGCTTTCCGGCCAGCCATTTGGCATAATCCGCCTCTTCGGCTTCGGTTTGGTCTTTGGTTTTGGTGCGCTTCCTGAAAATGCCACCAAATTCCTCATCTTCGCCCTCATCATCCTGATTCATGACACTCCTGAACTCTGCCTTCAAGCGTCGCTCCTCTTCAACTGCCGTGGGTGATTGGGCACGTTCATTATGCTCTTCCGCCTCTCCCTCATCATCAGAGCTCTCAAACTTTCCATTGTGCTCCAATATAACTTTACGTTCGTAATCCTTCAATGTGACGGGCTTGCTTTTGTTCGATTTTTTTTCTTTCTCCTGTCCTCCTGCATCATCATCACTTTCATTGCTCTCATCGTCGGCACCGTTAAAGAAACGTGTTTCTTTGTCGTAAATTCGCGGATCTTTACTTTTTAGCGACGCCAGCGTTTTGAAAAACTCTTGATCAAACTGAACATCGTTTTCATCCTCCTCCGATGAATCGCTGTCACTATCCAGCTCCGATTCGGATACATCTAGACCACGATCTTTGTCTACAAAAGAAAATTAAAAGTAGAGTCGGAATTCGTTAAAGAAAAACATCTTACATTTTTGCAGCAACTCCTTTTTGCGTAAATGGTTGTATGTCTTGGCATAGTTTTCATTTGTGGATATCTGCAGATCATTCTCTTCCTCATCGGAACCATCAAATAACAATTTACTCATTTTATCAAAGCACTTTTCTTTTAATAATTTAAATTAAGTTTTATTGACAAACAGCACGTGTACTCTCAAAATAAACTAGCATATCGATAGTGATGGAACCTTCAGCGATAACATAACATCGTTGATGTTCGATGCATCGATATGTTCTTTCATCCCTAGTTTACTCAAAATGTACTAAAAAATATCGGAAAACATCGTGTCGAAACCATCGTTGATGCCCAATGCATCGATATTATTTCTGACATCCCTAGTTTACCATCAAAATTGTAAACACTAGAGGTGGAGAATCATCGATGTTGGCTGACATCGATGTTTTCGATGTTTTTTGCGAAAATCATCGATGTTTCATCGATGTTAAAAAAAAAAAAAAAAAACGAACACGATTGTTTCTACTATATTTAAACTTTATTTTAACTAATACTAATATTTGAAATTAAAGAAAAAATTGTTCTTAACAAAAACTGTTCATAGATAAAGGGTTTAACATGTTTAACATAAAAATAATATTCCGTTTTATATACATTTTTTTGATTAAGAAGTATTTTTTTAAATTAAAACTATTTAACAAAGGGAAAACTTCATATGAGATCAAATAATGTTCGAAATAATAATAATAAAAAAAAAAACTCATTATTTTATGTTATTAATATGTGTGTTCTTGTTCAAGAACAAAATC
The DNA here is from genome assembly GCA_035045005.1 of Liodrosophila aerea. Taxonomy (NCBI): domain Eukaryota; kingdom Metazoa; phylum Arthropoda; class Insecta; order Diptera; family Drosophilidae; genus Liodrosophila; species Liodrosophila aerea. Next base: position 951,272 of record JAWNNL010001293.1, read on the forward strand.
TTATCGACAACGGTCGATGATAGCCGTGTGCGACGGTCGCTGATGAGTTGGCCAGCTTTGCTAAAAACCCTCTCTGATTCGCACGAAGATGCGGGAACGCAAAAATACTTTTTGGCCAATGTCTTAAATACGTCTCTATCATCGGGAGTCATCTGAAATATAATAATTTCCACTATAAATTTCGGAAACATATATTAATGCACTATTTCTCACCTTCCAATATGTAAGTGGGTCGCATTTTTCTGGCTGATTATCTCTTTCTATATGTTGTCTCAATAAGATAATGGCCTCTGCCCAGGAGGAGTGTACTTCATCTTCATGGTGATGCACTCCAACGATCCGGTGGCACGGGCCCTGCTGCTGCGCACCCTCGGCGCCGTTTCCCGCGTCATGCCCGAGAAGCAGCAGGTGCACCATGCCATCCGAAGGGCCTTGGATAGCCACGACACAGTCGGGGTGGAGGCGGCCATCTATGCCAGCAGCTGCTTTGCCGCCCATGCTTATGCATGTGTACTGATTTAGCACAATTTGGGTGGTTATTATAATAACTTACTCTTTAGATATCTGTCCATGTCCTCCACTTAGCAACCAACACCACCATCAACCAACACTAAATTTGTAATATGCTATTAACAATTTATTAGGAAAGAATGAAATTAGTACTTACATTTTATACGCTTTGTTTTGCACCGCACTCTAGAGATGGGAAAACATCGATGATTTCCTGCCAACCATCGATGTTAGCGATGTTTCGAAAACATCGATGACATCGATGTTAGCATCGATGATTCTCCACCTCTAGTAAACACAACCAAAATAATTATGGACAATATTTGCCGTGTCTGTAGAATTGAAAATACAACTCTCATTAATATTTTTCATCCATGCGACGAAGATGACAACGAAATCAACCTGGCGGAGATGCTCAGTGAATGCACAAACTGTGAGGTTACTCTCAACGATCAACTGCCCCAGAAAATGTGTTTCGCCTGTGTGAAAATTACACAAAATTGTTTTAAATTTAAACGTAAATACGAAGAGAGCTATCAACATTTCTCGAAGGATTCGGAGTCGTCTAGTGTAATAATAAAAGTGGAGAATACCCTTGAAATTGACGACCAAGAGTTATGGAAAGAGACAGGGCAATGTTCATCCATTGAGAAAGTAATTAATAATGGAATAAACGCTGAATCAATAAGTAACAGCCATACAAATGATCAACCATTCAAATGTCAAGATTGCGGCAAGGCGTTCAAAAACATCAGCAATCTCCGAGTGCATATGCGTATACATACTGGAGAGCGTCCATACAAGTGTCCCTTATGTCCAAAAGAATTTATGCGATCAGAAGCTTTTAAAATCCACAAAAGGCTGCATAGTGAAGAGCGTCCATTCAAGTGCCCAGACTGTCCAAAGGAATTCAAAACCTCGGGATATCTTTTAATTCACAAAAGACAACACAATGGACAGCGGCCTTATAAGTGTCCCCAGTGTCCAATGGAATTCGCCCAATCAGGAAGTCTTATAGTTCACGAAAGAGAGCATACTGGAGAGCGTCCATTTAAGTGTCCACACTGCCCACAGAAATTCAAAACCTTGGGATATCTTTCGATTCACAAAAGACAACATACTGGAGAGCGTCCATATAAGTGTCCCTTTTGTCCAAAGGACTTCACGCAATCAGGAGCTTTTAAAGTTCACAAAAGAGTGCATACTGGAGAGCGTCCATATAAATGTCCCTTTTGTCCCAAGGACTTCATCCAATCGGGAGCTCTTAATACTCATAAAAGACTGCACACTGGAGAGTGTCCATTTAAGTGTCCTCAGTGTTCAAAGCAATTCGCCCATAGGAATTCTCTTACGTATCATGTAAATAGACACCATCCGGATGAGTCGCCGGGTACTAGACAGACAGATGATGCAGAAATTGCAAGTAAATAAATATTTAAACTCTCTATGCTTTATTTAAAGAATTTCATTTAAATATTTCGAATTGTCGTTCCAATTTCAAATTGGGTTGAAAGATTATCGGCAATACATCGAATGCTAAAAAAACATCGATACATCGAGCGAAAACCATCGTCGATGTCCGATAAATTTTTCACATTTCTAATGTGTGTTTTGGGTCACGCGTATTTATGTATTTTACAGTTCACATATTAAGTGATTGATAAGATAAAAAGTTAAACTGTATCTATGCATGACGTGAATGTACTGCATACGCATACATATGTATATCTAACTGGATTATACGTGGCTACGTGCTCCACACTTTTCTTTTTACATTTTATTATTGAATTTATTAATTAATGGCCCGATTTTGCAATCAGGCACTATCAAAAATTATTTTAGACTCATTAGAGTGCTCCTCTCCACGGAAATCTTTAGTAAAAGGCGAAAGATTTATTCGACAACTGAAGAGAAGCCAGAGTAATTTCAACCACCCAGCTAACAATCACACCATTCAATCGCTGCTAGAACCAGTTGAGAATTATAAGGTCCGCAAATTGTAAAATAAACTCAGCGTTGCTAAAACCCACCACTTTCTTGTATTTTCTCTTTTACAGACTGCTGTGACACATCTGCTGCAAATAAATAAATATAAAACTATTGGTAGCATTTTTGTATGCAGTTAAATACAACTTTTAAATGGTTTTTAGTTTACATGTTTTAAGTGTTGTTGTAGGTGAGCACACACGTGTGTATACTGAGGAGTTTTGCTACCAGATTTTGTGTTTATTTTTGACATTTCGTTTGTTATAATAGTATAATAGTAAAATATAATAACAAAAAATAATAAAAAAAAAATAAATATTAATTTGCTACAATATTAAATATGTCAACTAAAGATATTTGCTTTACTAGTTTTGTTTTTGAATTTGACCGCCAAACGCTGTATTTGACAGCACTGTATAAAGGCGTGCTTAACAACACTTGTTATTTCGTGGTGCTTGCCGCAATAATTCTCAACTGGTTCTGGCGACCAGGTAATGGAGTGCCTCGAGTTTTCTGTGTCTAGTTATCGCTTCTCGGCCTTATGGCTAAGATCAAAGTGTAGTATCTGTTCTTATCAGCTTAACATCTGATAGTTTCTCCATTGGAGAACAACAAATGTTAAACTGATTTTTGGAAATAGACGGAGTGCTAGGAGCTTGCTCCACCTCTGTCGCGGGTTGGCCCGGTATTGCAGTACCGCCGGGATTCGGCCCAATAATCTAATCAATTTTACCAATATTATTAAAATATTCCCCGATGGTTGCAATTTCCATCCATCTTCAGAGCAGGATATAATTCCCTCATGCAGCGCGAGGTCGCACGCCGTACATTAGGTTTTTACCTCTAGGTTTTTACCTCCTTGCCAAGCTTTTCTGCATGAGCTCGGCGTTTCCCACTCCCTGGAGGAAAGTGCGTTGAAGTCTGTTATTTCATTACCCGAGGAAGACGCCATCATAAAAATCCGTAATCTATGCTTCTTGTTACACATTTTCGTATTCAAACCGTATAAATTAGGTCCATGGTTTACACACACCGTAAAATAAATATGAATTGAGTTTTTATAATATGACGTATGTATGCTTTAACTTGAGGGTGAGCAAATAAATTTTCTTGAAAAGTGGTGAGCAAGAGCAGCATGTCCCTATCTTCTTGGAAACCAGCACCAAGATAGTTTGACCTTCAGCTGTAGCTGGAGGAGACTTCAAAACGTAATTGCACTCCTGGACATAATTCAATAGAATTGGAGCTAGCAGGACACTTGGCCTGACCCCAGCTTTCGCCGGGATAGCGTCTGTGTCTCAAACAGTCGTATAATCCACCCATGGGTGATTTGCTTCAGCACCACCACATTTGGACCGTCCTGGGCTAACCCAGTCCCACTAGCGAGACCAAGATTTTGAGTCAAAAGCGTTACAAAGGTCTGTAGCTTGGAGAGAGTTACCGGCAGGCCGCCAGTTGCTGGATATGGATGACGCGGAGCAGGTAGGCGTCATCAGCCGTCTAATATTAGGCATTAACCAGACTGGCGCGCGTACACGACATGGAACAGGGTGTTTTTTTTTCTCAGCGACGTCGCCTCTCATCTGACTGTTCGGGCAGGACATACGTCTTTTAAGAGAACAAAACTACTCAGTTTTAACGCAGAAATTTTCCGCTATGACACCTATTATCTTAATACTAGTAAATTGATCAGTTTATTGGGCCGAATCCCGGCGGTACTGCAATACCGGGCCAACCCGCGACAGAGGTGGAGCAAGCTCCTAGCACTCCGTCTATTTCCAAAAATCAGTTTAACATTTGTTGTTCTCCAATGGAGAAACTATCAGATGTTAAGCTGATAAGAACAGATACTACACTTTGATCTTAGCCATAAGGCCGAGAAGCGATAACTAGACACAGAAAACTCGAGGCACTCCATTACCTGGACGCCAGAACCAGTTGAGAATTATTGCGAAAATTGAAATTTATTGTTATTGTCTAGGGCAGGGATGCAAAAATACCTAATGCAAAAAAAACCTTAGTAGGGTTGCCTGTCGCCAACATGAACGTTAATTCAAATAGCAGAATTAGCAAATTATTATAAAAATTAGAGTTGAAAGCGAAGCGGATTCGATCTAACGCAGCGAGTTCTAATACATATTTGAAAAGGAAATGATTTAGTCCTCCCCAAAGCAGAAAATACTTTTCGTTTAAACATTTTATTATTTTTTTGCATTGGTTTTCTCAAAAAGTTTTCTTTTACATGTTTGTTTTTGTTGGGAATACTTTTCCACATTTTTCAATTTTGTTTTTGTCGTTTTTAATAATAATAATTACAATTAATTAATTAGTCTTAATTTGAAGTATACAATAACTTAAGCAAGAGAAAAAGTACGCTTGACACACAAACAGAAAGAGGATGAACAAAAAACAATAGAAAATGTCAGACTGAATCAAAGGATAATGCAAAACAAAGCTAACAAAAGAGTACGCAAGGACAATGTGAACAACACAATGCAACAACGAATAACAAAAGAAAGAGAGGAAGAACAATAGTTAAGGAAGAAAGTAAAAATAACATGTAACACTAGTACACAACAGTTGGAATCACTTAATAATATAAGACAAATTGATAATCATTTTTGTGTTGTTTTTGGTTTGTTTTGTTGCTGGTGGTAGTTGTTGTAGTTAAGTTGAAGCCTTTTAGTAGGGTTTTACTTGGGTTTAGACTCTTCGTGATATGCGGGCGCAACGCGACTTTTGCCCCCTGGCGTTTCTACAAAATTATACTTTACAATATTACATATACATAGTTTTATATATATATATATAAAGACAGACTTTTGTTGTTGTTGTACTTGCAATTTTGGAGCGTGCGTATTGTATATATTGTAAGGGTTAAAGTTTCAAATAAAACCTTTTCTAAATATTGCAGAGTTTTGTATAAACGAGAACTAATCAGAAAATAATAGTTATAATAATATCTGTATATACATATCACGCTGTGTGGCCTAGACGATTTCGTTATCTTGTTTGTTATTGTTTAAAAATGTATTTTTATATCTTTGAGCAACTTGCCAAGTCGCGCTGTGCGTCGCTTCGCATGTTCTTCCTCATCTGTTACTTTCTCTTCTTATTAACAATTTTCTTTTGCTTCCTCTTTTTTTCTTCCTTTTTACAAATATTTTTGTGTATTTTTTTGCATTTTAAAAAATATTTCACTATAAAAATATTAGTTGAAAAATAAGAAATGTTTTTTTCATGTTTTGTATTTTATTTTTTGGTTGTTCTTCTTGTTGTAGTTGTTGTTGCCGGCGCTCAGACAATGCGTAAAAAACAGGCGAATGTCATAACGCCCGCAGGGTTGTAAGTCACTTTTCGTGGGCTTTATAGCACGCCCGAAATAACAGCAGTTGAGTAATGAAAGCGAAAAGTGAAAGAAGTGAATTTTGAAAACAAAAGTTAATTTAAAGAAGGAGAGAATAACTATCGAAACCATGCCATAAATTTAATCTAATCAACTAAATATATGTCATGTAGAGGTTATTCAAAACATCAATGTTTAACTAATCAGAAGATTTTACTGATATCCTTGGGCGTTATGACATCGGGCGTTATGTCAGGCACCCTTAAAAAACATTTGTGGTTCCTTTTTGTTACTCAACATTTTCGTATTGCTGATCTCTGTTTTTGTTAGTTTTATTTTACATTTTTTTTAGTTTTTACGATTTGTTTTAATACATATAAATACTTTCTGCCTTCTGTAAAAATAGATCAACTTTCTTTTCGTTATTTGCTTTAACAAATTTTGCAAGTTTTTTTTGTTTCAGTTTTACAGTTTTTTTTGTTTTTGTTTCCATTTTTTGTAGTTTTTTTTTTGCGTTTTTTATCATTTTATTTTTTGCGGTTTTTGGAGAGATTTCGTTTTCAAAAAGTGGTTTTTGCTCCTTTTCTGTTTGTTATTGGTTTTATGTGTGTAAGTTTAAATGCCTAAAAAGTAGTTAAGATCTAAACATAACATTGGATATCAGTTGTTGTTGTTTATGTTGTTATTATTAATCGTTTGCTTTATCATAATCGTTATCAATTTGCTTGGCTTAACATTATAAATCTGCGTATGTGTTTAAGATTATTTATTCTTATTATTATTACAATTATTTCTTGTTTTTTTTTGTTTTTTGTTTTTGTATTCCTTTTTTACTCGGCTTGCGCCTAAAAATGTCTTAGTTGTAATGAATGTTTTATTTTCTTTCATAAACCATTTTAATCGTAGTTGCTTGTGGTCGAGTTGTTGTGGGAGTCGTAATGTGAAGGAAGAGGTAGGGGAGTAGCGGAGAATGGGCGTGGCTAAGTAAGCTGCGCGTGTTTTATTTCTATCGTATGATGCATCCATTATTCAGTTTGCCGCACTCGACAGCAGTTCGGAGAAGGCGTTCTCCAGACAATTCTTGAGTTCAGCATAGGAGACAATTAGTACCGATTGCTCATCGCGTGACATGAGTTGCACCTGCATAATAATAATAGTTTACTTAACCAATTTAACTAATTGAATTGAGTTTCATTTTATACACATACGCGCTCAATGGAGCCAGCGTCCAGCTTGTTGAGGCATTGTACAATGTGTGCGTGGTCCAGCCAGGGTCGGCCGTCCTCAGTGACGGAATGAAATAAATAATCACGGAATAATTTCAGCATATATCTATCACCAGTCTCTGACCAAGTACAGTCCAAGTTGAAGCTGTGAATATATAAACAGAATTAGTATGGTATCGATCTATGTATTATGTAATGTATACTCACTCGGGACGCTCATTGATGCTGTTCAGTTTAACTAAAATGCGATAAAGGCGTCCGTTCTCCATCTCCTTGGACAGCTCATCCTCCTGCATATCAACTTGTGCCTGCAACGCATCCAATTGCGTATAGAAACGTGCACCAATCATGGGCATTAGATCCGTTACAGAGCGGCGGTTATTCGTGGTGAAGAGGTAACTGACGAACAGCGAACAAATCAGATTAAAAACCATGACAAGTCTTTGGTTAGATCTGCTGGAAACTTACACAATAAAATTACGTAGATCGGTGGAATAGTTACGGGTCACCATATCAATGCTGGACTGCACATTATCGCGCTGCACAGACTGCAGACAGCGACAGGCCAGCGCTAATACTAAACGACCCAAAGCGGTTAGATCATCCTGCAATATAAGATTAGATTAATATATTTACATTTGTTATACTATATGCATATAAGCACCTGCTGATGCATGTTGACCAATGCCAAAGGATTTGCTGCATTCGGATCGAATTGCGTGATATCAGAGATGCAGCAGGAGCTGAAGCGCACACGTTTTCCTGTCACTATAATCTTGGTGGGATCCAGTATTCTAACAAAGAGACATAGGTATAGATCAATAGAGATCAATCTCTGGCTATAGCTACACTCACTTGCACGCTAATCCCGCCTGATGTATGGCCCTAAGGCCAGCGGTTAGCTGCATTATAATCGACCAAATTGTAGACTCAGCCAGCAAGGGTCCGTTGTTTGTGCGCTGCATGTTGCTCTTATGACTGCAAATAGATTCGATTTTAGTCAACAACTGAACGAAGAGTCAGTCTACTGCAGACTCACCTGAAGGGGCGTGCCTCGCCTTGGAATGGATCTGTATAGCCGTTGGTCTCTGGCGCTGGCGTAAAGTATTTGGCTAGCAACGTCTGTGAGCCGGGATAATAGTCGTACACTAATACTAATGCTGTGTGGTAAAGAGTGGCGAATAGAAAGAAGATTAAACCAAAGCTAGTGGATGAAATACTAAATTTAGAACTAATTCGTATTCTAAGAATACCATTGAGGTGCCTGCCACAACTATGACTTTGCTTCTGACTAATCTGTCTCTAGTTTAGCTGCTGATTCATAGCTCTAGTTTAAGCTTAACTAAATTAACTATAACTCAACTACAACTACATAGTTATACAAGCTAGCGGCTGCCATATGTGGTGGATCGTATTCACCCTCGCGAGAGCCACTCTTATATCTCAATTCAGCAACTAGCATCACATTACACTAATCCCATCTTTACTTAACTCTACTCATTCTAGTGGAATGTGCTCCCTTTGCACTTACAGTTATCACCAAATGCTTTCGTTGTAAACACCTCACGTAGTTGCACCACATTCGTATGCTGCAGCTTCTTCCACATCTCCACGAGCGTCATGCATTTTGTGGACTGCAAGCGAAAGCCTGAAATCGAGATGGTATATCAATGAGAAACTGATGCGACTTGGCGCTGGGATCATTGACACTCACCGTGTAACCTTCTCAGGCAATACTTGAACCCAGTGCTATTGTGCGTGGCTCGATACGTGCTCGATGGTAGCGTTAGTTTCGTGTGCATCGGTTGAGCTGGCGGCTCGAGTGGATAGAGTGCATGATAGTTGTCCACCTCGTGGGGCAGTGCATGCTGTGCCGCCTCGGCTGCGTCCATAATCAGATTGGAGATCTCATTGCGGGCAAGTATATCGGTGCGCATCTCGTCGGGCATGAAGAATGCCGATTCCAAGTGAGTCTTCGGTTGCATGGTGATCACATTCGATGCCGGGCCTGGATACACATGCCCCGCATACATCAGTTGCGCGGGCACAGCGGTGAGCGTGGGTACCGCATTGACAACGCCATGGTGTGCCGGATGTGTTGCATCCACCACCACCGAGTTGACCACTGGCTGATTATTCTGTGCATTTGCCGTGGGATAAAAGTAGATGGTGCCGCCCACATTCTCCTGCAACAAGAAAACATTGAATGAGTATGAGAGATTGGGTGTGAATAGCCCACGTCCACTCACCTGATGCACGCTAGCTGGCAATGTGGTGGGTATGGGTGAAGCGCCGTGCGGTGTCATGCCATGTGGTGGGGTCTTCTCGCCGCCAATCATCGCTGCTGTGGGCGAGTCCTGTCGCATCATGGGATTGCGCGCCTTCAGCGGTGTCTGGCCGGACATGCTGCTGACAAATGGTGCCGCTGCGGGATTCGGTGGTCCACTGCCGCCAATGATTGCTATCGGTGCTGAACTGGCCGCAATTGTGGCAGACTGGTGCGGTTGTTGCTTCTGTTGCTGCTGCTGGACAACCGTTGTGGTTTTCTGCATGGAAAGTATGCTTGAACTGGTGCCATTTGGCGTTTTACTGATGCTCACGGATGCAGCTGTCTGGATCACCGACGATGTGGCTGGAGATGCTGTTGCTACTGTCGATGCAGAGGCGGCGGCTGCTGCTGCGGCTGCGGCGGTGGCGACTGCGGCTGCTGACGTTAACCCATTGACGCCGTTAAGGCCATTATTCATGTATAATGGTGGGTAATAGTTGCTATGCGAATTGATGCGCGTCGGAATGAATTCGGGTGATTGTGTTGATACCTAGAACGAGATGAACCGATTAGTCGATGCAATTCGATTATCACTCATACAGGGGGCATGATGGGGGGGAGCACGCAGGAAGGCAGGCACTAACTTTCTATTAGGGGGGTGGGGTGCTGCGGGTGGGGTTAATATCACCTGTTTTTACCTGAGACTTTTTATTAACTGCTAGGGGTGAGTCCAAGTTAAGTAATGAGTACCCATTACCGTTACCATTACCGTTACTGTTAACGCTATTACCGTTATTCAGACCATAGCTCGTTGCTGTTGCAGCTGTTGTTGTTGTTGTTGCTGCAACATTCTGTCGATTCTATGTGTGAGGCACAGACAGAGATCGAGCGATAGAAAGAGAATTAGAGGAAGAGACAGCGAGAGATATAGAGTTATACAGAGAGTGAGTATTTATTTTGATTGAATAACGCAGAGATATAGCGTAGAAACAAGGCATTCATTATGTGTCCAACTGTATCTAGTCCGTGTGTGTGTGTGTGTGTGTGTGTCCCAGACATTATCTTATCTGATTTGGCAGTTGCCACACTCTCTTCTGTAGCACTTATTGGGCTATTATACACTTTTGTTGAAGCATACATTAGTATTAAATTATCAATTGTTCATTCAACTAAAGATTTAGTTTATATTCTGTTATTGTTATTATTAGTATTATAATTATTTCCAGCGTTTCAGTTTACCCACTTTTACTTTTTTTAGCTTCGCCATCATTTTTTTATTTTTTGACTTGTGCAACAAATTCAGCACTTGCTTTGCGTATGAAAGCTCAAATTTTAGGCTCATACTCTTTTCTTTTAGGGTATATGCCTTTTATTAAATCACAAAATAAATCCTCATATGTAAGTAAGTATACACAGTGCAAAAACTAGCTAAGCTTTAGTTCCATGTAATTAACATTTGGGTAACCTGCAGTCGGGCACTATCGACTGTAGCAGACTCTGTAGTCTGCCTCTGCATAAAGGTTTAACAGTAGTAGAATGTTAGGCATACAGACTGTTATCATAACATAACATTCTGTTAAAAAACTTATCGATAGTTACATATTGCCGATAAAAATGCTCCTTTACGATATTTTACATATTGTAATTTAAAAAAAAAACGTTAAACATAAATTTTAAATGAAAATAATAATAATAGTGATATTAGAAAGAGTCCTAGGATGTCTATTACGCTTCCTACTGCCTGTTACACACATTTTTCGGCAAGTGTACAATCATAACTGTTACTTTTGAACTATTTAAGTAGAGGCTCTATTCAAACTTCAAACTTTTGCTCTAAAAAAGCGAGAAAAATGCAAGCGAAAGTAATTTATGTGAAGTGTAAGTAAAGCCAAACAAAGCTAGATTTTTTTTTACTGTGTACGATAGCTATAAGTGTATGCATATAATCTTTGCAAGTAGATGATAATATAATTGCATACGTACACACATACATATGTATGTATGTATATGTAAAATAAAGTCGGTCAAGTGTACAAATATACTTACACACGCACAACATACATACACATGTGCGAATTGAAATTGAAATGAGTGGAAACAAATGTATAAAACATAATTAAAAATACAACTTCAGACAAACAGACAACACTGGGCAACAAAACAGCTGTTGTGTTGTTGTAAAAAGTTAATAATGTTGTCGCTGATTGCGTGGGTGGGGGCGCTGTCGACAGGGTCAAGTGGTGGTAGTAGTAGTAGCTGTTAGACCGCCGACACACAAACACAATGACTCGCCAACTGCGGTGTGCCTGTCAAACTGTACTTACCATATAAGTGGCGAGTTTGCTCTCAGACGGTATACCATTTGCCGGTGAGAAGAAAATTGGATCCATAGCAGCCGTATCTGTAAAGAGAGCGAGGGCCAGTGAGAGAGAGAATGAATGATTAGAAATCAATTAAACAAACATGAACACACACACACACACATACATACATATATGGAGTGTATGCGTGTGTGTGCTTGCAGTTATTGTTATTGCTTTGTCGCCCCGTTATCGATAAAACGATAATGTGCGCGCTTTATTTTTGGAGCACGCTCACTCATACTCGCTCTTGTTTATGATTGTTGTTGCTGCTGCTGCTTTTTAGAGTATGTAAATAAATAAAAAGCAAGACGCAATTCACGGCTGGTAAACAACAAAACAAGCAAAAGTGACAAATACACTAAAAGCAGAAGAACGAATACTAATACCAAGAACAACTCTGTGTGATAAAAAACGTTAGATAATGATACAATTTACACCCCCATTTTGATAGCAATTGAACGTCTTATCAATAGAGCACTGTGCACAACAAAGTAGAGTGTATTAAGACAACAACAAAATATAAATAAAATTAATGTAATAAATTCGCTAGAAGCCCACGAAAATGCTGGCAGTGTACAGTATATATGTAGGTGGCTAAAAGGGGGTGTATCTTACGGGCCAATGCCTTTTGGCAGCGCACAGAACAGCGAGAGAAAAAGATAAGTAATAATGCTGCAGTTGGACAAGAGAGCACGACTAGGAGATACTCTGTAAGTGGCTAATGGATATAACTATATTTTGTAATATTTTAATTTTATTATTTTAAAAACTTTTCACTTTTTATTTAACAAGTTTTCAGCCACTCCATAAAGGCAGCTTAATCAGGGGATTTTTTTTAAATTTCATAAAGAATTCCCCATAAAAGAAATCATGCCATTTTTGCTGTTGATAATAACGAGAAATCAGCTAAACGCAGCGCAATAAAAAACAATCAATAAAGCTATATTTCAATATACATTTTATCAAATATAATTGCGTGCATACATATACTATATACATACATATAGTATGTAGTATGCATGATTCCAAGCAAGTATACCCAGCGTTTTGTTAAGAGCAACCCGTATATAGTACAAGGTATAGAAAGTGATATTGGCCTTGAAAAAAGCTCATACACGTACACACACACACACACACATATGTATATTTAAAGAAAATTATAAAACGAAATCAAACAGAAAACAAAAATTTCATTTCATTTCGTTTTATGTATTTAGCTGCGTTCAAGCGTTTATTTAATTCGAAAATGTATGAATGTACATACATATATGTATGTATGTGTATGTATGTATGTGTGTAATTAATTGAATGCATGTGATCTTTGTTTTTGCTAAAGTTCACAAATTGTGCATTTCGCGAAGCGGTTCAACAGTTGGGCGGCCACGCACAAACAGGTGTTTGGCAGTTTGACAGCCACTGAAGTGCGACAGCAACTTACTTGAGCATGGCCAGTGCGTGTAAGACCGTAGCGAGCGAGTTACGAGTTTACAAACAGTGGCTCGCAAACTGTAAGTGTCTGTAAGCACAATACGTGTGCCCGCCGCTCTGCTAGAGTAAATATACATACATTTACATATACTGCTGTATGTATGTATGTGTGCACATATGTATGTGTGAACGTTTTCACTTTACATAAATTGACTGCTACTGGCAGTTTGTTGGCATGACGTCGGCAGAAATACTAGCAACAACTACTAAATACTGCTGCTGCTGCTGCTGCTGCTGTTGCTGCTGCTGCTGCTTTTGCGGTTAAACAGACAGCTGTGTTTTGCTTCAAAGATCACGAACGCGTTCATGAAAACGCCACACACACACACTCACACACACACACTCGAAAAAAGAAACTTTAACACATACTTCAATACGTAGCGCGCCACTTCATTGGGCAGCGTGGTAATGCGGCGGAGGGGGGGAGAGGCTCACAATCACAATATTATGTCGTTATGTCACGTTGAACCGTATAGATGCCGTTATGTATTACGCCGATGTCTGTATGTAAATGTTAATGTTAATGTTAATGTAAACGGTATGCAAAGTTGCCGCGCACTCACACTCACACACATACACACGTACAGCGCAGCGATCGCGGGAAACGAACGAACTGTGCGGCAGCACAGCACAAAGTCAACTGAGAAGGCGCGAGCGCAGGCGGCGAAGGTGTAAGCGCGAACGAATAAGAACAGTGAGAGCGCGAGAGAGCGAGAGTGGGAGAGAGCGACGCGCGCCAGCTGTAAATGAGCGCAGTTAGCGCTGACTCTCAAACTGTTGCCGACAGCAGGCCACTGTTGGGTGAGCGTGCGTATGCATGTGTGTGTGTGTGTGTGTGTCTAATGGGAGGTGGGGCCGCTGCTACAGCTGTGTCAGATAAGTTCAAACTTTTCAACAAGTATAATGATTTGTTTACATTTGTGTGCGAGTGTGTGTGTGTGTTTGTTTTTGAGGCGCAATGCAATTAAGCGCAGCGTGTACAGTTTGAGCAGCACTCGACTCGGCAAGTGCCAAATGCAATGACCCCAGGCATTGCATGCTGCACAGTTCCCATGATCGTGATCATGTGTTGGCCATTAGCACCCCATTTGTTTGTCCTCCAAAGCGTTTGTCATATGGATATGGGCACAGTACACGTATGTGTGTGTGTGTGGGTTTATTATTTAATATTAGTGTTTATTTACGTAGTTCCGTGTAAAGAGAAAAAGCTTGGAAACTTAGTATATATTCAGTAGTATAGACATATTATCTATACTAAACCATGGGCACGTGTCGCGCCTCGCAACGTACAAAGTTATTATCACTGCAGCCGTTTACCAACGATTAATTGTGCAGGCTATAGTCGGGCGCCACCGACAGCAGCAAATCATACGATGAGGTTTTAAATCAGTTGAACAAACATATTAGATTTTATTTGTTGTACTTTTTACAGGGTCCAAACAAGCAAACGCCATAACCCTATACTAGAATGGCCCTCAGTGCTTATCAGTCCTTATCAGCCGGGGCAGACACACCTTGAATATGCTTGTAAGTTACAATAGATCTGTGTAGAGCTAGTGAGCAGCGTGTGACTGGAATGGGTGTGTGCTGCCTTTCAGCTTATCAGCTTGAGTTGAAGTCTCAGCCTTCCTGCATATTGATAATGCCTGAAGAGTCCACTTCACATCTGATTCCAAATGAGATTATTTAAAGTGTTTGTTATTAGATAGTCAAATGGGAATTCTTTAGTTATATTTTAATATTAAATTGTATATTAGATTAAGGCATGTTGATAATATATCGAATTATTAGAGCGTTTTAATTTCTAGGTATTTACAGGGTAATTGCTAGTCGTTGTAGTCTTGTTGTAAAACTTAATCATTTGCACTTGCTTTCAAGTGTTACGAATGCATATGTACATATGTAAATTGATTACGCAAAATCAATATGCAATAAATAGTAATTAACTGGTAATAATCATTAAGCACGAAATGAGCAACAAGTCGTAACAGTTTGAAATGCACTGAAGAAAAGAGAGGTTATACTTCATATGTTACCAAAAAAAATTACCTTTCGATAAATCGCAATATCATTCGATATTTGAAAAGATATCCACATCCCTAGCTGGAGTGTAGCATGTCATAAGCTGACAGTCTTGCTGATGTTTCGCAATCAGCACTTCTTTTGTTCTTCGGTCTCAGAACTTGGTCAAAGAACCGTTTCCATTATAAGTTCTACTTTATATGCATGTGTGTGCGTCTGTGTGTGTGTGTGAGTGTGATCTGATCTCTCCGTGCATGATATTGACAACGAGAGAGAGCAACAACAACAACAACAACCACAAGCGCAGTAGCAGCGCCATGGCTTTGGGTTCGTGTCTCGGCTGCGCTGCTGTCGTAAGGCGCCAACGTGACCAAAGACAAGTTTGGTTGGTTTCGGTTTGTTGTTGTTGTTGTGGTTAGTGTTGTTGTTGCTGCTGCTGTCAGCGAGCGCAGCAATAGCAACAGTTTGACCCAATTCGCTGTCGACGGAGAGCAGTTAAACAGCTGTGCAAATGCCGCCGCATATTGAGGGCGCCAATGGGTTAATGAGCAGACCGGCCGCTTTAAAGCTCCAGCCAAAGCTCAGCCTAGCAACAAGCAACAAACCAATTGCGAAAATACTGTAATGTATGCAGCAATAGCAACTCGAAACTCAAGCCTAAGCCTACTCAATGTTTTTTGTTTTTTTTTTTTTTATATGTAGAAATAAAAGCAAATAATTGAAGTGAAGAAAATTTTCAAAATTATATTTCGAAATGCGGTCAAAAGCGGGTGACAAAGAAAGCGTCGTGCGTAGGTGTCAAGAAAGAGAGCAGAAGCAGCAGATGAAACGTAGATAGAAAGCGGGCGTGGGACAGGGGGAGGGAGGGGGAGTATTGGGTGACGGTAGCGGAAGCGCGAATGGGTAGCGAGGCGCAAAATGATATGCCTACAGACAGACTAGCAGCAGCAGCAGCAGCAGCAGCAGCAGCAGCAGCAACAACAAAAGAGACAACGGAAAGTGTAGCAAAGTCAAAACTAAAACGCAGCATATGCCTTTTTTTCATGCTGAGAGTTCTGTTCATACACGGTTGCCACTTAAAGTAAAAGTACTTATTGCAAAATGATATTTTAGATTGTTTTTATAGTTCATTAAAAGCTTAAAACTTGCTTTACTTAGCATAATCAAAAAAGAATATCCAAACTAAAAAAAAAAACACCACTTTTTGTGTCACTTGTGGCAACCGGGTCTGAGAGTTCTGTTTATACTGCGCGCTGCTTCTTCCGCTGCGTTGGCAGAAAACCGAAGCAGAGAGCAGCGAGAGGAAAAGAACTGAAAATGGCAACAACAAAACGAAGTCGACGTCCGCTCAATTTCATTTTGATTGATGTGTTTTGCACACACACACACACACACACACTCGCACACATGCACACGCAGTGACAGCGCTGCTGCGATTGACAGCGTTGCGTCGCTTCAACTTACGCATTTACCTTGAGAGAGGGGGTCAGCTGTTGTGAGCGAACGAACTCGCTCTCTCGCTGTCTTACGCTCTCATTGGTTTATCATGCAGTTTATTATTAATCGCACGTAAACAGAAGCAGATAATACTGTTATTCTTTTACACTTATATTTCTTTTTTTGCAACAAATAAAAGCACAAACTAACACTCACACACACGCACACTCACTTGCGTGCTTGCCGAGCTCTTGTTAGCCGCGCCGTGTGGTAACGTTCGTTGCCAAAGAGTGACTAACTCGAAAGGTGAGCGTTGAAGAAGAAACACACAAAGTAAAAATAAAAATAAAATCAAATACAAGCGGACGAAAGCGAGTGTCAAAGCAAAGAGCGCAATAGCAACAAAATAAAAGCCATAAAAAGCAAATTATAAAATGACATAAAAGCAAGAGCCGCTAAGCGTCTGATAATACAGTTTGAGCACGACTGCAGTGTTTGTCAAACCTTGCCTGTGTGTGTGAGAGCGCGCGGCTCAGAGATGAGCAGTTTGAACCAGTTCCAAACGGAACAAGGCGTGATTCATTAACAAAGGAATAATTGTTGGAATTTATTTCGTTGCAACTAGTTTTGATTAAGTCATAACTGTAAATAAGTGTATGAAGACAAAGGAAAATCACGCGACAAAAATAGTATAACAAGCCTCCATATGTTCTCCTCTTTGTGTGGCAATAGATAATGGCACCGCTAATGGCCATAAAACAAGCAAATGGACAGCCAAAGTCATGCCATTCACACACGCACGCAGTCAAATTGTTTTATGGCCAAATTTTTGGCAAATGTGTCTGGGACGATGCGGCGGATGAGTAATAATGGCCAGGCTCAAGGGCAGCAGCAGGCAGCAGGCGGCAGGCCACTTTGGCAACCAAAAGTGAATGGCAAATTAAATAGCCACAAAGGAGTTGCGCTAGAAGACACTCAGTTGGAGAGAGGGAGAGAGAGAGGGAGTGGGGGCAGCATGTGCCATTATGATAACAGATGCCAAAACAAAATAAGCTGAAGGCACGCGCTGTGGAATGTGTTGCATACTTTTTGCGGCAACAACAACAACAACTAGTGCAACAATAACAAACAAAAAGCGTGACAAACAAATCACTTGAAAGTGTAGCCAAGTGTGGAGGTGAAGTGGAGTGGGTGTACGTCACATTATATGGAATAAAGAAAGATTTATGTTAAACTTGAGTCTGATATAACAGTAGGATGATTAGCTTTTATATGTGATTGAAAATTACTAAATATGTGATTATATATATTATATATAATATATTATATATAGTATAATGACTAAATATGTGAAGACATCTACTTATGTTGTATATAGTATAATGGTATATAATAGTGTCCCCATCTATCAGCCACCTTTGCCACTTTTTATTGGCCAGTGGAACTTGTAGGTGTGTGCAGTTCTTTTTTCGTGGTGTGCATCTTGCATTTTGGCTAAGGTAAACACAAGCAACTGCTGCCTGACTGCGTTGGAGAGGCCAAAAAAACCAGTTTCCAATTGCACCCGAGACAACAAGAACTACATACAAAATACAGAATAAAAAACAGAATAACAAAGACCCATCAACAGGTAACTCAATGCACCTATCTAAGAAGAGAGGAGGCAAGGAGAGAGGAGAGCGGAGAGAGAGAACCAGAAGTCGCAACTCTCCAAGTCGATTGTATTTCCGTCAGCTGCCGTTTAGCCAGGAACTGGTTTCTGTTTTGGTTTTTAGTGTATCGCACTTCTTTTTGTTTTGGTCTTTTTTATTGTGCTCTTTTTAGCAAAGGGCAGAGGGAAGCGCTTCTAGCACAGGTTTATAGACAGGATCGGCAGCAGAGAGTACTCGAGTACTCGAGTGGGCAAAGACAATAGAAACAAGTGGAACTCGTTGGTCGACAAACTCCCCAGCGCTGCCAGAGCTCAAAAGGGTTGCCAGATGATCGGATCACAGATCGTTTCCAGGAAAAACAGACAGACATGTAATTACTTACAGCGCAAGGGTAGCTTGATTACAGGGAAGAGAGCGGCTAATGCAGATGAACGCAATTGAGCACGACAGCTATGGCTAGGCTCAGTGTTGGGCAATTTAGCTTTTTCTGGCTACTTTGCATAAACGATAACTGATAATCAGATATAGCAGTAACTTTATTTCTATTCTTTTTGACAGTGTTGGACAATTTAGCTATTTTCTGGCTGCTTTGCATAATTGACTATTGATGTAACAGATATAGCAGTTACTTTTAGTCTATGCTTTTTGGCAGTGTTGGGAAATTTAGCTATTTTCTGGCTACTTTGCATAAACGACAACTGATAATCAGATATAACAGTAACTTTAAGTCTATGCTTTTTGGCAGTGTTGGGTAATTTAGCTATTTTCTGGCAACTTTGCATAAACGACAACTGATAATCAGATATAGCAGTAACTTTATGTCTATGCTTTTTGGCAGTGTTGGGCAATTTAGCTATTTTCTGGCTACTTTGCATAATTGACTGCTGATATAACAGATATAACAGTTACATTGTATTTATGCCTTTTGGCAGTTTTATTAAGAAAATCTAGCTACTTTTTGGCTACAGCTGACAGCACTGTTCAAGTTACGTTCCACGGTCACGGTTGCAAGTAATTGCCAATAATAATCCCAAGCAAAAAAGAAAATTGAATTGAATTTCCAGACCAAAGGCAAGAGCAGAGTACATGTATGCAAAGCAGAAACCACAAGAGAAGAAGAGAACAAAAACAGGAAGCAACAACAAACAAACAGAGTATCGCATGAAATGTGCCAAAGGTGACTTTCAATTAGAAAAAGCCGCCCTAGGTGTCGTTTATTGTCTTTGCTTTCGTAATTGTCGTTTCTTTTTCCCTTTCACACTGTGTTTTGGCTTTTTGTGGAACTTACCTGCCGGGAAGAAATTGTTCAAGAACGTTGACATTTTTCTTTTTCACCTCCGCTTCTCGCTTCTCCGTTTTTGGCAGGCAAACAGCAACAACAAAGCGCCTACTGCGCGCTCTCTCTCTCCCGCTCTCCCGTTGCTTGCTCTCTCTCTTTCTTCCTCTTTGCTTATTTTGTTGCGCTTTGCGTTTTGGTCCTGCCGCTCTGTTGCTTTGCAGACTGTATTGTTGTTGTTGTTGTTGATTATTTTTTTGTTTGTAATTTTTTAACAAGGATTTTTCGCTTTTTATTGTTTTTTTTCGGTTTTTTTCGTTTTTTGTTTTTTTTTTTGTTTAATGCAAACTTATTGAACAAAAATTTAAATA
Source organism: Liodrosophila aerea (assembly GCA_035045005.1). Classification (NCBI taxonomy): domain Eukaryota; kingdom Metazoa; phylum Arthropoda; class Insecta; order Diptera; family Drosophilidae; genus Liodrosophila; species Liodrosophila aerea. Next base: position 971,218 of record JAWNNL010001293.1, read on the forward strand.
ATACATAGAATTCGCGCTTAACTGCTAAATTTCACATTACACATGCTCACATCGTGTTGTTGGTTTAACTAATTATTGGGGTTTTCTCTTAGTTTTTAGTATTATTGTTTTTATTGATAAAATGCATATTTCGAGGCAAAACACTTGGAAGTTGGCTGCAAGAAAGAAGGTAGAAATTTTCGCTTTTAGCATTACAATTGATCAACTCGAATAGAATCCTCAGACTCCATTTGTTATCTGTTTTCTCTTTTCGCTTTTCTCTTTTTGTTTTCAATTTCATTTTGTTTGCTTTTGCACTGTGAACTGTAAACTGTGGACTGTTTGTTGTTGTTGCAAAAAGGGCGACAAATGAAATCCAAAAAGCAACAGCGTCAGACCAGGCAGGGGGCGGCACTGGGAGGTGGTGGAAGTTTGACTTTGCTCTGCTTGGATTTCATTTAATTTGTGTTTGTCCGTTCGTTCGTCTGTCCGTATGTCTCTCTGTCCGTCCGTCCGTCTGTCTGTGTGCGTGACTCTCGGCCATATACAGACACAAAATGCGCGCATATTTGTTTTACTTTATTTTTTTCACATTGGTTTTTCACTTTTCCACACACACACGCTTGCACACTCATGCAGACACACACACACTATTTTCTTTTATTTTCCTTTCGTTTTATTTTGGAGTTTGCTGCTGTTGCGTCGTCTGCACAATAATTATGTACACACTGTTATGCATGTATGTTTGTATGTGTGTGTATGCATATTTATAGCAATTTATATTTAAACATTTGCATCTCATACTTTTCGCTGAACCTGCGCCAACATATTGCAAAACTGTAAAGAGAAAAAGTGGAGGGAGGAGAATGAGAGAATATGTTAGCAACGTTTTGTATGTATGTTTGTGTGTGTGTGTTGCTGTAATTGCAATTAATTAACTAGATTATGCATGTGTGTGTGTGAGTGTGTTGGCCTATGCATGCAATTAATTTCCGTTTTTTATTATTTATTTTTCCTTTTACTAACAATTAATTGAGCAGGCGGCAAATAAGAAACTCTGCGAGAGTCAAAACACAGACACACCGCGCGTAATGCGCTATACGAAGGTACTGAAAAAGCAGACGAAGAAGGTGACGGCTATTCAAGTACCCAAGCGAAGCCAAATGGAGTCCACACAAACCCTAGCTGTGTGTGTATTGCTGTCTCTGCCTGTGTGTGTGTGTGTGTGTGTGACGTATGTGTGTATGTGACGAAGGATTGCTAGGCGCTAATAAAAACAACAACAATTACAGCTGTGCCGTTCGAGGGAGAGAGAGCTAGACAAACAGTGGTACGCAGTTGTTTTTTATGGCACATTCTAATTAGTCGCCTGCACAACAGTACACTTCAATTAATGTAGTAACTGTATACAAAACGGAATTTAGTTTTTGTACCCTGTGGGTACACACTTTGCAGGATATACATATGTATGTACATATATGTGTGTGTGTGTGTATGCATATTAAATGTCAGCAGCGAAGCCAAAGCAAATGCCAAACGGAATTGCACACATGTGTGTGTTAAAAGTGGAGTTGAACAGGATCCATGTAGACTCAACAGCTGGCCAGCAGCAGCACCAGCACCAGCACCACATACACACATAAACAACAGAGAAAAAAAAACAAGCAACAGCAATCACAACAGGTCAGCGTCCACACAGCGTCCCCGTGTGCAACATGGCATCCAATGGCCCAGCAGAGCTACACTTGTGGACTCTATTTGGATGCTAAAACAGCTGGCAACAAAACTTTGCCAACGCCACCAGCGGCGGTTGGGGGTTAGACTTGAAACGAATGGAGCTCTGTGGGAGCTGAAAGGAACTGTATGTATGTGCGTGTGCGTGTATGTATGTATGCTGCAAGAGAGTGGAAACAGCTGCAATTATTTTCGCCTTCGTCGTTCGCATTGTGAGTTAGCGTCAGACATGGAGGAGCAGAGCTCCCTGAAGGGAACTCACAACAAGTGACAATTGAAGACTGTCGCAAACATTTACATGTGTATAAATCTGTAGATTCGTATTTTACCTTTAGGATTAGTGTGCGCATACATACTAATTTGTGTATGTAGTTTGGCTAATTAATTGAAGTAACGAAGCGAAAAGAACACAAACAAGCAGAACAAGTTTCATTCTCCTGACTTTCAGCCCCTGGTGCTGCTGCTGCTACTGCTACTGCTAACACGCATTTTCACACGTTGTATTTGTTGCTGTTGCTTCCGTTGTTTTTGCACAAAATTCTTAAGACGCAATTAGTTAAAGGTGTTGTTATTACGTATTCCACTGCCCGGCTATTAAGCGTTTTTGTTATTATTATTCTTTTTTATACATATACACACTTACTTTTTGCAATTCTTGGACAACCGCTCGCACATTTGTTGTTGTCGGTCTCACTACAGATTGTGGCGGCCAGGCGATGATGATAATTTCTTATTGCGTTGCTATTACAAACAAATCGAAATGCCAAGCACACGATACCTATCGATAACCTTAAATGTTAGATTAACATTTTATATCGAAAACAATTTGGACGAATTTACAAAATAACAATTTTATTAAAAACAAATAATTTAAAATGAAGTTAATCGATAAAAGCAAATGCGTCTTTGCCATTTAGTGGGTGTCGATTCGAAAATTTTATCGAGTCCCAACTCATTTTCTAGGTACTGTTGTATCTGTTGCTCCACATCGGAGCGCCATTTGAGCTGCAGGAACAGTGGGAAGACTTCACCGGCTCGCTTCATACGTCGCTCGGCGGTTTGATAACATTTCCATGGTTGCGGCTCCACCACGAACAGCTTCGACAGCTGTGCTAGCTTGCGCAGGAAGAGTTGTAAGCCGCTGTCGTGATGATTAAGATGAATCCACATGGTTATGGAGTAGCAACAAACGGCATCGAACTTGCTGCGTCCATGCCGTTGTAAATAATTTTGTACAGTGGACTCGAAGTCTGTTTCATTAAGGACGTCTGCAGTAAGGTAGCTAATCTGTTGCTGCAGCGTATTCTCATTGTTGGCTCTCTCGATGAGCCGCGCATCAATGTCCACACCTAGCACATGCACTGGCCGCTGAAGCTGTTTCTCCAAGAACTGTTGTAGCAGCTGGGTAAAGACGCCACAATTGCAACCCACATCCAGCACCAAATAGGGTTCCATCGACCTCGTGTCGTGTTGGCTAGAAAGCCAAATGTCTTTTGGAGGCAGCAGCTTGACACGTTCGATGGCAGAATTGAATTGATAGTAATTCATGAAGTTGCCATATTGAACAGCACCCGGATCATTATTGCGATGTTCCATTTTATTAATATCAGCTGAACATTTGTTAAAATGATTTGCTTTATAAATTTAACTTGTTGGAATGTAAACAAAACAACGTGAGCAGAGTGGTAGAATGATTGCCGCACTTGGCGTTTTTGCGCCAAATTTGGTGCTAGAAAAACTGCACAGCCATGCTGTTAAAATAGCAGTGTGGAGCAAAACTGTTAAGTTAAATGCAGACGCTGTTAATTCAAACTGCTGCTGTTTTAGTATTTTTTTGTAAACGTTATATTTTAAATTGAACAAAGAAGAAAACACAGTGAGGGCGTTGGTTTTTCAACTTTCCATTTACATACTTTCGTAATTTACTGCTCTCATTTATTAATTAGTTATGTGTATATATTTTTTAACACGTTTTGCTGCTAGCACAGTTTCATACAATTTCTTATCTTTCTTACATATCAAATCGTTAACATTCATAAACTTAACGCCAAATGTCGAAAATAATGTACAACAATGATGAAACAATATACACAAATGCATTTCAAACTGTTTGCATACCAAACATGATAACACTTGATAGCAAACATACCATGACATGAGCACCACTCTTGTACAGATTTGGGAAACTGAATTTAACCCACTAAGGGAACTGGGCAAAACTGCAACAGTCTGTTGAAAATCCACACGAAAATTGTGCTCATCCGCTTGGTGTAACTTGAAATCTAAGTTGAAATTGTTTAATTTATATAAACCATGATGCGAATCGAACGTTAAATCTAAATTATGGTACACTAAACTATATTAAGTTACGATTTGTATGCAGTTTGCTGCTCGTATTTATGTCTGAAAAAACTATATTTAGTTATGTATAGACTTTAATATTTATACTTTTATTTCTGCACTAAAACCTACTGGAAATGTGTTTAGTTTTTTATTTGCTTTTCTTTAGATGTTTGAGCTACTTTACTCTCTCATATAGTTTATGTAGTTTTCATTTATTCTTTGTAGAGTTCAGTTGATTAGTTTTCATTAGAAGCGTGCAAAGATTGAAATTTGATTCGAACTAATTACGATCTCTTCTAACTACTTGCTTGAAACTGTCTTCGGTCTTCTTTTGGCAATTATTGATAAACTCTACTCGTAATTTAAATATTTGCTATAAATCTAAATGCTACTTAATATGGACTTTTGAAAAAACTCTTTACAAGCGCCAAGCGCTAACTTTGCATATGTGTTTCACTCGAAGATCGAGTATATATATAGTATATATATGTGTATAGCTTAGCAAGAGGTCTGAAACGAACCGAGGAGAATGCGAGAACGTAAACAGAATGCGGCCGAAAAGGAATACGAATTTCCCGTATGATATATATATATATAGACTAGGCGTGTATATAGTGTGTGTATATAGCTAGATATGTATGCATATATAGGCTATATATACAGACATACATCATATACTATATACGTAAGCTCATAAATACGAATCATAATCATAATTACGATAAAAACGTCTTATCAAATTAAACTTAGCTCTTAATCTATTCAATGAATATGTCTTTCCAATTGTAAGTGTTGGTTGTTGTAGTTGTTGTTGTTGTTGTTGCTGTTGTTGGTTGTTGTTGTGATGCCTTTCGTGTTGCAGTTGTTGTGTTTTATTTACTGTTGTTGTTGGAGGTGGTTGGGTTTGGTTTTTGGTTTGGTTTTGGGTTTGGTTTACATTCATCTTTGTAGGACTGGTGCGTAACGCGTTACCCAGCGGTCCATAAATATGCAACTTGATTTTGGTATCAGTTTCAGTTTGAGTTTGAGTTTCGGTTTGAGTTTTTCAGTTTCGGTTTCTGACAGAGATTGTGAGAGCATGCAATGTGGTGTGGCTGTGTGTGTCTGTTGTTGTTTGTCTGTGTGTGTTGTTGTTGTTGGGTATGTTGTACAACCAATTGATTTTGCTTTGCTTTGTTTTATGAAAATTCAACGACTCTAGTCATCTGGGTCCAACCCGATTAGCTCCGCTTGCAATCTGCCCTTAGTCTTACAACAAATCGTTAAGCAAAATACTCTCAATGCAATCCGAAATTGTGGCGACATGCCGGTCATAATGAGAATTTTCCAAAATGAATTCAGTATACCAATCCAAACGACTGCGAAATTGATAAGAGTACTTTGGATAACCTCGCCCGTGACCACCTCATAGAAACGCAACAATATCCATGGCAGCCAGGACATCCAGAATGCAAAGACTAATGCGAATGACATCATATGACTAGGATTCGATAAATTTTCAGCCAATGCTGTTGCATATTCTTTATCATGTATGGGCTCGCCCGAACGTAATTTACGCATCATCACAAAAATGTATCCATAGTTGTGTACAATCGATATGAGGCTGGGACCTAATACTAATATCGCCAATGTGGAGCTATATGCCGCCATATTCCCCCAATCCAGCATACAGATGTGCGACAAGTTGTTCTCAATCGGCTGGGTGTATCCCAAGATCGGTGGACAGCATAGCAACGCTGCCGATATCCAGGTGAACACCATCCAGCATTGGCAACTGCAAGCGATAAATAGATTTGTTATCGATAAATCTCACATTTCGATTCTATAGCTTACCGTGTCTTTGTCTGCACCGTTTCATAGCGCAACGGTTTGCGTACGGCCAGGTAACGATCCACGGATATCCACATGAATGTGTAGACTGACACGGCCCACAGTGTCACCTCCAGATAGCCGGTAAAACGGCACACGATATCGCCGTACATCCATTCTCCTGTGAGCGCCGGATACACTGAGAAGGGCACCACCAACAGACCGCATAGCAAATCGGCTATGGCCAGCGATAAGAGATAATAGTTAATTACCTCTGTGGGGCCTGTGAATATATTAAAGCAGTTTTATTAAAAAGATGAACTAACACTTTTTCTTTAACAGCGATTGAAAGCCAGCCTTAGCTGTTCAGGGTTGCCACAGTTGCCATAATTGTGCTAACAGTGGTGTTAATTATTGCTGTTGGTGCTTTTGGTGTTTTCTTTTGGAACTGGTTTTTTTTTCCTTACGATTATCCTACTCAAATATGTTTAGTTGTAGTGAAAATTAAAATGATGTATTAAATGCAAATGCTAAATAAATATTATTAACAAATATGTGTTTTTTTTCATAATATTGATTATTATTACTTATAAATAGGGGAAACAGTACCGCGACCTACCGAACCTGAGGTGTCTTCTGTTGGCTATAATAAAATAGGTTCTACTACTACAAATGGATACGATCGCTATCGATAACTCTGCATTTCAATCACAATTTCGATAACTCATCAGTATTATTAAATGCTGCTTACCTTTGAAATTAGCATAGGTGGCTATAATCAATAGATTTGATAATACTATGGCCACGCCGAGTATGGAGATGAGTACGGCTTTGGTTAGTGCCTCCAGTGATTTGGCATTATCCTGCAGGTAGCTCATTTCCTGCATTTTTCTGGCCACTTGCAAGTGAAAGCGCTCAGGCTTAAGGTTATGCAAAGGCCTCCAGGTCTAACCGTAACTCGCTTCCGGTCATGACGCCCCTTGCAGTTTAGCGTGCACACATCTAACTGTGTGTACGTGAGAGTGTCTGTGTGTGTGTGTGTGTGTGTCTGCGAGTGTGAAAGTGAGTAAGTGTAACTATTACTGTGTTAGTGTGGCGCCCTCTATTGTGCAATAGGCAGCTGCACACGCGAAGGTCGTCGTCGAGTCCGCGTCGTCGTTGTCTTCGCCGCTGCAGTCGCTGCCGCAGTTAGCGTCAGCGTCGTCGTCGTCGTCGTCGTTGTTGGCACCTTGAATGCCGAATTTGTATAAATTTTTGTTGCCTGCTTTTATGCTGGCGCCGTGCCAAGCGCCGCAATTCGATTGTTCTTGTTGTTGTTGAGTTTGGGGGCTGCGGTTAAGGTTAAGGATAATGTTTTGCAATTTGTTTTTTTCTTGCAGTGTTGCACGTGTGTTTTTAGAAGCTCGTTTAAAACTTTGATTAAAATTCTGTTAGCTTTAAAAACTACTAATAGACATGGTTTTATTATGCTTTATAGTTTTTGGTAATTTTTAGTGTTTTTTTGTAGTATTAAATTCACAACGCTTTCTTGCTAATGTTAATAAAATTTAGTTAATATCATTTAAGTGTTCGTTATGCGTTTAATGTCGCTACTAGAAATCGTTATATATATATGTATGTATATAGTTTACTTTGTTGTTTGTTGCTAAATTTGTTGACTAAGTATTGTTGTTATAGTTATTATTTGAATTTAAAAATTACACATTTCGAACTTTAAAGTGGAAGAATAATGATTACATTTATTATATTTAATTTAATTACTATTCAAGTATATATATTTGACGCGATCTTCTACTTCGTCTATATATTTAGAGCACAGCACAAATTTATGTTCTTTATTTACTTTTGAAATATTCGTAAGGCTTTTGATGTGCTACGTTTTAAAGTTTAAAATATTCTTTTTACTAATTTTACCAATTTATTTTTGTTTTTTGTTTGCTGCGTTGTAATTGTGATTATCCTTTTGCTTGTAAATTCTGGCTGTAGTTGTTGTTGTTGCTGTTTGCTTTACTGCTTTCAGTTGTTGTTGTCAGTTCAAGCTAATTGTGCGCATCTGTAAGCAGAAGAAGAAGAGTTACTAGACAGTTAGCAAAGTACCTCACTCCCACTCCATCTTGTGCCGAGCCTTGCCAGATCGATAAATTATTACACTTGCTATGTGAGCTGGCGACAAAAGCCTTTTAACTGCACAAATGCTTTACATAAGCATGCTTATCCTTACGTCTACGACGTCTGCCTGCCCAGTTGCCACTTTAACGTTTCGGACAGCTGCAGCACTGCCCCTCCCCCCACCACACACGCCACCCACAATCAGTAGCAGCGATAATAGCGACGGCAGCGATTGCTGCTGACCCACTTTGGAGTGTGCACTTGACACAGTTTGAGAGCCATCGCAGTGACAGCTTCAAGTGACATTGACTGCAATACAATTGCCCCAGTGGCTGCCAAACTGCAATTAGCAGCAGCTTAACTTGCAAGTTGGCTGTAAAGTTGGCTTATTGTAAATAAGTATTTTAACGAGATTTCTGCGATAAGGTAAGACAGTTTAATTAACTAGCAGCAACTTTAGTTTAAGTTTAAATTAAGTTTGATAAGTGAATATGTGAAGAATTACAGTAGTGTTTACAGCACTGAACTGTGTTAAGAGTATGTAAAACTGTGTTTAATGAAGTGAGTAGCTGGACAAAGCATTCCAAACTGTTTTATTTCGTTGTTCAGCTGCAAATTTACATGTCAAACTGTGATCTGAAGAACTGATTATAAACCGCAATTAAAGACCAAGCTAAACAAAGCATGTCAAACTGTACTCAACTGCTTACGTGGGCATACAACTGTTATCGTTAACAGCAGCTGCTAATGAGTGCACTTCAAACTGTGTTTCTAGAACCAAGCAGCATATCACTTTTTTTGGCATGCCAAACTGTAGCTCCAAACCTTCAGCCACTGTTGCCATTTGACTCTTGTTACATTCAAGAGCATGTCAAACTGTACTCGAATATATACATGAGCATAAAACTGTAATTGTTAACAGCAGCTGCTAATGAGTGCCTTTCAAACTGTGTTTCTAGAACCGAGCAGCATATCACTTTTCTTGGCATCTCAAACTGTAGCTGCAAAACTGTGCACCTTTAGCCACTGTTGCCATTTTGACTCTTGTTACATTTTTAGTGTTTAGTGCTTTTTGCAATCGATCAACACCCAACACAATGTTACAGTTTAGAGCGCCCTTCCGCCCCTTTCCCCTTCCCCCTTCCCCTGACATTGTTTGCCTAAGTGGCTTTGGCCTCATCAGCATCCATTGGCGACGTCATTGCGACAATTTTCCACGCAGACACAAACACAAACAGAAACAGATGAAGCTCCAGGCGGAGGGAGCATTAGCAAATGCCATTAAGATGACAGCAGCTGGGCGCCAGAGTAGTTATGTCCCAAGCAGGGGGTGTGATAGGTAAAGGGGAGGAGGGAGGTGAGTAACTGTAACAAGTTTGTCTGCTCAACTTGGTAATTTAATTAATGCCAACGTCGCAATGGTTTGGCAGACGACAGGTGATAAATAACAATGAATTGCATTCGCCACCCCCTGCCACGCCCACACACCTATGTCAATCATTGCGTAAGCGGCTGCAGTTTGACATTGACAAAGGGGCAGGCGTATGGGGGGCGGGGCAGTCGATGGTGCGGAAAACGTCATTTGTGCAAATGGCTTGATGGCGGCGCCGCCTGGACCAATTACAGTGAAATAACAGTTATTGCCGCCAACTTAACCTCACCCTCCATTTGTGCCACATAATGAGGCAGGCAGCTGATTGTTGTGGCAGCCTCTAGAGTTATGAGTTCAGCGAACCTATCAAAACACACAGAAAAACAATAAAAGACTCTAGCTCTAGCAGAAAATCAATAGAAACACGTGAATCTCCAACTCATTAATTGTGAAAATACCGAGAGGAAATTGAGAGGAAAGCACTCTAGCTGCTGATGAGATTTTGATTATAGCGCAGAGTGTGGGAAGACGGAAATATATACACTACATAATACTGTATATACTTGAGTAAAATGTGGCCACAATTGAAACAAATGCGACTCGCTCGAGTATGAAAACTAAAGCAAAGTGAAATACAAAAAAGAGTTCTATTTATGTCACAGTTTAATAAGCTGTAGCACAAGAGCCATAAATATAGATTGCTGCCACACCATGCTACAGTCGGGGGCAAGTGTGTGTGGCCAGTGTTGTCACTGGAGCTAAAACAACAGTTTAAACAAACTAGAAAGATACTAGAGACAAGAAAAGATACAATAGCTAAAGTAGATACATTGGCAGTGGCATACAAATTTCATTGAAATTGAAAATACTTCATCAATGGTTATTTTATAGTTACAGTTTAGTGTTATCGATAATTTTGGCTTTGATTAAAAAGTGTAGAGTGTATATTTAGTTTATGTAGCTCAACAGTCTTTAGAGTCTATTTGTATTCTAAGCTAATTTGGCTTAGACTTTTATTTTATTCTACTCTTACGTCCAGACTAAGTATAGAGTCCGCTACTGTCGATTGCCTCCGACTGCTGCTGTTGTATTTCCATAGCTAGAATAACTGCTTTTAGTTTACTTAGTATAAGCTTTATTTCTTGAGTAATTAAACCAGCTTAACTATTGCAATTCATTTCCAATTGTTTTAAGTATTATATAGTTTTTTATATCACATTTTACTTTTATTATCAACATTTTATCTATTAAATAATCATATTATCCCAACAAGTATTCTACAACACAAACCCTTCTAATAAAGTAAAGTTCCCAAAAGTAGGCTACAGAAAGTAGAAGAGAGTTGTCACAGAAGTTGTCATACTACAGCAAACTTTCCCTGTTTCTATGCAAATGGGCACAACTGTACAGCGAGCACTGTGTATAAGTACGACTGTATGTGTGTGGCAATGTAGATTTCATTTGAAGCCATAAAATATGAATATGTGACATGCGTGTTTATGGCGCAACAAACTCATAGATACAACATATAGATACAGATGCAGATACAGTTCTGTGTGTGTGTGTATGTGTGGCAGGATACCGTTGCATGCAGGTTGCATGGCTGCCACATGCCGCACACAGTCAACTGATTTAGACGCTGTCGCTGTGGGAGCTGCCATCAAATCATATTTAAATGTTGAGTCAGGTGGGGCTGAGGTGCAGCAGAGGGGGCGGGGGTGGCTCTAAAAATAAAGGCAAATACAAAGGCCAAGGCGAATGCAGGCTAAAAAGCAAAACGGCCACCAAAAATGTAAAAAAAGATACACTCTTGCTGGCGTCAGAGCACAACCTGGCAAGGCTGCTGCAGATGTGGTGTGGGTGGGGCAAGGGTGTGGGGTGTGGGTGAGTTGCCACGTCATCATCAGCACAGAGGCTGGCTTATATAAGCATGACCTCAGTAACAGACAACCCGTTGTGTGTGTGTGTGCTGCCTCCCACTACACCCCTTGTGTCGTTCACCTTGGTGGCAAAAAAACAACAGTTTGCTGCCTTTGTTTCTATATTTAATGCTGTTTATTTTTAGCTACGTGGCAACTCTGGCAGCAGGCTTGTGTTACGTATTTTGCTTACGCATAAATAATAATGTCACATATGGCGAAGGATATACGTAGCTAAAGCAAACAAAAGGATGCCATCATGCCGCCTGCTGTCACTCAGACTGACTTAAGAACTTGTGAGCGAGGCAAGCTGCAAGTTGCACGCTGCCTGCAGCCTACGGCCTGTTGCATGTGCCACACAGCAAACTTTTGGCTGCAAAACTTTGTCTGGGCCAAATTAAAATTAATAAATGAGTGAAATGCAGCAAAAGTGAAGGAAAGTATGAGTTGCTTGAAAGGAGAAATTATGCTTTATAATTAAAAGAAAAAATATGACGAAATATATTAGAGAAATTGTTATAAAGTTGTATTTAATTTGTTTACTATTTTGGTAGGCTATTATTGCGTGAATTTTCAATTGTGAAAGCTAATAAAAAGCAGTTTCAATTTGTATTGCATACTTTTAAGCTGCATAAGGAAATGTAGCTTGTATGGTATGTGGAATTCTTTTAGCAGCTCAAAAGTATGCAATTAAAATGTAGACGAAACTTGTATGGAAAGTAGTCTGAAAATTTAAATAATTTAAGTAAAATACAATTCCTATCTGAATATTAATTTATACTCAATTTTGCCAATCGGAAAATGAAGAATAAAATGTAGAAATGAAATCAAAAGATTTAATTGAATTGAATTATTTATTAGCTATTAAAAAAGAACTTTAATATAATCACTAATAAGAAGGTTAGGATACGACTACTAACTATTCGACCAGCAACTCGACTAATCCTTCTATTTAGTTGGAGGAGAATATTATATTCATTTATGAATTTCATTGATTTGTCTACATATTATTATTAAGAGATTAAATTTGATTTTAATTGACTTTTCTATTTGCATTTACCCAGGTTTTTATTTGGCTTAAAGGAAATTAGTTAATGTTGCTGAATTCTGCCTACAGAAAGTCAACTATTTACTATTAGTTGCTATGACAACTGTGGTTTTTTTTTAGGGTTTTCTTCTATCCACGCAGCAGAAACTGTATCCCTTATTATTGCATTTTTTATGTAATTTGTTATGCAAATTTAAATAATATAAATTAGAGCATAAATGTGGCTCTTAACTATTAAATGCATAACCTTTTATGACATATATTTCTATTAGTTTTAAGTTCACTTAGCGTCAGCTTCTGCTTAGACTTTCGCTCCAACACTCTCCAACTGAACTCACGTGTTTATTGTTGTTATTTTTTTATGATGGTTTGGCTACTGTTTGGCTTAGGGGCAGGTCATAAACATGTTAAACCATTGCCCAAACCATTTTGATTAAAATATATTGTTAAACATGGCGTATACGTAATATTTTCGCTTTGCCCCAATTTAGTGTTGGTTGTTGTTGGCGTTGGGGTGGGTGGGGGCAGGGGTTGTTGCCACTGCTCGTGGCTGTTGGCCAAGGACACACGCAGGCAGGCAGCGCCTTGGCGACGCAACTGTATTTAGTTTTATATCGTTTTATTCCCTTTTGCAGTTTTATGTTTATTTCTGTTACTCTTTGAGACTTGATTTCCCTGGAAACTTTTGCTTTATGTAGTTTATATAGTTGCAAGTTTTTGTCCTTTTAGTTTGCGTTTTTATTTTTAATTTGTGCAGCTTTTGTTTCTGTTGATTTGCTGCCCCAGTTTACAATGGCCATAAATTACAGTTTGACAAGCACAGGCGTAGTTGTAGTAGCTGTTGTTGTTGCTCTTGCTATCACTGCTTGTGTTTTTTTGCAGTCATTTTGCCTTTTGGCATTGCAGTTATCGCCATGGGCAACGCGTCGTATGCGTAATAAATAAAAGCTGACGCTAAGGCTAAGGACAGTGTGCTTCAGTGGCTGATACCGGCTGAGCCAGCGCAATATAGTTGACATACATTCATAGGGACATGTACACACCCACACACACTCACACACACACACACACACACACTTGTACTTGTAGTGGAATCAATAACAACCAAGTTGCCTCAATGCTGCAACTTGACATTCAGCGAAGGCAGCGACAGCCACAGCCACAATCAATATGTTTGTCAATGCAGCAATTTGTCAGTCTATGCTGTGCTTGTATTAGCACAGCGACTAGCACTAGTTGTTGTACTATTCTCGCTGTTGTTGCGCCATTTAGAAATAGTTGAAACTTGTTTATTTGCGCGCCGTTTGATTGATAAGACAGACAGCGGCCAAAGCAGCTTGTCAGCTGCGAGCTGAATGCTAATAGAAGCAGCGAACGAAGGGAGAACAAAGAAGAGGAAGAGGAAACGGAGAGGACAGCGAAAGGAATAGAGTGTGGATACAGTTCACTCTCACTCTCAGTGGTTTCCCGTCTCTCTGCTTGTTACTTGCATTGCACTTGCAATTTATGTGCTGTGTGGCATGTGGCATTGTTACTGCCACTGCACAGTTTGACATTCAATTGCCAATTGGCAATTTGCAGTTGCAGTTACTGCTGCTGCTGCTGCTGCTGTGCGTCATTTGACACCATTTCTTTTCGCTTTTATTTTCCTATATCAACTCCATTAGACCAATTAGTTTTCAGCCCTAGTACACTTGCCACACCCACAACAAACACATAAATCAGCCTGCCACAGCCCTAGGCGCAACTTGGGGCTTGGCCAGTGCCACCGTTAAGTGCGTACGATTAGCAGGAGAGAGGCAGCAAAAGCAGGCTATAGTAAACAGTGGAGGCAGAGCGAGTGGAGAAGGCAGAGGACGCAGAGTGATGGCAGTAAATCGGTAGTAGGAGTAGAGAGGCAATTAGAAAGCAAAAACAGCTGAAAATGTAGGCTAGTCAGAGTGGAGGAACAATTATAAAAAGGGAGAACTATGGGCTACTAAATGGGGAGCTAACTGTGGCAGCTGTTAAGCAAAGGACTACCCTATGGCTTGAGCTCTTAGACTAAGGAAAAATCAAATGAAACTGCAAATAAAGTGACATATAAAATGGGATAAAAATATAGAGTATTGGTAGAGTTATAAAAAATAAAATATAAATAAAATAAACTGAATAATAATTTAATTAAAAATAACAAAATAATATCAAACTGAAGTATAAATAAAATATTAAATGAAATTATAGTCAAGAGCAAACACTTCCCTATTAAACTCTTACGCTAAGCACTAGCAAAAGCCATAAATGTAAATGATTATAAATATTTAAATTATGTAGTTAAATATTATAAAAATTAAGTATAATACTTTCTATAGAGCATTAAAAGTCGCCTATCAAATCTATATAAATTGATGCCGTAGCTAGAATGACTCAGTCAATCATAAGTATTATGACTCTTGGATGGAAATATTTATTTTGCTTTGCTTTTTATGACACTGCAAAGTGCGCACAATTAATAATAAAATTTTAGGGCATATTGCATAAATGTTGATGCTTAAATTTATGTTTTATTTTTATGTATAAATGTAGTGAATAATTTTAGTAGTCAACTTGTAGTTATGGAAATGAAAGTATCTAGAAGAAGCCTCATTAATACTCAAGGTTTACTGATAACAAAATACTATATTATAATTTTTAAAAAATTATTTAGTAAAATTATAGATTAAATTATATTAATATTATTAATCTCTGCCATCATATCTATTATTTTTGAAGGGTATCTAGACAGGTTGCTGCTGTTGTTTGGCTACATCATGTTGTTTTATATTTAGCTTCGCAGTTGTTTTTTGCCGCTGCCACTATAGAGAAATATCTCTCTATATGTTGGCTGTTTATATGTTTTTTAGCTTGTTTGTTATGTATATGTATATGCATACACACTCTCACTTTCCAATTCCTTATACTAATTTCTCTTTGGGCAGTGATAACAGATGTTTTTTTGAGGCAACTTAACACGCGATGAGCCAACACACGTTGCGGTCATAAATCTTCCCGTAGGCGCCAAGGGAAACTAACTAGTATATGTATTAAATATTAATATCAGTCCACATACATATGGCTTTGTTTGAGCAGCGGAAAGTGCAAGACATTTTACATAAGATGATTATCAGAGCAAGGTTATGTTGAGCTTGTTGCCGAGAACAATGCCAACTGCTGCAAGCTAATTGAATACGTGAAAAGGAAAAGGAAAGTGGAAAATGCAGAGGGAAAAGTCCAAAGAAAAGCGCACAGAGTATACTACAATTACAAGGCAGCTCATAACGCAACAAACAAAAGCAAAGGCAAGTGGCAAGTGGCAAGTGCCGAGTGCAGAGTGCCCCATGCCCCATTTGGCATGTAAATTAGACTTGAAGCCTTGAAGTATGCTATGGAAATTGTGCTGGCCAAAAGAAATGGCAACAGAATGTGGCATGCAACGCAGCCATGTGTGAACTGCGCCAGCTGACAGAGCGAGAGTGTGTAATGGCTAGCTAGCTAGCCGTATGATCGGAACCTAACCCTTGAATTATGCAAAGACCAACGTCGTGGTGGCATGACCTTGTGGCAAGCAAGCAGGCCAGGCAGGCGTAATCGCAAAAATTGCAACGCGTAATTGAAGGCACAACACAACACACCACACCACACCACACACGACACAAAGGCAACCTGACTCGACATGATTCGTCTTGTCGACTGGGTGTGTTTGGGGTGTGGGGCACACGCAGGTGTGAAATTTCCCATTGTGTGATCGATAAACCTGCCCGTGCCTCTGTCTGTGTCCTCATATTATGATACGCGCTTGTCCTTGAAGGCGAAATTTACGACAAAATAAACAACTTGACGGCAGCCAACGGACCGTCAGTCCCCACACCGTATCTGTGTATCCGCGTGCATAGATAAGCCCAAGGATGTGCCGCATGTGGCAAGAGCTGAGCTGAGCCCAGCTGAGCCGAACTGAGCTGAGCTGTGCGGCTTTTTATGACAGAGCAAAAGTTATCGACGGCAGCCAAAAGACAAATTGCCTATAAAACAAAGTACACAAAATGAGAAAACGAGCGAGTAGAGAGGAGAAAGAGAAGAGCAAAGAAAAACATAACGGAAATGCGGCACAAGTGTGGCCAAGCGTGAGGCCAAAGCCCAAAAGGATAACGCTTCAATTTCGCTGACGATACAGTAAAGCTATAGTTTCTAATACGATACAGTCGATAATTATTGCAAATTTAATAAAAAATAAATATAATAAATAAATAACAATAATAATAATAATAATAAATAAAACATTTAAGCAACTATTTTAATAGCATAAAGAATTAATTGAAGTAGATTTATTTAGATTTAAACCGCTTTATGTTAAGAGAAAACGCTTTAAAATTTTACTAGAGTGAAGAAAGTAAATGGTTTAACAGTTGTTAATTAAAGGTTTAAAAATGTCAATTATAAAAAATAGTAGTACAAAAAATAATAAATAATAATAAAATGGTAATTGAAATTTTAGCTTTTTAGTAAAAATAAACATAATTTAAGTCATATAAAAGTAGAGTAAATTAATGCCTAACTTTCAAAAGCATTTTCTTTTTTTTTAGTTCTTGATAATTAGAAATTTTTAAATATAATATTCATATAACACAATTTACTGCATTTTATGACTTATTCCCCTTTGAAAATGTATTAAAATTCTCATCAAAAACCCTTAAAAATGTGCTGATATGAAAATTGAAAAGCTGCAATGATTATTTCAAAGTTTCTGAGTTGAGTACTCTTGCCTTTCACAACTTTTTTTCTCCCACTGTAACACAGAACAAAAGCTGTGCCTATATTCAGCTTAAGCCTGCATCTCCTTACGATTCGCAAATTTATCGATAGCCACCGATAACTTAAGCCTAACAGCAAGGCAAACATGCAGCAAGCACATTATCCTGTTGCAGTATGCACTTGACATAAATCGTAGTTTGCGCAAGGATTTTGGTTTGAAAAAGTTTTTCAACTGGCATAAGCGAAATGCTCAAGCATGCGAGATGTGATGTGGAACGCAAGTGATAAACTTAAGCTGCTGCTAGTGAGAAGTACTGTTATTGCTGCTGACGTTGACGCTGGCAGCGACAACGGCAGCGCTGTCTTAAATGAGCTTTTCAATATTTACGCAGAGGACTTGGCTTTGGCTTTGTGCTAATCCCCAGACTGTCTACCAAACACATTACATTACAATTTCTTCTTTTTTTTGCATTGAGCTTTTTAAGCCGAAATTTTCGCTGTTTGTGGCGGCAGACGCTGGCAGCGCAGCTAAGCAGAGCAGAGCAGCTGAGCAGCGTCTTTTTTGTGTGTTTCTTTTTTGGCCATTTTGGGGTTGTTTATGTTTTGCTTTGCTGCTTCGTCGCCATTTGCTTTTGTGTTGAGGTAGGTAGCTCCCAGAGCCAGAGCATATACATAGTAGTATGTGTGTGTGTGTGTCTAATACTAGTATTCTAGGTGTGTCTGCTGTTGCAGTGCTGTGTATAGTACTCACCTATGACATGACTTCTTCAGCATCTGATGTCCCGTGCTTTCAGCATAGTATCCTTTATATGTTGTTGGTGTTTTTATTTGCTTGTTGTTGTATATATAGTTAAGTATAGTTATTACATTTTGTCATTGAACACTTTATCTTTATCACTTTGGCTGCAAGACAAAACACAGAGCGGAAACTATCAAATGTCTAGCTGTCAGTTTGTATAATCGAACTAAAATTCCCGCTAATAATCTAGAGTCAGTGGCGTCAGTGTCTAAATAAAGAGCCGACAATAAATCAATCAAATAAGCGTTTAATGCATGTATTTAAGAGACTGAAACGTTCGATAAGATAGTCGTAAATTAAAGGTGAAAAACTCTGGTTTAAAATACAATATGGTTAATGGTAAATGCCAAGCATTTGCATAAGTACAGATATTTATGATAAACAGAAAGAAATGATAATAAATTTCGGTATAGATAGGGAAAAGGTTTCTTCGCTCTGTGTTTAATTTTCAGCCTTTTCTAACTGTTAATTTAGCCATTTTATTATCAATTTGTACAAGTGAATTTCAATTGAATTTTCCTATAATTTTCTCGTAGTTTTTCCACGCACTTTTCACACGTGCTGCGTTTTCAGGGCACGAGCAGCTTTATTTTCCTTTTCCACTTTATTTTTTTTGTTTTACTTGTTGGCTTTTTCTTTCACTGGCTGCTGCTGCTGCCTGGTTTAGCCTTCAACACACATACACACACACACTGACACATGCAAAGCTATACACACACACAGACACAGAGACACACATACACGAACATGTGCGCAGGTGTGCGCCTTGATATTTCAATTATTTGCAAGTTAATTGAATAAAATTGGCATAAAATTATTAACAGAAACGTGTAATATTGTTATCAAACATTGTTTTCAGCTTGCCTTTTGTTTTGTTCTTCGCGTTGACACAGAAAGAATGCAGAACAAATAAATGAAGTGAAAAAAGTTTTCGTTTCCTTTTTTTTGACAGAAGCGGAACAGAAAGCAAGAACAGAAAATTTTTGTTTGCTGGCCGCACGCTTAAGTGTGTGTGTGTGCGTGCGAGTGTGTGTGTTTGTGTGTGTGTTTTGTCTGACTGTTTCCAACAACCACTGAACGCGCCCGCGCTGCTGCTGCTACTGCTGCTGCTGCTGTTGCTGCTGCTGCTGCTCGATGCGTGCGTACGTGCGACGCGCTTACTGTCTGACTGGCGACTGGGCCAAGCACATCGACTTCAGTTGGACTAACGCCCAGAGAGCCAACTAGCAGGCACTCAACGAGAGCGCGAGAGCGAAAGCGCCGCTTGCTGGAATGTGTATGCGCCTGCAACAACACGCAACAGGAAAGAGCAGCCACAGCGAGCGCCGAGCTTTCGCCTAGTTCTGTGAGCGCGCGAGCTTTCAACGCACATGGCATGGCATTTGTTTATATTTGTAGCGCTTTCCAGGCGCTCCGCTGCTGCTGCTGCTTCAAACTGCCGCCAGTATCGGTATGTTAAAAATAGCAGTGCATATTTTTAGGCTGCATCAATCAACAATTCTTAAAAGCTTTCAGAATCAAATTGGTGGCATGTATGTTGCCAGTGGGCTAAGCTTAAAATAAATATGCTAGATGAATGAATAAAAATAGAAAGAGTTGAAAATAATAGCTAAAAACTCCTTAGCAAGAATTGTAATAAAATCAGCAAGAGCATTTGTGTGCGCGCAAAAAAGTATGCTGCAAAATTTTGTTAGGTCAAGCATTCCTAGAAAAACTTCAAGTTGGACAAATGTTGCATACTTTTGGGCGGCAATCGCCAACTAGAAAAACTGTTGCTAAGATTTTTTGCAGCTTTTATCACATTTTGAGTGATATACGTTAATTCAAACGATGCCTAATAGGCGAATAGTATTTGGGAATAGTGGCAGAAGTTTGAGTTGATATCTTTTATTTAAGGTGTGTTTGGTGTGCTTTGTGTTAGCTCATTAATTTTGCATATCGTTTGTAACAAAATGAAAAGTTGTAAATGAGGTACTTTAGTTGAAATTTGAACATCTTGACCGTCGAAAGTAATATATACGTATATAGTTAGGGTACCACAAGCTTAAAAGGTATTATAGGGGTTATGTTAGTTGTCTGCCGCGTTCGTCTCGATGCTATTACTGCGACCGATATTTATCGCCATTTCGGCTTGAGAATGACGCAAAGGATACAGATTATCCATGTGATCGATAAATGGACGCACACCCTCGGGATTTTTCATATATTTGGCCACGCTCAGAATAATATGGCGATAAATTTGATGATCGCGATAAGCGGCATTCGGACGACGCTTTTGTGGGGGCCTGAGGAAGCGTTTATATTAAATTGAATAAAATATTGTATAAAATGTTATAAAATATGTCCAACTGACCTTTCCTGTGCGCGCTGTATGACGCGTCTGCGGCGCAACAGCTCAGCTCTGCGGCAGCTTTCGCAGTAGGCGAAATAGCCGCAAATTAAGATGAGCAAGGCAGAGATGATATAAACTACCCAGCTATAGCCAAGAAAGCTATGTATCGGAATATTTTAGTTTCTGATTGTTATCTGTATTACGTCTGTTTGCTTACGTCACAAATGTTGCATTCCAATCCTTCCATATTTGCGGGACAGTGTCGCGCTGATTGAGCTTCTCCTCGCCTTTCCAAAAGGTAAACGAGAACATCTTAATAGCTTACAAAATGAATTTTCTTTTTTTGGAACAATTTTTAGTACAACAAATGTGAATAGAATTTTTAGTTGTGTATATATGTGTTATATGTGTTTCGAGTGAGACTGTTTGCAGTTTAAAGCAGCTGAAAGCACAGCATACTCGAGCTGTAGAATTCTAGCTATGTATATACTAATTAAAATGGAAATCCAAGCAATTTGTTGTATCCTTAACAATGCGGAAACTGTGTGGCTCAATAAGGCGTCAAGGTCTGACGATGAGCTATGATCAGTGATCAGTCGTTTGATTTCAGCTGAGATTCACAATTGTCTATTGCCAATGGCAGTTCGTGAGCTTCCGTCAAGAAGGGGTGGGATGGAGTGGGGAGGGGGTTAAAGTGTCTGGGAAAGCGTGATCAAATAAATTATCGCTATGCGCTTGCTGCAGCTGCCAGTGTCAAAAGATCTTTTCAGCATATATACATTTGACAATTTGCCAACTCGCGCTTGACACATGCGCCTGAATTTATGGTCATGTTGACTCTGATGCGGGGTAGTGGGAGGGGGGACTGCGACCCAATATGACATTGCATATTGCTCCAAATTGTTACAAGACCCAATGGTCGGTCAGTTGGCATACCCAACCCACAAACTGGGTCTACAGCCAGGCCATGACAAGGCAACAAACATGGGCAAATTGCAGACAGACAGCGAGACACACTATAACCTATACCCGATCCGATCCGATCTTGCCTGTTTCTGCTGACACATCAGCTGCAGCCCAGCCATGACTCTGCCACTGCCTCTAACTTTATGGATGTTGCAAATGCTCATTTCATTTCAATTTTTATGCCTATTTTCAATTGCTGAAGAAGAAGACAACTTACCATTTTGATAGAAATTACTCATCCAGTAATTGCTGCAGCAGATGAATTGAGATTCCCTGAAAACATAAAAACGCAAAATTTCCATATTAAGTAAATTTCTTCTTTTCTTGTAGTTGTGCTGTGCGAGTGTGTGTGTGTGTGTGTGTATTGTTAATTGAGGGAATTTAAGATCGCGTCGAGACGATAATAAAAAGAAAGAGTTTAAGATCGGGGAGAGATGCAGCGGAGCTAGACTACGGCCTAGCTGTGGTTGTGGTAAAAGCGTAAAAGACTAAAAACGAGATGTAGTTGTGCTATAGTTGCACAGTTGATAGACGAGCAGACGCCCTCTAGTATAAGCTGATAATATACTTTTCTTTGTAAACAATGACTGAGAGTATTGTGCATAACGTTTTAATCTTTGTGGGAATTTTTATGAAATTTTAAGTGAAGTAAATTTATATTTTAATAAATAAAAATACATAATTTCAGCTCTCTGTCTCAAATAGTTCTTTAGATATAGAATTTTAAATACTCTACATACTTTCAAAAATAAAAATGAATAAAAAGACATAATAAACCTGTGTCTAACTCTAGTTCTTTAGCTTTCTAGAGGAATACCCTTTCTCATTTAACTCTACTTCCATTAAGCATTTATCTAACCTCAACTATTTCACACCTGCCTACCTGTACAACTTCCTAGGGTATACCCAAAGAAAAGATTTTGAAGATTATTTGTTTTGGAGTGTTTCTATTTTCACAGATTCGGTTCGATTGCCACTTAAATGTTGCCTCTTTTTGGTTAAACTTCCTCCACTGTCATCCGGCAAAGATTTGTTGATTCGATGTTGCCAGCAGCTCATCAAATGGCTGTCAAATTAACTAAACACACGCAATGATCGTAATGCTGATGATGATGATCGAGTGGCCCACACAAAATGCAAATGAATTGTTATCAGTTAATTGTTGCGAGCCTCAAAATATGTTTAGTCTCTTTTTGTACGCATTGTTATCAGCTTTTATGCTTTATTTGTTGACATCTGGCTGCGTGGGTGTCCAATATCGCAGTTGGCACTCAACAAGTGGCAGCTAATAGCCCAATAAACGCTGCTGCAACGCATCCACGCAGCTGACTTATGAGTCAGGCGGAGACAACCAGTTTGCGTGGAGGAAGGCCTAAACGCAAATCCTTTTGACATGTGCACTAGTAGAAGCAGAAGAAGAGGAAGAGCGAACGAAAGACGTGACAGTGGGAGGGGGTCATCAGGTAGCCGCTTGAGTTGACAGCGGCGCAGCTATGTTCGAACAGAGCCAGAATTGGGCAAGGGCAGGCAAACAAGTTCTTGTTGCACACTGACCCCCCTCCCCTCCCTCCCCCCACACTCTGTCACTCGGCAACGAGCCAGATGAGCCGAGCCCATGGCAAGCGCAAATATTTAACTTTAACAACTCGCCATAAAAAGCATAAACCACAACCAGCAGCAGCAGCAGCAGCGACAGCAGCAGTCGACGGGGGCGCAGCGTTTAACACAAACAACAACAACAACAAAGACACAACTGTGCGCTCTCTCTCTCTCCAGTTGCAGTCGGAGTTCGCTGATCCTAATCGAACATGTGAGCGAGCTATCGAACATATGGTTCGTGCGCTCTTCGATCGTTCCTTGCTTGCAGTACTTTCCGTTTCGGTTTCGACTGTCGTCTTCGGCCTTTCAGCTTTTAGTTCAACTTCTAAAGCCGCAGCGTTCGGTTGTGCTTAGCTCCGCCGTGGCCAACAGCGATATTTACGCATAGATCAAATATCACAACGTTTTGTGTGGTGCGCACTCTCGGTGATCAGTGATCTGGGCGCTTATTAATTTCCTTTGGCATACGGAAGCAGCTTCGAAAATTCTTCGCAAATATTTATAAATACATAAAGAGCAGCTTTACATAGTATATATGTACGAGTACCTTGAATAATTTATGGTACAAACAAATTGCTGCTTATCTGTTAAATGTCAGCATGAAAGAAATTCGTATAAAATTTTAATTAATATTGTTTGTGATTGCAACATTGACATAATACACCGTATTGATTTATATTCGCTCGTAATCGTTACGGAAAGTAGCCAATACTTCTGACCATAAGCATTATAAACGAGACTCGCGATTCGCGATTCGAGTATCTCAAGTGACTGCGCGTAAGTTATAAATGCAAATTCATGTTAATTATAATTAGACGCAATTATTTATGCATTGTACTCGTCGTACATGGAGTCGTATGTGTGCCAGTTGACATGTTACCACTACTAGGAAGTAATGCAGCATACACAATCGACTACACTCGACCACATTCATCTTGCTCAAAATCCCATATTAGATTTGCATGTGCTAATCGCTGTGATTGTCTGGGGGTTTGGCTTAAGAGCTCGCTCAGTCTTGGCCTTTTGTAATATTCTTAGCTTGACACACTTAACGCTTGGTATACTATAACATTGTCTTTGTCAGACAATAAGCAAGACGGAGACTTGATTTGATTGGCACGATATCCTGTTAAATTTCTATATAGTATAGTGGTTTATTTTTGGGGCTTATTAAAGGGTTTTTAATATGCTAATTTTGGCCTGTTCCCATTTTCGAATTCGTTCAATCGATTTACTTTTTTCAATTCATCGTTTTCGATTACCTTCATATTTGGTCCATTTCGAAATAGATTAGTTTACAATAAACATTTTCATTTCTGGAAAAAGATACATCAAATTTAGGAGTCCGTAAATCGATGAAACGAATTCGAAAATGGGAACAGGCCTGATTATATTATATTATAATCGTAATAAAAATTCGTAAAAAATTCAATAGAAAAAATGTAATAATTGCTTTTATTATATGTAAATTTCCAGCCAAAATTCTTCCTATTTTTCCACTTCCACTCATAAGCATTTCCTGTTAAAATGCAACCGACTAAAGTCATTGCAGTCTATGACGTCCAAGGAAGTGATGAGATAACTTCCAAACTGCATATATGTACATTTATCTAACACATCCTAACTAATTTCCGTTGATAAATGTCTGCTTATAGAATTGTGGCATTGTCACGATCTGTTCAGTATTGATCGTGCCTGCTTACAGTGTCACAAATTGAAATGACAATAAGAAATATTATTGAAAGACTTGCGCAATCTACAGACTTGTAGAGTATACTATATATATCTACATATTTCTATGCTAAATTATGTTGGCATGAATACATATCTCTTTTCTTGTTAAACACTATTTAGTTTTTCCGAGTTGTTCAGAGTTTTTCTTGTTTTTCTTCTGTGTTTTTCTAATTAACCAAGTCATTTGCATGAATAACGCAGCTAACGGTAAATGGGGTTTATGTCTATTGTCTGTGGCAGCAACTGACCCAGAGACAACACACTCTAGACGCGGGAGTTGAGCGCTATGCATGCCTGCGGCTCTGCGTGGGCGTGACCAACGCCCCTTTTTACAGCTGCAGTGCAATTAGCAAAAAAAAGCGTTCAGTTTTTGCTCTTTTTTTGTTATTGAACAAGGCTTTTGAAGTTGAACTTGTTGAAATTGAAATTGAAGTTGAAGTCGTTATGTTGTTGTTGTTATTGCTGTGCTTTTTTTTCAGTGTTGCCAAAATGTCAAACTGTACATAGTTTGCTATTGAGGCGCAAGACATGAAACAAATTTCTTTAATTGAACTGAAAGTAAAGTGTAAACAACAAGAGCATGTCAGATCATGCCGCTTAGTTACCCCTCCCCCCACCCCACACACACACACACACACACACACGTACGCATTGTGGCAGACAGTTTGTTGATCTTTGGCTGAGCAAAACAATAAAACAACACAAAAGTACACAAATCAAAATAAAGTAAAATTAAAAAATACACACATCCACAAAATGTAAAACGTGTGCGCACATGTGTCAATGAATTTGCATAATAATATAAAAAATAATAAAGAAAAAAGATATAAAATAAATATGCAAAATATCTAAATAAATTATATAACTCAATTCACTTTGATTGTGTTTATGTGACAACTACTTAGACACTTAACAAATTATTGGCAATAAAAAGCATACATGCTGTAACTGGGGCATGCTTCGCCTCTGATAAACGTGAGAAAACTCTGACAAAAGACAGCAACAAAGCATAAACAAACAACAACAATAGCAACAACAACACTCTGACTTGCTTACGTTTATACACAGATACACAGATATATATAAAGCAACATTTCTGATGATCTGTCAGATAAGATATAGCCCAAACAGCACATCCATCGCAATTCCTCAGTCGTGGGTTATTGAACTTCTGTACCCCCAGGCAACAGAGTCAAAAACGAAAACAGTTCAATTTAGAGAAGAACGAGAAAATATCAGAAAAGAACTGTATTTAAGTTTTGCTACAGTTTGTTTGACTGGGTGGTCAGTGGGTGCAACAATTTGTTGCAGAGATCTAAAACATTTAACAGTTCATCTCATGTCGAAAATCAAATGGAAAATCGAAAAGAAACTGTTGAAAATTTCTGTTGGAAACTACAGTAATTAATTTGGAAAAGTTTAACATTAAATCCGTTTAGCAAATGGAATTTTTTTCCAGTTTTGTAGCAGGCGTTAAATGCTTGGTTTATCTCTCTCGCCTCTCTCTTGGCCAGAACTCGAGGCGTGCCGTGTTAAAGAGTTAGGAAGGAGTGTGAGAAGTGTGTAGCTGTTGTGATTGTTGTTGTTGTCTGCGATTACACAAAACATAAATAAAAACGCAGCTGTTTGCATTACACAAAAAAATACAACAAAAAATACAAATCTCTGAATATGTCTGAGGGAAAGGCAGCCAAGCATTTAATTAACATTTAAATGGCCACGCTGAGGAGCTGTTACTTTAAATTACGGCAAGCAAATGATGAAAAATACTTGCCAACAACACCAACACCAACACCAACTCCAACTCCAACTCCTGTGTGTGTGTAGTTGTGTGTGTAAACAGGTTGAGCACTCGCTAAACTGTCCGTTAAAAAATCTCTGCATTCAGCGTCTAAAATAATGCCCACAATAATTAAGCAATTGCCAGAAGTTGAGCAGCACACACACCACACCACACACACACTCCCCACCCCCTGGCCACACACTCGAATGATTAATGAAGAAATGCAAAGTTTTTATTAATAAAATGACTGTGGCATGTTCCCGGAACACTTCTCATAGTCACACAGCATAAGACCCCAACTAAAACCAAAAACTGTGGCGACTCTACATGTCTATATATGTGTGTATATGTACACATGTCCACTGTACATACAACGCACATTAGGTACAGTGGGCCATGCGGCTTAGTGCACAGGAAATTTGAGCTTATGGCATGTTTGGCAATACTTTCGGCTTAGTTGGCGTTTAGTTAGTCGAGAGAGAGAGAGAGATTATAAGCCAGAGATTGTAGCTGAAATGATTAAGTTGTTGTACAAATTTATGGCTTACATGTGCAAGATATATTGCTCTTATAGTGGAGTGTTGAGAAATGTGAATATTATTAATTAATTGACATTCAATACGGGCTGAAAATGACTCAATCAAAGTCAATAACTGTATTAGTTTTTATTATAAATCAGAAATAAATTCCCTTAAAGCTAACTGCAGTTTCTAAGGGATTTATTTACTAGCTATCAGTTTAAGATAACATATTTTGCAATATATTTATTATATATATTCTAAAAAATTAAAGGATAATTTTCTTACAATTTTTAAACACAATTCGGAATAGAAAAGACTTGAGGTTATTTTTAACTAATTTTTAAAATTTTCTTTTCCTTTAGAACTTCTTCTCTATAAATTTATCATAAATATATATAATTTTCCTCACTATAATTGTAGACAATTGTTTCATCTTTTCACACTTCCTAGTCTCAACAACGAGTGCCCACTGTACTTGTCTATTTTGTCATCTTATGTAGTTATATATGCTTCTGTCTGTATCTCAACCGCTGCTCGCATCTCTTGTGATTCATTGGCCATAGCTCATGTCTGGGTCAGCCACAAATACACA
This sequence comes from Liodrosophila aerea, assembly GCA_035045005.1. NCBI lineage: Eukaryota > Metazoa > Arthropoda > Insecta > Diptera > Drosophilidae > Liodrosophila > Liodrosophila aerea. Next base: position 998,624 of record JAWNNL010001293.1, read on the forward strand.
CATAGAACACCCACAGCTACTGTGTGTGTTAGTGTGTGTGTTTGTCAGTTTGACAAAAATAAAGTTGACATTTTCATGTGGCGACTGCTGTTCTCTCGGGGCTCCCGGAGGCTGTTCACGCCTCTAAGGCCGAATGCCAGGCAGTGTTTAACATTGTGATTTATGTGCTGGGAAAACAGATCAATAACATTTAACACACACACTAATTTCCACAACCCACACACACGCACACACACACTCGAGTAATAGGGAATTTATGTATAAATTCCAGCTAAGGCAGGTAACATTTGATACAGCATGAAAAAGAATTGATGCCAATGTCGATAGTCTATTAATTAGAAATATATCAAAATATTAGCTGAATTCGCTTTTGGTGTTTTGCCGGCAGCAGTTGTGCCCCCTGCGCTCCCCTGCCTTCCCGGTTTTGGTCTACGCCTGTGGGTTGAGTTTTGGTTTTTTGATTTATCTACTCGCTGACCATTTTTGGCAAGGGGCAAGGTCAAGGCAAACGTCAACCCGCAGACTTTGAACTTAGATTAGCCAAGATTTCAATGGAAACAGTATTAAATATTGGATTTGTTTTCATTTTTTATTGTTGTCTGCAATTTTGATTAAGCGGCGCCCCGTAAGAGTCGAGAAAACCTTTTTTCCATTTCGTGGAAGAAGCTCGCAAAAATTATGACAACTGAGCTGCAGGAGGGGATCATACAGACATTGACTTGGAGGATGGAGAGTTGGCAGTCAGACAGTTGAAGTGAAGCCCCTTTATTTTTGGGGTTTCACTTACTAAGCGGCTTAAAGGCCGCACCTGATGCTGCTGATGATGCGCCTGCAGAGTGTCCAGCCCAGTGTCCAGATGTGCCATTGCCACATCTTTGTCTCTGAGGCCATTCTCTTTTACTACACTCTTTTTTTGTTAATTTTCTTGGACTCTTGCTTTGCCTTTTTACTAATTTCGGTGGCTCTGTTTCCCCCTCACACATTCCGCTCTTTTTTTATTGTTGTGTCTCAATTTTAATTAGCATTTGAGCAATTGATAATCGCTTGAAGCAATACAGATGCGTACATTATTTTTTCATTAGTTTCTCAATTATGTTGTAATTGCCAAAGCCTCAACATGTGTTAGGCTCACTTTTAATGAGCTCCAGCATAAATGTCAATTTGATATCTGAACTGATGTGCAATGAATATTAATAAGCCTCACTCAGCAATTGCAATAATTGCTTTGAACTGCTGAGCGGGGAGGGGGTGGGGAGTTAGCCCAGTTCATGTTGACAAATGATGTGCCAAGTGCGTGAAATTTTGATAAATATCGTGTATAATAAAATATCGCTTTTAAGGCACAACACAAAAGAAAAGCGAGACAATTGCACTGGGCATTGCACACTTCCGGCTACGGTTCACTTCAGCTCAGGTCATCTCTTAGTATTATTTTTGGGGCTTTTAACTGTTAATGCGTTTCGCTTTTTTTCTGATAATTTATCCAAGAACAATAATCACAACAATCAGCATACAAATTGCCTTTGTTTCTCCAAAACGTAAAGTATTGCCACTCGACCATGAAAAGCCAAGTGCCAAGAGCCAAGTGGGAGAGCTCAGTACAGTGACGTAGTGTCTTTTGTGTTGAGGGGGATTGAGCATTACAGCACAAAATATAGTTGTAATTAATTTAGGAACTTAAATTTAATGATAAGTTGATTATTTGATGTACTCAAAGGTACCCTTAGCCCCCTCTCTACGCCCCTGCCACAGGTTCATAGCATGTAGTACGTCTTGTTATTCTTTGACTGTAGCTTGCTTCATAAAGCGTGCCTCAAGTTTTGTTGTTTTCATTTTTTCTTAGAAAAAGCCAATATTATTTTAATGTAAAAAATTTGATATGATGTAGAGAGATTATGAATTGAGATATTTCTGAATAAAATATCATATATCAGGCTGATTAAACTAATGAGTTTTTGAGGCAATATTCTGTTGGAACTTTTGTAGGTAATTTATGTAGATTTTATTATATATAAGATCTATACATGTATGTCTATCTATTCATTATTTTCTCTTCTTAATTTGATATAGCTTCTTTTCTGTTCTTCAATATCTAACACAGCTTTAAAGCTACAGCATTTATATAAAGTACATTCAAGTATTAATATTCTATTAAGCTAAGCTGAAATTTTAAGCATGATCTACTTATAAATTTATAAGATATTTAATTTCAAAGTTTACAATAGCGCTTTCCCAGTTACACACTGTCGTGTGCTCACGACTGTAGCTGTCTCATACTGTAAACAACTCGAGTGAAGTTCTACACAGATTTAGTTCACATTCCAGTGAAGTAAAGTATGCTCAAACTTGTTAATATTTCATACCTTTTAAATCAAGCCTGTTGTAAGTGAGAGGGGGGCTGAAGGGGGGTCCACTTGATGGACAGCTCGTCGCTGTAAGACAAAGGAATTGTTAATGGGAACGAGAGGACACTCGGGCAGAGAGTGACTTTTTGATCCGTCTTGCTGCTTACATTATAAACGAGAGGCGTGCAAAAGAAGTGACTAGGAATTTGAATGAGTTAACGAATGAAAGTGAATGTCAGCTGGACAGACAAACGAATCGAATACGAGTGTGAGTGTGAGTGTGAGTGCGAGTACTTGATGGGTCTGCCTTTAATAAAGATATATTCATTCCTGTTCTCTTACACTCTGTTTGCAGTTCAATTTCGGCATAATCAAGCGGAGTTCAAGTGGATGATGAGGCAGTGGCGCGGTGGCATGAACAGCTCAATGCTGTTGCTGTTGCTGGGCTCTACAGTGTTGCTGCTGGCCACAGCAACAGCGGCAACAGCAGCAGGTAACAGCAACAACCACAACCTCAACCAGAACAGCAGCAACAACAACCACACGCGTTTGCATAGTCATCGCGTACATCGACAGCATCATCGTCATCATGTGGTGCGACAACCACGCAACCACCATGTCAAATCAGAGGTGGAACTCTTGCCGGGCGTGACAATGGCACCGGCCGAAACCACACGCCTGCGTCGCCTGCACCACTCGCATAATCCCTACAACAAGGTGCTCACCCGTCGCCTGCACCACCAGCATCAGCAGCGACCCAGCGAGTGGGACTACAACACCTACAACATCTATACGAATACCTTTGGTCCACCACCACCACCTCTACCCCCACATGCTGGCAAGGGGGAGGATAACACACATGATGTGGAGTTCATAGGCGCACGTGGACATGGACGTGGCATGGAGTACGTGCCACCAATGACCACCGTGGCACCACCGAATCTCAACCGTCGCTCCAATATGCCTGGCCTCGATATGGGTACAGTGCCACCGCTAGTGCCAGCACGACGTGGTTACGTCTACACCACAACGGCGCCAAGCACTAGCACCAGCACCACCACCAGCAGCAGCACCACCACTGATGATCCCTTCGAGACCAATACGATCAGCCGCAATTATCCCACCGATGCCAAGGAGATGGAACGGTGAGTCAACTACGATATAGTATTAATATTGCATTTAGTTCCACCTTCTGCACATAGGGGCGTATGCGTGATTTTTCTCTTGCTGTTGGGGCGTGTCACATTGCATTTATCAGCCCGACCGACAGACAGACAGACGTGTTGGGTCAGCGATCAAGGCTATATTGGCCATAAATTGCCCCACAAGCTGTCGCCGTGTAGTTTACCTTTGCCCATCTGCAGCTTATCTTATCGTTCATAAATTATTTAAATATTATTATGACACGCCAGTTGATTCAATGTCATTGTAAAGACAACAGCCCCAGCCCCAGCAGCAGCCTGCGCCAGCCTAAACAAATGCTGCACTTCCAATAAATCCAAACAGTGACAAGAGCTTGCATTGAGCTACGCTGTTCATTTGCAGCTTCCCCTCAATGTGTTGCGGGCCATTAGAGATGGGAGACTGGCGTGTCACGAGGGGAGCAAGAGAACTCAAATGACTATATGTAGTTTGAGTGGTAGAGAAATCGGTCACTACACAGAGAAAAATAAAGTTCTAAAATCGATAACGAATCGTCTTGACTTTGTGAACATATTAATCTCCAAATTTTTGAGACCTTGCGATCTAAACTTTTCTTCAATTGAGTTGAAATCAAATATAGTCTGCCTCAATATGACTCTGAATAGCAAATTGATCTAGGTAAATATAAATATACACAGATAATTAGATGAAGCAGTGTGCTTGGTTATAAGAACATAATTTTAAAAATAAAAGAAATAGATTAAATTGATTGAATTGTTTTTAGTTGCTTTCTTCTCAATCTAAGATTGGAAAAGGATTCTTTCAAGACTGAACTAATTTATAAATCAGCAAGTTCTTGAAGTAATACGAAAATAATCTTATAAAAGGAATTTCTTACTTAGAAAAACGAGCTCAAGCAAAGATTTTTCTCCTCAGTATTGGATTATTTCAAGAATGATTAAATTTCATTTTGAAATCGCTGAGTTCTTGATAAAGTATGAAAATAATCTTAAAATAAAAAAGTTACCTCTTTAAAAACGAGATCAAACTTAGATTTTTGTTTTTAGTATAAGTTTTTTTCAAATTGGCGAAATTCTGACACCGAAAACTCTGACTTCAAGACCAAAACTCTTGATTTATGTTCTCAGTGCAGTCTTGACAATAAAGACATATAATACAAGATTAAATTATAGAAAAATATAGACATATTCAAAAGCAAGTCAAACTCTACCTTAAAGTCAGTTGAACCATATTTTATGCTCAACAACTCAACAGAATTTTCAGTGAACATATAAATAGATAAAAAATGCAAAGCGTAAAAATCGCTTTATGGGTCGAGTTTAAGGATTGTCCGGTATCTTTATAGAGTGGCACAGCTCTAGCTCAAAATGTCAGGCAGATTGTTAGTTAGCTGTGGCTTTTATTATTAGCCTCAAGGCTAAGTGCATGGCTTGTTCGCGCTGGCAGTCATTGTCAATTGTCGTGTCAATTGCAGCGAATCAATGCGCACTTGCAGCTCCTTAAATGTAACCACATGTACACAGAGATAGATAGATAGATGTGTGAATGTATATGTGTAACAATGCCACAGTACTTTTATGAAGACACGATCTAGCTAAAGATTGTTGTGGCATTGACTTGGCAGCTCAAGTGTTGCCCATTGCATGGTCATTTTAAGGTAATGAACCTTAACGAGTTTTCAATTGCCTGTGTTGATGTTTTCTAATTGGAATTAATGTGCGTCTACTTAAGGGCAAAGGCATGCCACAACAAGGCAACAATAAAAGTAACAGCAACAGCAGCAACAACACCCATAATCCAGCTCAAGTTAACAACCTGGCATCAAATGGCGAACGCGCAACGCGGCGTATGCGCAATTTGAAATGTGACGCCTTTGCAACCGTAGGTGTTGTTGTTGCAACATTATGACACATTTTGATTTATGTGGCAACAACAACAACAACTACGGCGGAAACTGCCAAAAAGTGCCAAGGGGCATAACGCAAGACGTTCGCATCATCAGTCATAAATTGCTCTGGCCGGTGGCACAGCTTGGTACAGTGGTGCCACAGTGGTGCACAGTCGTTGTGGCAGGTTCTAAAATCAAGAGTAAGCCTTACACACACACGTAGGCGACAATAATGTTAACTAAGTTGACGTTTGCCTAGCCTCGATTTCTATTTATTTAAACGTTGCACGTGCAGCAGTCGAGTTGCAACTGCTGCTGTTGCAATGCTTATGGAAATGACGGCAGTTGCAAGTATATGTATATATTCACACGCTGCTGCCGCACCACTTGCTGCTGCTGATGCTGCTGCTGCCACTTGGCACCAAACTAATGGCAGGCTGCAACGTGCAACGTGCAGCGTGCGGCTTGCAACGTTTCAATTGCAGTTGCGCCGCCAGGCAAGAGCAGCACGGTGTTAATCAGCGTCAAATATGCGCCGATTTGCCAGATATATAAAAAATGATCATAACCCCTGTAACTGCCCCACACAGCAGCAGCAGCAGCTGGCTCCATGTGGCAGGCTGTTGATGAATTCAATTTGTGGCAAGTTGTGCCTGCCACTGACAATTGATGGATGTCTGTATTTGGCGCACGCCTTGATTGAAGATTTCCTTTAGACATATATTTGGCGGCGATTACGTCACAGTGCCACATGAATTAAGTATGCATGCAGATACTTGCCACAAGTTGTGGGCGCTGCACTGAGCTTTAGATAGTCTCCCAACTCTACTCTACTCTGCTGCCACAAAATTTTGGCTTATAGAAAAACAAAGCAGAGCCTTGACTTCAATTTGAGGCACAAGCAACAGCCACTCATGCCACACACAGCAACAGCAACAATGCAACAACAATGCAACTGCAACTGCAACAGCAACAACAATAAATAGCCAAAAAGAGTTATGTGCACTTTAAGCAACTTTGTGACCCTCGCCAACATTGCCACAAACTGACGCACACACAGCTGAGCCTCCAGCTGTACTTGCCACGCTGCAGTTGCCACTTGGCTCTAGCCTGCAAATTGCTTGTCAACAATCGCAGGCGGCAACATCGCTTAGGTTTTCCGGCCAGCTTATTGCCTGCACAATAATTACCAGTCTCCAGCTCACCCCCTTCCCCTACCCCACCCTTTCGTTTGATATGCTGAAGTTGGAAAACTGCATTACCTTTTGCCACTTAGAATGCGTCCTATGAAAATTCGTTAACATTTTGCACACCGTGAAGCATTATGCCTCATTGGGCACGCCTACACGTGCCACACAGCCGTGTGGCAGCGAGCCTTATCTTAAGACCCAGTCATGCCCCATCAGTCACGGGGGTATCAAGGGTAGAACCTTGGCCCAGGCCAGAGTAACTGCAACGGCAACGGCAACAGCTTTAATGAGTTTTCCGCTTAGCAGAAGAAAATAAACTCAAATGACTTTGACTGTGGGTGTTGCAGCAACAACAGCAGCAGCAACAACCTGGTGCACACGTGCATCTGCCACAATAGTTGGCTGTAGAATAGGCAAATGTATGCAGAGTCTAAGCAAGAATTTGCTATAATTATTATAGTAGTAGTACAGTGGGATGCACCTGACTGTAGGCGAACACTTTGATTTTAGTTGAATAAATAGTAGGAAATTGAAGCATCTGTTAAATGAAACAATTGACAGCGCAGTCGGAAGCAATCGACAGAAATAAGTGAGGTAAATGAAAGGGAGTATTTTGAGTAGAAAATGTGAGGAATAGTCGAGTGAATATAATTGAAGTAAATGGATGTTAGAGATGATAAAGTGTGCTGAATAGTCGGATACAGTAAACGATAGAGTAAACTACTCTTTATAAAGATTTTGATATAAAATAATATAAAATACGGATAGTATATACAAATTGAAAGACATTTTCTTTCAACAAAAGAAAGAGTCGTTTATAAATCCTAAGACAAAGCAGAATATGTTAAGAGTTAAAGAAATATAGGTAGAAAATTTAGTAGACATAGCCAAAAATGCTAAAACTCTACTTCTTACTTTACATTATAAAGCTTTTCACACAAACCTAATATACCCTATCATACACTCTATGTAATGTAAGTGAAAAATCTTAGCCCAGCTCAACTCAACTCTACTTGTAGTGCATCTGCATTATTATTAGCTCTACCAAGTCCACTTCTACCACACAAACCTAATATACCCTATCATATACTCCATGTAATAAAAGTGAAATTTTATTGAATAGAACAACTCAACTCTAATTGAAACCTATCTGCATTTTTATTACTCTACCTCTACCAAGTCCAATTCTACCACACAAACCTCATATACCCCTTACAGTTACCAACTGCAGCTGCTATAAAAATCATAACATTAACATTTTAGTCGAATTTAGAGTCAACAATTACGTGTTTTCCAAGTATGGCAACAGTATGCAGTCGCTATTCGGAGCACTTGAAATGTTGTTATGACGTTGACCACGCGTTAGACTTATGGGGGCAAAGTGTTGGCATTCAGACAGACAAAGATCAATGCAATTAGTGTGATATCGTATGCTTAGAATTGAGTAAGTCACAGACAAAAGGAGATACGGGAAAGACAGACTGAGCGACTGACGGAGAGACAGACAGACGGACGACAGACGGACAGCAGCAAGTAATTTGCAAATCATGCAGCTTCGCATCTCAAGTTGAAAATTGGGTTAATGCAATGCTGCCAGGCCCAGGCTCGAGTCAGAGACAACTGGACAGACAGACAGACGGACAGACAGACAGCTGGGCAGTATTACATGTAAACTTGTTTGTTGTGTTACTTGGCGCTTTGTCTCGCAGGCAAATGCATATATACTCTATACAAAAGACAACAAAACTGTGCAACTGCCACACACGAACACAGTGTGCAACATGACGCACAGAATTCCATATAACATGCCCCAGAGATAAGGGAGGACAGGCGGGAGGGGGGCAAGAGGAACTGCGACATGGCATGCAACATTTGCTTTACTTAATTATGTTGCAATTGGATATCAAGAGACCTGACGACTGGCGCTAGTTCAGAAAGGGAAATGCTGCTGGGACGGTGGGAAGGGGAGGGGGCCGTGTCAAGTTAAACAATAACTTCATTCAACATTGAACATTCAACAGTCGGAGCAAGTTGTTGGCTTTCATAAAAAATTAGGTAGTCGACGATTTCACGCGATTTTCGATTTCAATCTTTAACACTCCACAAAATGTTGAAGTAAAAAAATAAAATAAATAAGAGCCGAAAATATGTTAATTTGATGAAAATTTGTGTGTGTGCGCCGCTCGTTTTTCGTTGAGCTTTTGTTAGCAGTTTCCATAGAAAAATGGAAATCGTGCACGTCGCTCTGAGCTTGAGCCCCAGCTCGTGGATGTGGATCTGGGTCTGGGTCTGGGTCTCTCTCCAAGCTCATGCCCGCTTGTTGTTGTTGTTGCTGTTGTTGCTTCTGCATTGCTCACGCTACTTCACTAATCGGATTTTCGGCCACGGCTCGACACGGCTGTTGTTTAAACAAGTTTGGGGCATTAATCATGCTTTACACCAGCAACCAGCAACCAGCAACTCTCGCCCTTCACCTCCCCCTTAGAAAAAAGACTCAATCCTCAAGACACTGGGCCGCATTAGTAGTAGGGCGCAACGCATTGACAGGCCCATGGATCGCAAGCGATCGCTTATCGCCCCGAAAACGATTATGTTGTATGGAAAATGCATAAGCGAACGTGTGTGTGTGAGTGTGTGTGTGTGACTTACCTGGCCACTGAACTTTCCATAGAGCCCTATGGCTCCCTTTGTGTTTGCACTCACTTCCTCGGCGCATAATGAGCTTCAACTCGAACTCGAACTCGAACTGCAACCCCAACTCAAACTGTTTGCAGCTTGCGGCACTTGATGCACGCTCTCTTGAGCGTCAACGCGATAGACAGTTCGTCTGACGTTGCCGCGCTTGCAATTTTCATTTCACTTTTTTTCGCTCTCTCTTCTCTACCTCTGCTGCAATTTTATTTATTACATAATCCACGCGCAAGACAAATTTACGGGCCAAATTAGAACTGACTCAATGCGGTTAGACAGATCCGTGACTGGCGGTTTCTTTGCAGTGCCACAAGTTAGAGTCGTTGAGGGTAGATATATTGTTGCACTAAGAGTGTAACAGGTGCTTTCTATTGAGTTTGCCGACAAATGCAGTTAAACTGTGCCCATAAGTTAAGGCGTGTAATATGCTTCGCTAATTTATATATTTCACTTCATTTAATTACAGTTTAATCACTTTTAATCACATTTTTCCAAATGTTTTCTTAAACGCGTGTGCTAGGTTCGAAGAAGTGTGCCAAACTGAGTAATGCGTCGGACAAGTTCGATTGCTGCGGTTAGAACTGCTAGCTAACAGTTCTGTTGACTCAATGTAAATCGCTGAATTTACCCCTGTTAATGTAAATCAGTTCTGTTGACTCAATGTTAATGGCTAAATTTACCTATGTTAATGTAAATCAGTTCTGTTGATGCAATGTTAATGGGTAAATTTACTCATGTTAATGTAAATCAGTTCTGTTGATGCAATGTTAATGAATTAATAGACTTATGTTACTGTAAATGTATTCTTTTGCAATGAAATTGGTTCTTTATTTGCTAAAGCAGAGCATTCACTATTCGGCGTCTCTCAGCTGGGCAATTATCGAGCTGCTGCCTGCTCTAAGTGCTATAATAATTCTTGACTAAAGCAGAATAATACTAAAAGCGGCAAAATGTGGCTACACTTGCCCATGGATGGCATGGCCTGGCATGGAATGGACATGGACATGGCCATGGCTAAAATATTATTAGAAATTCTGATGCAGTGCGTCCGTCTGCAGCGCAATCTGTCTGTCCTCTGTCCCTATGGTCACAGGGGGCGTTTGCCTTTAACGCTAAGTAAAAAGCCAAATAAAGGGGCAGCCCGAGCAGAGCGACTGGCCTGGCCAAATGTAAGAGGACCAGGAAGCATGTCTAAAAATGCAATGTAGTCACAGTTGTTGTTGTTGTCGTGGTTGTTGCTCTTGCTCTTGTCGTGGTTGTCATCGTGTTAGGAGTCGTGGGGAGTGGGAGTTGTTGCAGTTGCAACTGCAAAATGCCTAATGATGCATTTGGCCAGTGCTTCTGCCTTCTGCTTTTGACCAAGTCAGTTGGCAGTTGCAGTTGCTGGCCAAAACCAATTTAGATTCTAATTTCATGCCACAAATCAGATTAGTTGGGTCTACTACAGTACAGTTAGTTAGTTAGTGAACTAAACTAACCTCAGCTCGTTCAACTAACTCTGCTTGACCTTTAACGATTTCGCCCATAAACTATAATAGTATATGTTTTTATTAAAATTTTTATTGTATGCAGTTAAGAAACCCGCTGAAACTAGCTAAAGTTGCAGCCAACGCTAATGTCTAAAGCGTTTTATAGCTGTTAAGTGTCGCCAAGTTTTGTGGCTTTTTTTAACTGTTTTTTAAATGCATTTTCGCTGCAGTTGTTCAGATAAAATATACAGTGTGTGGAAACTGGGTATACTAACTATTGTAAACTGGTTTTCCCTCTCGAAACGCATCGCTTGATGGTGAGAAAATGACCCCCGAGTGGTTCATAAAAATGATTTAAGCTGACTCAACTCGAGCTCTATATACTTTATGATACAGCTCCATTATCGAGGCTCATTGCTATTGTTCCAATTGTTAAGGCTTGAGCTTTACATAAAATATACTTACGATACACATTAAGGGTATTCATTGAGGCACAAAGAAAATTAAAACGAACTTAAACAAGTCAAAGCAAAGCAAATAGCGTCATAATATACGGCTTGAACAATAAGAGAATTGTTTATTAAATAAAACAAAAAAACTGGCAAACAAAAGGCTTTGTGTGGTGTTAACTTGGTTTAATTTAATAAACAGAAATGCTGACAGCTAAACATAAACAAAAATTATTAATGATTGATATTAGCAATGTGATTTTAATTGTATAATTATTAATTTAGATTTGGTTTATGTTGAAATTTGAAATTGCCAAATGTCAGCGGGTCATGCTATAAATAAATCATTTTGGTCTTTTTTATTGTTTTATGTTATAAAACAACTTATGCTTTAAGTAAATGAAATTGATAAGCAACTGTTTATGGCATTTTTATTTAAATTTCATTTTCTCCCAAGAGAATTAAACACTAAAACATTTACAATAATATTAAGCTAGTTTTATAGCAGGCAATTTGCAGAGCTAAAGATGTTTGACTCGCATTGTAGAAAATTGTCACAGTTTTAGATGCAGCAGCAGAGAGAGCGGTGAGCGGAAGAGAGGCAGTGCATGCTGGCTCAGCCAAAGCGAACGCTCTTTACATGTGTTGAGCCAGCTGTTGCAGTGCATTAAGTTCACGCCCAGACACACACACACACACACACGCATAGGCATGTTGAGGGTTCACCTTTTGGCCTGTAGCTGGCGCTGACTCACAAACGGAGGCTCATCAATTTCTGTTTGGCGTTCAATAAAAATAAATCGTAAATCAATAAAACGCACTTAAAGTTCAGACCCCGAAATAAAAGGAGAGAAAAAGAAAAATAACCTGGCCCATGTTTAACTGACTTTGCCCCACTGTCTGTCTGTCGGTCTGGCGATCGCCACAATCGAAAACCAACAACTGGCTGCGTTTCTTGTAAACTTTAACAGTTTTAAATTATTTTGATTAATTGGCCCACGGTGCAATACAATTTCATGTGAAATACATTTTGATTGATGTTTTTATAATTTTTACGAAAACGAAAAGAAATACTATATAAGGCTGCGTTTCACTGCTTATATAAAAATTATGGCAGAATGCAGCAGTGTTTTTTTTATGGCAGACGCACATGCCATAATTTCAGCTTCAGTCTTGTTTTCAGTTTCATTCGCCAAAGGGTCAGAGCGTGAAGCTGTAGCTACAGGTGTTCCAGTCATTTAACAATTAAAAATTCAAATTTAATTTCAGTCTAAACGTTTCTAAACAAAGCGATGAAGCTATTCAGACAGACAGACGAGTGGACAGACGGTTGCCCTGCAGGCGGTCTCCGGATACGGCTGCATATGGGTAGATGAAGCTGGCAAAGATTTATGCAGTCAGCGGAATGGGGGCAAATGAGTATGAGAATCCGTAAGAGCATGTTGCACTTTTGTTGTTGGCACAGTTTCTTTTCGACGAAAGAAAAACTTCCGCATTTTGTTGTTGTTGCTGCTGTTGCTGTTGTTGCTGTGGCGCCCTTAATGCTGAGAACATTTGCTGCATAAATAACGTGAGAATTATGGCACAAAGAGGCAGGCAGGCAGTCCAGTTACAGCTCGAAAATATGCATAAATATGCAAGCTCTGCAATAAAGAAATTGTTTAATGCTCCCAAGTCCCAGGACCACTTCTGAGCTTCGTTATTGTGGCCGGTTGTTGTTATACTTATTACCCGGGCCAAGTCACAAATTTGGTTAACAACGAACGGTAAAGGCAAAGTCACCGGCCTGCCTCCCTCTGTCAGTCAGTCATTCTGTCAGTTAGCCAGTGACCACGTCACGCGCCTGCAATTGTTCGACCCGCATTGCCAATTACGACACCAGCAGCAGCAGCAGCAGCAACTGCAGCTGCCTCCCCCTTTCGAGCTACTTGCAATTTATGGATGCGCGCTCGCTCGGCCTGCTTGCCTCACTTTATTGTTTGCGCTTTTTTGGCTGCTCAAAATATCAAAAAGCCACAGAAAAAACCTAAATTTTTTGTACAAAAACCGTTTATTATCAGCATTTATGTGTGTTGACTGCTGGCGGCTAAAGGTCTTCGAGTTACTGCAAACAATGTGTTTAAGATTCGGTATACAGTTTGACAGCGGCTGGTATAGAGCAGCGCCTGCATGCTATAAATACTGTGCTATAAACAGCACCTGTCTCTATGACACAGAGCCATAACAACAGTTATAGCAACGTTAACAGTTGGTTTTTATAAGCAGCGCACTATTGATAATAAATGTATGCACCAACTTATTCTACGCAGTGATTATTTAATTAATAAAATAATTAAATATACTAGTTTTGCTGCAAAAACACCAAGTGTAACCGGTAACCGGTAATTAACAGATTAGATTTGTTTAGCAGTCTGGCAGCACCTTGGCCGTCTTTATGGGAGTTGCCAGATAGAATGTGTAATTTGCTACTGTTGTAGCGCGGCAATTTCAAATGCTGAGCTTATGTTACTAAATTTCCCTACTTTACTTTTACTTCGTGCAAAGGTAAAATTTTTTCTTCGAAATATGTAAAACTTTTCACATAGTTTTCATCGCTGATTTACAGACAAGCCATTACTTGCTTGTATTCACGCAATTTAATGACAGCCAGCGACATTTGTGACAATTCTGCAACGTTGCAGATGCAACAGCCGGCCAACCTGTTGTATGTATAGTGTTTTCTTTATTATGACAGTAATTGGCATGTCGGGCCCCGTCTGCAGGTCTGGGCAGCTGGAAAAGTCAGTTTCGTTTTCGTTTATAGCTTTAATTTCACTTTTTTCCATCGGCTGTTGTAACCCAGTGCTGATCCATGCCTCTGTTACTGTCTTCCACAGGCGACACATTTGCGTGCAGCAGCGTACGATCACGATGCCGGTGAAGACAACGGAGGTGTACACGCGACAGACCTGGAAACACATAAGCACACCATGTCAGCCGCCCACGCATGCCAGACAGATGTGCACGCGAGTCCAGCTGGTGGATGAGCCGGCGTATCGGGATGTGATCAAGCACAAGGCGGCGCAGCAGATGACATATGACTGTTGTACCGGCTGGAGCCGGGAGACGCCACACTCGGATGCGTGCATGAAACGTAGGTGTAGGGATCCAGTTGGTCGATTGATGATTCTAACAGTTTCCTCCTCTAGCTATTTGCACCACGCGTTGCTACAATGGCGGCAATTGCACTGCCCCACAGACGTGCAGCTGTCCGGCTGGCTATACGGGTCGCTTCTGCGAGCAGGACGTCAATGAGTGCGAGACGGAGAAGCCCTGCGATCAGCAGTGTGTCAACACTCTGGGCTCCTACTTCTGCCGCTGTCGACACGGCTTCGTCTTGCAGGCGGATCAGCAGAGTTGCCGGAAGACATCCTCACATGCGGACGATGCCTTTGAGGCACGCGATCTGGAGAATGATATTGATGACATGGACACGGAGGTGGCCACGCGACTGCAGAAGATCGAACGCTCGCTGGCCAATGAGCGAGTGCACACCAACGAGCTGCAAAAGTCACTGCAGGCCACCTACAATGTGGTGGATACCCTGAAGAGCAGGCTGAGCACACTGGTAAGTCCAAGAGATCTCTGTGAAGACTTCCTTCTAAAGATTATTATCTCTATCTTGCAGGAAAAGCAAACGCAGGATGTGAATCGCATTCAGACGAATCTCTACAAGACAGAGTCGCGCACCAATAAGCTGGAGAGCATGTTGAATATGCTGCTCAAGTGTCGGAACGGACCGAATGCCAGTTGCCCGTAGGATGGGGGCTAATGCCAACACAGAACTGCATTTTAATGTTAGCAATTAAATGTTTAGTTAATTTAAACGTATATATTTTTTTATTCGTGTAACTGTAGCCGCTCTCCTGCTTGTAAGCCATTCCCGAACGCAAGTGCCTCCGTAGTCTCTAAACATGGAAGAATTACTTACTTAATACAACTTTTAAGTTCATTTAGTACTTAAGCCAACGTGTCATAAATGTATATGTATTAAAACCGAATGCTGTAGTTCTAAGTTCATAATTTTGCTGTTTACGTGTATGTGTCTAGTATTTGCATGTATTTGTATATAATATATATGAGAAAATAGCGCCACAATAAATACATTTTTGTATTCGCCACATTTTGAATTTGGTGTTAACAGCGCGGGCAAAGTTAACAGTTTGGCGCTGCCACTTGGCGCTGCCACTTGGCTGTAAATTTGTGTTGAGAGCTGCCCAAGACGAGTTGGCAGCACTTGAACATGGTGTAATATGGTAAGGTAATGTCAGACAGTTTATGTAGAATTGGAATTTAGTACAGTTTTATTTATATGTAAAATTTAAACGCGAAATGAGAATTTATATTGAATTTTGGTAATGCCTGCTCTGATAATAATGCTCCTTTTTATGTTAATATCAAAAGAGAGCGATTTCAATTAATGCCTATGACGTCATAACGTTAGCACTATGAGCGCTTGCTTATTGCCGCGTTACCTTTTTCTTAGTACTTGGCAGAATTAATAAAACAAAAACAGCTGCAAATTTTATAAAACCAAAACAAAAGAATTATTATCATCAGATTCCAGCGAAATTTCAATGTGCAACAGTGACTTACTTATTAGCAATTTGCCACAGCATATGTGTCACATGAAATGCGTAGTATACTATAGTAATTAGTCGCAGCATCGTCAAATATATTGTATTGCGCGTCTTGTGGTCACGCCTGTCTGTGGATGTGGGTATCACCCGCACTACTTAGAGATTCATTGACAAATTTCACTTTCAAAGCAGACAGCGAGCTGATCAGTACAAAGTGCAATAATGGCAGATACTAAACTACCGTTAAAGCAGGTCGAGATGTCGGTGCAGAGATTTCAGGACATGGCCGTGCCACACCACCTGAGTCTGTTGCAGAATCATCGCAGCAACATTGAAAAGAGCTTGGCCCTGGGTGACTGGCAAAAGATCAAGAAAGAAGAGCTAAATGCCATGCGGGTCATTAAACAAATCAAAAATCTGCTGCTTGAAATGGACACACTGCGGGAGAAGCTGCGTGAAGAGGATCAGGCGCGTTTTGATGAGCTCATGAAACCAGGAAAGGATAAAGCCTTTGCTGGCATGAACAAATTTGCAGGTAAGTTTAGATAACTAAACCATTTCAATTATATTCTAACATTTGTTTCAATCAGAATTAAAGTTAAAGTCACCCACCTCCACGCTGGGTTCACAATACGACGAGGATCAGGAGAGTCAAGCTGTTGCCATTGATAATGTGCCCGCTCTGCAGCACGCTTTACCGCAGCTACAAACAAACTTTCAACTAGAGGAGCATCAGTTAGCACAACGCGAGGCCTGCTTGGTACAAATGGAACAATTGCAGCATGAAATCTATGATCTGCAGGGCATGTTCCATGGCATGCGCGAAATGGTACAGGAGCAAGCGGTCAGCGTACAGAACATTGCCGATAATGCAGAGGAGGCGCTGGAAAACGTACAGCAAGGAGAACGTAATCTGCGTAACGCACTCACCTACAAAAAGGCCATGTATCCGGTGGTGGGTGCTCTACTGGGCACCTGTGTAGGCGGACCCATTGGCATGGTGGCAGGTCTTAAAGCTGGTGGCTTAGCAGCTGTGGGCTGTGGCATTCTTGGTTTCACTGGAGGCTCTGTGCTGAAAAGCAATCCAAGTGTTATGCATGGCAGCATTGAGGAGCAGCAGGCGCAGCAGGAGGGCGACTCAACTGAAACCATGGAGCTTGCGGTGAAGTCCGAATGACCAACAAGCACGTCTCGGGCTCTGATCGCCACAGACGTGTGGACTGCAAATACGCGCCGCCTGGAAGCGGCTACCACCGGAGTTCTGTGCAGTGTGCGCAGCTATTGTTCCATACAATAAGGATTCAAGACTCCTTTTCCAATGAATTTTAATTTCAATTTCCCAACTTGTGATTTTCTGTGCAATGAAGCAATCATTCACCATCACCAATCATACTCGAAACCTTCTGATCACATGTATTTAGTTTAAGCGTTAAATGATATTTGTTATATCCACCATGGCAGTTACTAAGTAGCTTGTACTAGTATGTTCATATGTGTTTCTAAGTTTTATAATCGGTATGTATAATTTTAAGGCTTTAATAATCAATATAAAACTCTTATTGTTAACAATTACGAGTTGGCTTTGTACCTTAACGCGTACAAATTCTCCTAAACTATGCTTATCAACTAGGCGTGGCAATTGCCTGTGTCTAGAGCGGCACATTGACCGTTGTCCAGGCCTGCTTAAAGTTCTTTTTCTGGGCGTGCTGCTTCTTGCGTAGACGCTTGGCAGTCTTCTTCTTTTTGAACCATTCTGGATAGTTACCGAACTGATCTTTCAGAGTTTTGCTGTTAAAAACGTGCTCTATTCCGCTTTTCTCGTTCACTTTAACGACTGGTTGGCCCTTTTCCAGGCTTTCTTGATGCTCGTAGATCAGTTCCTGTTCCTCTTTCGATTTGGCTGACTGTAGAGTTTATTTATATTAGTTCCATTTCTTGAAAATAAATTGCTAACTCTACTAACTCTTTTCAATTCTTTGGCAGTCTTGATTTCGGCTACTTCGCCAATTTCCATGTTGATCTCCTTGCCATCTTTGTCCAGCAGTCCGAGCGTCTTCTTCAAACGTATAAGTTCCTTGGCATCATATCGCGCCTTCTTAATTTTATTCATTTCATCGCGGCGCTTTCGTGAACGATTTTGTCGACCCATTTTCTCCTATTTACTAGTTTTATTATGGTTTAAAAATCACAATATGCGTTGCAGAAAACTCACACGTGCATTTGCTATCGATATCTTGATAACTATCGTAATCGATAAGCATATGCGTGCCGCAGCCAACTTAATGTGACTCAAAAATGCGTTAACAGTTTAGAAATGCATTTAGCAGCATGACCGATTGCCACATTTGGTGTTTTTGCGCCAAAAGTGGTGTTATATGTTAAATTTAAATGTGTTGCAACATATATTGCGCTCACGTCTCAAATTTGCGTTAGTTAATAGTTGCCTGAATGTGGTGTGTTTTAAACGTTGGTGTAATTTACTTCATTTGAAACCACGTTTTGTGAGGTGAAAAAAAGGGGATTAAAGGACAAAGGGATTTAAGGTATATGCAAATGAAACACGAGTTTTCTCAGAACTAGCCAAATTTTTGCAAACAAAGAAAACAAAATGAAGTTACATCGAGCGTGTTCTATGCAAATGAAACACGTGTTTTCTAAGAATTAGCAAACATTTTTGCTAACAAAGAAAACAAAATAAAGTTACATCGAGCGAGTATATATAAAACCAATATTTAAATATAAGCGCGTAACTTTTTGAAATGCGCTAAGCAACATAATAATCAAGCTCCAAATGAAAAGGGTAATGGGGAAACACAAAACCAGTTCTCACTCTCGCAATCACAATCTGCGCTCAATGCAATATGTTTTTTGTATACAAACAAAAGTCAGCTGCTGGCGATGGAGAATACTGTAAAATGAGAGAGAAATCAATTGCATGTACATACATACATATGTATATAAAATATGAGTACGTAATGCGCAGAGAAAATACCCTACATAAAGTATAGATAAGTAATCATGCAATTTAATAATTCATATGATGATGTATATATGTAATTTCAATTATATTTCTGACACGATGTACATATGTATGTATGTATATATACTAGTATGTAGGTACTTTTTTGGCTGCATATGCATAAAATCTGGTAGGGTATATATATAATTTGATAGGGTATATATATATTCTATGTAATTTCAATTATATTTCTGACATGATGTATTTATGTATGTATGTATATATACTAGTATGTATATACATTTTTAGCTGCATATGCATCACATCTGTTAGGGTATATATATAATTTGATAGGGTATATATATATTCTGCAGAAAACTCTCTCGCGCAGGCGCGGAAGGAAAAACAGGGTGAGTGTGTTGAGCTCAGCTGTATAGCCTACCTACCTACCAAACTAACCAACACCAACAAATCCACCACCACTGCCAACACCAACACCAACACTTCCACCACCGCCACCTTCACCTCTAACAGCTGCAACAACAGCGCAAACAGCAAGAAGAATCTCAGAAAAGCAAGGGCCAAGCAACTTTGCCACAGCCTTCTTCATTCGCTCGCCGTCAGTCGTTGTTAACTAACGTTTCGGAGTTTGTGTTGTTCGTCTTGCTTCTACTTCAGTTAAAGTCAAAACCTCAGCATACATTCTGCACTTAGCACAATTATATTAAAACATCGAGTTTTGATACTTGTTCAAAAGTGAGTTATCACTAACTGTAAATCGTTGTGAAGCATCGTCGAATTTTTTTTCGAAAAAAAGCAAATAATTTGTGTGCACCGAAGGCCTTTAGATTGCAGCGGATCAATAAACCAAGCAAGTAAGTGTAAATTTAACCCCCATAACAAAATCACAAAACACAAACACACAAATACGAAAAGAAAATCCAAAATCAAAAGCAAAACAAATACTTTTTTGCGGAAGTCAGCATGAAAAGCATAAGATGATGATGATAGAGAAGAAGAAGACAGCTACACGCACAGTTAGACACACATACATACGTACATTCACATGCGTATGTATGTATGTATGCGTTTATTTGGTAAAATTATTTTATGCATATAGAAAGTGCAGCGAAGCGATAAAAGGGAACAAAAACAGAAACTACGAAAAAAAAGAGAAATAATTCTCTGCCTTTTGCAGAGTTCACACTTGCTGCGCGTGTGTGTGTGAGTATGAGTGCGTGTGTGTGTTTTTGGTCTGACCTGTGCGCAACGAACATGTCCATCGTATGCGCGCGCGTGTGTGTGTGTGTGTGTGTGTAACTATGCCATATCTTTAGCTGCAAATCTGCTAGACTAGATTCAAGTTTTCTAGTTTTCGATTAGCCATAAATTTGACTTGCATCACGTTTTCAGCATTTCAACTGATCTTTATCAGTTTTGTAAGGAAAAGTTCAGTTTGTAAAGAAAAGTCAACAACGAACAAAACTTTTGTCATTTTGAAAAAGTGGCTGAAATCTGTCAGAATTGTTGCTTGTTGCCTTGCTAGTCGTGATAGTCATCTTAATTAGCCTTAAATTTCGTTTCCTGTAAAACTCATGTTAAATATTTTGTGGAATCAATGAAGAGAACAACTCTTCAGGTGTGCGTGTGTGTGTTGGTGTGTGTGTGACTGTTGTCACCTGTTTTACTGTATGTTTTCTTTATTTCTGCTTATTTATTTCTTATATTCTCGTAATATTTTCGTTCTGCCATTCAATTTTGTTGGCCACGTGCCAAGGCAAGACACAGCACAAATTTGTATATGAAATTCTGCTGTTTGATTGAAAATTGAAAGAAATGCCTAAGCACACATCAAAGTGTGGCAAAATACAATACAATAAAGAAGCCTATAAACCTTTTTTCGCTTGATGAGGGTACACACAAGACAATACACTAGTCAGCAAAGGCCCAAAGTGAATCATGCAGCAAGAGTGCAGAATAGCCAAGAGAACAGGTCTTGCAGGCCCGTTTTCATTGTTTTCATTATTATTTCTCTTTATGCCCTACACCCAGTGAAAATGGGTATACCAACTTTGTGCAAACTGTCTGTGTAGCGAAATAAATTCCTTGAATTTGAAAACTATATAAGCTAGATGTAGCAGATTTAAAGTGTAGATAGCTGTATATCGGTTTTAGATATAGTTTCTTTCAAAATGTGAAAGCCAGCTCCCCATCGCACACAATAGAACATAGATATATATTCTCTAGCATCATGTTAATCTATCCTGAAAATTGCTTTAAAATGGCGTAGCGCAGCCATTGCGAAATTCAGAAGAAAGGAAAAAATAGAAAAAGCATTATTTCCACGTGCAGAAACTGTAACTGTACTTTACTAGTGTGTGTGTATACATATATCCCTCTGCAGCATAATTAAGTACAGTCGGGTGCATCCGACTGATCATTATGCTTCGTTTTTCTAGCTGCTTGCCTGCCAATAAATCAAGTCTTGGCGAACGAAAGAAAAATCATATAGCAAGCGTGCAAAAAACATAAACAGCAAACAGCTGATGTTGCCCAGGGTGTGCATGTGTGTGTGTGTGTGTTGGTGTGTGTATGTATCTGGCAGATACTTGTTTTGCTTTTTGGCCGAGTTCAGCACGACTTGGACTTGAACTAACAAGCTGAATCTGGCTGCAGGCATCGTTGTAACGCTTTAATTGGCGAAAGAAAAACCCAAAACTAAAGCTGGTAGAGGTAGACATTTGACAATGCCTTTCGACTAGACTAAGCACCTTTTATGGTGTTCTTCTTAGGACAAACAATTAAGTCGTCAGTTTAATACTCTTACCTGAGAAACATTAACAGGTAGTTCGACCCGAGCCGCTTTCTTCGAACTTATCCCAAAATGGCAACCCTCAATCTATAATCCGAAACTGGGACTGCAATTCTTTGTAAAACTGTAAACACGTGTATCTGTCGGATACACACAAGGGTCTTAAGTGCGGTTTTTTTTTGGGAATATTTGCGTACCAGGCAGCGCGTCCTTTCTTCGGAAGAAAAGTGGGTTTTTCTCGTGGAAAAACCTGAGCACTTCCATATGTCAGCTGTCGAAATAACAGGCAAAATTTATGCTGTCAACAAAATGACGAAAATGTATTATACACACTATAGTATAGCTGACGTCATGGCAGGGTAGGGTATCTAGGGGCTTAACTGGCGTGCTAGCAAGTACTAAGTGTATATACTTGGCACTCAGGTAGTAGGCTCGGTAAGCCACAATTCACTGCGCAGCCACTGGGGTGGTTTATTTTTACATATGCGTATATATATAGAGTATATATTCAGCTGTCAATCGCGCTGATTTGCAGCAGCAACAGCAATGATAACTACATTAATCGATATACTGCAACAAATTCGAGCGCAGCTCCAAAAAAGATACACAAATGGCTAAGGTGACCCCCAAAAATAGAGGCTGCAAACTTTTTATGTAGTCCTACTTTCAGCCACACGGAAGTTGTTACTTTCTACACATACACACACGCACACACGCACACGCATACATAATTGCAGTGAAAAATCATGGGTAGGAGCAGTAACAGATACTTTTGCCACTGCGCAGGTCAAACAGCGCATACTATACTCGTATACTGGCAATTTGTTTGTAAACAAAATGAAAATGTGTTCATACAGGGTGGCAGTGAAATAGGGGAAGAGAGAGTGTGATAAACGGGGAGAGAGAAAGGTGAAAAGTATATACATACTACGGTGACTGATATAGACATGCTCTCACTGCGTGCTTGTAGGGGAAATTATCTAATGGCAGTAAGAGCTGTCAGAGCTGTAACCGTAACTGTGCTACCAAATTTATTTTTAGCACTACTGCAGGCAACACTACGAGTGGGGGCGACTGATAACAGGAGAGGGAGTGTGGCTATCTCCTCTTTTTGTTTGCAACAGTTCAAACAACTTCAAGATTTGCAGGCTAGACAAAAGTGTTTATGGTGTCATAATAAATGGAGTTAGATGGTAGGCAGTGTGATTAGGTGTTGGTAAGCTAAACTATGGCATATAAAAAGCATCTAGATAAAGTAAAATCTATAATATTACCAATACATTCCATGCATTACTAAAAGATACTTTTATAGCCAGCTGAAATATATATATAAACAGTATCAAAAGCAGAATAATATCACGCTTTTACTGACCACAAAATGAGTAAATGTTTTCGAAATATTTACTATAATTATTATATATTTTTATATGCATTTGTTTAGAATTTATTTATACTCAGACTGAGCTGTAAATATTGCTCGTAGTACTACGTCGATTGCATATTTATTGTGTATAGATTGCGACGTGTCTGATGTAATGCCTAAGCGACAGTTAGCTTGATTGATTGACAATACTTTTACCATAGATTGACGCTTGACCTACTGGCCTAGCTATACTATATACAATATATATACCTATGTGCCATATAGAGTTCAGCGAAACGACTGATAAACAAAGTGATAAAATTAATGCGTCTCCCTGTGACCCAGCAAGATGTTTGCCTAAAAATATCAACTGCGTCGCATTACCGATTGAAATTACGCATTATAAAACATGCATTGATACGATATACGTTACATATGTATATATAGTATATATAAGTATAAGTAATATACCTAATAAAAAGCTCATTTAGCTGACAATTATCAGCTGCACTCTGTGTGTGAGCTAACCTGAAATACTACACACTGGCAGGCATAATTATTCCATATATATTAACACTCATTGTCAATACTTGAGTATAGATTTAATTGCATTGTATTTAGGAACCTGCCTGAGCCCCGCATTTATCATCGATCACCTGATAAGCCAGCACAGACAATGAACCTGCCAAACTCTTACTCAATAACGAGAACAAGTGTAGAAAGATCAAAAGTTAGCGCGATGTTTGCGTCATGTCAATAATGAAATTGTTTAACTGTTTAATAATGACTATAATTAGCAAACAGAAAATGTATGCAGAGCGCTATTTCTAATACGTATCTGTGAGATACTCTGACAACTGTACTATGTACTTTTATGTAAAGAGATTTTCATTATATGCAATTTCTAATATGTATCTTTGAGCTAATCCGACAGCTGTACTATAGTAATTATCTACGGGTTACAGCTGTACTATATACTTCTTTTATGTAAAGAGATTACATTATGTGCCTGTCACATTTGCCATTTCTAATGCACATCTATGAGGCTCTACGACAACTTTTCTATATACATTTTTTACATAAAGAGATTTCATTCATCATTCGTCCGTCACTGCGCATATGGCTTCAGTTTGAGGCTTCAAGTTATGCTGGTGAGGGTGGGTTGTGTGTTCGAGTTGTGCGCAGTAGTAGTAGTGTGTACAGCCAACTCAACCTCTGATCTGATCTGCTCGACATTTGTTTGGAATTGAGCAAACATTTGTTATAGTTTCGGCATAGATGGTTTTTTAATTTATGGGTCAGGCGGCGAACTGGCAGCATGTTTATCAGTAAACACAGCTGATGATTAGATAAAGTGCAGTCCTAAAAAAATAACAACAAAATACTCAACGAAATTCCAGGCACCGACAATTTGTTTATTTTTAATTTAAGTGTTGTTTTTGCTTTATACCTTTCTATTTTGTTTTCATCTTTATTCTGTTGTTTTTTTTTGATAATTTTTTTTCTTTTACTGCAATGACGCCGATGTTTGTTTACATATTATTTTCGATTTCTTCTCTACGCAATAGTCGAAAACGAATGGCTTTTGTTTATAAACAAGGCGCGTGCGAAAGAAATGATAAACTATCTTTTTCCTCTTGTTTTCTTTACCTAAGTTTTCGGTGCGAAATATCACAAGATCTTTCGGGCGAATAGGGCCATTTACGTATGTATCTTGTTGCCACATTTTGTGTATCTTTTGTACGTCAGCGAAAGAGCGTTTTGTCGCCACACATTAGACAAGCTAAGCACAAATTTCTTGGCCTCTTTCCACTGTCAGCTGTTGCATGATAAAATTTCTAAAAATACTATATGAAATTTCAAGTGAATTGCATAGAGCAGGCAAACACGCAATCACCTTGAACCTGCCCGCGAGGTTATGTAGCTTTTGCCTGAACATTTCTTATAATATGTACTCTATATATGGCATATATATATCTACGATGTTGGAGCTTTTTGTGCGGGCGATTTGTGTTGGACTCATTCAAGACTTTAGAAGTGGTTCTTGTTTATATAGTGAATGTTTTCTGAAATGCCAGAGAACTAAGCCAAAATGCAAGACTAGCAGATGCTCTATATAAAGAGAGAGCTAGATTTTTTTAAAATTTTTCTTTTTATTGAAATATTAGGAAATGTTTTAAAGATATATATTATATGCAGAAATTATAGTGCTAGCTTTTTAGAATAATTGTGTATAAATCAAAAATACTTATATAATATTTCCAAAAACATTTAAACACCCGTTTCATTTTGCTTAAGTTTCTCTTGAAAGAATCATTGCATAACAGTCTTCAGAGTATATCTTTCGTCTTACTTAACTCGAATGCCCGCTGGTTTAGCAATGAGACCATAACAAATTGAATGGTATACATATACATTCTGAAATTTTCATTAGCATTCTAATGCAATTTCGACTAGTCTCTCGTTGTTATTATATTATTATTTTGCCAAGCTAACCATGAGTTGGCATTAAAAGCGTATAAATAGTGTTCTATAGACGTCGAATTGAACTTTGAACAGTGGCAGAAACCACAAAAAGAAAACAAAATACAAGTAGTAGTAGTAGCTGTACTTCGCGCTCTCATTTACTATACTGTGCCAGCTTAGTCACACACTAAGCATTAAAGCAAATACTAACGAAGAGCCACTCCGTCTGCCATAGGAAAACTATCTACGAAGATAGCAGTGGGGGAAGGGGGTAAGCAGTGGGGGTATTAAAAGTGTGTCAGTGCGCAAACGTTAGCGCAGCTGATCGCTGAGAGATCGCTGTGTACATAAACATATGCATACGTGTGTGTGTATATACTCAGTGCATGTGTGTGTGTGTGGGAGAGCGCGCTGTGACTTTTGTTGGTAAACAAACTAACACGAACTCTGCGTATGATCGCTCGTGTCGCACGAAGTTGACGACTGCTCAGCTGCTTGGGTCGCTCGTGTAGCATAAATTTTGACGCTGTGCTTTTGTTTACCAGTTCCCCCCGCCCACCACCCCTTCAACAGCACAGTCAGCGTTTGTTGTGGCGTCGCTTTTTGCGTTTTAAAAAAATACATAATTATGTGTTTAGATACGCTCGCTTGATCGCGCGCATGAGAGAGTGTACTCTCTCTCACACACACACGCACAGAGAGAGAGACTCTTTCACTCTGGACTGGGACTGTGACTGGGATTGGTTTCGGGATTAGGACAGTCTGCGCAGCTGCTGACGTCCCGTTGTCATTCGTCTCTGATATTCGAAAGCGAACACATCGCACACCAGCAGCAGTGCAGCAAAGGAAAGTGAAACACACACACACAAGCAGCAGTACATTGCAGTGGATGCTTAGGTAAAGATAAATATCAAAACAAAGTGCTGATGAATGTGAAAACAAAGCGAACGAACATTTTGGGCTAAGCTGCAGCAGATTCAGGTACAGCTATAGCTACAGCTACAGCTACAGCTAGAGGCACTCTCGCAGCTACAGCTACAGATACACACACACACACACCATACACACTCGCATGTGTAGGTAGTTATTTCGTACTCACTGCTGTAGCTTTTGTTCTTTTGAAATTCAAATACGCTTCCGTTGAATGCGCTGAGGTTTTAGTTGGCAAACGAGTGTCGACTTTGCAGTACCTGCAGTTGCTGTTGCCTCAATCTAGTTGTATCTGTATCTATAGTGTTTTATTTTATACATTTCGGTTGAACGTGTTGTCCTGTGCCAAACCTTTTACTAGTTTTCCAAAAGAAAGTGCGTCCAACTAACAGGTGAGCCAGCAGCTGATGCAAAAAGTGTGCTTAATATCTGATTTCTACTATATAGTAAAGATATAGCATTTACAGCTGTTTCTACTATTGTGATTTCTTTTTGGTACTCTACAAGGTCGCCTCTGACGTCAGCTAGAGTCTTTGTCTTTGTGAAAGCATTGCATAATAGCTATTACTATAGTTTAGTATAGTACAAGTGCCTGTGGTTGGGTTTACTAATTACGAACAACCATCTCAGTGAGAGTACTAGTACAATATTATTTCACTTGATCCATAAACCAGAAATAAAACTCGGAACAAAGGCATAACAAATGCATAAGCTTTCAGCTAATCAGATACGTCAATCTGAGTGGGCGTTCTATAGTTAGTTGTAGATACATATATACCTTTTTTTTATTGTGTTTCGTTGCACTTGAAAAGCTTTGGCTATAACTCTTTGTTTGCTTATCGCAGGTTGAGTTGTCAAATTTGTTAATTAAATTTAATTGCCTGGCGAAATAGCTGAGCTTTCGCAGTGAGTAAAAGAAAATATTTCATCAATTAAGTTAACAGTTGAGCTTTTGTTAGATTACGTTCTAATAGTATGATATACAACAGTTGAGTTATAAATAATAATTTACACAATTAGCTCAAGTTCATTAGCCCAGCCCCAATCAACAGCAACGGTTGCAGCCTCCCCTTAGCGCTGAGCTAATCAATTGTACTCTCGACTCGCACACGCTAGACTATAATTATCTATATAGTATACTGTATAGAACAGTTAGTGGCTAGCTCAGCTCTTGTTTAGCTAAGCTGTCTAGCCACTGAGTCTGCCATGGCATGAGTGTGTAAAACTCACAAATTTATCAGCTGCCTTATCAAAGCAAAACTTAGTTTGTTGACTTTGCCCATGCATGGACAGCCAAGGTCAGTCTGCAGATACAATTTATAGTTATAGATACATGCATGTATCTGTATCTATACTAGGCGTTATGATAGGCACATCCATAGACGTTATATAAGCGAGCACTCATCGATCAAGGTCAGGCAAAAATAAATGAAATACTTAGGTGTGTATACAGTATAGATACAAATGGCTAGCAAGTACCTCAGAGACAATTGACAGCTGTGATTATTACATCTATAGCATGCACTTGGCAAAAGTGAAATGATTTAATGCGAAATCAAATTAAGAAATGTTTGCCTCTAAATTCTTTATTTATATTCGAGTGCAATAGTCATTGGCATTTGTTTGTTGTTTAATAGCGCTTATCAGCTGTTCGATAAAAACAAAAGTAAAAGCCAAACGCAATACGATTCATATTCGGAACGTGTTCGAAATATAATATGACAGCCTGGTATGCAGCAGGCTCTCTATATGGACAGCAGCCATACGGGATGTCGTAATTTCATATTATATACTGCAAGTAGAATATATATACATATGTATGTGTATCTATATGCACATTTCAAATATGCAATATGCATGCTAACCTCAAGGCAGTTGCTAAATATGTACGTAATAACATGTAAAGATGTATGACCCAAGACACAACTGCGTCTAAGCTGCATTTCAGCAGCCAAATATTTGCCATTGGTATGACGGACAATAAGTGTTTATAGGCATGGCTATAAGTAGACAGACATGCACAAAATATTAAGCTATTAAACTAGACAAAACACACAAACAAAAGCTGTTTATGTTATACTTGTTAAACACTCAAGAGCTGGGGGAAATGTCTGTATATAATATGCATATATATATACATACATATATGAATGAATTTATGATTTTATATACTGTTTAATATCTCGCAAGCTTTGCCACTTTTCTAGTCTTCTTTCTCACTGTGCACTTAGCATTTACAGCTGATCTTCTGAGGGGTCTATTGTATCCCTACTGGCTCTGGCCATAATACTATCAAAAAGTTTGTGTCAATCAAATGCTTTGGGCAACTTTCGCTGACATTTGGCCAGAGTCAAATTGTCGCAATTGCAGCTGCAGTTTGGCATTTGTTTTAGGCCACGTTTGCTAGTCACTAGCCACAATTGTGTATTGTTAGTTAGCCTGGCTTAAATTGTATATGGTTATGGGCTAGCATTGGCTTTTGTGTCGCTGTAGATTTCACTTGCTCACTTGCCTGCTGTACCCTAATGGCACATGTTGTGCGACAGGGGGAGGGTGGGGCAAGGTAAGGGAACACTTAGACTTGGCTTATTTAGTTGCTTCGTGCAGTTGGTGAGCTGTTTTTGCGGTCAAACAGTAAATTCCACTGAATGCAATTGCAGTTTTGTTATGGTTTGTGTTTTGTTTATTAGCATTTTGCTTTTGTTTTGACCGTGAGATGATTGTGCGGGTATTGTGTGTGTGTGTGAGTGTGTGTTTGTCTTTTACTTTTGGGCTTAGCTTGGGCACTGTGCACACCATTTCACCGACATTAATCAGGCAGAGACAGCGCTTAGCATTGCCCATTGGCATAGTTTTGTTTATCAGCGAGTGTGTTATATTTTCAACTGGAAATAGAAACGTTTTACAGCAATTCAAGTGGCACACACACACCCATATACACACACACATGGCTGCTTCATGACGTGCGCTCAATTTAAATTATATATGTATGTAGATGTGTGTGTGTGTGTGCCATATATAATTGCCTTGATCATATGCTCGGCGCATGCACACCACTTGCACTCGCTGTATGAGTGTACGGGTGTGTGTGTGTGTGTTTGTGTGTGCTATCAACTCGGCAGCTCAATGGACTGTGCAGCATCGCTTTATGGCATATTGTATATATGTATGTGTGTATATAAGTGTCTATATTTACGTACAGCGCTTGTCAAACTGCAGCGCTTACGGGTCAGCCACAAAACAATTTTCCAAGCCATATAATAATTACGTGTAATCAAAGTAATTTGCCAACTGAAATGCCGAATACCAATTTCACTTTTCTCTATTTGAAAACGAGCCAAGTGGCGGCTAGAACAAACACTCGGGGCAAGGCAATTAGATACCATTAAGTAGCCCACGCACAGTCGAATGGGAATGGGAATGGGTGTGTGTGGGAGTGTGTATCTTACGCAATTAACTGTGCACTGGGTGCACACATTTGTGCAGCTCATTTGTGGCTTAAACGCTTGCTAACCATACGCATTTGTTTGGCTTTACTTTCCACTTGCAGCACCACCAAGGAGGACAACAAAAGCAGCGTACAAAAGCGCATACTAAATAAAAGACTGAGCAATCCAAGGAACTTAAAGCAATCTCATTCTCTCTACAACAACCACTTGATCTCAATTCAATAAGCAATCAATTCAATCACAAGTCAAGCGCCATCAATCATCAATCCATCAGCCTGCTAATAGAGACCCCGAAGTCCTCTGAAGAAAGAAGAAGTTAATTGAAATATGTTGAGCACCTTGTCTACATTATTATTTGGAGCTAATGAGAAGTTAGAAGCTGATAGAAAAAACGAAGCGAATCCTGTGCAGGTGGTAGAAACTGAGAAGGATCAGGCCACTGGCGAAGAGGAGGTTACGCAATTAACTAGATCCACGCCTTCCGTTGCTGGCAACAATCGGGGAGCACTGCGTTCCCCTGCCAGGCGGCGTAAGAATAAGCGTGGCAAGCGCAACCAGAAGCAGGGCGGACAACGCAAACCAACAATCATTCATTTGTTTGCACCCGACGGCGGGTGTGTCACTGACGAGGATGAGAAAGAATGGTGTTTTGTTGACAAGGAGGGTAAGTAACTCATTAAATATACTATATTCTTCACAATTTAATATTTATACTCACCACCTGCAGGCAAGGAGGAAGGTTACAATTCGGAGTCTTCCAAGGCTTCGGAAAAATCGATCGACTGGTTCGGTTCCAACTCGGAGGCAAGCCAGGATGAAGAAGCTAGTGAAGCCTCCTTCGTAGCTCGGGTACCACCATTTCCGGAGGAAGCATCCTCTTATGACTATGTGAACAACACGCATCTTATTATGGGTGCTACGCCGTCAGAGAACGCTAAATATCTGAAGCGGATTCGACGCAATATGCCAGCCACTGGGCTACATGCAGCCAAAGACGCCATGCCGGTGGGCCCACCGGTGGGAGTAATGCCCGATACGCCCTGCAGCAGCGAGACCAGCGAGGGCAGCAGCAGTGATTGTAGCTGCAGCGAATCGAGTGGCAGCAGCAGCGATTTAAGTTCAGGCGTCATGATTGAGGAGTCATGGTACGTAACACCGCCACCATGCTTCACTTCGATTGGGCCAATCGATATCCAAGCATCTCCCTTGGAGAACTTATTGATAGAGCATCCAAGGTTGGTGTTTTTGTTGTACACTCTATCACATAACTCTATCGTAATCCTCCCTCAAAGTAAATCCAGCACGCACATGCCTGCACACAAGCTAATTCTACTGCTCAAGATCTGTCTGTAAACAGTACTAACTGCATTTTTTCTTATCTTTTTACAGTATGTCCGTCTACCACTCACTCAGATCCAGACCGGAGGGCACAGAGTCTTTTGTCCGGCTAGAGGACGACCTAGATCCCTACAGGAATATGCCACTATATGGGAACGATGCTGAAGAGGATGAGGAGCACAGCTCCGAGAATTCAGATTCTGAGGGCGTTGTGCAGGCGCAGCGCAGCACTAGCGCTCGCTGTGATCGCCATGCTCTTGCAGAGCAGAAGCAGTTAAGGATGGCTCGCGAAGGCCAGAAGGTGTGCATGATTGAGGTTATTGTGTTCATGTTGTGTATTTACATCTTGTATCTAATTCTCCCAGAGCGACAATAAAAAGCAGCGTCAGCAACTTTGCCGTAGCGCCATGAAGCGGGCCAACAAGGTGCGTGACATCCAGGCTAAGGGGCAGCGTTCTCGCCGAAAGGACATGCAACACTGCAACAACAACCGCAAGGCCTTTTAATTTGTTGATTTTGCATGACATAGACACAGATAAAAACACACACACATACACAAGCACGCACTCATTCATTCAGACACACCTTCATTTCGCTTACACACATGCTTCACCACATTCTCCCACATTATAAGGAGGAATCATATTCATACCCAAAGTTCATTACAAATGGCGCGAAGGCAACGCGCATAATTCTAATTAGTATTTTCAATTTCCAAAAACAACAATTCATAAACAACAATTCATAAACAACACAACATTAAACAACATAAACATTAATAATAAGAAAAATCTACAAAAAAAATGACAAAAACAAAATTCGAAAAAATATCAAAATTTAGCAATTACAAGAAAACACTTAAAATATTTAAATCTAACACTAAACAATTAGTAATCGTGTAAAAAAAGAACAAAAACAAAAAAGATTTATGTGTAAATGCGTAGATTTTAAAGTTCGCAGTTTCAAATTTACAACAAAAACAAAATCGATAAAAAATACCAAAAAATAAATATGGAAAAAACTTGAAAATTAAAAAAAAGTAACATATTGCGAAAATGTATAAAAATAGAAGAATCAATGAACAAATTGATCTAGTTTTAAATTTACTCTTATTGTATCTTATTTGTCCGTATTTAAGGCATATTATTTTAATTTGATTCGAGAACTTTTTCATTTTAGTTTTAATTTCCAAACGATGATGATTTTAATTTTAAGCATAACTATGATAATGCAGAGTTTAGTTCTAAGCACAATTTATGATGATGATTACCTTAATGATTGATGATTGAAGATTGAAGATTGATGATATATGATGTATGTATTTGAGTACAGAGTTTAGTTCTAAGCACAATTTATGATGATGATTACATTGATGATTGATGATTGAAGATTGAAGATTGATGATATATGATGTATGTATTTGAGTACAGAGTTTAGTTCTAAGCACAATTTATGATGATGATTACCTTACTGATTGAAGATTGAAGATTGATGATATATGATGTATGTATTTGAGTAACGTATGCTTAACTTATGTATAATGATTAACACTGGCGAGAGATAAATGTTGTATATGATTCTGATGCATGCCTGATTCTCTGTTAACGAGTATAAGTATAAAGAAAAGAAAAAATGATGAAAAAAAAAAAAAATATTAAACAAATAATTATATTTAGTAATAGTCAATAGCCCAATAAAAATAATACTGCTGCAAAAATTACGCAAATACTGTGCCTTTATTCAATTAAAAATCTACATAAATTTTTCAACAGTCATTATACATTTTTTCTTGGCCATAAATTGGGTCAGTTGTGGTCCTAGTCGTTACAGTGGCTGCGCTGCCCTTGCCACCTTGCAACGGTAAGCTATGCTGTCATGGTCAACCACACTGTGGAGGAGTAGCCAGTGGTGGTACCAGTTGAAGTACCTTTCACAATCCGTTCATTCAGTCTGAATTAACTGCCGTTTAAGTGCAAACTAATTAGTAAATTGTAATTTAACGCAGACACGCTTCGCACACGGCAGAGGGCAATTAAAAGTGGGCAGATGGCTGGGCTACAGTTAGATGGGCCGTTGACCTTGACAGCGCAGCGCAGCGCACACAGGTGTAATGGGTCAGTTGCGGCTCCTGTTGCGCTTCCGCCATGCCACACTGGCTAACGGGCAACGAAAGTCTAGCAATGTGCAACAGCGCTAACCTGTTGAGGCAGGGCAGGGCAGGGCAGTGGCAGTGGCAGTCTGCTGCTTCTTTCACAATCAGCTGCCCCTAGTTGGTCGCCTCTTTTGGCCTCTTCTTCTTCGTCAGCTTCTAACGCCGAGCTGAGCTGAGCTGAGGTGTCTGCCAAACTCTATAAAGATTCGCTCCAGCCGCGCTTGGCTTCACACCTGCGCGTAACGTGAAGAGCTGCAAACCATAGACCACCATCAGCACCAGCACCATAGATCACACACCACTCGGCATAAAGGAGGGCCAGCTACTACTATTATGTAAGATTAGGCAATCGCTGAGAGAGTCATCGGAGTCGGTAGTAGTATCCGTCGGTCTCTGATTCTATTTGGCAAGTTGCACTTGAGTGATTTTTCGGCAACGGAAAACCCACAATAGTTTTAACCAGACGTGTAACATGTAAAGCAAAGCCAGATAAATGGCATAAATGGTGTAGAAAACAACAATAACTGAAACAACAACTACAACTACAACAGCAGCAACAAAATCACGCAATACCAAAAGCATAAAAAATTCGTCGGCTTTTTGGCAGATCGAAAGTGAAAAGCTTCACTCTCCCACCCTCCAACGCCTACGCAGTGTCAGTTGGCCACGCCTCGTCAACTTTTATGGGCAGCAAGAGTGTCTAAGATTTGTTAAACATTTGAATTAACAAAAAAATGGGCCAAGTTTTCCGACTTATTATGTCAGTTGGTCAAAGTGCGTGCCGAGTTTAGATGTAACATTTTTATGGCGGCCGAGAAAAACGTGAAATACTCTTGCAGCAGGTCAGTGTTTGCGAAATTAACGGAACTTTAAATTGGCTACGTGTGTGTGTGAAGTGTACAAATACATATAGCAGTGAGTGTTGAGCAACAGGAGGATTTACCATATACTATATACGTTGTAAAGAAGGTGAGTATGGTAGCAGAAATATACTCTTAATAGAAGCTGTGCTTAGAGTTGTAGTAAGTGGATGTAAGCAGAGATTAATAGTCAAGAAAATAGTAAGAATATCTGTATTAAAAATATAAATAAATATTATAAAATGAAGAGACGAATGGAATAACATTTGATATAATCAAATAATGAGAATATGAATATAAATAAATGTAAGAAAATATTTCAATAAATTATATTTCAAGAGAAGGTAGTAGAGGGCTTATAAAGCTCAAGAGTTTTACTATTTGATTTAGCAACCATTACTTTTCATTACACTCCTAACTAAA
This sequence comes from Liodrosophila aerea, assembly GCA_035045005.1. Taxonomy (NCBI): domain Eukaryota; kingdom Metazoa; phylum Arthropoda; class Insecta; order Diptera; family Drosophilidae; genus Liodrosophila; species Liodrosophila aerea. Next base: position 1,033,191 of record JAWNNL010001293.1, read on the forward strand.
CTACCATCAGTTTACTTAATTTGATTTTGATATAGATCTCAAAACAAAGCTTTTTATATGCAGCCTTATCTCAAGTTCTATATTACAAAAACCTCAATCAACCTCAAGCAACATCCTCATCCTCATCAACACGCACACATTATACACAGTTTCAGTCACTTCCCATTCTACAGCCACTAAATAACACTAATAAATACACAGAACTTAAACTTGAGATGCATATCTTGCGGTCAACAAACCGCAAAGAGCCCTCAGCTAGTTAATAACTAAAGTATTCGTACTACACATATAAATTGTCAACGCCAAAGCAAAACGGTAAATGTCAAATGCGTGCTGTGGCCATAGCGTATGAGTAGGTGTACCGTTAGGCATGCCAACATTTTGTAGGTGAATGCGAAACATGGTAAAAACATAAAAAAATGGCTGCCAAAACGGCTCAAGGTCAGGCACAACAGCAACAACAACAATTAAATATAATTATAACAGAGGAGCAAAGCGTGGCCGCCGTTAAAGAACGTAAAAAAATACTAAATAAATAATGAAAGCCAAAAACCGAAACCAAAAAGAGGTCTACAAAACAGCGATGGCTAAACTAAACTATAGGTAGAGCTAAAGCTAAGACAAGTATTGCATAAGACACATGTAAAACCGACAACAAACAAACAACAAGAGGCAGCCAAAGTAATTATAACAACAATTAAGCAAACGGCGTGCGTTTTTACAGCTAAACGTAAAACCAGCCAAGCATTGGGTGTTTGGGGGCGTTGGGCTCCAAGTCCGTACGAGTGTGTGTGAGTGTGTGTGTAGACACAGGCGTAGTCATTCATTAAAAACAAATTTAAAGTTTAAGCAGATAGGTATAATGTCAGCAGCAGCAGCAGCAGCCACTCCTGTGGTTCGTTCAACAGATTTAGCTAAGATTCATTCTGCAATATAATTAAAACATCTCAGCTGCTGACAGTTTTAGTTTTATGCCTTTGACCTTAGCGGCTGACAGTCGGCCATTGTTCTAGGTATTATGACATTGATGTTGTCTCCAAGCTGTTGTCGCTATATGTATCTGCTGCTGCTGCTGCTTATGTTTCTCGCATATTGACCACAATTAATTTATGAACCACAAACTTCCTTCCTGCCCGCATACGCAATGTGTTGTGTTTGTGTTCAGCTTGTAACTGATGCATCCAGGCTGAACCGCCAACACTTGAGTGACCACTAGCAAGGTTATTTCCATCTCGTATGGACATCGACTGGGCCTTGAGCCTACGATTATATTTAGTATTGACTAAGTATTTATCTTTGCAGTTGCGTGTCAGAAGTGTGATGAAGCTGTACAGAACTCTGCTGCAGTTGCTGCTGCTGTGTCTGCTGTTGCTACAGGTGAGTCGAGAATGGAGAATCGAGAATCTTTTGCCTTTCACATGTTGCTCAAGTCAGAGTAGGTTCGTTGCCTAAGTCTTTTGTTTGGCATCTTTGGCCAGCAGATGAAAAAGTAATCTATTTAACAGTTAAACTGCATTCTAAGAATGAACTTCCTGATTATGCTAAGCACCCATGCCGCTGCACACATGAACCGTAACCAATCGTTGGCCAATCGGACCGTCTAACGGATATGCCATGCCATATTGCGTAGCTTCCCAGAGCGACGATTGATTGTGAGTTCATTCATGTCTTGTTCAACGGAAGAGCGAGCCACGGCTTGGGGGCAAAAAATTATGTTGATGATGTAGCAGTTTTCTGCCTCTGTCTTGATATATCTTATGGCGCATTGCGGCACGTGTAACCCCCAACGGACACGCCTCTTTTCTTGCAGCAACATTGCCACAGCGTTGAACTGAGCACCGAGTATGCCATAGTTAGCAAAGCAGCGGTGGCCACAACCACAGCAGCCACACCCACAGCCCCCGTGTCGGCTCCAGTGCGCAGCATCAAGGGACGCGTACAGACGACGACACCGCGAAACAGCAGCAGCAAACGTCAAAGTCGTCCACTCACCCCGAGTGTCTTAGATCCCACGCAGCAGGATCTGGTGGCACTCTCCTCCAAGTCTTACATCTCTGGACCCACCACACAGCCCTCCAAGCTGGCCAAGCGTGCGGGTCTGCCGGCACAAAAGAAGTTCGCTAAGGATGTGCGGAATCGTAGTACCATTGCCGTCGAGCGCAATCGACTGCAGCATGAAGTGGTGCGTGCTTTAGATATATCTGTCCACTTATTTATTCAATTTGATATTTTCCATTTATCGCCAGCCCGATCACGTGCCTGATTCCTCCGGCTATGTACCTCAGCGCATTGGTCATCCAGTGCATCTGGAATACGGCTCGACTGGCGTGGATTCGAGTGGTGCCCCCACAGGTAGTGCTGGCTATCATGCTGCGCCCTACGAGGGCAACAAGTGGCACGAGGAGTACTGGGATCAGGATTACTCTGGACAACATTTCACACACAACAGCACCAGAGTGCAACGTGAGTAGAGCTTTATTATCAGTAGTCAGTTCCATTCCACTTAGTTCATTCCATAGATATCGAGGCTGAGTGTCAGGATGACTATATGAAAATACGCATTGGCTTCAATGGTTCCTTCAGTGGTCTGCTCTACTCCGCTGGCTATGCCTACGATCCAGACTGCATGTATATCAATGGCTCTGGCAGGGATTACTATGAGTTCTACATACAACTCAATCGCTGCGGCACCTTGGGCAAAAACTCGATACAGGAGGAGCATCGCAAGAATCCCACAGTGAGTAGGGAAAGTATGCATACATGGAATTATTATTTATACAGTGCTTTATTAGAACTTCATGTGGAATACCGTAACGGTGCAGTATAATCCATTGATCGAGGAGGAGTACGATGAGCACTTTAAGGTCACCTGCGAGTATGGCTATGACTTCTGGAAAACGGTTACATTTCCCTTTCTAGATGTGGAGTGAGTTTTCTTTGGCTTTTAATTTGTATTTCTTAGCCCAATTATTACTCTTATTTATATCTCTAGAGTGGCAACTGGGAATCCTGTGGTGTTTACGCTCAGTCCCCCCGAATGTTATATGGAAATACAGAATGGTTATGGCATTGGAGGACCGCGTGTTACTGGTCCAGTGCGTGTGGGTGATCCACTGACTCTAATCATTTATATGCGGAGTAAATATGGTATGAATATAATAATACTTTTATGATAAGTAAACGAAAATACGAAGTTCCCTTTCCCATTCTTTAGATGGCTTTGATATTGTGGTCAATGATTGCTATGCACACAATGGCGCCAACAAACGCATACAGCTGATAGATCAGCATGGTTGTCCGGTAGATGATAAGCTCATCTCACGCTTCAGAGGCTCCTGGACAGATGCAGGGGTGTATGAGACACAGGTCTATGCCTATATGAAAACCTTTCGCTTCACAGGCTCACCGGCACTCTACATTGAATGCGATGTGCGTATGTGCCATGGACGCTGTCCGGTAAGTCTACTGAAAACTGTTCACAATTCAAAGCATAATCACAAGTATATTCCTCACAGAGTCAGCCCTGTCATTGGCGCAATCTCAAGGCGGTAACCAAACGCGACACGTCCAATATAACGGCTACAAATCTATCATTGCCACCGTTGGCTGATGCCGTCGACTCCATCACAGAGACACCGCCGCAGGCATCGCTATCGGAGAATGTGAATCTATTCCAGTCGCTGCGTGTGCTGCAGGAGGGAGAAACTGATGGCGATGATGTGTATGCGCATCGTCAATCCAAGACTCCAGCACCACATCAAACGTGTCTCAAGACATCCACCTTCTCGGCGCTTACTGCCAGCTGTTCGGCGTTGCTTTGCCTGCTGACAGTGATATTGTTCATCGCCTGCTCTCGACTGAAGCGACGCAAGCAGTCCACGCTGTACGACTCCTATATAGCACATAAGGGGCAAATCGATTGATGGTTGATTGATTGGTGGTTGGCTGGATTTAGAGGTGGTCTGTTGACATTTTGTAAATAGTTTATGACATACAAGTACCAACGAAAATTCCGTACACTCGTAGTTAGCTTTTCGCTCGTATAATAAAGATTTGTATTTTTAGTTGAAATTGTGTTAAATCTGGAGGCAAATGCTAAGTACAGACTTTTCTATTAATTTGTATTTCATTCTTATGAAAGCAAATAGTAAAACTATTGCATACTTTTGTGCGATGCACCAAAATTCTTCTTATAAAAAGCTTAGCATACTTTCAGGCAGCTGCCTTTTGCTCAATTTAAACATGTGCAAAGATGGCGACGTATTTAGTGCTTTTGGCATCGTTTAATGCTGGGGCATGTGTGGCATATGAGGAAGCATTGTGACCGATAACTTGTGTCACCTGTTGCACTTCCTCATTAGGCTGCCGCTGCCGCTTTGCCACGGAGTGACTAGGCAAAGCAAATGCAGTGTGTGGCACGTAGTATGTCAAATTGTATATGATTATGTGTTGAGCTGTGTGTTGTGTGTTGTGTGTGTTGTGCATTGTGTTTTCTTTCATTTTATTTTATTTTGTTGTATTTTGCATTTTGCATTTTGTCGTGAGCTTTACAGCATGATTTTCTATCATCATTTGGTTGCAGCTGACACAAATTTTAAACGCTGCGGCGCGCCGCAAAACGTTGCCCAAATGTGTTAATATGGTTGAGGATTTTTAATGTTGCCCAACTGTTCGCAGCACAGATGTGGTGGTAGTAGTAATAGGTAGTAGTACCGGCAGACTTTTGCTAATTGTGCAATTTCTGGTGAGTTGCTCATTTCGGACTGCATTTAGCTGCTGCTGATGCTACTGCTGTGGCAGAAGAATCTTTGGTGTAAAAATTAACACGGAATCATTAGAGAGCATGCCAAATTGCCATGGCTAATTAATTTATTTAGCTATGAGAAGCAAACAAGAAGCCAAAGACAAAGGCAGTGCAAACAATCTAAATGTTTGTGGTATCACATTACGTTTCTCATTAGTATTGTTGTTGTTGCTTTTTTCACACACAATTTGCATAGAATGAAGCATGCCAAATTCTATATGTACACTCGCATGTATTTATAATTTTTCGTTTATGATTAATTGCTATTTAAAGGTAAGTAATCAAGTAAAAATATTAATTAGATAATCACAAAAAAAGAGGATTATTTCGTGCTATGACTAACCCTCTACACATAAGTATGCGCAGGCATGTTTATCAGTTCAAACATAACTGTAAAGCTACGCCCAGTTGTTCAGGCATTTGCAAAAGATTAGCACACCACTTTGTAGGCCATCTCTCATCTCTGGCACGTAGCACGTGATGGGGGCCTTGAAAATCAAATTCGCGCAAAAGTATTTCAATGAAATGCAGCATATATAATTATGAGTAAAGTATAGTAAGTAAAATCTAATGAAGAATACAATAATTAATATCATGTAATTCGCGTTGGCGTTGCCATCGATGATTTCTATCGCCAAGTGAATTGAGTTTACAGCTGAATCCGAATCCGAATCCGAATGCGAATGCGATTGCAATTGCGATTGTGACTTGGACTGGGTGATGATGTGTGGTGTGTGGTGACACCAAATAGGCAGTCAAATTGCTCCATCCGACTACAACAAAAGCTTAAAAATTGAGTTTTTTATGCGCGCTGGCGACCTTAGCTGCAATGTTTGTATATCTTTTTTTTTATATTCTGCCAAAGTCCAAGTTGTGTGTTTGCTGATGTAGAAGCTGCTGCTGCTGCAGTGTATCAGGCACATGCCTCATAATTTTTTTTCTTCTTTTTATGCCGCTGCACGTTCGTGGCCTGAGTCTTTCGTTTGCATTGTATTGCGCTGTCATGCGCATATGAAATCATCAGCCACAGCCACAGCAGTAGCAGCCACAATAGTACAAACCCAACACAACAAACAAAAAACATCAGCAATGCAAAAATATATGCTTTCATTACCAAACGTCTCGCATGCACCATTATAGTAGTATGCCATGCACTGAGTTTTTGTTATTCTGTATAAATATATTTTTTATATATATGTAGTAGCTTTGGTTTTTATGCACATCTTTCAGCCATTGTTCTTGACTACGTTAAACAAATTGCACTGCTATCAATCAATGGCTGCATACGGAAGTTTACACATTTTTCTATGCAATTAAAAGCTAATCTATGGCCGTTGATATATAGCAATGTGTAACTGGTATTAACTTTAATTATCCATAAATGTTTGCGCCATTAAATAAATATTCAATCAATTTATCAATCATACTCACATGCCAAGCGACAAAAAAGTTGAGTGGGCATGGACATAGGTTAGGCCTCCCTTGGTAGACCCTCAAGTATTGCCCACAACTCTATGCTTGATCTAAGGTTTATGATGCTGAATTTGCATATCATTTGGCTGCCATGAGGAACTACTGTATGTAAATTGTTATACAGTGATTAGGCATAGCAAATCATAAACAACACCTGACGCCCTGTTGACCTTTCCAGTTGCTTGCGTTTGTTAATTCAGTCTGTCTTCATTTAATGGGCCCAAGTGTTATGTCATAATTAAATATAAGAATAACACTAAAATTAGACGGAAGCACTGGCATTGGAGCATTACATTTCACACGCACTGAATAGAATAAAATGAAATTATATGCGGGTGGCAACTCTGGCGCCAACACTTGACTTGGCTTGTAAACAAAGCCAGCCACAGCTGAGCTGTGATAATAACAAATGTGGCAAGGCCAACCCTCAGAAACGTGTCTTTTGTTTACAAACTTTAACCGGGGAGCAGAGGACCCACCCCCGGATGAACTCGCTCTCTGCTATCCGTTTGGAGAGAGCCAAAGTTGGCAGCTGCGCAGAGAGCAGAGCAAAGCTTGGCTGCTGTGCGCATCTGAAATCTCAATCGCATTGATTTTATCCAGAGTCCAGAAGTAGAGTTCTTAATCCGCACCCAAACTGCCTTTGTTAAAGTTGTAAAATTCGAGCAGGCACAAGGAAAAAGGCCTCAAAAAATCCATAAAAATTGTAGAAGTTATAAAATAAGAGGTAACATCTGTGAATTGTTGAAATTTCATGTAAACTCAAGCATATTTCATGTATATACTTTTCTGACTGTAGGGCGTGGACTTAGCTTTAATTAGTAACTATGCCTGGCCTGCATAGCAAATAGATAGCACAAGGACACACACACAGATCGCTGGAGAATATGGAGTTACCTGGCAGGTCATCAGTGGCTCTGCTGCTATGCAGCATCCTGGCTCTGCTATTGATTAACACAGGTACGTGTGTGTGGTGCAGTTACATTGCCCAACGTCGTCTATGTGTTTGTGTCAGTGTGTGAACTGTTTGGGGTTATGTAAGCTTTAAGCTATGCTTCTTCGGTGAGGGGTAGGATATACTACTATGCCACATACTCAACTGCTATTTAATATTATATCTAACATCCCTTTCCAACGAAAATGTAATAATCCAGAAGCAAAACACACTTTACAGCAATGATTTGATTTTTTTCTTAAATTTTATGTAAACGCACAAGCAGCGACGCCTTAACAAATTCTAAAAGTTTCACACCTAAACCAGCACAAACAACAACAGCAACAACAACAAGGCCTCTGTCGCTGCCTCTGCCTCTGCCTCAGCCCTAGGCTAAGCCACTGCCACTGCCACCGCCGCTGTGTATATAGTTAGGGCAGCAACAACACCAACCACAACTAAAGCTATGTTTCTATATAGTAGTTGAAATGAAACTTGAGGAATTTGCCAAAGCGTCGCTGCTGCAGCGCTGCCAAAAATTGCAAAAAAAAAATTGAAAAACGAAACAAACTGCGCCGCTCATTAATGCAACTCAAATTCAGAATCAAAATCAATATCAAAATCAAAATCAAAATCAATTTCAAATTCAATATATGCCATATAAGCTATATACAATATATATATGCCCTGTAATCATTAGTAGCCTTAGAGTCCAAAGCAAATATCTACTACTTTATATACTACTAACTATCTCCTAGCACCCGCTCGAACTACTTAAACTGCAGCTTAGAACTTCTCTCTTAATATATATACTACTCGTACTTACTCATATAGCTGCTCCTTAAAGCTTTAGCATAGTTGAATTTTTTATATAAACTCTTAACGCTCGCAAGCTGTATAACTCTACTTAACCTACTTAACTCTACTCCCCAACTACTACTACTATTACTACAAACTACTACTACTACCACTACTACTACTACTATTTTTCACCCACCTTCTTATTAGCTATCTCTCTGCTTTTGTAATTAACATTTTCTTCCGAATCAAATATAAGTTTAAAGTAAATATATTATGTACTACTGCAAAGCGTAGCACTACTCCCTTTTGGCGCTGCCAATGCAGATGGATACACACCAAAGCAACTGAAATGAAAATGAACTGAAAAGAAACGAAAACGAAAAACGAAAATAACCAACGAAATTTGAAAATAATGCAAAAGATTTCTGTATCAACTGCCGAATCTTAATTCATACTCCTTCTGTTCTGAGCAGTCCAGTATAAGCCAATCAATCTCTCGTTTACTATAGAGTCTAGCCAAGTTGTAGAGAATAATTTGTAAATGAAAACCAACTCGCAACCACTTAGCATTCCATGGTGTACTTAGAGCTCCCACACACACACATACATACACACGCACACACATAGTGTCTCATATCATTCATCGTTAGGCTGAGCAATCTATGAAAATAAAATATGCCAATTGCAACTCGAGTGCCAACCCCAAAAAAATAACATCAAATTGGTGTGTGCTCTATATAACACATATAGACGACTAGCATAACCCGGTCATGATAGCTACTTCATGCTCACATACTCATACACCAGCACACGCACACACACACACACACCCACTTTCATAGCAGCACAAGCGCAGGGACATTGCCATGCCCCATGCCTCTATAGACCATGCCCTACAGCAGCTGGCAGGGCATCAACGACTGGAGCAGCATCCATATCTCAATTTACTGCACATGTGCGCTGTTCCGAGAGAGAACTCTCGCAGAGAGACACGCTCTCTCTCTCTCTCTCCTTAGCTGTCGGATAAACTTTACTTGTCATATTTAGCTGTCATTTAGCTGAAGTACTCGTACATAGGGAGAAGTTGGTAGTTGAACCCAAGTGCACCATAGTTAGATTAGGACTGTTGAATTATACTCTCTACTCTGTAGAAGTCCTTGCATTAGTTGAACCACTGTGCGCCTCAGAGGAGACACTTCTAAGGCACACAGTTGTTTGATGCAGTGGCGTCTCACGCGGCAACATTTACAACATAACTAGCAACATAACAACATAATAATGAACAACAGCAACAACAACAACAGCAAAATACCGCTCATAACTCAAAATATGGCATTTTTGAGTTAATAATGCAGAAACATTCATTGAATTGTGTTTAATATTATGTCAAAATTTCAAAATTTCTCTGTCTTATACAGTCACTGCTTGAGCTATGATTATATAGCAGTACCTCAGTGTAAGCGCAGTACAAGTGCCAAACTTTAAGTGCGTTTTTCTCGCAATGCCAAATTTTGAGTTAGTCAACGAGCGATATATATAAAACGAGCGTCTTTCATTGTCATTTTATGTTTCCATAGTTGAAATTTAGTAGAATTCTTAAGAGAAATCGGCCAACTACAACTATCTGCTGTCACTCTGTCTAACTCCGTCTATCTCTCTGTCTCTAACTTCTAAGCTATGCCATCATTTTAAGCCATTACAAACTCAAACAAACAGCAAACAGCAAACAGCAAACAAATGAAAACAAAACCAAGAATACAAACATAAAACAAAATGACAAGAAAAAAGAAAATTGTTCTCATATGCGTACCGTCTTTCTTTTCGTTCTTTCTGTATCCTTCTACGTTTTTGTTTCTCTCTCTGTGTATTCTGTTCCATTTTGTTTTATTGTGAAACAATTTACTTTGTGTTCCCCTTCCGTTCCGTTCCCGTTCCCGGTCTTTTCGTGTTGTTTATTGTTTATTTTTATAGTCAGTGCATCCGAAGACGAAGAGCGCCTGGTGCGTGACCTCTTTCGAGGCTACAATAAACTCATACGACCCGTACAAAATATGACACAAAAAGTTGGAGTAAGATTTGGTTTGGCGTTCGTACAGCTAATCAATGTCGTAAGTGTTCCTTCTAAGAATCAAACAACCCACCAAAAATACAAAAAAAAGTAAAATAATCAATCAAAATTAATAAGAAACTATGTATAGTACTAAATCACAACTAACTTTAGTAGCGTGTAACTAACTGTACTTACGAGTTCTGTTCATAAATAAATTCTTGACTCTTGAGTTTTGTTGCTGCCACAAACACGGAGGCACAATCCAAATGATGCACAAGCACAGCACGCACTGCCACGGGGACAGTGGTGCCTGGACCTGGGGCAGTGGTGGTGCGATCAGTGGGCGTGGCAGCACTAGCAGCCATTTTCAGTTTCGATTATGCTTTGTAAATACTTGATTACACGTTGTCTTGACTTGTATTGTGTATTGTGTATGTCTGTAGATGAACTTCATGCCTAGCAATACGAAGTACTAACTCTTAAATTTAACAACTAACAAACCAGTTAATTGCATTTGATAATAATAAATAAACTAACCCACTAACTTTACTATATATACATACATACTACAAATATATCTGCGATATGCGAATAATGACTTTTGACTTAACTACCTTCCCACCCGCTCTCTCTCTCTGAATATATTTCTGTCGATATTCTGTCAATACGATTCGATTTCGATCGCATACAATAATTGAATTGATCTCGATATCTCTATTGATATACCACCATCTCCACCAAAATAATTAAACCACCACCACCAACCACCAAAAATAACCATCACCACCAACCACCAACCACCACAACCAAACCACCAACCATCAACTACATCACCACAACATAAATAATTCAATACAAAATACCGATCAATCCGATCCAATTGAACCAATTGAAACCAAGAATGAGAAAAATCAAATTATGAAATCAAACGTTTGGTTACGTTTGGTTTGGTACGACTATCAGCTACAATGGGATGAGGCTGACTACGGCGGCATCGGGGTGTTGCGTCTGCCTCCGGATAAGGTTTGGAAGCCGGACATTGTGCTCTTCAATAAGTGAGTAAATGGCTTTACCTATGCAAAACTCTACTACTACTAGCTCCACTCTGTCTGTCTAACTTCCACTATGTAAACTGTAAACTGTACACTGTTAACTAACATTCTGTTGATGTAGGCGTCAGTCCCACCCACTCAATAACGGCTACTAACATTCCACTTTCTATGAACTATCTGCAGTGCCGATGGCAACTACGAGGTGCGATACAAGTCCAACGTGCTCATCTATCCCACGGGCGAGGTGCTCTGGGTGCCTCCGGCCATCTATCAGAGCTCCTGCACCATTGATGTCACCTATTTCCCCTTCGATCAGCAGACATGCATCATGAAGTTTGGCTCTTGGACCTTTAACGGGGATCAAGTGTCTCTGGCGCTGTACAACAATAAGAACTTTGTGGATCTGTCGGATTACTGGAAATCGGGCACTTGGGATATCATCGAAGTGCCAGCATATCTGAATGTATACGAGGGTGATAGCAATCATCCCACAGAGACAGATATTACATTTTACATTATCATAAGACGCAAAACCCTATTCTACACGGTCAACTTGATTCTTCCCACAGTGCTGATTTCATTCCTTTGCGTGCTCGTCTTCTATCTGCCGGCTGAGGCTGGCGAAAAGGTGAGTCTCGGGGTCGAATGCGATTCGATATGGTCAGTTATGATGTTTTTTGATGTTTTTGATGTTTTTCTGATGTTTTATAAACCGGATTTATGCTTAGGTCACGCTCGGTATTAGCATTTTACTGTCACTGGTTGTGTTCCTGTTGCTCGTCTCAAAGATTCTGCCACCCACATCGCTGGTGCTGCCGCTGATTGCCAAGTATCTGCTGTTCACCTTCATTATGAACACGGTATCCATTTTGGTCACGGTCATCATCATCAATTGGAACTTCCGTGGACCGCGCACCCATCGCATGCCCATGTGGATACGCTCCGTCTTCCTGCACTATCTGCCCGCGTTCCTCTTCATGAAGCGTCCGCGCAAGACACGTCTACGTTGGATGATGGAGATGCCTGGCATGAGCATGCCAGCGCATCCTCACCCCTCCTACGGTTCACCTGCCGAATTGCCCAAGCACATCAGTGCCATTGGCGGCAAGCAGTCCAAAATGGAGGTCATGGAACTGTCGGATCTGCATCATCCCAATTGCAAGATCAACCGCAAGGTGAACAGTGGCGCAGAGCTGGGTCTCGGTGATGGCTGTCGCCGTGAGAGTGAATCATCCGATTCCATACTGTTATCGCCAGAGGCTAGCAAAGCCACCGAGGCGGTCGAGTTCATAGCCGAGCATCTGCGTAACGAGGATCTCTATATACAGGTGAGTAGCTCCAGTATTATCTAATATTTCAGTAATTAATCAAACTAATCTCTGACTCAGACTCGTGAGGATTGGAAGTATGTGGCCATGGTCATCGATCGCTTGCAGTTGTATATTTTCTTTATTGTGACCACAGCGGGCACCGTTGGCATTCTGATGGATGCTCCACATATCTTCGAGTACGTTGATCAGGATCGCATCATTGAGATCTATCGCGGCAAGTAAATGAGCATCGTGTCACAAGGACAACGGCAAAAACAAAAAGTTAAACATTGCAAACGCAACAATAAACATTAAACGAAAACCAAAACAAAAACCAAAACAAAAACGAAACGATATAAGCGAAATTTTTAGATTTTATTAATGACAATTAGAGAACGATTGGCAAATGCGAATTTGACCTTAGGGCTAGCAGCAATTCAAGTTTAATACAAAAATAATTATAATAATAATTAATCGAACACATTGAACTAAAGCTTCACATTTAGGCATAGAATTCATTAAACAAATAACAAAAAACCAATCAAATCACGAAAGTATAGTTCATTGAGACAAAGCGAAGAGCAACAACTAGTGGAATTGTGAAAAAAGATATTTTAATTTTAATATATATATGAATAATGAAACGCATTAAGTTTAAGCGCAATAAACAATGAGACAAACAGTATTTTCAACTTGTTATGTTTAGACAATTAAGTACACCAATTTACGAGTATAAACTACTGCATAAGCGAAAGAAAACTAAATCAAATTTGTAAATGCTACACAATCATCAGCAAATGTAAACAGAATAATAATTGGACTAAACCCCAAAGCAAGACACAACAAACACACACACACACACTCACAGAGAAACTAATAAAAATGCAAAGTTAATTAATAAACAAAATGAAAACAAGATACTGAGACAGAGTCAGAGTCAGAGTCAGAGTCTTCTCTTCATAGAGTCGCTTCGCTGTTTTAAACTGGCTCAGCGCATTGCGCATACGCCGCGTAGCACAGTCAGCCGTGCGGTCTAATTGGCTTATTAATTAATTGATATTGGCATTTTTATCTAACCATATGTATTTATGTGGCTGTTGTCAATTCCAGTCTATTAATAACTATTGGCTGCACGTGTGAGTCAGCAGTTGGATTTATAATACAGTATAGTACAATGTGAATCTCTGGCACGATTTCCATGTGTTGGCTATGGCTAAAAATTATGCAAATCGTTTGGTATTTCGCACATCAATCAGTTGCGCTGGTCACCCACGCTTTGAGACTTGATATGCTGTGACTTTTCAAACTAAATAACTATTTAGTTGTGCTTAAACTTAGGCCTGGTTCCTGTTTAAGACTTTTCGCTAAGCTTTGAGCGTGTCGCTCAGCCAGGGCCAGCTTTCAAGTCAACTAAAAAAACCCTATGCATTAATAAAACACAAAAAAATAGCTAACTAGTACGCGTTGTTATTGACTTACAATCGCTGTTGATTACCAAGCAACAGTACTATAACTACAACTACAACTATAGCAACAATTACAGCAACAACTGACAAAGGTTGCAGCATCACGACTGAGTCAGAGTCAGAGTCGGCGTCAGAGCCAAGCCGACTCGACTCAAGTCTGAGTCTGAGCCAAACTCGTCGTTGGCCCGACTCAACAAGCTGGCTTAGGGGCTGCTTTGGTATAAATTCGCCAAGGGAGAACATTTGGGCATCATTCGATTTTCTGATTTTGCAACGAAGACGTCGGCTCCGTTAACCGTTATCCACTGCATACAATTGTCGTCTGCGTGTGTGCGAGAGTGTGTGTGCGAGTGTTGTGTGTAAGCTGAAACCGGTAAAAAGTTATATACGCTACGAGTGTTTGCTTTCCGTTTGGGAAATACTGTGAAAATTCGCGCTCAGTTTGGGGATTTCGCTTTGGCCAGCATGGTGAGTGGCAGACGAAGTCTCTCTATGTGATTTATAGCCATGGAACTGATTGTGCTTATTGATTGTGCTTCTTCTTCTTGTTGTTGTTAATCTCCTCGCAGCGCTTATTGTTACCTGTGGTGGCGTTGCTCGCCGCCGCTGGCGTCTATGCGGATGTCTCGCATCTGGATACGGATCTGCGAGAGGATGGATACCATTACAAGCAGCCATCGCAGCCATTTCCGCCTCCACCTTCAGGCAATGATATTGACGATGGTGGTCTGATACCTGGACCGGCTCCCTCAGCACCAGGTCCCTCTTATGGACCACCGCAGCCACAGCCACAGCCACCACGTCCACAGCCACAGCCTGTGCCCACTGCTCCCGGTCCCTCGTATGGCCCACCACAGACGCAGCCACCGCGTCCTCAGCCAACTGCACCTGGACCATCTTATGGACCACCTCAAACGCAGCCACCACGCCCACAACCACAGCCACAACCCACTGCACCTGGCCCATCCTATGGACCACCACAGACGCAGCCACCTCGTCCACAGCCTCAACCCACTGGCCCTGCTCCATCTTATGGACCACCACAGACGCAGCCACCACGCCCACAGCCACAACCAGAGCCTACCGCTCCAGCTCCGACTTACGGACCACCCCAAACGCAACCACCACGTCCTACCCCTTCTAGTCCTTCTTATGGGCCACCACCCACTCAACCTCAGCCTGCCGGTCCGGAATACTTGCCACCAGATCAACCACAGCCACCCAAGCCACGCCCCACTCCATCGCGTCCACAGCCACCACAACAACAGCCACCCACATCAGAATATGGTCCTCCACCAACGCAACCAGAACCACCACGTCCACAGCCACCAAGCCCCCAGCCACCACGCCCACAGCCACCACGTCCACAACCACCACGCCCACAGCAACCTGGTGCTGAATACCTGCCTCCTTCTGGTCCACCATCTGGACCACCAGCACCACCTACATATCAGCCACGCCCACCAGCACCACCGGCACCACCCACTCAAAGCTATGGTCCTCCTCCTTCTAGTCCACCAGCTCCACCAACATACCAGCCTAGGCCTCCAGCACCACCTTCTCCACCGGCACCACCAACATACCAGCCTAGGCCACCAGCACCACCAGCTCCACCGGCACCACCTACGTATCAGCCACGCCCACCAGCACCACCGGCACCACCCACTCAAAGCTATGGTCCTCCTCCTTCTAGTCCACCAGCACCACCAACTTATCAGCCACGTCCACCTGCACCACCCGCACCACCTGCACCAACTCCTGAGTATGGTCCACCACCTTCTAGTCCCCCTGCGCCGCCTACTTACCAGCCACGCCCACCGGCACCACCAGCACCACCGGCACCCACTCCCGAGTATGGACCACCGCCTTCAAGCCCACCGGCACCACCCACATATCAGCCACGACCACCCGCACCACCAGCACCACCCACGCAAAGCTATCCAGAGCCCACACCAGAGGCCGGTTCGCTGGGTCCGGATGGTTACAACTACAACAAGCCTGCCAACCCCTTTACCTACTAGGTACTGCCAGATAATAGTACTTATCTTACTTAGGATCTATAGCCTAAAGCAAGCCACGTAATATGCAAACACGTAATACGCTGCCCCACCCACACCCCCTGCCGTACTTTAAGGTGCTTTGTAACGAAAATCTATTGTAAATCTTTCGTTTCCAATACGAAAATAAAGACAATTCTATACAACGTAAAACCAATTAAAGAACTTTACAGATTGTCCGATTGTCGGATTGTCAGACTGTGCTCTTGGTCAATGTCCATAGTGGTGCTGTGGTGCCTATGGTGCTGTGGTTGACCTTCTATTGAGTCGGTTCTGACAACCCGTTGACACGTTCAAGATGCATTGTGACGGTCATTAGCGCCGGCAGATGATGCCACAGCCAAATATCAGTGGCTCAAGTGCAGTGGCAGCTTGACAACCAAAATATGGCCCGAAGCACTGAGAGAATTTAACTGTATAATAAAAATTCTATAAAATATATTTCATTGTTTTTTTACGATTTGTTAATTATAAAAGCTATTAAATCCGCAATAGACTAAAAATAGCTATGCTCTTACTATATGATGATATCTAATGCCAAAACAATTTACTAAAATTAATCATATTTTCTCAGTGTAAAGCCATCGATATAAGGTATATAAAAGTCTACGTTTTTATGGCTTTTATTATGTGCAAAAACCAACAGAATTGCACTTAAAAAAATCTTTAGGAGATGTTATAAGCATTATTATTATTATAATTATTTAATTAATTTTTTGTAATGCCAAAATTAGGGGTCATGGACTACGTTAGGTCAAATCAATCAGTTGCCGTATGTCATAAATCAATGCAAAAATCAGGCAGTTGGCAAGTGTAAGAGGCGGAAATTCCGTGAGCGTCAAGCAGCCGTAAACATTCTCAGGCGGATTGTCTGTTTGTTGTGTACTTACTATAGTATAAATCCATAAATCCATGAGTTCGTAATGGCTATATAAACGCATAACGATGCAGCTCCGTAATCTAAGCAACTGTTGGCAACTGCAGTCAGTGAGCCATAGATGGAGGCATTCAAGGTGCCGTCGAAGTCATCGAACGAGCAATCGATCGATTGGACGAACGACCGAACGATCGATCGAGCAGCGTCTGGGCCAAAATCAATATGAGCGATGCTGTCGACGACTCAATTCCCACCAGCTGTCGTCAGTTAGTTCATCATTCATTTAGTCAATATGTCAGGTGGGTTTAGTCAATAAATTGAGTTGCCGTTGCTGTTGTTGTTGGCATCATTAGGCCCAAAAACTGCAACAGCAATAGCAACATCAATAGCAATAGAGTAACTGCAACTGCAACAGGTTAAGCAATGTTTTTTGCCATGGCTTCGAGGTGCTCAGAGGGCCTGCTACTTACTAATTACATAAGCACTTACTTACGGCCTTCGATTTGGCTATGACTTAGAGTATTGCAGCTGGACACGGTACTACTATTACTGGTGGTGCTAGTACCATTACTACTACTACCACTACTACTGCTGCTGCGGTGGCGGCTCTAAGTGCTCTGTGGTGGTTGAAGACACGCGCCCTTCGTCGCGACCCACTGCATTGCTTTTGATTAACGTCTTGACGAGTGTGTCTTGGGTGTGATTTATGTATCTTTTCTATGGTTTTTATTGTTGGTGTTAGTTGGAGTGACCTGCAGCTGCAGCTTGACGCCTGCTTTTTGCTTGATTTATGATTACAGTTTGTTTTTATTTTTTATTTTTCGGCATGTCAGAAGATTCGGCACGCATTTGTGGCACTCATTGTTGCTGCTCGATTTGCTTGGGTTTCATTTCATTTCAACTAAATATAACTTTGGGCTTAGCTTAGAACAAGTTCATTAGTTGAACGCCTGATGACCTTATCGAATTCTATGTAACGACAAAACAATCCAAGGCACAGAGTATGACAGATACTTAGTTCACAGCGCCATCCATCCGGGTGTAATTTCCCAAACAAGTTATTTATATTCCGGAATCTCAAACGACACGCAAATGTAAATCCGAGTCCAAGTATAAATATTAAACAATAATTTTAGCAACACGAAAAAAAGAAAACAATAACAAAAAAATTATACAAGTATATAAGTATTCTTTCTTGTGGCTAAGTAATTTGTTTGTGTACTAAGGCCGGCGGCGAGATTCTGTGATTTTTTTTTATATTTTGCTCATCGAAAAAGTTCTTTAATATAATAAAAAATTGATAATGTCTTGCATATTAATTTCGACAACTAATCAAAATTATTAACCGAAAAATTATAATTATGACTTAATCGACGGCCAGTTCAATAGTCTTCTGGTCTTAATGGCACTTCCACAGAAGTGATCGTCATGGTTTCTAATGACGTATACGCAATGTGTGCCCGCTCGGAGTGAACTGACAACGCCTCTTGTAAATCAATCAGAGGCGAAATTGCCCTTGGCATGGTTGCTCAGATTGCTGCTGCTTTTCTAAACATTTTCTGCTGACATGAGCAACAAAAACTCAAAGTTAGGTGTGTGTTAGACAACAACAATAGGGGGAACAGCAGCAACGTCAGTAACGCACTTTAATTTTTATTATTGGCCAAACATTGCGTATGATGATTTGTGTAGACGGCTCAGTATCAGAGAGATATATGAAACAGTCAGTTTATTTGAACGGACAGCAGCACAAAAACAAAGCCGCTTTAAAATCAGCCACGCATGAAAATTGTTTGCACAAGCATACGGGATTGTGCTAATGGCTTGAAATGAAAATCGATTGAATGCAGTCCGCAAAATATGAAAATTTTCCCTTACCTTTGACGAAAGGGAAATAGCTTATATCTAATTCAAACTATTGTCTAACGTATTTTATTCAGCTATTTCCGCAAAAATATTCTTTAAAATATTCCAAGTATGTGCTAAATTGTAATTGCAAAAACCATTGCATACTTTTAGCTGCAAAAGTTTGCATGTACTAAAACCTGAAAAACTGTTGCATACTTTTAGTTGCACAGTTTATTAGCAAGTGGTTTGTGTCTAGGATAATAATATTTATACCCAGCCAAATGCCGTTATGGAAATGACTGTTGGGAACCTGAAACCAAAAATTGTATGTGTGAACAAGGTCGTACAAGGTCAAGGTCGATGTAAGCCAAAGACGTGTAGTAATTAGAAACTGCTTGCGATTTGTTATAAGCAAAAGAAGAATGCTAAATCTGGCAATATTTGAATGATGCGAACAAATTGCTTTTGCTGCTGCCTTGATAAAGATTGTATGCAATTTAAATTAAGTTGTTTGTACCTTTAATTTGGCATAGTACATACTATAGTATGTACACACATGTTTATTTTTAGCATTCTTAACAAGCTCTGGCTTCATTTGCGATGCACAGCTTCCTTATCCGATTCCGATTGAACGATATAACAAGCAATTTGCCCCATGCTACTATGATTGTAGCGCATTATCTAAAAATTAATCAATAGTCTAATAGACGTTTAACAACTATTAACCTTCTGAGCGTTCAAGTGATTGCAAATAAATCAAAATTATACAAATCTCGCGCAGAAAAAAATCTCTTCTAAGTAGCAACAAAAACAAAACAGCAATTGACAGCTGCGAATTATGAATTATTATAAGCGAAGCGCGAACAAAACCGTTTAGCCGCTCAAATTGGCAATTATTTGATGCCCATTCCAGGCTCGTGGACAAAACAAATGGCAAATCGCAGCAGCGGCAGCAGCTCATTAGCCTTTTGTTTGAAAATAAAACAATATTTTGGCATAAAATGTTGATATTGTTTCATAGTAGATTCGTTTCTTTTGATAGACAAATGCTTGAGGGTGATAAACGAAGCAGGGCAGCGCGCTGCTTGTAATTGATTTGATATTGTTATGGGGCCCAAGCGATTTCCATAATATCAAGGCATCTGACTTTGGATATTAAGATGCAATTAATAAAAGTCCGGAAAGCTATAGTCGGATGCAGCCGACAGTAGGAGACCCTGTACTCTCCAGCATATGCAAAAATCGAACACTATAGGAAGGTCAATCTGTGTTTATTCTGCCCCCTAAAAATAGTGATAGGGGGAGGTATACAAAATCTAACACAAACCTGACCTGATTGTACTATAGGAGCATCTATCTGGCAAATATGTTTTATCTCTTATAGTTTGCGAGACTTAGGACTTACGGATGGGCAGACGGGCATGGCTATATCGACTCAGGTCGACATACCTGTACAATATACATATAGTATAGCATTTCTGAGTTGCACAAACTCTATATACCCTTTCGTGCTTTTTTAAGGTACAGGGTCTAAGAAATATTTACAAAGAAGTCAGGCAGTAGGCAGCAGTGTGTAAGAGACAAGCAGATCATTGACTTTGCCATTGTGACTGGGCCATTCATAATGCCTCTGGGCTGCTTTGTCACGCAAATGCTGTTCATTTTGAGCTACTATTAAATGCTGTAGACGCTTGACTACTGGCAGGAAACCGAAGCGGAGTTAGGCTGCAGAGTAGAGACTGCGCTTTTCGGCGAGCGTGAATCAATTAACGGCACGGCACGTCAATGGCCGTGCAGTTTTGCTTGGAACTGGAACTAGCCGTTGCGTGGCTGACAATGTGGGTCGTGTGGCTGTGTGAGGGCCCCGGCTGACAGGCACTTGTCAAATACATGCATAAGACGTGTCAAACACACATCAACACGCATCACAAAATGTTGGATAGTCACAAGATGAAACTATCAAGAAAAAAATAAATGCAAATGAAGCAGCCAACGAAAAGAAACCAAAATTAAATTATCCAATGTTTACAATCTCTTTACAAATTTTAACCTTGGCCTTACACACTGAAACACAACCACCACAACAACAACAACAACAATCACATTTAGGCAGCAGCGGCAGCAGCATCATTCAAGTCATTTATAAGATGCACAAACAAAACAAATACCAACACAGACCCTCGCCAAATAAAGCGCAGCAAGCGGCATCCAAGCTGAAACAATGTCAGACCACAGCTACTTAACCCACACACACACACACATAGACACACACACAAGCTTATTTTAGTAACAATTGGCTGGGCCATTGACTTGATAGAGTCTAGAACTTTTACAGACCCCATCTTGGCCAGACATTGTGGCGGGACTGGCGAGAGAACCTTTGCGGTCTTCATTCGCTTTGGGCATCAACCACGTCACGTGCCAGCTCAGAGCTCAGCTCCCCTCAGCTTGCAGATTGAGTTGAGTGGAGTCGAGTGAAACGGGTTCTAGTGCGGTGTCCATTAGACAAAACAGAAACAGAAGATACAAACCGAAGATACTAGCTGTTAGTTACACACACACACGAACAGTTTAATTTGCATTTGTGCAAATTAACTTGAATGGCATATAAATATAAACATTTAAATCAACAAGTTTTTGGTATCTCTGCCGGCTGCTACTAAGTGCTAGCTAGTTGTTTGCATGTATGTTTGTGTATGTGTTAGTAGCTAGAACGAGTTGGCTTTTTATGGTGGACTTATGGCATATTATGTATTAACTGATAGCCATCAGTGTCAGTTCATGTTTGGCTATGAACTAGATTTGTCACTATCGCCCAAAATATGAATGAATGCCTGAATGGCAGATGTGAATGCTGATGTTAAGTAAACAACAATAGAAATAATTTATTAGCCAACTAAACTATTACGACTATGATATACTATTTTGGAAATAATTTTCAAGTGTTTTGCCAATTGGCAGGCGGAAGAGTTTGTTATCAAATTGTGAAAAATCACCTGTTAATCGTGGGGAAAATTTGCCAACTCTAAACAGCTTGGCAGCTCGATCATTAATTCTTAGAGCTCTAAAATGTATTAAGCCATTTTGTGTGGCTTAGTCATAGAGTCAAGATTCTAATCGGTTACTATGGTCCTAGGGCTATTCTATTCTATTCTCAATAATTGCTGTATTCTCACAGCTTCAAAGATATTTTTAACCATCTGAAGTCATCTGTTTCTCGACTTCATAAGCTGCAGACCTCTGCCACCTGGCTGGCCTACTTTCCTTAGACATATTTTATTCCTAATCCCACTTCGCTGCCAATTTGATTATAAGCTACACAGTTTTAATTAAAGTTCAATCATTTGCGGCACGAGCCAAGAAAAATAAAATAGAAATAAAGGTGCCAAAGTGTCTAAGCCAAATTGTTTAGCGCTTTTTTCTTTTAGCCATTTCGATGTCGTTTTGTCTGCGAATTCGTTTAGCCAACGGCCCGTTGCCTCTACTATATAATTATGGTTTTTTTTATACTTTGTTTAGCAATACGCAATGCTGTTGTTGTTATTGTTGCGTTATAAAAGCTAATTACCAAGTTAAATAATGATTAGCTCAACTGCCTGACGCACGTTGTGTTCTTCTCTGTTTAGCCGTTCGATCAGCTTTTGCTGCTAATTTGCATAATGAATTCTGCCAATTAAATTTTAACATCTTTGGCCGCTTTCACAGCGCGTGGCTAGATCAAAAATTTATAGTAGACCCAGCCCAAAATGAAAACCGGGTTGAAGTATGACATTTAATAAAAAAGTCTTTATCAATTAGCATTTGGATGACAAACAACATGACTGGGATATTCAGACGTTTAGATCAAGTTAAATGAGGCCTAAAATAGACTCTCTTAAGGAATCATTAATTGTTGCTAAAAATGTGATTAGCCAAATGCGGAGGCGGAAATAATGTGAAGCAACATTTGTTTAGATGCTCGAACAGCATTTAAATAAAATTTATTGAAGTAGTTATAAATCATTCGAGTGCTGAACATTCTACAAGTCCGATTGTACGACTGTCCAACTGTCTGACTGTCTGTCCGTCTGTCTGTTTGCATGTCTGCAATAAATTTTAATGCCAGATGCCTACAGTTTATACTGTATTTGGCTTTTATAACAACTTGTTTATGGCCAAGTGAGAAACGGAAGTTTCACGTTAACAAATATAAATCATTTCAAATATTTCTTCCAAAAAGGGCATAGAATATTCGGTGCATTCTACTAGTTCTGATCTTTTTTTGTAATTAATTGAATATTTATCAAGCTAATGGTCTACTCACTCCACTCAATCTACTCACTTGGTGAATGTGCGGAAGCACGTCAGTTGTTTACGATTCATTGTCTCGACACTTGACAAAATAACTTCTTAGTGAATGAGTGAATGAGTGAAGAAGCGTGCGTGGTGTACCACTGGTATGCGTAGACTCCTACTCTATCAACTGATTCAAAAGCGAAGCAAAACTAATATGTATGTTGGGCTAATTCACTGTCAAAGAATTTAAAACGCTAGCAAGTAACCAAGGCCAGCTACTGCAAGATGATTTAAATTGTGCAATTTTTGCAGCTTGTTTTATTTATGAGTCTTAGCTATTGTCAATTTATGCTAAAGATAAAGAAGAGTAGAAGTGTTAACCTAGCAACTTAATTTGGCATTGCGCATACGCATTGTGTGCCATCTGTTTTGGCACACACAATACAGAAAAACAGAAAAAATACTACTACTAAATGGAAAAATAAAACATTGCCATGCTTCGATTGAAACGTCAAAGAAAATAAAAACACCACGAAGATATATTGACAATAGAGCACCGCTCGACGATGACTTTGCTCAGCCATGCAAATTTATCATTATAATATTTGTATTTATTTACAAACTTATTCAAATGCTAAACAAACCGGCAGCCAGAGAACGAGGCGTGTCGTATAATCGTTTGATCGCTTAGTGATAATTTGCAGACGTGGGAAACTTTTGTTTGTCACATCCAAATGTCGATTTGTCGATTTGTTTCTCGTGCGTATTGTTCTTATCGATAGATCGCTTGTAAATGAGCTTAAAACATGGCTTGGATAACAGGTCGTATGAGTGATATTGATATTGTCTCGCCACGCTTGGACACATTATAATTAAATTAGGCGTTGCCTAACACTGGCACAAGGTCAACAAGGTCAAATGAGAAGTTCTTATTTGGGGCTTCTCGCATACTTGTCTCACTTTAGACTAATGCTCTGCCGATAATAAGCTAATAAGATTCACCTTAAGTGCGTTTAGCTAATGATGCGATACCTTTAAGCCCATAAATAAACACATTTTTCGATTGCCGGCATTTAAGGTAAGTTCCAACGGCGGCGGCTCATGGCTTTAGATTCAATTTGTGATAGCTTCTAATTTTTTATTTTATTTTTCGATAGCCGGGGATTGCCGATGGTTGGACTATGCTAATTTGGTGACTTCGCTAGCTGCGTTCGGTTCCGGTGCGGCAACAAGTTGCCAAAGATGAAATGATCAACATATTCGTTTCGATATTGCCATAAACACGTATGACTGTGGTTCTCAAAATTGTTATCATATTTATTTATTAACTACCAATCGACAGTCTGTCTCCTCTGCCATTCTCTGTGTGTGGCAAACAATAAGTAGAACATCATAAATCAGACACGCCTTGCTTGCACCTGACTGAATTTATGGTGAATTCAATCATAATGTTCTTTTGTCGAAATGCTGCATAGTATTTTTTTCATACTTATATGAATGACACAATTTGCAATTCAAATCAGTTACGTAACTGACGATGGGTCCGTAACTAATACTAGAATTATGTATGCTCAGTTTTTGCCATAAGCACTGCCTGAAACATAATATCCCAACAAAGTGATTATTAATTACTTTTTCAATTTTCTAATAACCGTAAAAATAACAATAAATTGTGGGCACAACAATGAAGAAGATACTTAGAAAAATGCGCATTGCTTGTCTGTTTGTACGTATGTTTCTTCAATTATGCATGGATACTTATGTTTTGTGTGTTTACGATGACAAAGATTCAATTAATCAAGGTATCAGATGCCACCGACAAAGCAGGTGAAAGGCAGAGAATCTGCATGGCCAGTTCACACATACACAAATGCATATAGGAAAGGGAGACTAACACAGGATAGACCTTAGGATAAACACTCTTTTTGCCTGTCTCGCGCCTGTACTTGGATAAACCTCGCAACTGTTCCCGTTGTATGCGTCGAAATATTTTAGCTGAAATATTCCTTGCGTTTGGAGGGCTAAGCGCCACATCCTGTATAGCAGACCGGTGACAAAGACAGGGGTGTTGATGGGCGTGTAAGGTAGGGTAAGATGCAAAGGGAGTCTACGCTTCGAGTGCGTTCATCAGTCAAAGTTCAGTTGGGTGTCAGCTGCCCTGTACCACTTCTATTCCCCTTTTGCTTCTGTTTTCTTGCCGTGCCACATTTCTCTTAACATTATGGTCACATCTTTAATTTCACAGCAGGCTTTGGCTAATTTACAGAGCCAAGCAATCAGCGAATGTCAATGATGATGTCACATGCTCCGAAACAGCAGCAGCTCGACTGACTGACTAACTAATTTCTAGCCAATTTTTATGGGCCAATGTGGATAGCTCTTCCAGACCAGACACTCTACCTTCGATCACTAACAAAATGGGCGAATTGGTTAAAGCTTTTAGAAGCATTTCCTGTGTCCAGCCTTGATGTTGCTGCATTTTATAGCCACAAGAGGCCCACTTGAAATTGTAGCCAGGTGAATGTATAGTTTATTCCCCCACACATATGCACGAAGTTCAGTAAACGGAAATGATGTTTGTATGCTCAAAAGCCGTTAAATTCGTTGTTAGGCAGCATGTATTTGTATTTGTTATGATTATGATTTGCTGTTGTTGTTTCTATTTGTGGCAGAGGTCAAGTGAGCTCACAGACAAATGGATGGGCAGACAATCTCCTCAACTTGACATGATCAAGTCAAGTTTTTGTTTGTCAAAATACTAAAGAGCTTGTCACAACAACTAAAGCCAAGCTAAGCTATGCTTACGATTCACCTTTCATAAGCATGCCATAATTATGAATGCGACAAAACAATAATAGAATATCGTTGCTTTAGCTTCGGTTTACAGCCTAAGGATTTATGCTCCATAAAGAAATAAATAAAACACACAAAATCTTGGCATAATTAGATGGCTATACTTTATCGAAATGGTTAATAAAATAAAAATATTATTCCTACAGAATGTTATGCAAATTAGAGCGAAAACAACAGAACAATACAAAAGACTTAGGCAACGAACTTCACTTGAGCCACGAGCCGTGCCAAGCACCACAGCGCACTAAAGAGCGGCAAAGAGCGGGAGTGAGCGAATGTAGACTGAGATCGAGATTGCTCTTAACTTCGACCAACTGTCTTCTTTTGTTTTGAATATTGTTGCTGTTGTTGCTGATGTTTTGCTTGTTGCTTATGTAGCGTGTAGCTTAGCTGATGCGTCATGCCCCGCGTGACGACAGCGAAGTGATTGTGATTGCTCTTGCTCTCGACAGATGCTGAGCCAAAGGGACGGCATGTGACTCTGCTTCTAGCTCAGCCAACAATATCGAATAATTTAATTTAAATTTTGATTTAAATTTTGTTTGATGTTGTTAATGTTATTGTTTTTGCTGCTGCTGCTGCTGCTGCTGCTACTCTTCTATCGGTATTTTGTGGTTTGTGGTGTTATGATTGTTGTTGTTACTTTATTTATAACACCACACACAGCACACACCACACACAGCACACACCACACACATCGTATGTGTGTGTTTCATCGAGTTTTTGGCGGTCGTCGCTTTGCGCTGCTTCTCTTAGACCCACATAGCGAACCGGACGGGCCAGATATAGTATAAATTTCATAGAAACTGCCCAGCTCATCATCATTTGTGCTTTGAACTTCTTGAGTGTAAATTGCTCGTGCGCTTCTGGACGAGAAATTTTTGCGTAATACATTAAACAGATTCCAAATCAAATCCAAATCAAAATGGTATGTGATCCTGCCACAGGAAAATCAGTGCATAGTGTTTAACAAGGACATGAATAAATCAAGAAACTATTAAAAGTGATAAAAACAAACAAACTGAAGAGCACCCTAACACAGAACAATCGAATGTGGAGTGCCCCTAACTCAAGTGTATAACTTCATCGTGTGGCTCGAGTGTCTGGCAATTCTCGCATTCCATTCGCGCCCTGACTAGAACCAAAAATAACTCTGCCAACAACTGCCCGTTACTGAATTGGAATTTCTCAAGTGTACTTCAAATATTTTGTTCTTGTTTCCGGCAGAAATTCTTCGTGTTCATCGCCTTGGCACTCATTGGCTTTGCGGCTGGCGCACAGCTGCCCGACTCTGCCACACAGGGACCCAATCCTCAGGATATTGCTACACCCGAACCGGAGTACATTGACATTGAGGACCCGGCGCCAGTTGCAGCTGCACCAG
This sequence comes from Liodrosophila aerea, assembly GCA_035045005.1. Taxonomy (NCBI): domain Eukaryota; kingdom Metazoa; phylum Arthropoda; class Insecta; order Diptera; family Drosophilidae; genus Liodrosophila; species Liodrosophila aerea. The sequence goes on from JAWNNL010001293.1 coordinate 1,060,375, forward strand.
CACCACGTCCAGTTGCACCACTGCCACGCCCAGTTGCACCACTGCAACGTCCAGTTGCCCGTCCCGTTGCCATTGCCCAGAACTATGTGCACGTTCAACAGCCAATTGCCCAGCGTGCCCAGTACCTGCCTCCTCTGCAGCAGCAAGTGCAGCATGTGGCCGGACATGCCTACAGCAGCCAGGCTGGCTATCAATACCGTCGTCCAGTCTATGTAAGACGCTTCTACCGTCAGCGCCGCTACTAGAGAGGGGCCATGTATAGCAATTAACTTTCGACTACTTATTTAATATATCTTATTTCTTTACGACTCCTAATACGTTCTGGCTGTTTTTATTTACACACAAATATTCTCTCTATCTTTTCTTCACCCGCCCCCGCCTCTACACGTACCTGCCCCCGTTCCCGAACCCCACTACTACTACTTCTACTACCACACTACTATCTACACACATGGAACTGCTATCGCTATCGTAATCGTTATCGAATTCAGCATTAACCACAAGCACACACACCACCACACACACAGCCACAACAACCACCACACAACTTCTTCAACTCTTCAATCTATCCAACTATCCAACTATCGCATCTAACCAATCCTAATCAGAGGCGTTTTTCCCACGAAACGCTTTCAAAAAGATACAAATACTAAACATCAAAGTACAAAGAGACAAATGAAGTTCGGCAGAAACAAAGCAAAAAACAAAACGAAACGAAAAAAACAATCGAGATCGAAATGGAAGTATTTAGTTATGTTGTTGAATCGCAAACACGAGTAAATAAAAATAAATTATTTGTAAAAAGAAAAACAATAATAAGTAGTAATGTTTTATTTGTGCGGCCAAGGTCCATGAATGATATGCCATATCGAAGCATGTCTTTAATTATACTATTCACAGCTCATCAAAGACTCAATAAATGTGTCGAATCTCGTACAGAGATTCATTCTTATTATCAACATTAGCCTCTAAGCCCGTCGAGAGAAGACCGAGAGTTGTGGCTCCCCATCCACTCATCATTAATCACGATACATGAAGACCTATATGAATATGTATGTGAATGTGAATATGAATATGAATAGGAAAACTGAGTGTCATTTGCATACGGAAGCTATGTATGAATGGACGCTATGGCTATTGCTATTGCCGATTCTCTGTACTGACAGGGTATTATTACCCCCAATAAACGGATGAACAAAACTCTATTGAGCGATTTAGAGAGATCACATGATTTATCAGCTGAAACTCACACGCAAATAGAATTTATATGGCGCTGCAGGATCAGCCCACATACCTACACAGAGTAGAGTCACAGAATTGGTGTGCCGCCACTCAACCCAATTGATAAGCAAATTTCGATAAGCGCTTGTCAAAATGTTTTGCCTTACAATTTACACATGTCAATCAATAACAATTTGCGACTGTTGTGACAACTGCGATCGTAGAGTCTAATATGTACTAAGAATCATCAACTGCAAATTACATCAGCTGAGCTCAGCGCTTTATTGCTGTATTCACAGCTGACTCTTTGCTCTATGAAACATTGTATTGTGTAGCACGATGTTCCGCATTCTTTAAACGCCTTTTGTTTCGCTTATTTATGTGCAGTGAGAAATTGTGTTCAGTTGAAGAGTAAGAGATACTTGCAAGTGATCGAGTGTAAAAGTGTGAATGCATCTAAGATTCACATTTATAGATAAAGCCACAGCAAATTATTAGACACTGTGCCTTAAAAATGTATAAAATGGGTCAATTAGGTTTGTGCTAAAGCAGAGGCCACCCCTGTTTCGCATTCTACTTTGTGCAATTGGTCGTACTACAGCAAACCCCAAGTTTAAATTTTAATTTAAATCTGCGCGCCATTGCAATAGTCTGGCAACACCAGCACCGCCACACCAAAACATCGCAACGCATCGCGCCAAAACACCGCAACTCATCGCACCACAACAACCCTGGTGTCGCATGAGCTAACGCACACTTATGCATACAAAGAGAGAACAAAGCCAAATTGAGGACTTACCGTAATATGCGGTGCGTTTTTCCTTCCAACGCTAACGCTTGCATTTATGTTTGTATTCTTGATTTTTTCACTATGGTTTTTTATTAATTTGTTTCTTTAAACAAAATTTAGGGTTGTTTGGTTGCTTTTCACATTTTTCACTTTACTTTGTTGCAGAGGGACAACAATTTTCACTTCACTTTTGCTGCAGCGGCAGAACAATTTGCACTTCATTTTGATTTTATTTATTCACTGCAACTACAACCCATCAGCCATATTATCACTTTTATCACTTATTGGCACCTTTTTATCCCATTTAAGCATTGAAATTGAGGTTTTCACACACAGAAAAAACAAAAAGAAAATAAGAAAATAGACGAAGTCGCGATCAGCGTGTGTTATAAACAGGCCACGGCGATGAACTGCCTTCCTACATACATACATATGTGTATACACACATGAAAGCTCTCTCCCGTGAGCTGGCTCAGGAAAGTAATGTTTCTCAGCAACGGGACTATCCGGTGGGAGTTGAGAGTGACTTAGGCGATGTAATGGCAGAGCGGGTGGAGCAGACACAAATACATACATACATCAACATTAAACAAACTTGCGTACGTGATGTACAGTAAGGAGCAGACGCCGCGGATCGAACATGTTGCTAAGCCAACGACTGTGCATGTTGCTAAGGCTTTTGCATGTTGCTAGGAACATTTTAAGTGTTGCTGAAATGTGTTTTGGTTGCGGCTATGAAAATCTTTATTGCAGATTGTTTATTATGACATTTGTACATACATAATTATAGTTATACATATGAACATATATATACAGATATACATATATGTGTGTATCTCAAAAGCAACTGAAACTACTTGCTCTATTTATAGAATATTTATAATAGTGCATTAATTGCATTTGGTGCGACTTTTAAAGCATCGTTACGTGCAATTAAAGAGACATTGTAAACGCCTTAATGGCCGATTGGGTAAATCGATTAAAGGTTATTTGTTTAACAAATTGTGCATATGACGCACAATTAACAGTCATTTCCCTGGCGTTGGCTTAGGCTTTTTATAGTGAGTGAATTATAATTAAGAGAGAGAACAGAGAACTCTGCTCTGTTCTGTTTCAATTTATGTGCTGTTTGTTCGGGAGTTACGACTTAGAATGTCTCTTTTTACGACATAAACAAACACATAAATCTACCAAAAATCACTTTCAAAACTCATTAAATCAACCGGTTTACAATTCTTGTAGTTATAGTTTAACTTGTAGCTATTGGATCATCTGCTAAACTGCAAACAAATTAGTCAAAAAGCCTTTCACACGGGTTTCTGTTTTTTTTTTTTGCCAATTCGCGTGGTCAGCTAACCTAGACAATGTGCTATTGATTGATGAATTGATTGCCTTTTTTATTGTGGCACCACACAGGGGGCATCAAAATGACTGCATGACAAAACTGTACCCCCAAAAGCGTTTGAATCGATTTGCCACTGCTCTCTGGTGTTAATGGATCTCTGAATGGGCGTCAAAATCGCTGTTAGGCTTCCTTAGATAATTGTACCATCAGCCACCTACTGACCTTGGATTTGTTTATGATTTATGATGGGCTTACATGGGCAGTGAGAGTATCTAATTAATTAGATTAATAAGAAAATGTAGCGTTAAATTTAAAAGCATAGTATGCTATTGAGACTGATTTAGTTAGCATTTAAATTTGTATCTTTTTCAGTGTATTCATAATTATATACTAGTTCAAACACAGCCAAGAGTCCTTGACTAGTATCCCTGTACTGTTTATGAATTATGAAGAGCTTACATAGGCAATGAGAGTATCTGTTTAATGTAGAAAATATATAGAATTATATGATATTGCCATTAATTTTCTATGTGAAATGTTGGTATATCATATATTTATATACTATATTCTTTAGGGCGAACAGAATCTGTACAATCTCCTGAACTATTTCTTCAAACATTTTCAAAATAATAACAAAATGAGCTGAAGCAGAAAACTGTTATACTGCCCAAACTCGTTCTCTATAGCATAACCTTTGGAGCCTTTTAGAATTGCCTAAAAGTATGCACAAAGTTTTGCATATTTTTGTATACATTCTTTCGACAAATTATTCACTATTTATCATACGAGTATAAGAGATTTTTAAACATTTTTAATTGGCATAGCTGCAGCAAACATCTGTCTTAAAAGTATTCACACTCAGCCATATTAAAATTATAGTATACGAATGCTATAATAGCTATGACTAAATGGATTATTTATTAGCTAATACAGCTTAAATACATGGCTTACATAATATGAATGTCCATATATTAATAGTGGGAATTTACAAACTGAATGATTGATTTTAGCCCTGTTCCATTCATTTTTATCAGATCAATTTATTTCATTCTTAAGATTGCGCATACGCAGTGATGGCCGTAAAGTAGGTATTTAAAAAACAAAGTAGCCTTTCTCTTTTTATATGATGATAAAATTCCTGCATTTGATTAAAACAAATAGTTATACTTGCGGTAGATATTAAAACCAGTTGCAGACTTTAAATGAAGTGAACTGAACCGAACAGAACTTGCTTGATCCTCTTTGATGATAGTTTTGGGGAACTAAGAAGATGATCGGAAATAATTTATGGCGATGAATTTGTTAAATGCTACGCTACTAATACTAATTCGTAGACTAATACCAGCAATAACCATTGCATACAATACGAAATGAAAACATTTAAGGCATTAAAAAATAAATAAACGAAATTATCAAATAAATTTGCATATTGATAGGAGTGTGTATTGAGCGGGTGGCAAACAGGTTGCCACCACTGTTCGGCATTAGATCATATGCACAATTTACATATGTACATAAAACGAATCAATTTTGTCAACAACGGCATTCGGCATTCGAATTAAGTGCTGTACAGTATCTTTAAATGGTAGGGGTCGTTATTTATTTCCTCTTGGCATTAGTTTCACTTTCACAAAGATGTGTGTGGCGTGGTGTGGTGTGTGAGGTGTGGGTGTCTGTCCGGGCATCTTCACACCTTTTGTTTTTGCTCGGCAAACAATGAATGAGCACTGTGATTGCGATCAAGTAAATGCCATAAATTATAAGCTGCTCATTTATTGGGCTTATGCCATAAACCTAACACTCAACTGTAAGCTCAGCCAATGATTTTGGCCAGTTTCGGTTTCAATTACTCACGATGCGAACGAATTAAACAAATGAGCAAACGGTCCAATAAATCAACACGGAATTTGCCAAGAATTTTTATGTATTATTTAATTATTTTTAGTTTTTGGCCAGAGCACATAACTCAGGCACTACACTCACGATCTGTGATCCGGCAATTGTGGGTGTTCAATTTCGAGTAGTCGGTTAGCCCACATGACTATCGCTTGCCCATGAATGAAACTGTTTACGGTTCGCCGGCAAGTGTTTGAGTATAATGACATTTGATGGCTCAAGTCAAGTGTTCGAGCTCTTAATTACGTTGTCGTGGCACTTGAGACTTGAGTGACTCAAGGAGGATTTCCCCACAGATCAAAGAGGCATAAGGATGTAGCTTTAAGCAGTAGGCATTTTGTTTCCCTTTTTTATATTTTTAGTTCGTTAGAGCTCGGTTATAAATAAATAACTGCACAATTTACAAATACAGACATACATATAAGTATACACAGAGTGAGTTAAGTGATATTTTCTGGCTATGCTTCGGACTTAGAAGAAGAAAGGCTTTGAGGGCGCATCATAATGATAGCCATCATCGCTGTGTGGCTCCACCACCTCCTGAGGGGGCAGGTATGTGTTCTCTGGGTCCAGGGGAGCGGCATACGAGGGAATGGGTATTCTGTAGGTGGGCTTGGGCTGGGCAATGGGCAGAGATACCACATGCTCGACAACGGGTGCCACATACACGGGCTTGGGCTGTGCGGGAGGCAGATAGACTGGCTTGGGTGGTGCGGGTGGCAAGTAGACAGACTTGGGTGTCACTGGTGGCAGATAGGTGGGCTTGGGCTCCTCCACCTTGGCTGGCAGGTAGATGGGTGCAGGCGTGGGCAGCTCAAATGGTATCTGCGGGGGATCATAGTTGTAGCCAGGATGTTCCTCATGATGATGATGATGATCGTGATCAAACAGATGCGACACATCAGCGGCAACCATAGCCAGGCCGAACAGAGCTAGTACCAGGACTTTCTATAAAAGAAAATAGTAGAGCTTGAGTCGTCGTATTGATATCCTTTCTACTGTCATACTAACCATTTTGATTGGGGAAGAGGAACAGTTCTTTGGGAGTGAACGCAACGTTCTCGAGCTAGTGCTGCTCTCAAATGATACAGTTTCCGGCAAGTGCTTCTATATTTATACAACGAGCAAGAATCGAGCGATCTGTGAGTGTCTGATTGTCTGATTTGTGGTAAGCCCAGACCAACGCCGACGCCGACGCAGACGCAGACGTTGACGTTGACGCTAATGCTGATGCTGACTTCGTCGGCTGTCAGCTCAGTTTTACTGTTTGTCTTAGCTCTCTAGGCAGCCGTTATTCGCATTTTAAATTCTACCACTATTAATTCTATTAATTTCCAATCGCCATATGCGTTGCTCTGCTCTTTGTCTTAGCTGTGCGTAAAGCGCACATCAGTCTACGGCTTCATTAATACCCGTACAGGAATGACTAGACACACTTGAGACCATTTTGATTTATGCAAAGTGCGGGTATATGGTAGTCGAGCAGCGTATGCCTTTAGTTGTATTTCAACTTCCATAGCCAGCGGCTATAAACGCCTCCCCTTTTTAAATGAGTGTCCAAGTCTTTTTTATGGACTTATTTCGCACTCGTGTCGGGGTTATGGCCTGCACTACTTTTTGGCAACATATAAAATCAATTGGCCGCAGTTGATCTCGTTCGATTGGATCTCATCTCGACACTGAAAGAGGTCAACAAAATAGTTCAGGCAATTAGCCATTTTAATTGTTTTTGTAGACGATCGATATCGATATATATATATACCATATACCATGCAGCATCATTCATCATTCAGTCGGCAAAATAATGATGCGATATACAAAGCTGCAAGTGTCGATCATCAGACAGAAACGCAGCGCGTGCTTTGTATGACTTTAAAATAGATTCAAAATGAATCGATGCTTTTGTGTTTGGTGTTTTAATATATGGATTTTGCTTTGAGCCACATAGCCACATCGGCCTAAGACAATGGCTAATGGAGTTTAATAGCCCTAGCTTTGGCTTTGTCTGCATCGCATTGGTAGCTGTCGCAAGATGCAGTTCGCTCAGCTGGTTCAAGGTGATGATGATTGGTGAAATTCATTGATTGATATGCATGAAATTGGGACTCGATATAAAATTTGTTACAATTGGCTATAATAGGGTAAAGCCATAAGAAAGTGGATAGTAAATTGAAAGGAGTATAATTGAAATTTATGAAAGTTTCAATACTTTTAGAAATTTTAATGAGATTGATAAAATACTTTTACTTTTACAGACAGTTACTCAAGCCTAGTTATACTTTCTATGAGGTGTGTGTGTGTTGTGTGTGTATTAAATATATGTTACTCCTCCTCCTCCTCCTCGCTCTAGAACTTGAAGCGACGCAGTGGTTGATTGTAGTGATAGCCGGAACTGCCAGGCAGTGGTACTTGAGCTGAGCCACTCAGTGGCAGCGCATACGAGGGTATGGGTATGTGGAAGTTGGCCTCGGCTGGTGCGGAACGTGCCTCGGATATAGCAGGAGGCAGATACTGTGTCTCCGGCTGTGCAGGTGGCAAGTAGGTGGCCTTAGGCACTGGTGGAGGCAGATAAGTGGGCTTGGGAGCTGGTGGTGGTGGTGGTGGTGGCAGGCTTGGTGGAATCTTGGGTGGCAAATACTTGGCTGGTGGTGGTGCAGCAGGCAGATATGTTTTCGCAGGCTGAACTGGTGGCAGATATGCTTTGGCAGGCTGAACTGGTGGCAGATACTTAATCTCAGGCAGTGCAGGAGGCAGATACTTGGTGCGTGGTTTCTGTGGTGGCAAGTACTCAGCCTTGGGCTTCTTCACCGGTGGTGGTGGCGGTGGTGGCAGACTAGGTGCGATCTTAGGTGGCAGATACTTGGGTGCCGGCTTAGCTGCGGGCAAATATGTGTTGCTAGGCTTCGGTGGTGGCAAGTACTCTGGCTTAGGTGCGGCATAGCTGTAGCCAGCGGCTTGAGCTTGACGCGGAGAATTAAAGTGGAGATCGATGTGCAGCCCACTACCATGGCCGCTGTGGTGGTGCGAATCATGTGAGCCAGAGTGTGAGTGCCCATGTGAGTCGTAGTGTGAATGACTATCCTCATGGTGGTGTGAGTGTATATCCTCATGGTGATGTGAGTGAATATCCTCATGGTGATGATGAGAATCGTGATGATGTGAATCGTGGTGGTGCGAGTCGTGATGATTATGGCTACGCGAATCGCCACCAAGCAAGTGGGATACATCGGCCTGTGCGCTGGCCACAACAATCAAGAGGATGCACAAATATTTCTGGAAGATTACAGATTGATTAGGCTTAACCCAGCTTTTGGTATTGATTTTATTTACCATTTTGATTTGGGATAAACAAGGCTGTCCAGAGCGCAGATGATGCTGCTGCTGTTTGCTGGCAACTGAATGTAATGCCTTAATCGTCGATGTCTTAGCTTTTATACGCTGAATGAGTTGGGCTATTGCAGCTGATAATGCCCTAAGCGCCAGCAAACTCCAGTTTAACGTTGGAAAATAATTAATATTGTTGTTGTTGTTGCTACCTTTTGATTGTGTTGTTTATTTTTGAACAGATAAAGGCCAACGCATAATTTGCCTACTCTTTGTTATTGCCATCGATATTGTTGTTTTCTTTTTGTGGTTTTCTTCACACTCACACACTTTTCTTGGTTTTCTTGAACTTGAAGCCGAAAGCCAATTATCGTCGTGTGTTTCATTTGGACTCGATCCACATCTATTTTGTCGATAAAACAATTAAAACGATTTTGCCTCTTAATTGAGCACAACAACAACCCAGACGCCAGTCGCATTTGGGACTGGGATTCATGAATATGCAGACCTCAAATACAGGAAATATGGTTCAGTTGGACAATTGACGGTGATTGGCTAACAAATGTGTGGTTTATTTTACATATTTTGTTTGGGAACTTATATAAAACCTAAGACTAGGTATCAACGGTATAAACAACATTCCGGATCGGGTCAGTCCATAGTCAATGGTTGGGGGAGAGCTTAGAATATAAAGGGTTCGGCGGGTGCATCGTAGCGATAGCCATGCTCGGGCTCCTCCTCAACCACAATGGGTGGCAGGTAGGTGGGTGCAGGCGTGGGTGCAGGTGTTGTTGTGGTTCTGCGTGTGGTTGTTGTTGTTGTAGTGGGTGGTGGTGGTGGCAAATAAGTGGGAGCTGGAGTTGGAGCAGGTGTTGTAGTAGTGGTTGTCGTAGTGGTTCTTCTTGTGGTAGTTGTGGTGGGTGGTGGGGGTGGCAGATAGGTGGGCACTGGTGTGGGTGCACGAGTTGTTGTGGTGGTTGTGGGTGGTGGCAGATAAGTGGGCACTGGCGTGGGTGGTGGTGGTGGCAGATAGGTGGGTGCAGGTGTTGGTGCAGGCGTTGTGGTGCTGGCTATCACAAAAGGTACCACCGGCTTGGGATAGTCATAGCCATAGCCATGCTCCTCGGCATGATGATGAGCCTCCAGCTGCTCCAGCGGCAAGTGTGAGACATCGCCGACAGCCAATGCCAGAATGCAACTGGCCAATACAAGGTTGAGGATTGCTTGCTGTATAGAGTATATGGATTAGTCACACGGATATCAGATATCAGATTGCAGATAGAGATCAGAGATCATTGACAGTCCGGCAGTACGCACCATGTTACACCTTGAGCTCTTAAACCGTAATGATTGACCAATGGCAACGGCACCTGTTTATTTATAGCCACAATTCTAAGCAGCTTGGCACTGTCCATGGCTCAAAAGGCCAATTATTATTATTTAAATCGATATGCCGTTTGTCGATTATTATTATTATTATATGTATGTATTCTTTGTATCTGTATCTGCATGTGTAGTTGTATCTGCGGCTCAAGCCATATCTGTATCTATGATCATTATGCATTATTTACGATTGGTATTCTCTTAGGGGCGATAAAGTTATGTTATTTTGTTTTTGTTATTGTTTCTTTTTGTGGACCATCAACGGCGTCAACATAAATGCTCGTGAGCATTTTCATCAACGTAATCATAATGCGGTATAAGCCAACTTTATTCTTGTCTTGTTGTCATTATGCTGCGCTTCCGACTGATGACTATGAATTGTGAGCAGTCACTACTCAGTGAGCAGTGAGCAGTGACCAGTTCCGCCGATGGCAGCGTTGTAAGCGCACTCCGCTGATCCGTCGTCTGTCATAAATCATTTAGACTTCATTTATAATAATTACGCGCAGATCAAGTCAAGAAGTCTCTGCTTTGGAGTGGTCAACGTTTCATGGCCCCTCGACGCCAGCCGCAACAATGAAGTTGTCTCTGGCACAGCTTGAGCTCCTCTTGCGGCTCTTAAGACTTGCGGAAGCGTTGCCGATCTTAATAAGAGTAGTATTCGCCACTAAAGTGTGCTACCTACAACTATACTACATAGACCTATCAAATGTCAGCTCAACGCCAACGTAAACCCAAAGGGCGTTCAAGAACAACACGAGACAATCGCCGAATTGATACAGATACATCTGTATAATCAGATGCGAGACAAATTGTTAGGTAATTTGGCAGAAGCGTTTAAGCAGATCATTAGTTTTGATTAGAAGTCACGAATCAGTTTACGAGTGTGACTCTCAGTGCGAGTACGAATATGAGTTCGAGCGAGTTCGTTGCGTCTAGTCTTGTGGTTCAACTATCACTTTTTTATATTTTGTGAGTTTTGTGATTTTGAAGACATCTTCGCTTGGCTAATTAAATGCGGGTTGTTGAACCGCCAGCGGCAGCTGATCGATTATCAGTATAAAAAACCAAAAAAAATACTTTGAATATCGATTGCTGATGGCGTGTGCTCGATTGTTTATGCCACAATTTGCGTAATTTATGGAAATAATCAAATTAATTGTCACTCGGTATAGTATCTAAATCGTGGGTGCTATACGCAAATGAATAGGCCTCACTTTCGGACGTTACTTATTATTCAACAATCTGTGCAAAAAATTGGTAGACTTCTTTGGCTCGAACCGGTTTTGAAAACACTTTTGAACATCTTGTTGTTCAGACTGGCATTTATTTAGGATTGAGTCCAAAAGAGTCACAATAGATGTGTGTTATTGATTTCATTCTAAGCGCCAGCCAAGGCGAACTAAGCCCTTGGCCAGGGTCAGGTGAAAGGTGCCCTAAATCTGGCTCTGTTTTTGGTCTATTAATATTTTATTTATATTATTTTATTGCGATATAACTTTGGCACAAACAGAAACAATAAACATAGGCTTAACTCTTGAAGCGTCTGCTGGGCCTTTCATAGGCATAGCCACGACCCTTGGATGATTCGTAGACAGCGCTATCAACGCTGGCTGCCAGCTCGGACTCATCAGCTTTGCCCAGTTCCGCATCTGATGGCGCTACAGGTATGGCATCCTGAGGGAACTCATCGCCAGTGGGGAACTCGTTGTTCACCTCCAACTCCAGCTCACTGACCTTGGGCACATCGTAGATAAATCCATTGCCCGAACGTACCAATTGTGAGACATCCGCGCTGACACAGCACAAATGGAGCAGGGCCAGCAGAGCCCAGATAAACAGACGCTGGAATGGAAGACGATTAGTAATTGTGAGTTGGTAGAATGTTTTTGAGGCCAGAGTACTTACCATTTTTATTAGGGGGTTAACTCTGAGAATCTCCAATTGGAATCGTTTAGTAGCTTCCAGCAAACGTAGCTCGCGCGAATGCAGGCAACGGCGCTGAGACACAAACTATTTATACTTCTATATCTATGTTGATCGTGTTTGTTTTTGGCTCAGTTATTAATTGCGCTGATGCTGCGGCTGTTGTTGCTGCTGCTGCTTCTGCTGCTGCTTGTCAGGCAACAAGCATTCGATAGTTAGAGCGGCCCTAGATAAATAATCGCTACAAAAGCTGGCGATGATTGAGGCCGACTTCGATCGTGGCTTGCGATTGAGATTGAACACTCGAAATCCAACCGAATCCAACTGCTACAAACAGCAACAGCATCGCCTCATTGCCAAGGCCAAGACATGTTTTTGTTTTTGTTGTCTGTGGTGTATTGTGTATACTGAATGCTGTATGCTGTATACTCTGTGGGGTCAAGTGTCAGAGCGTTGTTGTGCTCTGCTCTTCTTGCTTTTGGCTTTTGTCTTCATATTTGAATTAATGATTCTGCTCGTTGCGCCACTCAGCTGTCTCTCTCAGCATCCATCACGTGAGAATGCTCCTCAAATTGTTGTAAATATTTATTTGAATCAATTATGCAAGCAGCGCGAAAACAGAATCAATCTCAGCCCGCATCCAATCATACATATAAACCACATACTGTCAACAGTCTGAGCACATTTCCGTTTCATTAGTATTTTTATTGCCAAGCAAATTAAACTCAAACTATTTGTCACTGTCAGAGTTGACAATTTGATTGTTAGTTTAACTGTCGACAGCCCTGAATAGCTAATGTAATTTACCTATGACCCCTACTTGGTGCAATGCATCCTGTTTGGGAGACTAAGTGCAACTGATTGAGATATATTTAGTTGTATGGTTGCTCAAGTAACTCTACTATTTTCCACTATCAATCTTTTATTTTGACACTCTAACTTTATTTCTGGTTTTCAGTTGTTTAATAACTCAGCTGAGAGTGCAGAATTTCATTGATTTATTTATATATAATGCATACTTTTAGCATCTTACAAACTCATCGAAAAGTATTGCATACAATTGAGCGCTCTGTTAAATAACAACGACCGCTAGATGGCGTGCAGTAAAGTTTACTAATTTGCAATTCTGGTTTGTGAATGATATTAATATTAATTTGCCAACCAGGAACAATTTGTTAATGAAGTCGGCATGCTCTTTAAGATACGAGTGTGTTAGCCATATAAAAACCAAACTGGTCTATTTTAATATATTTATATAATTAATATAAATACATTTGCTACGGAATAAATATTCCTTAATTTTATCACACTTCATTAGTAGAAACATTTGTTTCATTATTACTTCTTTGATGAAAGCTTGACTATACCAAAAAGGTATCATAGTATCTACAGATATAGATCTGTATATATTCTCCTCAAATTATAATATTAAGTTCTATCAAAAATCAATAATTAAATTTCGTTTTAATTTATTTCACTTCACGTTCGCCATTCGTCGAAAAGGGTCTAATACTAGTTATTTTCTAATTATAACAAGCTTTCCTTTAATATTCGAAGGAAGGCTGGGGGTCGTTGGGGTAGCTGTATCCCTGGTGAGCCACTGGCTCTGGCTGGCGGTAGACGGGCTCTGGGTGGTAGGCAGGCTCTGGCTGATAGACAGGCTCTGGGCGGTAGACTGGAGCCACTGGCTTGGGAGCAACTGGGGCTGGCTTGTAGACTGGAGCCACCGGCTTGGGAACAACTGGAGCTGGCTTGTAGACTGGAGCGGGTGCAACAACCTTCTGGACAACTGGGGGCAGGTACTCGTTCACGGGCTTAGCTGGAACCACTGGAGCTGGCTTGTAGACTGGAGCCACTGGCTTGGGGGCAACTGGAGCTGGCTTGTAGACTGGAGCCACTGGCTTGGGAACGGGGGCAATCACCTTTTGGACAACAGGGGGCAGGTACTCGTTCACGGGCTTAGCTGGAACCACTGGAGCTGGCTTGTAGACTGGGGCCACTGGCTTGGGAGCAACTGGAGCTGGCTTGTAGACTGGAACCACTGGCTTGGAAACAACTGGAGCTGGCTTGTAGATTGGAGCGGGTGCCACAACCTTCTGGACAACAGGAGGCAGGTACTCGTTCACTGGCTTAGCTGGAACCACTGGAGCTGGCTTGTAGACTGGAGCCACTGGCTTGGGCACAACTGGAGCTGGCTTGTAGACTGGAGCCACTGGCTTGGGAGCAGGGGAAACCACCTTCTGGACAACTGGGGGCAGATATTCCTGAGTGGGTTCGAATTTGATGGCAGGCTGGCCATAGTGGTAGCCATCGTCCTTCAGGATGCCAGCTGGAGTTGGCTTCTCATAGACAACTGGAGCGGGCTTGTGGACAACTGGAGCTGGCTGGTAAACCACTGGAGCTGGCTTCTCATAGACAACTGGAGCTGGCTTGTGCACAACAGGAGCTGGCTGGTAAACCACTGGAGCTGGCTTCTCATAGACAACTGGAGCGGGCTTGTGGACCACAGGAGCTGGCTGGTAGACTGGAGCGGGCTTGTGGACCACAGGAGCTGGCTGGTAGACTGGTGCTGGCTTCTCGTAGACAACGGGAGCTGGCACATCAATCACGAACTGCTTAGCAGGTGCCTGGTAATGGTATCCATCATCCTGCAGATTGTCACTGTTCGAGAACAGATGTGAGACATCGGCGCTAACAGCTGCCACCAGGGCGAAGGCAATCAGGAATTTCTGTAAGTCAAGGTGAGATCAAGATCCAATTAAAAAACTACAATCCAGGTAGGGGGAAGTCAAGAGTATATCATGAGCACATTTAACATTCTTGATGATATAAGCGAGATTTATGGTTACATTTAATGCTTCACAGTTAGATGGTTTTATCTTTTCACGTCTCAGTTATCCTCGGTTATTAGCACTGTTCTGTTTCTCGGTTTGTTACCATTGTCTTACCATTTTGCTCAGTTTCAAATTCACACCACGAATGTTGAAATATCACTGTGTTGCCGCTCAAGACTACGACATTATTTATACGTCGTCGTCGGTTCAGGATAGCTTCGACTACCACCAAAAAAAATGTATATATTCGGCGAAAAGCAGAATCTTCTCGACAACATTAAGAGCAACAACAACCACAACGACGATCCCATCACTATCGTCATCGATTTAGCATTGCCGAAACCAAAAAGTTAACCGAACCTGATTGGGCTGGCTAACCGGCTATGACAGAACGACACTCATAAAATTATTCTTCTCCCATGCGTTATACATTTAAATACAATAAAACGCCGAGGTATCAACGAGCTATCAGACAGACAAATTTACTAAACGCGATAAAACAGAAATTAACTAAAGAAAGTCTGGCAAAACGAAACTTACATACCCTTTCACACATGTCCCCCATATATCAACTTCTGTTTATCCCTTGTTGCGAAATTCGCCAAACGAGTTGTGTGTTAAATGAGATACACTTCTCTAGATAGTGTATAGATTAACATTAATTTAAAACTATATACATAAAACTTGGCGCTTCTATTGATTAGGCCTATCTTCCTGTTAGATTTATCACCAGCATTTGGCAAAGAACGCACTTAACAACTTTTAACAGAGATGCTCTTTATTTGTTTGCTGTTTGGCTGGCATGACGACTATTTAAAATCAATATATATTTTATGGTTATTAATGAAACACTAGATCAATATAAATGTATCTAGAATGAAGCAATATTCGATGTTTTATTTATGAGAATTCATAACTTGATTCCAAGCAATTTGCATGAGATCGCAACAGTTCCTCAAGCCTCAATTACTCACAAGCAGGTCCAGGCTGGACAGGCAGACAGACAGACGGACTCACAGCAACCTTCAAGCATAAACATTGGGCCATACATAAAGTGCGAAAACCAGTTTTAAATTAAGGGCCAAACCGCGACCTTTGCCAGCCAGCTGCATTTCAATGAGACAAGCATCTGCGTAGGCTCCCCGTTCCATTCCTTTTCACATTTGACCTATAAGATGGCTTTATCCCAGCTACGGAGGTAATAAATATTGGCACAATGCTATTTTCGGATACTGCTAATATGGCATGTGCTGCTGGCCACATTATGCAGTACTGGGATACATTATTAATTTGCTGTATATCAATAAAACTTGCATCGTTAATTTGACTTTGGCGCTCGCTATTTGATTAGCACGCAATTAACTCGACTTAAAATTGGCCTTGCCAAAAATTCTGGGATTATATTAGAAGTCATAAAGTAAGAACTTGCCTGCTGACGCAAATATATACATAGCTATTGTATATATATAATCTAATCAAGCCCACTCTGCGCTAAACGTGCGTTGAACTAAGCCAACTTTTATAATATATTATAATACAATTCGGTCATATTCATATTCAAATTTCGCTCATAATCTACATATGTTTACAAAAGAGTTTTCATATAGTTTCGGGACTTTTTTTCACACACACCTTACTTTACAGTTAGGGTATATGCATTAAGCAGAACGGCTGCATAAAAAGACGAATAACTACATATAAACAACATTTAAGGAATTTTATAAATGCTTAAGACATAAAATAGTTTTAATAGCATTTTTATTTTGTTTATTTTTTTAGGTATTTATTTTGCTTAAATTTAAGCCGGGTATCTGCACGTGTGATACTTTAAGTTGTGCTTAAATCTTATCATAAAAGTTTGCCGGTTTTTTTATCTTAAAATAGAACGTTTTCTAGACGGGTTTTTCCACTACATTAGTCTACAGTTTTTAAAGGGCTTAGACAGAGTCTGTTGTTTTCATAATTTTGCTTATGATAATTTTTGTATTTTTGTATTATCTTCTTTTATCTTCTCTTTTTAGTATCCATCATATTGAAAAGATTCTACGTACTACGCTTTAATGCTTACTGGTTTTAGTCACCAATTAGTCAGTAGTTTTGTTGAACTTGTTGGCTAACTGTTAATCACACTATGCTAGTCACTGGAATTTTAAGTTTTAGTGACCCTGACTAGCCTTACTCATTGGATCCGATCCGATCGGATCATTCACTTTTGCTTTCTCAGTAGCATTTGACCACTTTGTGCAATACTCCACTGTGCGAGATGAGCTGTTCGGCTACAATCTCGACTCGGCTGTTAAATAACTGTATTAATTTTACTCATATTTCCGGCATTTAAATGGAAGCCAAATCAGGCTTGTAGTCTACATTTAGATGAGCTCTGATTACTTCATCTCAAACAGAAAAAGTAGGGAAAGCGACAGTCGGACGCAAAGCTACAGTCGGACGCAACCGACAGTAGGTGACCCTGTACTTTGATTTGCCCTGGGAGTCCATAATAGTCCATAATAGTCCGTAGAGTCCATAATAGCAGCAGCATATATGTACATACTCACATACACATACACATGCACTTATACACACACACATACACTTATTCATACAAATATACACTAAAATACAAATAATAACCAATACTAATACAGAAATTCACACTCACAATCAAAAATCACGCATACGCCCTAGTAGCCGCGTACAGTGTGGCTTCCCCCCTCCCCTACCCAAATGCCTAGTACTGAAAATTGTTTGTCGAATATCTCCGGTGTTTCTTATCCGATTGGGCTGCAACTTGCACCAAACATGCAAAGCATCTAAAGCTTTAATCCTGCGAAAAATGAATCCAGTGACTCTAAAACTGTATATACTAAGAACATTTTTGTAAATTTGAGGGGGAGGGGGATGACTTTTCAAACATTTGAAATAAACTTGACCTGCCTATGTAATACACGAACCTAACAAAAAAAAAATTAAGTCTCTAGCTCTTATAGTTTCCGAGATCTAGGTGTTCATACAGACAGACGGACAGACGGACAGACGGACAGACGGACAGACGGACAGACAGACGGACAGACAGACAGGGCTAGATCGACTCAGCTCGTCGTCCTGATCAAGAATATATATACTTTATGGGGTCTGCCACGCCTCCTTCTGCCTGTTACACACAAATGTCATTTGCACAAACTTAATAGACCCTTTTGTACTTTTTTAAAGTACAGGGTCTAACAAATGGAGAAAATATACAAAAATAAACATCACTTTGGGCTTAATTAGATAGCCTACGTTAAATGTCAGAAAATAATTATAAATAAATGCTAAACGGGTTTGAAACTGTTAACAATTTATTAACAATACGTTACAAATACAGAGTAAAATAATGAACAGTTTATTATTGTCAGTGGTTTTCAGGATAAGGACCTGTTATACCTAGAGGCAAAATACCAATACCAATACTCAGTGTTGTCAGCATTTAAAATAGAGCTGGATGGCTAAAATTACTTGGCTAGAACGAAATGAAACCGAGACAAAACTCGAAAAAAATTAACAAAAATAAACTTTTGTTGAATGCAACCGGTTCTATTAGTTTTATGAATTTTCAGGTATTAAATGAACATAAATTTTATCTGCTATCAGATGATTAGAAAAGATTTTTGTTCTGTTCTGTTTGGCCCATTAAATATTGTTGTGACAAACGCGAAAGCCTGTCAAAGAATGTTATGGGCAAAAACGTGCAGATCCGCATACAAAATGCTTTGAATTTAATTAATTAACTAACTAACCTAACCAACTAACTATACCATAAGCGTACACGATAGAGCAATTTGAACTTCACACAAATGTGCGGAGAGCAGAAACACTGTTAAGACCGTATAACTCATTAATTAATGAATTATTCAGCGCCCATGTGCCGAAATCGAAATCAAGACAAGTTTGAGCTAGCGGTAATGGTTTGAGTCCGTGCTAATACTGTTAACTGGCTCTGTTAATGGCAAAGCCACCCCATGGTATTCTCTGGCGAGCTCTGTTAAGTAACATAACAAGGAATTTATTGACGGTTTATTGAAAGGCAAACAAGCAAATTAGTTAATAAAGTAAGGAAATAGTTCAAAAATAGTGTAGAAAAGGATATTACATATATTTCTATATAATTTTAAACTGCGAAACAAAAAATCAGTATTGAAGTGTAGAGGTATCAAATAAATATTTGCAGCCTCAACAGGTTTCAGCTTGTGGCGATTAATTTTGCTGGAAGAATGACGGGACAAGAATGATATTTATTGAGAAAAGTACAACGTTTGTTTTGGCGACAAAAAGTGAAAGAGTATCAATATGACAATATATACATTTACAGTTATACTTAATGTGTCTGATTGACTTGTTTAGCCGCTTCTATTTACCATGTATCTTATTCATATCAAATTGGCGAATCTTTTAAATGGGATTACCCCTATTTTTATGGCATGGCCATAAGTGGACATATTTTGATTTCGAGACAACGAATTGTCTTATAAATATCAAAACAAATCACGCTCCTCATACAATTCATATTTGACACCTTGAGTAGGCAACATGGTGAGTTTCGGATAAAAGATTCTACGTTTCGATATATCGCTAAACAACTGGCATTTGCAGAGGCTTATTTTTGTAATCACAGCTGTAGTATTGGTGGCTTCTGTTGGGGCTACCATACCGGAGAGGACTTACTTGCCACCCGTCGTATCACAGCCACAGAATGTCTACTTGCCACCTGCCGTATCGCAGCCACAGTATGTCTCACGTCCGCAGAATGTCTACTTGCCACCGGCCGTGCCACAGCCACAGTATGTCTCACGTCCGCAGAATGTCTACTTGCCACCTGCACCTGTGTCCAACTATCGACCAGTAGCGCATACTGTATCGATTTCCCGTCCAGTGCAGCGTCCACAGAATGTTTATCTGCCGCCACCTGCACCCGTGTACCGTCCTGTAGTACGCCCTCAGAATGTCTATCTGCCTCCAGCGCCTGTGTATCATCAATCTGCCCAAGTCATCTCTCAGGCGCCATCCCGCACCTATTTGCCACCACAGGGCGCTGCCTCATCCCTGGAGCCCAGCTATGACATCGATCTGCGGGGAGCATTTTGAAGAAGAGAAAATAATATTAGACTCCAACGACGTCAACTGTCAACTGGTTTGCGGTTAAACCCACATCGCAAACTATATTCAAATGCTAATTCGTGTGGAGTAAGTTCTGGAAATGCAGAATTATTGCGGCTGTATTAGCATTTTACCAAAAGGGGCAGCGAACAAACAGAATAATAAAGAGAAAACGAAAGAATAAATAACCGAAATCATCATAAATATATAGATAAATAAATATAGTTAAGATCATCAGATAGAAGACAATAACCTTTTGGGGAGGAGGGCAAACATAATGATAAGTTTTTTCTTCTAGTTTGAACTGAACGTTCTTCAGACGCCAGTCATTAAACCTTGATTGATTAATCAATATTTCGTTAAATAAATTTCGGTAATTACTCGCAGATAGCCCGAACTGTTATCTGATATCTGTGATATCATAGTAGCAGAACTTGCTCTGTGCGCGGTTATTTGTTTCTATTAGCGAGAATATAGTGGCAACGGCTACTGGTTAGTTGGGCATAATAACAAATATAAACGTATTAATTTATGAAACTTCTTAACCATAAGTTTGGCTTAAAGCAGACCCTGTTATATAATGTGAGATCAGGTTTCGGTTATTTTCAGCCATCGATTGGCTTATAAATATTCATGGATAGATAGATATTCCTTTGCCGAGTGACAACAATAAATGAGAGGGAGTTTAATAATTGAGCTACGCTCGCTGATAAAGTCGTGGCTAATGCAAAATACAAATTTTTTAACCCCCAGCCGAACGAAGACAAGCAAAAAGAAGAACATAATTTCGCAGCTGCTTTGATTGATGATTTGCATTACTTCCGTTTGCGATCGGGTCGTATAAAAGTAATGCCAGATTGCTAGAAATTATTATTCGAGTCTTTGTCTTATCAGCAAACAGAACTGCGAAATGGTAAATATTATAGAGCTTAGCTCGGCTCTGTTGGATTATAGTGGTATAAACTCTAACCTGGTGTCTCGCTTTGTAGAAATTCTTCATCCTTGCTTTGGCTTTGGTGGGTTGTGTGGCCGCCGAATCGGGCTACAACTACAATGCCCCCGCTCCAGCTGCCTCTGTGGCGGCTCCAGTGAGAACCTATGTGCCACCTCAGGTGCACCACGCTGCCCCATCTGCTCCCGCTCCAGTATTCCATGCTGCTCCAGCTCCAGCTCCAGCACCAGCACCAGTCTTCCATGCTGCTCCCTCAGCACCAGCTCCAGTCTTCCATGCTGCCCCTGCTCCAGCTCCAGCACCAGCACCAGTCTTCCATGCTGCTGAATCCGCACCAGCACCAGTCAGGACCTATGTGCCACCCGCACCACAAGTGCACCGTCCTGCCCCAGCACCACAGGTCCATCATCATGCCGCTCCAGCACCACAGGTGCATCATCATGCTGCCCCATCTGCTCCCGCTCCAGTATTCCATGCTGCCCCTGCTCCAGCTCCAGCTCCAGCACCAGTCTTCCATGCCGCTGAGTCCGCACCAGCTCCAGTCAGGACCTATGTGCCACCCGCACCACAAGTGCATCATGCTGCCCCAGCACCTCAGGTGCATCATCATGCTGCTCCAGCTCCCCAGGTCCATCATCATGCCGCTGCCTCTGCCCCAGCTCCATCCTTTTCCGCTCCCGCACCCGCTCCCGTTGCTGCCCCAGCACCCGTTGCCGCTCCCGCTCAGAGCTTCGACTCCTTCGATTCCGGTTTCGAGGCTGCCGCCTCCGCACCCGCTGCTGCCACCTCCGGTGGCTACCAGTACAGAACCGTGCGTCGTCGCGTCCACAGGAACCGTGCTTAAGTCCATGGATAATTGACAATCGATTGAAAAAGCTATGCAATAAAAATGTTTAACCACAAATCAAGTTTGCTCTACTCTCTACTCTCTGTTAACAATTGAAATTTTACCTTGACATGAAGTACGAATATTTTGAATTGAGTGTAGGTTATCCACCTCGAATCGATAAATTTAGTCGCCTTTGATCTGAGAAATTAGCGGCAGGCAGAGCGCTCTGCTCATTGTCTTAGAACATTAATTTGAATTTAAATTGGACGCATTCAATACAATAAATGGGTCACATAAAGTGCTCAATGGATTTCTCACGCTTGCAACAACAGGTTTCGGCTCTTGGCGGTGCACTGCATCGGCGATTGGGTATATAATTGAAGTGGAGTAGCATCATTGGCACAAACGCAATGGTAAGCACACAATTGGAGTAACATCTCTAAGGAATCGAGTATCTAATCCAATTGCTTCTCCAGGAGTTGTTTAGGGTCTTGTTGGTCTTCTGCCTGCTGGCCACTGTTTCGCTGGCGAAACATCATAGCCATAAGCACCATCGCTACGAGGATGATGAGGATCACCATTACCTGCCACCGGATCAAAAGGATGAGGACTCGTACTACCACAAGGAGAAGCACACCAGCGAACGTGTCTCCTACCACAAGGATGAGGAGCATGATGAGCCCAAGCGAGTGGATCACTATCATCACTACGACAAGCAGCCCGAGGTGAAGACCAAGCACGTGCACTACCAGCAGCAGCCCATTTCCATTCCACAAGCTCGCACTGTTGACATCTTCACGCCTGCTGCATCTCAGGTGGTAACTCGACGTGCTCGTCCCAATCGTGTGCTCTATGCCACCGCACCCAATTCCGTGTTCCACACACAGATCAATGTACAATCGCAGGACTCTGAGCTCAACTCTCAAGTTAATGGAGCTGGTGCTCAGCTGCCGGTGGGTGCTCAGCTTCCCGCTGGTGGTCAACTACCTGCTGGAGCACAACTGCCTGCTGGTGCTCAGCTGCCTGCTGGAGGCCAGCTGCCAGCCAATGCTCTGCCCAATTGCCAGTTCCCGGTTGCTGGCAATCCTCCCATTGGTTGTCGTGTAGTTGATCCTGCTGGTGGACAATTGTCTGCGGATGCACTGCCAGTTGGTGGACAGTTGCCAGCGGGTGGTTTCCCAGCTGGTGGACAGTTGCCAGCCAACGCATTCCCAGCTGGTGGACAGTTACCTGCAGGTGGTTTCCCAGCTGGAGGACAGTTGCCAGCTAATGCTTTCCCAAATGGTGGTCAATTACCTGGCAATGGTTTGCCTAATGGTGGCCAACTGCCAGCAGCTGTCTTCCCAACTGGCGGTCAATTACCAGTCAATGCGTTCCCAGTTGGTGCACAGCTCGGCAATGGTAATAATTTCTTAGGTAATCCCCTTGGCGCACAACTCGGCATTGGACTTGGAGCTGGCAATGGAAATGGCGGACAACTAGGAGGCGGTCTTGGACTTGGTAATCAGAATCTCTTCATTCCCGCAGGCCAACTGCAAGTCAATGGACAGCTGCCTTTGTTGGCCGCTCCGGCACCTGCTGTAACTCGTCCAAGTTCTGTGCTCATCCAGTTTGATCCATCAGTTGGGGGACAGTTGCCTGCCACGGCTCAGGTGCCTGTTACTCTGCCAGTATTTGGTGCACAACTGGGCACTGGACAGGCACCCATTGGACAGCAGCCAATTGGAGGACCTAATCCCATTTTGGGTGCACAATTAGGCACTGGAGCAGCACCTTTTGGACAGCCTATCGGTCCTAATCCGAATCAATTGGCTCCCATTTTGGGTGCTCAGTTGGGCACTGGACAAGCGCCAATTGGTCCCAATCCAAATCAACTTGGTCCAGTGTTAGGTGGACAGCTGCCTGCCACAGCACAGATTGATCCCACATTTGGCGGCCAGCTGCCTGCCACAGCTCAAGTGCCTGGAAACCCCAATCTCAATGGACAACGATTCAATGCAGTGCGTCGCAATGGTCGCCAACGTTTGCGTTCCAATTACCAAGGTCTGAATGTGGTCAATGGCAATGTGTTTGGTCAACCGAATCTCCAGGGTCCTGCCAATGCTGTGGGCAATCAGCAGGATACAAATATCATCGATGGCAACTTCTACAGCTATCCCGGCCATCATCAGCGTAAACTAGTTCGTGTGAATGGCAATCGACGCGATGTGCTGCTCTCAGGTGATGAATATGTGGATTATGATACGGATGCCATTGGTGTGGCTGCCAGTGCTCCAGAGTTGTCCTACGCGGTGCCAGAACATAAAGGAGCCTCCCGCAAACACCACGATGCACAGGATCACGAGACATCTGCCTCTGAGCACCACGAGTATCGTGAGGATGGCTATCACTACAAGAATCCCAGGCATCGTAAGTGAACGACAGCTTAAAGTTTCAATAATATTTTAATAAATCACAGCAAGTGCTAAAAGAGCAGTCAAATAATTATAAGCTTTTATTGAATACTTTTGGGGGTTCATAAATATTCCGAAGCTTTATTGTTTAAGCCAAGCTTTAAAGCTTTCTATCGTAAAAAGTTAGCCAAAAATACTGATGGAGGCTTATGGAGAGCTTTACACTCAGCTACATGGTATTGTGACTTAGCGTTGTAAAAAAATTCTATTTAAAAATATTTGGCTTTAATTTGAAATACGCTTTAGTAAACAAGATATATTTGAGTATAATTTTATGCATATTACAGTTGATATATAAATGAAAATCTGTTTCAATTTGGACATTTAGCTAAAATCACATAATTTATATGCTTATACCCAGTTCTAAGTGGTTTAGATTCTCATCAGCTGGCAGAGCTTGTTAGTCGTTTGAGCAGAAACTATCCATCTATTTGCTTGTGTCCATCTGCTTGTGTGAACAGCAAACTAGTTCAGAGCAACACATGTTTGCAGCACAATGGAAACAGATACACACAGGTCATGCAAGTTTTGGACATAATAGAAAGGAAGATGAACACATTTGGACGCAGCAAAATCAATTGCCAGCATAAATTAAAGCGTTCATTTAGATACGATTCTCATGCAAATTCAGTGAACCAAAAATAAAAATAGTAATAAAAAAATGGGTATACAAAAAAGTCGAAAATAAACAAAAATTGAACTGTGTAAAGAAAATATAAAAACAAACTTATAGCGTTGACGTGGGTTCATCAGCAACCCATGTGATACACGAACAAATGTTTGACAAAAAAGCAAACATATTTATTATGAGTAAACTAAGGTGTATCATAGACACACACACACAATGCATTCATAGTAATAAATATAATTGTTTGCTATCGATGTCAATATTTGTCTGGCAGCTCTTAAATCATAGACGATGAGAGCTTTGGTCATTGTGGAGTCGACTCTCTGCCCCTGCTGTAGGTCATCGGCAGCACAACAGTGGCAATGAGTGAGACATTACACTACGCTAATTGGAACATAATTAATTATCTTCTAATTAGCCAAGCTGAGAACTGTAAACGTCTTTTATGGCAGTAAAGATAACAACGAGTGCAGAGTATCTCATCTTTTAGTGCTCTCAAAATGCCAGTTAAAATCAGCGTAGCTAATTAAAATGGCTTGTAAAATTAAATTAGAAAATTAAACAAAGAAAAAATTAATAATTTATGGCCAGTCTAGAGCGCGCAGCATGCATGAGTAAGAATCAAGTTGGGGCTTTGCATAAAATTATATTTCAACGCAGCGTCTGCCTTGCTGACCCGGCTCGTGTTTGGCTACACACACGTGTAGTATGTGTGTGTGTGTGAGTGTGTTTCGGCCTCTGGCTGATTACAGAAATAAATTTGTGTGCGAATTTTGTGTTTGTTTCTTTTGCTGTTGCTCTATGCAAAGCGAGTGCGGGCTCGTATACAGATCTAGAGTTGTGTGTTGAGTTGTGTATAGAGCGGGAGGCTTGAGTTCAATGATCCCCCTGCCAGTTCTCTGGGGCCTGGTAATTGTCTACGCCCCGCTTAATTGGCACATCATTTAATATATTTATGCGTGTGTGTCGCTGTGGCTTTTAAGAAGATGTGGGAACACACTGCTCGATCAGAAAAGGGCTAACCCTCTGCTTACATCATATGCTTAATATAGCCCTAAAGCTTTTTACAAATGATTTCTGCGACCGTGTGATTAATTCGAAGTACTCCAAGTAACAATTTATTAAATTCAGACAGCGGGGCAACTGGAAACACAATTTCAAGCCTCGATCACACTTGAACCTTCGCATTGGTCCCATCATTACTCAAACACACACACTCACACACACACACCAAAGATGCTGGCAAGCAATTTGAAAGGAACTTGCCAAAATTTCTTGTGCCACGCGTATGAATTTTTAATGAGCCAGCCGCGTGTTGGAAGTGTGCGCAGATTTTATTATTATGATTGTATTTTATTTTATTTTTATTTTTTTCTTAGTTTTAATTTAGTCAGACGTCTCTGTCTTTCTTTTTGCTTGCTGCTGAAGATCATCTTCAAGCATGTCGATGGCGGCACTTTCTAGTCGCAACTGCTTAGACAATATTTGAAGCGAGAAGAGAAACTGGTTTCCAGAATGATTTATCATACATTTAAATTAAACAAAAGAGCAGCTAAAACAAAAGCTTAATTTATCATAAAAGACTAAAACGTGTACTTAACTAGAAAGAACTCTACCAACAACACACTCGCACAGATTTATACCCTATGAAGGTAGTAAATCTCAAGCATAAACAGTTTAAACCAAAATTTATTACTGCAGCTACAGCAATTTTATAGGCAAGCGATTAATCTTCAATAAGTACGAACATATTGCTATGGAGAGTGAAGCTTGTATACTTGAGAAATATGGAATTACTACTACTACATTCTGAGTAGCCAAGCCAACTGACTCCACTCTCTCGCAGAGTATGCGATTAGAAAACTAAATTAAGGCGCGCGTGTGTGTGAGGAAAGGAAGCAGCGAGAAAGAGGCTGACGCTGTTGCCGCCTCTTAAAATGCTAAATCCAAAGCGCATAATATTAATTAAAATAGAATTTGCATAAATTAAGTCAACGCAAAAAGGTTTTTGTCAGACAGAGCGACGACACGTTTGCCAAAATGTTTAGCCAAACTCCACTTTTTATACTCTTCTTGACAAAGACACACCCCTAACCACTTGTTGAAGATGTGAAGCGTGTCTTTAAGGCGACTTAGTCGGACCACTTAGCTTACCAATAGAGATACAACCATTCCCTGTTTGTACTCCCAGCTACTCTTAATGGGATTCGTTTCTGGACTTAGCGTGGACACGTTAATATGTGCACATGCGCTTTTTTTTGGCCAACAATTTTATGTTTAATATGAGGAGACTTTTGTGTTTATCTTTTGGTGTGTTCTCGATTCTATGGGACGAGTTAAGCTGCCATTCACTAATTTGCATATTTATGCCATTTCAGCATAAGCATTAATTCTGAAATGGCACTTTTAAGTGCTTGGACCGGCTCATCGGGCTTCTGCTTCGATGAGACAACACTCTCAACCCTCGCCATAATAATTACGACGGTGATGTATTGTCCCAGCCTTAGACGACCTAAACATTTATGGCCAACTAAACCATATAGAATAGAACAAACTAGAATGGAGTAGAACTGAATGGTCTGGACTTGTATAGAACAGCATCTAAGGCAATAAAGTAGTTTAGTATAATGAGCCCTGATTCGGGCGCTAGATTAGATTGTAAATTTGCAAAGGCATCAATTGAGGCAGTGCCACTAATTTTTTCATTATATGTATTAATCCGGCACGCATACAGGAAATGAATTAAAAAATTTGTAGTTTCATTGTTCAGTTTTTGTTTTATGCGCTGGAGAACTCGTAATTTTTCAAAATTCGAACGAATTGAAATGTATTGAAACTTTAATGATCGTCACATTTAGTTTATAGCACAAGTCAATTAGCTAAACTTGTGCAATAATTATATATTGTCCAGTATCAGTCCAGTCCACTCCACTCCAGTCCATAACAAGAAAGATGATCACGTGGCACTACCTCCCACTCAATGCGCTGCTGTCAGCGAGTAATTTTGAATGCTCTTCAAAATAGTAGTAGTTGACGGTATGGTCTAGCCTTGGCTATCATAAATAATTATAATCATTATGTACTCTAATGTGTGTGTGTGTGTGTGTACTTCTGCGAATTAATAACAATGTTAGACTTGAGTTTGCCTGAGCAGCTGCTCATCCTTCAACCGTTCCGTACGGAACCAATTAGGTCTCTACTGGCGCCACTAACGAGCCTTGTTGTATGGCACAGTTTAGCATTGATGCTAAACATCTCGTATCTTCACTAAACGTTTGCAATATTTCTTATCGAATTCAATTCGCAAGAGCTCATTAATCATTAATCATGCCAATAGTTGAGCGATTTGTTGATTAAGATATGAGTAGATATGTATCTGATGAGCATTAACTTATTCAGCCAAACTCCACATAAACTATATAGTGACAAGCGAACTTCTAGTTGATTAGTCACTAATAGCAACAAATGCATAAAAGTGGAACAGCTAAAGAGACAATCGCATAGGCCTTTCAAATATGCTTGTGATATTTTTGACTGGAACCAGATCATAATAAATATGTATATATATTTTGTTTTCTTTTGAAGCGTGTGTCTCGTCATATCATTCATGATTGTTCGATATCCGGCATTTATTTTACGCACTAGATCAAATAGTATAGTATAGCAAAATATGCAATCATTATAATATCTTTTTATTGTGGCGAATGCCGCTCTTCAGCGGTTCCTTTAAATGATTAATGAGCAGCGCTGAACGACGACATGACAACAATAAGCCAAGGCACAACAAGACAACAGCAAACAAATCATATTAAGTATGAGTGTGAGTAAATTTTAATAAAATAGGCAACATTTTTATTGAAACACATAATTTAACAATGTGAATTTTATATCGATCGCACATCAAAATGGGATTCAGAAAATATTTAAATCAAATTACTGCCATGAGCTTGTCTATCGCTGTGTGTATGTGAGCGTGTTGTCCATCAAATGTTTTGCATGAGATTAAAGAAAACAATTAAGAGAATCCATCCGACCGAATTGGCCAAGCTCTTTGTGCGAATGTAAACGTTAACGTCGACGTCGACGTCGCTGTTGCTGCTGCTGCTGCTGCTGCTGGCGTCGCTGTTAGTTTTTGGCTGCTGGCGTTGGCTGAGCTAGTTTGCCAAGCGTGCGGTCAGTTAATTGAGCCACTCGAGAGGCTTAGAACTCGTGCAGAGTCAAATGGTGCGAAATTTACAGCGCGATCAAAGACGAAGCCGGCATCGACGCTGCCGCTGCTGCTGACTCTCGACTCTGCTGCTGCCGCTGACTCTGACTCTGCCGCTGGAGTTGGCGTTGGCGTTGGCGTTGAAGATGCTAATGCAGGGCAGCGTTAAGATGATGAGCGCTGTAATGAGCGGCCTAGAGAGAAGAATTTGTATAAATACCAAAAGGTTCTGCGTATTTCTACATTAGAGTTTCGAATTTACTTGTGTGAACAAGCAACTCAAGCACTAAAGATGGTACGTAACCACTACCTATTCTACCACTAGACCACAGAGGGAATAACTCCAGTATATTTCCAACTTTTACAGAAACTTTTCCTGGTTGCTTTCGCTGTGATCGCAGCTGTGGCCGCTGATGTCAGCCACCTGCCCTCAAACGAGTACTTGCCCCCCGTGCAAGAGGAGGTTGCTGTCCCCAGCAACGAGTACCTGGCTCCGGAGGTCGAGCAGGGTAGCCTTGCCGATGATGGATACCGTTACAAGACCCACCGCCGTCGTGTGCTCCGTCGCCACCGTCGCGATGCCAGCCATGTGCCCACCAACGAGTACTTGCCCCCAGTGCAAGAGGAGGTTCAGTCCTATGCTGCTCCCAGCAACGAGTACTTGGCCCCAGAAGTCGAGCAGGGTAGCCTTGCCGATGATGGATACCGTTACAGGACTCAGCGTCGTCGCGTTCTCCGTCGCCACCGTCGTGATGTGAGCAATCTGCCCTCAGTCGAATACCTGCCCCCAGCACCAGTTGCTGCCCCAACCAACGAATATCTGCCACCAGTTGCTGCCCCAGCTCCAGCTCCAGTTCCAGCCCCAGCTCCAATTGAAATCGCTGCCCCTGTTGAGGAGGCTGCTCCAGCTCATGAACTTGCCGATGATGGATACCGCTACAAGACCCACCGTCGCGTCGTGCTCCGTCGCCACCGTCGTGATGCCAGCCACGTGCCCACCAATGAGTACTTGCCCCCTGTCCAGGCTGCTGCTCCTTCCAACGAATATCTGCCACCAGTTGCTGCCCCAGCTCCAATTGAAGTTGCTGCTCCCCTTGAGGAAATCGAGCAGGGAAACCTTGCCGATGATGGATACCGTTACAAGACCCACCGTCGCGTCGTCTACCGTCGTCACCGTCGTGATGCCAGCCACGTGCCCACCAATGAGTACTTGCCCCCTGTGCAGGAGGCCCAGATCCTGGCCGCACCCACCTCCGAATACTTGCCCCCAGTCGGCAATGTTGTTGAGGAAGTCGAGCAGGGAAGCCTTGCCGATGATGGATACCGTTACAAGACCCACCGTCGTCGCGTTCTCCGTCGCCACCGTCGTGATGTGAGCCACCTCCCCTCAGCCGAATACCTGCCCCCAGCACCAGTTGCTGCCCCAACCAACGAATATCTGCCACCAGTTCAGATCTCTGAGCCAGCACCAGCTCCAGCCCCAGCACCAATTGAGATTGCTGCCCCAGTTGAGGAGGCCGCACCAGCCCATGAGCTTGCCGATGATGGTTACCGTTACAAGACCCACCGTCGTGTGGTCATCCGCCGTCACCGTCGTGATGTGAGCCATCTGGCAGCCGAATACCTGCCCCCAGCACCTGCTGCCGCTCCAGTCAACGAGTATCTGCCACCAGTTCAGGTCTCTGAACCAGCACCAGCTCCAGTTCCTGCACCAGCTCCAGCTCCAGTCCCTGCCCCTGCCCCAGCCCCAGCCCCAGCCCCCGTTGAGGTCGTCGAAGCTGCTCCAGCTCATGAGCTGGCTGATGATGGATACCGTTACAAGACCCAGCGCCGCGTCGTCTACCGTCGTCATTAAAAGCTCATCTGAAATGTTTCACTAAGTGATCAATTTGTACTCATTTTGGAGTACAAGTTTAATATAAGAATATTTCCCCTTTTCGTTCACGAAATAAAAATATTACGAAAACATATAAATTATGAATTTAATTGAGTTACTTTAAACTTGTTGGAGTAACGCTTTGCTAACAATAGGAGTTTGTTAAAGAGATTTAAAAATTAATTAAGAAATATTTTATTTAAATAATTGAATAGCAAAAGAATTGATTTTAAGCTCCAGTTGTTGCTCAAACTATTGTAACTCATACCAAAATATTTTAACATAATATTAATTGGTATTTTATGAACTATTTAAAAGGATCACTTCGCGAATGATTATAATATTTTTAGATAATTATAATTTATTCATAAAATTAAAGACTAAATTAATGTGAATTTGATTAATTTCGAGCCCTTAAAAGTTTGTAAAATTAACTGAGTTATATAGATTCTATTGTAATTTTCTTCAAAAAGGAAGAACTCAAAATCATAATATGTAAATGCTGAAGAGCACTTTAAATTGAATTTAAATCTTCTTGCATTTAATTTGTATTTATAATAAAGTAATTAAACTTTTATTATAAAACATAAACTAACGATTTTATTGCCACAGGTTATTTAAAGATTTCGGTCATATAAAACAGGGAAAGAAAACGAAAACAAAAACCAGTTTCGTTGATATATATATATTAAAACTCACCCCTTAACTTATGCAACAAAAATTTTAGAAGCTGTCTGCCAATTTGTCTGCAAGACACATAGAATCGATTGAGTGCTCATAATATGTTTCCATACTTGGCATTTCGTAAATTTTGAATATTGCAATCTAATTACAAGTTATCAAGCTCAGGTTAATTAAATTGTCATCGGAAGCAAGAAATCGGCACGCGCATTGAACGGAGAAAGAGAATAGGTGAAAGGAAGTAATTAAACCTGATATTTGACCAAAATGCAAATCAGAACAGACTGTTAAATGGCAAGTTTTATCGTCAATTGATGTGATTCGGCTGCAAGTGGAAGCGGACATCAATATTCAAACGCGTGAACGGTCGGGGACGATCAATAGATGCGGTCAGATTTAACAATATACAATCCTATGTATGCGTGTGTGTGAGTGTGTGTGTGTGTATGTGTGTGAGACACTCTTAGTAACGACAGCGCAGAGCTTGAATTAAACCTGATTGCAAAAACTATAGTAGATTTATGTTCAGCGTTGTCCGCTTTTTTCATACAAAATGCAAAACACATTAATTTAATACAAAGTTAAATGCTAATTTTGGTAGCCCAGCTTAGGTGATTAGAATCATATAAATATGCGACAGAAATTTGGAAACAGCATCATTTCTACTTCGATTCTACAGTTAGCTGGAGATCAGTTGAAGCTATCACAATGGTACGCTTAGATCCTAGTTCAACACAAACTAATACACTCTTTCCAATATCCACCCTAAACTATAATATCGATTCCGTTTCCATTTGCAGAAACTGCTGTTGATCTGTGCCCTCGTCGCCGCTGTGGCTGCTGATGTCAGCCATCTGCCCTCCAACCAATATCTGCCACCTCAGCATGCTGCCAGCGCTCCGGTTGCTTCTTACTCGGCTCCAAGCTATGAGGCTCCTGCTCAGACCTACACTGCCGCCGCTTCAGCTCCAGTTCAGTCCTACGCTGCTCCAGTGGAGACCTACTCCGCTCCAGCTCAGACCTACACTGCTGCCGCTTCTGCTCCAGCTCCAGTCTACTCTGCTCCAGCTCCAGTCCAGACCTACTCTGCTCCAGCTCCAGCTCCAGTCTACCACGCTGCCGCTTCTGCTCCAGCTCCAGTCTACTCTGCCCCAGCTCCAGTCCAGACTTACTCTGCTCCAGCTCCAGCTCCAGTCTACCACGCTGCCGCTTCTGCTCCAGCTCCAGTCTACTCTGCCCCAGCTCCAGTCCAGACCTACTCTGCTCCAGCTCCAGTCTACCAGGCTGCCGCTTCTGCTCCAGTCCAGACCTACAGCGCCCCAGCTGCCCCAGCTGTGTCCTACTCTGCTCCAGTTGAGTCCTACGAAACCGCTGCCTCTGAGCCAGCACCAGCCCACACCTACTCCGCTACCGATGGTTACCGTTACAAGACCCAGCGTCGTCGCGTCGTCCGTCGCCACCGTCGTGATGTGAGCCACCTGCCCTCTAACGACTATCTGCCACCCCATCAGGCTGCCGCTTCCGCACCAACCAGCGAGTACTTGCCCCCAGCAGCTTCTGCCCCAGCCCCAGTCTACTCTGCCCCAGCTCCAGTCCAGACCTACTCTGCCCCAGCTCCAGCTCCAGTCTACCATGCTGCCGCTTCTGCTCCAGTCCAGACCTACAGCGCCCCAGCTGCTGCCCCCGCTGTGTCCTACTCTGCCCCAGCTGAGTCCTACGAAACCGCTGCCTCTGAGCCAGCACCAGCCCACAGCTACTCGTCCAACGATGGCTACCGTTACAGGACCCAGCGTCGTCGCGTCATCCGCCGCAAGTACTAAAAAGCCAAGCACTTGAGGCTCCCCAGACAAACCAAAACAATTACAAAATCCTCATCGATTGTTAATATTAACTGTAATGTTCTGCTTGAGTAATTTGTAAGGTATTTGTCAGGGAACGAATTAAATAAAAACAACGTCTTTAATATAAATTTAAATTGTGAAATTATTTAAATAGCTGAGAGAATTTTCTAATACTTTTACTTTATTAGAAAAATACTTATAATTTTCTTAACTATGCGAAGAAAATATATTAGGTTTAAATTCTAGGGAAATCATACAAGAACAGAAATCTGTAACTTAGTATAAAGAAATCAATTAGATCTCAGATCTCCCATAATTACATAATCAAAATTTTTCCACTTCAAACAACACGCTTCCCTACGTCATCTAAAAGAACTGAATTTCTATACATTTGCATATAAAAGATCTCCAAAAATAGTCAAAAAGTCTGGACCCATCCCATGCTTACGTAATATTCAAATGAGCCCCTATGTAATCAGGTTATTATGTGGTCTTTAGTGTTTGGTATACTATGTATTTTGTGTGTTTGTAACTTTCGTTGATTAGTTCGTCTTTGCTTTCGTTTCGAATTCAAATTATCGAAAGTATACTGTAGTTATTTTTAAGTAAAAAATTAAATTATCGTTGCATACTTTTAGCTGTCGTTTAAAAATACTGTCTAAAAGTGTGCTTCATTAATGCCTTTACACATAATTCGTATATCAAATGTTTCGCTCAAAACTAACGACCAGTTTAAAACAGAATTTTACTGTTAATACATGTATTATCATATTGGAAAAATTCTGTGGTATTATATATTCTCATCGTTCGTTTTATTTTAGCAGGAGAGCACAATTTATAAAATTTCATAAACATATTTTAATGACTAAAATTCGATTGCAGAGCCCAGAAATGTGGACTCAGTTACAGCATTAATATTAAATATTAAATAAGTTTATTATAGTTAATTAAAATTATTCAATATTGTAAGTTCCTATGGGCACAGAGAGGCAATCGTGTCAATTGATTTACATATGCTGACATTGGCATGGAATAAGCCTAGTAATTGAACGCGATTGCCGGCTTGGGGTACGAATACCCTTCACTCTTGGGCACTGGAGCTGGTGGTGGCAGATATTTAGTCGGCGCTGGTGGAGGTGGGAATGGAATTGATGGCTTGGGATAATCGTATCCCTGTTGCTTGGGCTGAGGTGGGATAGTTGGCGTGGCGGGTGGCAAGTATTGTGGTTGTGGTGGACTCTTCGGGATCACAGGTGGTGGGAATGGAATTGAGGGCTTGGGATAATCATATCCACTGTGTTTGGGCTGTGGAGGATTGGTAGGTTGGGGAGGAGGCAGATACTTGGGCTGTGGTGGACTTGTGGGTTGGACGGGAGGCAAGTACTTAGGCTGTGGTGGACTTGTTGGTGGTGGGAATGGAATAGCTGGCTTAGGATAGTCATATCCCTGGTGTTTGGGTGCAGGTGGCAAATATTGTGGTTGTGGTGGCAATGTGGGCTGTGGTGGTGGTAAATATGCAGGTTTT
Source organism: Liodrosophila aerea (assembly GCA_035045005.1). NCBI lineage: Eukaryota > Metazoa > Arthropoda > Insecta > Diptera > Drosophilidae > Liodrosophila > Liodrosophila aerea. The sequence continues at coordinate 1,095,219 of JAWNNL010001293.1, forward strand.
GGCGGTGTCTTCGGAACGATTGGAGGTGGGAATGGAATTGATGGCTTGGGGTAATCATAGCCCTTGGGTTGTGGTGGGCTGGTTGGTGCCGGAGGTGGCAGATATTTAGGCTGAGGTGGAGCTGTAGGCTTTACGGGAGGCAAGTATTTTGGCTGAGGTGGGTTTGTTGGCCTAGGGGCAGGTGGGAAAGGTATCGATGGCTTTGGGTAATCATATCCCTGATGTTTAGGTTGAGCTGGTGGTAGATACTGAGGTTGAGGTGGGCTTGTGGGTTTTACAGGTGGTAAATATTGGGGTTGTGGTGGGCTCTTCGGTGCCGGAGGTGGAAATGGAATGGCTGGCTTAGGATAATCATAACCTTTAGGCTGTGGTGGGCTTGTAGGTGCTGGCGGTGGCAGATATTTAGGTTGAGGTGGGCTGGTTGGCTGTACAGGGGGCAAGTATTTGGGTTGAGGGGGACTGGTTGGTTGTACAGGAGGCAAGTATTTGGGTTGTGGTGGGCTAGTGGGCTTTACAGGCGGCAAGTATTTGGGTTGAGGTGCGCTAGTTGGAGGTGGGAATGGGATTGCGGGCTTAGGATAATCATAGCCTTTGGGCTGTGGTGGACTGGGTGGTGGCAGATATTTGGGCTGTGGTGGGCTGGTGGGCTTTACAGGCGGCAGGTACTTGGGTTGAGGTGGGAGTGTAGGTTGTACGGGGGGTAGGAATGGGATGACAGGTTTCGGGTAATCATATCCACTGTGCTGTGGTGGGCTGGTTGGCTTAGCAGGCGGCAGATACTCTGGCTTTGGTGGGCTCTTCGGTGCTGGAGGTGGGAATGGAATCGCTGGCTTGGGATAATCGTATCCTTTATGTGGCTGCACTGGAGTAATAACCTGCTGCGGAGGTGGAATGTACTTCGGTTGTTCTGGTGGGAACGGAATCGATGGTTTCGGGTAGTCATATCCGGAGACTACCTTTGGCAGTGGTGGACTGGTTGGTGGAGGGAATGGAATAGCCGGCTTGGGGTAATCGTATCCTCTGGGCTGCTCTGGTTGGAATGGTACTGCTGGACGTGGATAGGAGTATCCATCAGTGAAGGGCACCTTCGGTTGGGGATAATCGTATCCACCGTGTTGAGGGAAATCGTTGCTCAAGTCCTGCAAGTAAGTGATAATGTAATGAATGATTCTTTAATAGTGTATATTAAGTACTTACTTGTAGTTGCCTGTCTTCTGGGTAAGCGCTGTAGGCATTGACGGCTATAGCACTCAGAACGAGGCACAGCAGATGAAGTGACTGGAAAGAAATTAATTAAAAAGGTGATAAAGATAATGATCATTAGTCAAGCGGTTAATACAAAGGTCAATCTCTTCTACATATTTGACAGATGTCCGACAGCATCAACACCTATCCAAGCTGTTTTATGGACATCTAACAGTGTATTTTTTAATCGCCAAAAAATTTCCGCATAGAATTAAGGCCTGCGGATTTGGCAAAAGCGTAAATAAGATAAGTTGTCGGCTTTGCCATTTTTGGACCCTGTACTTTAAAAAAGTACAAAAGGGTCTATTAAGATTGTGCAATTGACAATTTTCTGTACTGGGCATTTGGCATGGGAAGGGGGAAGACATAGTGTACGCGGCCAGCGAGCGTAAGCGGGAACAGTTACTGTTCATTTATTGCAACGGCGGGAACAGTTTTCACTGACATTGCCATTGCCTTTACTGTAGCGAGCGAGAGCGAATATTTCTGCAGACAAAACAAAAGTGTAAACGGGAACAGTTTCTGTTCCTTTTTTGCAACGGTGTGAATAGATTGCCTAGCATAGCCATTGCCTTCACACAAATACATACATATGTAGCGAGCGAGCGCGAATAGTTCTACAGGCAAAACAAAATTTGGATAACGGTTAATAGTTCGCTAGCAAGAACAGCTCCAGCAACGGGAACAGTTGTGTGCCAATAAGAAACGAAAATGCTGCTGCTGCTCGCAGGAACAGTTCCGATCAAAAGAGAACATAGAGCAGAGAGCGAGAGAGCGTAAGCGGGAACAGTTAGTGTTCATTTGTTTTCGTTTGCAACGGCGCGTTTTTTTTCTTGTGATTTTTTTCTTTGGTGAAAATATGTGAAAAGTGTTTAAATTAAAGGGAAAACATAGTTCAGCAGCTAATAAGTTGCTGTATTAATAATATATGTTGAAGGCAAGCCGAAATTAGCCTTTTTCTAAGTGCCGTCGCGTTTTTTCGCCAACATAACGGTTGTTTGCGCCGCGTGCTTGTGAAAGAGTATCGCTAGTCGAGTGTGCTCAACACATTAGCAAAACAATTGGAAATAATTTAATTTTTTATTTTTTGTTTAATGTGCGTGTAATTAATGTGTAATTTATTACATATAAATAATATGTAATAATGACATAATAAAATGTGAAGTGTGTACGAGAAATATGCAGTTAATTTAAGGTAAGAATCTTATTTGGTTTCTAGTGTAATATTAATTTAATTTATTTATTAGACCCTGTGTAAGTGTGTATGCGTCAGACTTAGCGATGTGCGTGTGTGTGTGTGTGTGTATGTGTGCATTGTTAGCCTTAGCTGCTGCAAAGGAAAGTACAGGGTCTCCTACTGTCGGTTGCATCCGACTGTAGCTTTCCGAGTTTTTGTAATATGTTTTTTGCCTATAATCAAAAATTGGCAAGACATATTTTATAACCCCTAATTTGCTGTAGGCTGACCCAAATAGTTTCAGTTTTAAGCACTTAAAGCGATTTAATATTGTGAATTAAACATTTCTGATTAATAAGTTAAAAGCATTTAAGCGCATTTTTCAAATTGTGTTTCTATATTTATTTTGTTTTTGCGCTGTGTGGAATGCTGGCCGCCAATGACGTGTCATTCATTAATTATGAGCCTATTGCTTCGAAGACAAACGCCCGTATGTCAGACAGCATCAGCGTTATTGGGGCAGCAAAAACTGGTAGCTGGCGTCGCCGCAAAGCCTCAATGCCAGCGCATCTGCAATTAGCATAAGGTGGTTAAGTTAAGTCTGAGCAAATGTTCTAAATACAAAGTGCTAATGATCTTATGTAATTTGGAATTTTGAGCTCGAAAGCGGCGGACTCCAGTTCAAAGAACCTTTTTATTTATTTAACATTTTAAAGCTGGACTTAATTAAGAAACTTTTAGATTTATTTAAATTGGTAGCCAGCGAATTGCCAAAAAAAATAAATAAAAATAATTTGATACGAGTTTCTGTCAACCTTGAGATAGAGCAAACAATTTGTTGCCTTTTAATACTCTACATAAAATATACAGTCACGAAGCTTGTAACACACGGCGCGTGTTCTGCATAGAATATAGATTAGAATTGCTTAGAGAACATTAGTCAGAAGTACCCCAATATAAACTCTGCTAAAGAGTATTAATATCTCGGATATTCCTATAGTTATGACTGGATCATTTCAATGATATAGTTTCAATTCAAGCCATTAAACTGATCTATTGTCGAGTGGCAAACAAACAAGTTTGGCGTTAGGTTTCTTTGCAAATATCAACCCGGAATTTCAGTACTTGAACTAAAGCACTATAATTGCTGGAATAAAAAAATATTACGCCATCATCAATGGGCTCTTAAAAGCCATAAAATCCTAACGACAAGCTATCAAACAACGAACGATGGTAGCAATTGAATTAAACAAAGAACCCATCTAAATAAATATAATAAAAATAGTTTCAACCTCCCACGCGAAACATTTTGATGACTTAACACAGAGAGAAAAACGCGAAGCTGAGTTTTTGATTAATTGTAATAAAAAACTGCCACTCCAAAAACACGTTGGGGTTCGAGTTATTACTTCGCTCGAGCTGCTTGTCAACTGTCAGTTTAAAAGCTCAAAATCATCAGTAGTAGAATTCGCTCGGCTCTCGGTTCCATCGTTCATTCTAAAGTGCAGCTGCACTATAGCAATAAAATAAATGTAGTACAAGTATTTGTCGCTTCCTCAGTTCAGCTTTGCTGATCTGATCTCAGTGTGAGCGACATTTATTATATTTAGTTTTATGGCCAAGATAATTTAGCGAACGGCAAATAACAACACTGTGATATGTTGACCATTAAGTCACAGTCCAATTAAGTTTGGGTTTGTTTTAGTCTCTCTATTTCGTATATGGATCTGCTAAAAAAATGTTCTTACTATATACATATACGTGTGACTCAGGTGTCATACAATAAATTCTCAACGTGCCACGCAGAAGGCGTACCACTTCATGATGATGATGATGATGTTTTTATTTAATTTACTACATTTGGAAATGTTCTCAAAATGTATATTTGGGCAGCGACAAGAATTTGTATAATATTTCCGTTTGTTTTATGTTTTTTAATTAATAAAATAAATCCATCTAACGGATATAAATTTATGCATGCTTATTTGTAAACTAATTCTCATAAGTCTTGATAGTAATTATTACTAATCTCATCGTGACGAAATTCTTAACAAATTGCCAAGTCATTTCGAGGTGGCATAATTCTGTGATTTTTCGTAACTGCACCCACAATTGGAGCGTGGAGCGTGCGGAGAGAATCTGATTGTTCAATTGCGACGAGTCATTTCTACAACAATGCGTAATGGCGACAATAACAGCAGCAGCAGCAGCAGCAGCAACAACTATCTTGTGAGGCGCGCTAATTGTCACAATTGAGGCGTGTGAAATTCCCTCAACAGAAAAAAGGTTTATGTCTCGACCTTGAGGAAAATGTAGTTGTTGTTATTAGTGCTGTGGTGCTGGGCATTAATTACAATTGCTCAACATGACAACTTTTGTTCTGCTGCTGCAAAATAATTCATTCAAGCAGCGCGCTGAGTGTGAAGTTCAGAGCATTGCGCATACGTAGCGTTGTCAGTCAGTGGTCGGTGGTCATTCGTCGGTGGTCACAGGTTAAACAAATTGGTTGGCAAATCACTTGCCACAGCATATAAAGCAGCTGCTGCCGCTGGAGGCCAAGAACACGTGCAGCAGCGTGAAGAGCGCTAAGTGATGGACTGTAGAGTGGAGTGGAGAGGAGACTGGGGGAATGGGCGCTGAATTGAACGCATTTATGAGTGTTTCCGGTCAGTGGGTTTCGTATTGCTCAGCCGATTTTGGAATCACTTAGTGCCACAACCATTAGGCTAAGGGTTCGTCAATGTTGCTGTTGTTGTTGCTGTTGTTATTGCCATAATCATCATCATCATTACCATCATCATTATCATTATCAGCGATGCAACGCCCAATGACTGTTGTTGTGGCAGGTCGCGTTGCGCTGTTGCCACCTGTTTTTTGTTTTCTGTTGTTTGTTTTTAAGTTTGCTGTTATTTTATTTGTACTTGTACCGATTTTCTTCAATTGTAGCGCCATTTATGCAAATTTTAGCTGCGAATGCGAATTCGAATACGTATAGGAGTTCGAGTACGAGTTCGAGTACGAGTACGAGTGCTCGTAAGTTGTTTGTTTTTGCTGTCGCTATTAGAAACCGTTTTTTATTTTGTCTTTCGTCTTCGGTTCGGTTGAGCAATTTTGTTTGACAGACAAATGCGATGCCGCAGTCGAAGCTGAAGTCGAAGTTGCAGTTGCAGTCGCAGTCGATGCCAGCTGCAACTGCAACTGCACCTCAAAAAAGTGTGAACCCTTTGTTGTATTCTAGCATAGAAATGCCTTTAGTGATATTGTTATTAGTTTATTGTTTCCTCGCACACTTTCAACTCACCATCTTCATTCTTGTGCTGTGTGTTGCAATAACGCGAGCAGCAAATCGATTCGTGATTTCAGATTCTGTTTAAAGTAACACTTGCGTCAGCAGCTAAAAATATATAGTATACAATTTATATTGAATATTTGTATATTACATATAGACAACGTTCTTAATACAAGTCACAAAATGTCTCTGTGTATCGCTGTCTGTTTATGGCAACGGCTACCCACTTGTAAGCACACACTGGCATAGAGTAAAAACGCTACCAAAACGCGCGCGTTTCGCTGGCGACACCGACGCACGACAAACTGAAGTCGAACGATGCGAACTCGAGCAGATTTGAAGTTCAAATAACAAAAACTGCGCCGACGCACGCCTTATTTATAAGTGAGCGCCAAAAGCGACGCCAGCAGCGACGTCAGCAGCAACGCCGGCGCAGCAGCTCTTTTGTTCGGCTGCGACTTCGACTCGAACGCGTCGGCTACGCATGCGCCGTACAGCTGGTGGTTCTGTTGGTGGCGTGGCGTGGCGGTGGTGCTGCAGGTGGAATGGCCGTTGCCACTGGGTTCGCGAAATGGTTTTCAAGAGCAGTGAAGTTGCGGCTTCCTGCCTCTGTTGACACCTGTGCTGCGTGTTACACCTGCTAATCGATTATCGCAGCATCTAATTGCAGTATTTCCTCTTGAATTTCTTGTTTGTTTCGCTACCGTTTGACCCTGACTCTGCTGACTTGCTGACTTGAAAACGTCAGCAGAACCAGACACAAATTGAAGCAGAGATTATTTTGTGTGTTATTTTTTAATTTTCTTTTCGCTTGGCTTGACCTTAGATTCAGCTCCACTTCAGATTGGATGCTGCTCACTTACTGGCCGCTCTTAAAAATTATCGTAGTGGGGCTTGTCTATTCGCAATGTCTGGCAATTGAATTTCGAATTGAGTTTCATCAATCATCAGTTCAGTATTGATACTGATATTGTTTTATTGCCAACTGCACCCAATAATAAAAGTACTACACATAATACAATCGACTGCAGCCCAATGTTGTTTGGGTTCAGAATCTAGAAACCTTGCTCGTGACGCGTTTAATTGCTAATTAATGTTGCTGCATTCATTAATACCCTGCCTGACAAATTATGCCCGTGTAATCGATCACTAAATGAATACGATTGAAAACAGAAAAAAACCCTTAAAAAAATAAACACGAAAAACATAATCAAAGTAAAATCCAAAAGATGCTGGTACTACAGTGTTCGCAGCTCGTTAATAACTAGAGATTCAATTATTATTAATAATAATAAATAATATTTCAGTCTCTTGTTGAAACGAACAAAATAAAGAAAAAAACCGGAAGATACGCACTTTGCCTCAAGTATTTCAACTTTCAAAAAGAGCAGCTCGAGCTGAAATCGTTTATATCCAAATGATAATTAAAAAAGAAATATTTAGTACGAAATATGTATAATAATTATCAACTAAACACTAGGCAGACGAGTTGAGCTATAATTGATCTCCCCTGACAACAGGCATTAGAATCTCTGCCTTTTAGCACTTCAGGCGATCCAGACTCGACACTTTTAAATATTTATAGATATAAGCATTTAATTGCACAATTTATGCGAAATCGTAGCATCGGCTAAGTGGACAGGTTCTGGCATAGTTCTCTGCCTTATTTGTATGCAATCCAAATCGACGATATGCATATATAGTCAGGACACTAGAACTACTTAGTTAAGATGCTCAGCGGTCGACACATAAATAATAAGTTTACTTGGTGGTTTATTGAATGCATTTCGACACTGCGACAATTTCGCCACTGGCATACGAAATGTTTCATCACGAGAAACCGCAATGTAAACACCCAATAACAACAACAACAACAGTAACAGAAACACAACCCAAAGAAATGAATCAGCGACAATGATTTTCACCCACAGTAAATCCGCGAGTAGTTCATTAAACTTCACTGATTTTTAATATTTATGAAAAATGATACAATAAATAAAATAAATAAATTAGCTGACAAGTAAAGAAAGCTGACAGCGGAAGGCCGAAAGTCTTATACTCTAATTACAACTAGTAATTACTACATAGTATAGTTTAATATAGTATGAAGATTAAGTGTGTGTGATCTATTGTTAAGCCAGATAATGCCTATCACCGATCATTAATTATAATTATTCACTTCCCATATCAAGTGGCTACTCGTATTGTTAACGGCCATTACAAGCCTCATCATGCGTCTAATATACCTTTCGGCTGTGTATAATTAATTAAATAAAGTGTTAAAATAAACAAGCAATAATAACTAATTGAAGTTGAACAACAATAGGCACAAGTCAATAAAAATTAAATTGACAAAGTTGATTCCATTGCACAATTTATAACAGCATTTTTGAGCGATTATTTGGACGGGCGTTGCTTTATTTTTCTGCTTTTTCTTTCAATATAAATATTCGGTCATAAAGTCAGTCACAAAACCGGCAACAATAACAAGTTCAAGTTAATTGCATATACATCCTACACAGCAACAGCAACAGCGGCAGCAACAGTGGCAGCAGCGATAGCAGCAACAATTGCTGTGAACAAAACTCAAACAATTTTTGCACTTTTGTTTCAAGGTCGGATCAGCCACTGAGACATCGTATCGTCATGAGCATCATCATCATCGGTTGTACAATGACTTATCATTATAGCTGCCAAGAGATGCCACAGAAGATGTGTGTTCTCTGATCCTGTTTTCAGAGAAGGAAGTGAATGCGCGCTGTAAGCGGATTCTCGTTCTGAAAGTATTCCACATTTTACATATAGATGACCTTAAGCGTACAGGATTTGACTCGAGACGAGTTGAGCTGAGTTTGTGCCTTTCTAAAGGCGGCCATTTGTGGCGATGATGTCGATGTGTGTGTGTTTCCACCTGAATCAGTTTCAGTTAGCTGACCATAACTCATGGCTGGTGCTTGAGCTAAACTTCCCGTCAACAAATTCTGTAGTTATGATTTAGAATATGTGCCAAAATAGACAGACACCCATTGTAGACATAGTAAGGTATTTCCGACTTGTATTAATGCTGTAGCTGAAGCTGATTATATGGCTCACTGAGCGCTGCTACTAAGCGCTTTAATTAAAACTCCTTATAATGGTTTCACAAATCAAACAAACGCCGTAAATATTTATGAACATTTCGGTGCGTTCATAAATCATCCAAGGGGAGAGAACTGAGCGCACCCACAACTACAATACATACTACAAGTAAGTGAGATACATAGATACATAGCTAAAATTAGATAGGTCGTACTCGTATAAGGCCTGGTTGTCTGTTGGATAGACAAGCAGAACCAAAAACATTCTTTAACGCAAATGTTGCAAATGTTGCGGAAGTTCAAAAGCTAATTAAAGAGCTTGACTTTTGTTTTTGCTTTTCGGATGTGTTTTTTTTTCGCTGGTAATAAAATTACTAGAGAAGAATTTTTGGGCGCGTTTCTGGTCGGATGCATTTAGAGCTAGCTGGGCACAATTGATTGCCCTTGCTTTTGCCAACTCGAGCATGGGACACAGGTAATTAAGGTGTGCGGGGGGTCAGCCTTAAACGGCAGAACAACGGCAAACTCACATGTGTAGTGTGTGAGTGTGTTCACAGAGCGCCCTGTGGAGCTGCCATTCACACATGAAGATCGCATGAAAGATCAGCGTGCAAGGTCAAAGACGAACTAAGTATACTAAATGCCTCTGGCATGACCAAGAGCGAGAGATAGAGACACCGACCGCAGGTCTTGGCCAGCTTGATTCTTACTTGCGGCAACCACAAAAGTCGCCAAATTGCCGCAGCGAACGGAAAGCGAAACAAGTTTCTGTGGCCAGTTCAATGGCCACTTTTGAGGGTCAAAACTCATATACACAGGATGAGGTTCAAGTGCGTATCCAGTGGTGTCCTTGGTGGCAAGCAGGCAGCCAGACGCGGCTTACAAGCTGCATACCACTGAGCAAGTTGTTGTTGTTGTAGTAGTTATCGTCTTTTGTTGTTTACGTGCAGCTCATGACAATCAAACGAATGACTTAAGACACAAACTTGTCGCAGCAGGAACTTTTCAGGCGTCGTCGCATGGATTGCAACAGTTTTAAGCTGACTCTAAACTGATAATGCCACTTGCATATAGATTGATTATTTATTTATTGTATAATTGAAAAATTTCCATAAGCCATAAGCCATAGGGCTGATTGCATTTTAACGCTGCAAGCCATAGCACCCCAGGCGCAGCTCTAACGATGAGATTAACGTCTAATTGAGTTATAAAATAAACCCACGCAATGCCTCAGCAACAGCAACACATTAAATTACAGGTTAAATTTCAATTAAAGATCACACAGACAAAAACCTTCTAGGTCACGCACTTGAACTCGACTCGCTGCCATCTCAGTTATAAAATAAATACCATATCTATTGAACATTAAATGCAAATTTAACCATGTTCGAGTCTATGACTTTTCAGTTTTTAGCTGGTTTTGCTCAATTTGCTTGTCCGCTTTATTACATTGTTGTGCCCGGGTAATGAGTGTGTGTGTAAATGGATTTTCAAACTGTTGTAACCATTGAGAGCAGCTCCATTGATCGGTGCAGGGAAGACACAAGTTATGATATTCCCGCAAGTCATGCTCTTCAAATTTGGGCCAATGAATTGCTCACTAGCTTAACCACAACTCGAAGACTGTTCAATGAATTCATCTTGGCTTTGTAGTGCCTGACTATGCATGGCATACCGTACTAATTGTTATTATTATTATTGGCGCGGCTAAACATAAACAAGTCTATTACTGCTAAGTGGCATATTTAATTAATTTAAGCCCCTCTCAATAGTTTTTCTAAAGCCCAAATCTAAATATAGTGTTGCAAAAATATTTTGGTGAAATATTATATTTTCTATATTTCACCAGCCTCACTTTGGACACGCTCCAACAACAAAAGAAAACAATATACTTGTGTATAAACAAACGAAACGTGAGCGCCACACATCAAATGAGAATTTAATAGCCAATAATTTAACACCATTGTCTGCAAAAACGGCTGAAAATATGAATACAAAACGAATGATGAACGAAAACGTTCTTGATAATGACATTTATAAGGCAAACAAAAACTTAAATACTTCTAAAGGTCAATGACGAATGGACCAATAGACCAATGGCCCAATGGAATTCTGACTTGGCTGATTATGAACTTATGAGTCTGCAAGGTTCGCCGTTGATCCATCATTCATCATTCATTGACCGTCAGTCCGCTCACCCCGCTGCCCGCATTCAATTCATTTCGTTAATGTATGCAAAGCTATTAGTCAGCGATCTTATCGGTATCGATATCTGTTTCATATCAAATCAAACGGTTATTGTCGCACCATAAGCCTGTCACATTGCCGTTAAACTGGCGGCACTTCCGTGACCTTTGCTGCAGTTCAAACACACGAAGCGAGACGAGACAACACCGACAGTTGGCCAATGCAAACAGCTGACTTGACCAAATGTCAGCTGAATCAACGCAATTGCTTACACAATCTGCGGATGTACATAGCTTCACCTGGCCACGTTTAGTCTAGGTTTATGAGGCTCATAAATTACGCAGAACAGCAGCAGCAGCAGCGACTGGTAACTGGTTCTCGTGCCATGGAAATTCGGGATCTGAAATAGTTGTTCTTGTGCCCGTCACATCGCACGAGCTAATAATTTATGCTTTCGATTTGTCTAAGAGTCGGTTAATTAACGCAAGTCTAATTCGAAGACGAACTCGAAGTCAATTTCAAGTTATGGCTGCACTGCCATAAAGCAAATATTTGCTCAATAGATTTGAATTTCAAATGACTATTTTGATTTATTTTGGGTCTCTGCTCTTCAGTGATTCGTTTTTCGCTGGGCTTTTGTTTTATTTCAACGGTTAACTAAGTTCTTTTTTACGACGACTAATACTAATTATATAATATGTTTAAATGTATGGGTGATTCGGGGCAGCTTCTATAGAGAATTTCATTAGCCTTTATGGCGCGTTAAAACTGTTGGAAATTCTCAAATTTGAAACGCTTCAAACTTTAGCTCTATAAATTGCCACGGAATGTGTGTTTTTCTCTCATATATATATTTTTTTTTGTTATTTTGTTGCTTAATTAAAGCAATTATCCTTGCGCATCTGTTGCGTGTGGTTTAATTGTAGCTAGAGTGCAAACTATTAGAGTGCCGAGCTGCAGAGACTTTGGTCAAGAACGTTGCTTGGCTCAGGTGCTGGTTTCAGTATTGAGCTATGAGTTATTTGTAGATGATGTGCTCGGGTCAGCTGCCCATTTAGTAGTAATGTCCATAGTGTCCGTGTCCATATCCGTGATGATGATGTCCATAGTAGCCGCCATAGTATGGATAGCCTACAGTGCACCACAATTATTATCGGGCATTAATTCTACTTCAAACTAACCAATCACTTACCGAAGTCACCCAGGCCATAGTAGGAGCCACTATAGTGTGGCCAGTAGCCATGGTAATGGCTGGTGAGATAGGGCGATGCATAGTATCCATAGCCCAGAGATGCTGCGCCTTGCAGATCCTTCTCTTCAGCCTCAGCGCCTGCCTCTAACTCGGCAGCAGGTTCCTCCTGTGGACGTGGACGTGGTGCTGCAGTTGCTCCGCTCAGCAGAACCGCGAACAGGGCACAACCCAGCAGCAGGGCGATGGAGCGCATGTTGAACATTTTGTTGGATTAGTTTGTAGTTTATTGGTGGGTGGTGGTGCAAATGCCACTTGATCTATACAACTGACTGACGCTGGAATTGTGCAGCATGTTTATATAATGGCAGCGATTCTTGCAATGCTGTCGCCATCAAAGCGCAGCGACAAAACAATTGTCTACGAAAATTTGCTTACAGCGAAAATACGAAAAATTCCCCCAATTGGGCGACTGCGTGTGCCTTTAACAATGCCCCCTCCCCTGCCCCACTCCTCGACTCCGGCAGATTATCAATGAAGCGTTGCTCATGGCAACTGGTACCTTGGGCCTATAGTGGGGGCTTCTATTTCTTGCATGACCGATTACTAATTACAATGTTGCCTTAGGCTGAGCCGAGTCTCTGACTAACTACATGTTTGTTGTCTTTTATTTTTTTCTTGTTATTTTTATTCTCTCTGGTCAGTGGGGTCAATGTCGCAATGTGGAACCAATATCATTCCTTACACACTTAATTCTGGTAATTAAATCTGAATTTATTTCGACTTCAATTACAAGTGTCATCTCACATTTCAGACAAGTTCAAATACCTTGGGGGATCTCATCGCATCCGACGGGAAAGTTGAGATTACATAATGGGAACACGTTTGAGAGCATCCGAGCTTAATTTATGGATTCCAGTCCACCAACACATAATACAATACACAAAATACGAGCTCTATAAATTAGACTTTTTCGCCAAAGTGGCTAAACAACATTCTAAAACAATAAAATTAAAACTATACTTAACTATAAAGCAGACGTACCTCAAAAAAAGAATTGAATGTGGAAATGAGAACGCAAACCATTTCGAATTCACAAAATGTAACAGAACGAAGAACTCAAACACGAGCTAACAACAAACGCAACAAAAAAAGAAGAGCAACCCATAAAAAATCGAGATAAAAATGCAAAAAAGGTTGATTAAAAGCTTTTGGAATTACGTTCCACTACCAAGTCTAAATGCTGCCAAATACGTAGATATTTAGATGCTACAAAAGTCAACTCTATGGAAGCTAGACAGAGTGTGGAAATTAAAACTATGTCAAATGACTTAATTAGAAGTTGAAAATTGACTTCAATCAAGCTGAACAAATGAAGAACTTTTCTCGCTGCCAATTTGGGAACAGATAAATCATCATTAGAGAGAAATTTGTGTATGGATTGTGTACTCAAGTTCAAGGGTTACTAGAGTAACATTTTTAATTGAATTAATATAGTTATGTAGTATTAAAATCAAGCCGAAATCTCTGTTATATACATATATCTTCAAGTAAGTTTCTCTTAGACTGCCTAACATTGTCTATCTTAACATAGGTCTCTTTAAGCATTTCTGCTACTCCACTTATGCCATCTTCCTGTCAAGAGAAGTCACTGGGTAACGAGGCCAGTTTTGATGATCTTTCCCCAGTATTCTATATATGTACATCTCCATCTCAGGCTGCTAATTGTTGACAGCTTGGCAGTCATGTTGTTAGGTGTTTCTCAGCAATCTTTATGTTGTGCGGGGTCAGGGTTCACAACAATGGGTTTCGGCACTTTCAGACAACAAGTTAGGGTTAGCTAATTGCCAGTTTGCTTATCTAAATTGCCGCTTTAACCAAGAACAAGCCGTGAGTCAGGCGTTGTTGTAATTAGCCAAATTAAATGCTTCGCTGCTCCGAAAGAATCCAAAATTCTCATTAACTCCGCATGTGCGAAAGATAAGCAGATGTGTGAGCGGAGGGGCGTGGCTTTAGGTTTATAATATGCGAAATATTGAAAACTTTGAATAGTATTTAATACATTTTATTGCTTGTGACTTGTGGTGACTCAACTTATAGCTAGAGAAATAAATAACAGTTAGTACTTGGTGCATATTTTAGTTTAGTTTCCCCTATTCTAGATCCTCTGTGCTGATTGGATTCTTGCTATCGGGCATATCTGGAAACTGGTGGAATAAGGCAGCCGTTGGCTTCGTCTCACTATCCAAATGTGTTTCATAGATCTTGCCCTCGTTGTTGATTAGATACCAGCTGGGTGTGGGCGTGGCACGTGGCACCAGCTCCTGCTGATTGAGCGTGGTACGAGCTCCTCGGGCAATCTCGTCCAGCTCATGCAGATAGACATTCAGTGAACGAGAGTCACTGTTGTTGTTGTTGTTTTGGACAGGTACAACGTACTGCGGCGCCACAGCCAGATCTTGTTCCTGCCACAAGCTACGTATATTCGACATAATATCCGCATAGAGCACAGAGTCATCACTGCGCGGTGACGGGGCAAGGTGCGGCTGATGGTGATTGCGGTTATTTGGTGATTTACGTGAGTTTACTAGACGACTCGCCAGAGGAGTTGCGGAAGTAGTTGAGCTGGAAGTTGCTGTTGTTTTTGCTGCTGCTGCTGCTGCTGCTGTAGTTGTTGTTGTGAGTCTAGCATTAATTGGTGCTGCCGTTGTTGTTGTTGCTGTGGTTGCCTCATGGCGGAAGTTGCGCCCCCTCGCAGCTGTCTTTTTCGACCCCTTCGGCTGGTGCTTGAACAGCCGCTGGCGACGTCGTCGACTGTCGCACTTGGTTGCGTTTCCACACAGCAGAGACGCTACCGTCGTTGACGTCAGTGGCACTGATTCGGTCCCCAGCTCATTTGGTTCCAGCTCATCGGGCAGATACTGCGTGGCATTTCGCAGCAAGTCCCCAATGTGCGCCACCAGCTTCAGTCCCTGGGCCACACCATAGTTGGACGCCGCCTCCCGCTTCACCCGCTTGCTGCGCTTGTGCTCGTGGCTGAGAGTCGCTCGCAATCGATGCTGCTGCTCCCGCTGATACCGCTGCTGCTCCTGAGCTTTCTGTGCGATCAGCGTGTGGGATTGACGCTGTATGTGCCGCTGACGCACCAGTGGCAGCTGCTGACGTTGACGCTGCAGTATGCGTTCCGTCTTGCGCACCGAGGCCAGTATCTCCATGGGCAGCTGCAGATTGTTGGTGATGTGCGGGGAGAACTGTGTCTCCTGCGTCAGCAGATCTCCACTGGGAGCTTGATATCTGGCTGGTGGGGGTGGACCACGATTGCTGCTCAGCTTGCGTGGCTGCTCCCAAACCACGGCGACTTGTGGTGCGTGTGGCTGTGGCTGGCGTTGACGTAGTCGCTTCAGCTGCTGAAAGTGCTGCGGTGGCTCTATGATGCGTATCACATCGCCAGCATCGTCATCCACATAGCCTGGACGCACATCCTGCAGGTGAGCTGGCACGCGCTTGGCAGGCTCTTTGGGCTCTGGTCTGGAGACACGATATGCAGGAGCTGTGGCTGTGACTGTACTATTGCTGCTGTTTACTGTACTGGACTTATCCTGTATGCGAATGGCCAGAGACTGCTGAAACAACAGTAGACCCATTAGGCACAGCATGCAGTTCCCTGGTGGTGCCATTTGATTGGGGTTTGCACTTTTACTCTCACTTTCAAGGCCAATACACAATAATTTTCCGAGTTTTCACTTTCGCGCGTGGCTAGGAGCACTTTACTTGGTTCGTTGTGGCGTCAACAACATCGACGGTTGCTCTACAACTGCGCCAAGATCATGGCACCAGTGCGCCTTTATAAAATTTTTCTAACGTTTTTCCAATTTTCCAGTTTATGCCTGCCGTTTGATTGGGCTTTTTAATGCATTTTTCTTTTGCAACGTCTCGGCATTTCTCCTACTCCAGTCCATGATGCAGCGACTTCAGCCAAGTCGAGTTGAGGTGAATGGAGTGGTGTGGAGTGGTGTGGAGTGGATTCATTCGTCGTCATCATCGGCATCGCCAACGTCATCGTCACCGTTGTCTTCGTTTTGCAATGAAAGCGAAACTGGCAAATGCAACTGCAACTGCAACTGCAGTGACGTTGCAACTTGCAACAATGGCAACAGCATGCCATGTGATAACCGGTCACTAACTCTCGTATATAACTCTCGCGGATAGTAAGTATGAGTGCATCCACTCCAATTCGTTTTAGAAACCCACTTTGCATATGCGAATAGCACTCGAGTTTGGCACATTTCAGCATAGACAGAGACTCGGCTGCAACTTTCTGAGCGGCTGCTGCAAACGAGTTTGTTATTTATTTCTATTTCTATTTCAATTTTGATCGCTTCTCATTAGTCGGCAACGGCTTGACCCTCAACTTGAACTTTGCTAGAGTCATAAATAAATATTAGTGGGTATTAGAGAGAAAGCCTATGCATTAATTAGGCATGAATTTTAAATGTTTATTTATCGCGGCTTACACACCTCTTAAATTAAAAGATTAACTGATTTGCATACGCACATGGCAGCAACATTTAAGTCGCGCGCCTAAAAGATGCAAGACCAAAGCTGGCAGCTTTGTGTTAGACAGCGCTCGGAGTGGAATGGAATGCATGTAACAATCAAACGATGACGTCATCTCTTCATCATTGGTTTATTCTGCCCCCCAAAAGTATGCAATGAAAACGCATCCAAAAATATGAAAAAAATTTTGGCTAAATTTCGAAAATCCTTTATAACTCTGTTATTTGAAAAACGATTTGCATGTCTTTGTGACAGTTCGTAGTCCTTAGCAAGGCGCGTTCGTTGACACCCATCTGGCAGGATCAAAAAGGATATGGATGAATTATAGCTAGTTTTCTTTTCACAAAAGTGTCCTTGTAACTCGACTGTCTAAAGGACCTTCGTCCTTTTGATGACAGTTGATGGTTCTAAGACAGAAGAAGCACCTGTGTGCAAAAGAACATCATCCTAGCTCCTTTAGTGGCCAGGGTATGGCTGTTTTTGTGTTTTTAAGACAAAAAATTCGAGCCTATCCTGTAAATTTTTTCTATGAAAATTGAAGACAAAAATTGCTGGTATTCCTGACTTTGTTTTAGTAAATAAAACAATTTAAACGAATTATAATTTAATTTAAATTTATTACTAAACCTTTAGCAGACTTCCCAACAAACACAACCCCAAACTCTGGGCTCATCCATCCACTTGCCTAAACACTACAAAATAAATAATTAAGTAATTACGTAGTTAAATAAATAAATAAATAAGTTATGAATTAGCTGTTAGATATGTTTGGACAATTACGTCGTTTCAGTTGCAATAACTAGATAATTTTAGGATTGAGTTCCTAGTAGCTAGGACGGCAATAACAGGGCGGCAAGACTATAAGCTAAAGCATCAGGAGACCACACCGATAACCGATAGGCGATACCGATATATCGATGTTAATACATAAATTAGAGCGTCGCATGTCGACAGGTTAAAATGGGAATGTAATCGGGTTGTAGGCGGAGGCATGCATCTTAAGATTAGTGATCCACAACCAGCGGCTGCCATGCATTGTCATTGGCAAACCCATAGCCTCCACCAGCACCAGCACCAGCCCTATCTCCACCAGCACCAATGCCCATGCGACGCTCGTTTGGCGTGGGATAGACGCCCATGCCCTGTGGAGCAACTGCAGCAGCCAGCGGCGTGGCTATGGAGGAACCAACTCTATGTGGATAGCGTTGCTCCACCAGTCGCGACTCCTCGACCTCAAAGTCAGTGTCATGAACGGGTGTGGCTGCAGCTGCCTCGGCACGTCGATTCTTCTCGAAGAAATCTATGATGGGATGATAGTTGTAGTTGATGCGCCGAGTCCCGTTCCCATTGCCATTGCCATTGCCATTGCCGTTCCCGCTGCTGCTCTCGCCATAGATGGAGTTCACATGTGATGGTTGCTGTGGTAGTGTCGTCGATTGTGACTGTGACTGCTTCTGCTGCTGATAGAATGTGGTCGGTAGTGGCGTCGCTGCGCTGCCTGAGGCCTGGACCAGGACGGGAGCGGCAGCGGGCGTCGTCTGGGCGGGCGCATAGTAACGGGGTCTCGACTTGCCGCCTGTGTAGTAGCGCTGTTGACCCTGACCGAGGGCAGCGTTAGGTGTCGTATTTGCGCTGGATGGAGCAACTGCTTGGTGGGCATGGGGGGCAGCACCGGCTGCGACTGTGGATCCGACTGTTTGACCGACTGTGGCTGCTGCAGCGGCTGTTCCTGTTCGGGCTGGTAGGCTGCTGGTGGCTGCTGTGGTCTGTGGTTTGGATATAGGTATGCGTACTCGTGGGGCTGCTGCTCCAGCTGCTGCTGTGGCTCCGGCTGTGTGGGTGGTGGGTGAGGTATAAATACGCTTGCGCTTGAGGGGCACACGTGGCTGTTCCCCAGCCAGCAATGGGCCAAATACGTTTACCTCTTGTTCCGCCTGGGTCTCACTCGGCGACAGATCCATATCCAAATCGACACGTGCCTCAGTGTACTGCGGTCGCCGACGACTCAGCTGATTGTAGTACTTTTTCGAGCTGGAACTGGAACTGCCTGTAATGCTGCTGCTCTTGTGGCTCTTGTAGCCACCAATGCCATACTGATCCTCATCATCGGGTGGGCTCAAATAGGGGCCAACACTGGACGGTGCCGGCAGCTTGGAACGTACCTTCTTGCTGCCCAGATAACTCAGCTCGTTGGTGTCACGATTATTCAATGGCGCATAGCTCAGGCCCAGATCGTCCTCATCACTCTCATCGTTATACTCCAGATCCTCCTCATTGATGGTGCTATAGCCATTGGCATTGCCATTGTCGTGCTTGTAGACGGGCGTGTAATCCTTGGCCTGTATGGAGGACAGCGGTGGGAACTGCTGGCGATAGCCATCCACCTGGCAGGAGCAGCATGTGGGCACTTTGAATATGTCCACATGCAGGCCACGCACCTTGTCCCAGCTGAGCAGACGATGGTAGTTGTACACCTGGGAGCAGTGAGAGCGATACGATTGTGCCAGATACGAGCAGCTTTCGCCGGGATTGCTGTGGACAGAGAAGCAGAGTGAATAATTGAAATCAATTTTAATTGTTTATTAAAGAAATTATTTATAATTCAGCATTTGTATTACAATGATTAAAAAAGCTGAGACGATGCCACTGAACTAGTTTGTATTATAGTTAAACTTTTGTAATACTTCAGCAAGCAAACTTCATTTGGAGAATGATTAATAGTTGCACCAAATAACCCAGTGAACTAAAAATAGATACCGCTTCAGCTAACTGTATTATGTTAGTAATTAACTAGGTTTTTTTTTAGATGCGCAGACGACACAAGTCGAGTTAGTCAAACAAAAATGGCCACAACTGTCTAGGCGAAATATAATTGCTATAATTATGTAAAGCTATGAATATTATTAATTAACTATGTAAAATTAATTAAAATGTTTGAGAATTTAGGGAAGTATTAAAAATAATATTTTATGTAATAATGAAATTTTAGCTTGACTTAAATAAGAGAGTAATAATAGCGCTGGCTACTTGGGCCTGATCATAAAGTTATTGACTAGTAAACTGAGTATCATTCATAGAATTTCATATAATTTCTTCATCATTTCTTTTACTCATTTCTCACCTGCACTTTTCCAGCCTTAGTGTCTGCGTATGCTGACCCGTATTCACAATGTATTTCCACTCCCCAGAGGCAGCTTTGGCCTTCTGTGGGCGTGCATAGCGCACCACGCTCTGGCACATGCCACCCGCACTGCCCTCGTCCTCACGTCTGAAAGGGTAAACAATGGAGTACTTAGTTTTACATTCATATCTCAATCGAAAACTCACCGTTTCTTATTCACAACGTAGTCGTCAAATTCATCGCCAAACTCGAGATTGTTGTTGGGCTTGTCGTAGAACTCAGCCAGCAGGGCACTCATTGCATTCTTGTGTCTTCGAATGCTGCCCATGATCTGTTCACTGTGTGTTGAGTTGAGAGAGTGGAGAGTGAAGATGGGAGAGTGTTAGGCTGGTAGCTGGGTTAAGCAATAGCACCACCGAAACCACTAGATATACATAAGTGCAATTACAATTGATAAGGTGATCAGAGAGCATATAGATTACATTTATTTAAACTAAAATCTCACTAGACTAAAAATAAATATGAATATCAATTGAGTGGGGGAGTACAACCGGGATGCCCAAAACCTAAGTGGATCTTACAGCGGATAGTCGTCGGTGCGTATGCACATGCTGTTGGTGAACCGCTCGCACTTCTTGTGCGGTGCCACCACCGGATTATGTGAACTGGCCGCCGTCTTGGGTCGACTGCGGCTATAATGTGAGCTCTGCACACGCTTCCGCTTGATGGGCGGCATTTTCTGGCCATGTCGCTTGTTGCTATTGAGTCGGTAGCGTGGACCTGCGATGAGTTCCTCCGGATTGGGCAGTGGCTCCTCGGCACTGCTGTTGCCAGTGTTCAGTTGGTAGATGCGGGGATCGGCATTAAGAGGTAGCTCAGTGCCATTGAGGCCGGCAAAAGCGAGATCTTCAATTTCCTCATAGGATGGGCTGGAGCTGGGTGTCACAGTGGTTGTTTGCTGAGGTTCTGTGGCAGCACCACTCGGTTGCTCAAAGGCTGTGGTATTCAATCTGATGGTGCGTCCGGCAATGCCCCCCAACAGCTGTTGCTCAGTGACTGAAGCGGGCACAGAGCGTGTCAGCTTATGCACAAATTCATTGGTGGCACGACGCACTCGCTTAGACGCTGGTCTCTTTGTAGTGCTTGCAGTGGGTTTGCCCGGCTGCAGTGCCTCATTGATCATCTGTGGATCCAACACATCCGACTGCATCTCATCGAAAAAGTCCTCCAGTGAACCAGCTGGCTCTTCAGTCTTGCCAGTGACATCTATGGTGCCCACAGCGTCATCCTGTTCTGACTCCTCAACTGTCAGCACATCCTTGCGCTTCTGCAGTGGTGTCTGTCTCAAGGCTGCGGCGGCCAATCCGCTGCCCAGCTGTATATACTTGCGAGCAGAGTTCTTAACCAGATTAGCCAGATCATAGACAATGGGCAGTATCAGCTTCTTGTCATCGCCAAACATCATGCGCACCTGTATAGCAGTAGACTAATGTATTAAGCCGATTGTCTTTATGTCTCTCATGACTTACCTGCTCTAGCTTGAGCTCGTGGCCCTGCTTGGCATTCATTTGTGCCGAGATAAGCGCCGAGAGTGCCAAGCGCTGGTGTGAGGAGAGCATGCGCAGTATGGGCATCACTTCGGCGAATCTCTGACGCAGCACACGATCTGTCAGCGCCTTGGCCAGAGCTGTGCGCAGTACCTTCTCACGCCAGTCGAATGGTGGCAGCTGCTTCACTGGTTCCGGCTCATCCAAGTCTACACTAAAGTCCAGCATATTGTTTTCGAATTTCTTCTCTGCCTGCTGGGACTGCTGCTCGTGCTCCAGCTGCCAGTCATCTATGGAAACAGTGGAGTCGGCATCGGTATCTTTGGCATCCATGAAATCGAAATCCATCAGCTCATCCTCGCTGGCATTGACCAAGTCCAAATACAGCACACAATAGAGCAATGCCCAGAAGAGGCAGCCGAATGCGCGGCCCGCTTTCATTTTGGCTTTTGTTTTTGGCTATTTACAGGGTGACGCTGCAAACGAAAGTTGATGGGAAAATGGGTGGTCAGATTGCAGTTATTATAACGAAATTATATTCCTCAAATAAAGAAACAAAAGCAACAGCAACAGTCACAACAGCAAAACTCATAAAACATCATAATTTGTTGCTGTTATGCGTCGCACGCTTTCAACTGCGCATTCTAAACGAAAGACTTAGGCAACGAACTTTTGC
This sequence comes from Liodrosophila aerea, assembly GCA_035045005.1. Taxonomy (NCBI): domain Eukaryota; kingdom Metazoa; phylum Arthropoda; class Insecta; order Diptera; family Drosophilidae; genus Liodrosophila; species Liodrosophila aerea. The sequence continues at coordinate 1,117,284 of JAWNNL010001293.1, forward strand.
TTTCGTTGACTTAGATATGGATTTTTGTCGCTCGCCTTTCCACCGAAAGTAAAAGCCATTAACAATTGTAATAAAACCGTAAGCAAGACAGGCGCCCAACCCAACGCCACATGGCCATAATCATAATCAAGTCATGGTACTGGCTATTACAGCTGCAGCCACCAGCCACCAGCCACAGCTTCAACTTCAGCTTTAGGTAATCGTCATTGCCATTGCCGGAGTCATCTCCATCGCCATAGCCATCGCCACATTGTGGCTATCATCGTCTGCGCGTGCTCAACAAGGCGTGAAGCACCAAACAACTCATAAGTGTGGTTGTTGCCAGTGTTGTTATGCTTGTTACTGTTGTTGTTGTTGTTGTTGCTTCTGGCGCAATTTGTTGCTGGGTGGCTGCTCGCTGGCTGTCATAAATCAGACAACCTGTGTACGCTTTGATCTGCACATGAAGACACCATGGTTGATAAAATTGTAACTACACTAGACAGCAGGAAAGAGACTGGGCAAAGACAAGGCTTAAACTGAGCTAACTAAATTAAATTTCAACTTTAAGTATTATATCTAAATTATAGCTGCAACTTTAACTCCCAAATATACGCAAATAACTAAATTCCCTTTTAAAGTATTATGTCTAAATTATAGCTGCAACTTTACCCCCGCATTGTTGGCTAGTGTAACAAATTGTTTATTACCTGTTTGGGGTTAATAAACTAAAGCTACCGTTTGCAGTGCTGATAAATGATTTCCTCATTGTTTGGCTAGACAAGCCTTTGCCCTTTTGTCTGAACCCCGACTACATTGATTTTCTACTTGAAGCAACACAATGCCTGGCTCGGCACCCCCACGGAATTTATTCGAAAGTGCCTGAGGCCTGAGGCACTGAAGATGAGGCAGCTGAAGCCACAGGGGGAATGGGGAGACAAATGCTAACTACACCCAGGCAGCAGCTCCTTGAGGCATTGTGCGGCACAGCTGCAGTCGTGTGACCTTTTGCTGAGTTGAAAAGTGAAAACATTGCCCACCAGTGGCTTTATCTATCGACTAGTTGACAGTTTAGAAAAGGCTGGCAGGAGAAACATTAACAGTAACGCCGCTGCCGAAACCAGCCACAAGGCCAGCCGTAAATACGAAACTTATTGCACATCTGCGAACGCCCCCAAGAGTTGCCAACGAGCTGAGATTTGTGGACACTGCTGGTTGCACACGCTCGTGGAGCATCTGCTCGATGCCATCTTTGGCGCTTTAGAGTCCCATGTCTTTAATTTATTTTGCACACCTGCATACAAGGCAATGGCAATGGCAATGGCACTGGCAATGGTCTCGGCAAACGAGAGAAAGACCTCAGTGCTTCTGGTTTTCTGCTGACTTTTTTGCATATGACACTTGAGAAAGTGATGCCACAAAAGCTGCAACACATAAATCAAATTAAGCCAATAAGGCACGTAAATTCAAATTTCCCACAAGGCATTTGCTTCCCAGGCGTGTGTGTGTGTGGGTGCCCCCTGAGTAAAAGTGAATACTGAACAATATTAACAAATTGCTAAAATGATAGAGATGCTGCGCATAATTGAGATGCAGCTGCAGCTGTAGATACATGTGTGGCATGCAATTTCACTGGCAAATACTGCGGCAGCTCTAATTAGCTTATAATTCGCGTGCGTTGCACAGACTGACGCGCAAACTGGGCCAGTCAAAAACACACGAAGCAGCAACTGCAACAGCAGCAGCAGCGAATTAAAGCGCAGCAATGAAAGAAAAAACAACCGCAGCAAGAAAGTCGCCGAGAATCCTATAAGCTGTTGCTGCAACAACAACAGCAACAGCAACAACAACTAACCGACTAACCTAGTAAGCGCAGAACCCGCAGAGCGACCTAGACAACTTTAGATCTTGGATCCGAGCTCTGGATAGGTTAAAGTGTCTTTTATTCTCTGACAGAACACCACTCACTTCATTTAAAATGACAATTAATTATAATGGAAGACGGCGCGTGCTGACTAATTCAATTTGTCTGACCTAAACGAAAGACTTAGGCAACAAACTCAAAAGCAACAACAAGCACACTCGTACACACGCACACCTTAACAAGCTGACACAATTTCCTCGGGCGTAAAGAATTAAAGAAAGAAAGAAAATAAAACACAGAAGAATTCAAATTTTTGGTGCGTCGTCAATGGCTTTGATTGCTGTTGTTGTTGTTGTTGTTTTAGCTGGTGTTGTTTTTGTTTCTTTTAGAAAGTTGTTTCCATTTCACATATTTGGCTTAAGTATACTTAAAAAGAAGCATTTTAAGATTCCATTTTCGATGTTCGGATTTTATGATTAATTTATTAAACGAGGCTGCCCAGAAATCACCTCGTTTTGCTCTAACTTCGAGTGTGTATTTGTTGGTGTGTGCCCCGTTTATTTCCTGTTCGCGAGTAGAGAACGAACGTCACTTCTACACTCCACTTTAGAGCTGATAATTTTCACTTTTTATGCCCGCTTCTTTGGCTTTAGTCTCTTTTTTAGCAGACAAATTTTCACAGATTTCACACGCGCCTTAATTTTCTGCAGCGGAATTTTCTACAGACTTCTCGCTGACAGAGGCGAGAGCTATTACTACTATTTGGTATCGATTGAAAGAGAGTAGAGCAAACTCTTTAGCTGCCCGCTTAGCACGTCTTTACGCTTTCAACACTCGCCGCAGACTGTTCACAGTCAATGGCGATGCTGCCGCTGCCACTGCGGCTGTTGCCGTTGCTTTTGCTGCTGCTGTTGCTATTAGTGGTTCTGTTAGCTGCTTCTGCCTTTCATGCAACTTGGCTCTTGGCGACGTGTTTGCATGAAATTGGCAATTGTTTAATTACCTTTCTTCTTTTTGCTTCTTGCAGCCAGAAGTTCAGTGAACCGTTAAAATTCAATTAGTTTAGTAGCCCGCACGTAATGCGGAAGTTGCGTTTCGGTTACGGCTCATTACAAAGTTCGTGTCTTAAGTCTTTTGTTTTCGGCCATGTACCAGGCGAGTGGGTCAGGAAGCAAAATAACTACGCCGCCTAACGGAAGCATGACGAATTTGCATAGATAAATAGCTGTCGGTCAGACCAATTGGTCAAGCCTACAGGGATGCAAGGTGTAAATCAATTGCCACAACTTCAACACTTTCGTTTTACAACAACAACAACAACAACTGCCCTTGGCAAATGACTTTAACTGCAGTTTAAGCATCGCTTGATTGACTGCGACTCTGACTGCAGCGGCTATTGCTCTATTAATGGCTATTAGCATGTTGGCAAAGGGGCGTCCGAGGGGAGGCCTTGTCGTTTCGCTGTTGTGCGCTTTATTGTTATTTCTTCATCTTTATTTTGGGGAGGGTAGAAATTAAAGATAAGTTTTTTTTTATTATTTTCTTCTCTCCAGCTGGCCGGCAGCCACTGCCACTGCCAGTGCCTCACTTTCAATTGCCACTTGAAACACTTTTCTTCACACTTTCTTGGTTAATCACAGTGCCAAAACGGCTTCGGGCATTTTTATTTTCATTTTCACGCAATGCGTTCAAGCTACGCACATTAGACACTTGTGTCCATTAAACATATTACCGCATCGCTGCCGTTTTATTTTATTGCAGCGTCATCAAAGTGCAACAACTTACAGATCTGGCTTTCCGCTGTTTTTCCCCCATCTTCAGTGGCCATAAAAAAAGCGCAAACCGCTCAACAATGTTTTGGCTAATTTGCAAATTATTACTAAGTATATGGTGGTTTTTTTTTGTTGCGGCTGTTGTGGTTAGTGTTAATCTGTGAACTGCTGCCACTGTGTCTAGCCACATCATCAGTCATAAGTCCGCATCCTCTGATTGATGACTCAACATTAACTGCAACAAGCAGGAAAATAAATGAACTTGATGCAACTGAACTTTGGCAGTGATTAACTAAAGCCAACTAGAGAACCATTAATATGCGTACTTAAATGCATAGCGCTTGTCATTAGTCGCTAATTATGCATAAAGAACAAGTTTGTTTAGATAATATTTAATTAAGTCGATTTCCTTCCGGTTTTATGAACTCTCAAGGTAGCTCCCAAAATTGAAATCTATTATTAGTTGAGTTGCGCTCAAAGAATTTTTGTTTTATTTGCATTTACTTTTATAAGATTTATGGCAAATATTTATTTAAAGTCGTTTAACGTTTTTCTTTTGAATTTATTACCAGTTCACAAAGTTCAGCTCCACGCGGAACCGTTTAGAGTTGCCAGACTGTTACTTGAGACTCTATTTCAGCGAAGTGGCAACATTATGTTTAGCGGAGTTGCCAGCTCACAATGTTATGGCGCTTAATTTGAAATTTAAATTGAGAAACATGAATTGAGCTGGCAGACTCTATTCAGCAAAGTGGCAACATTACATTCAGCGGAGTTGCCAATGTTATGGCGCTTAATTTGAAATATAAATTGATAAACTTATGAATGCGTGAGCTGGGTACTTGAAAGGCACAAAATACAGTATAGAGATACCTTTTGATGTGAATACAAGTGGTTAAATACTCTTCCAGGAATAATAACAAGTAACATATATATTTTTTGTTTAATTTATTTGTACAGTAATGTGTATTGCTAATATCAATATCAATAAAATTATATCCTATGCAATAAAATAACTTGCAAAACAAACTAAACTTTGTGCCACAATACGGTGCAGTCAACTCGGCTAGGGCTAAGTCTACGTCTAGGTCGTACGTCTATGGTTACGATAATGATAAGCGGCTCAACTTGAAGATGAATTTTTAGATACAGACTAGAAGAGCTAAGTGACTAATATCAACTAAGCACAAGTAGCGCCAATAATAATTACAAGTTCTAAATAATAATAAACATATAAAACAAATACAAATTAAATATTTACAAAGAGCTCTCAAAAGCCGCTGGCAATCGAAGTGAGAAAGACACAAGTTAGAAAATAATACTGCTCGACAAGCACGCGAATTTCGATATAGTAGTAGTACGAGAATTGCAGTGAGAGAAATATGTGTGATGGATATGAAACGAAACGAAACGAATGTGAATGCGTATGCTGATGAGCCTGTTGTATTAGTTAGTTGGTGGGCAATGGCGACGTGGTGTGCAGGTGTATGTTGATGGATGAGTGGATGGGGTGATTCAGTCAACGTCATATTTCGCATTCAAACTCCGAGATGCGGTGGTTAAAGTACACAACACCATGCTCGAGATCCTCACTAAAGCCGCTCACATCCATATAGTCGGATGCAGCAGAATCGTCGTCGACCCACTTGTGCAGCGAGCGTGTAATCTCTAGCCGGGACTGGGCAAACGAAGGACGCATGTGTGGCTCCTTGTGCCAGCAGCGGGACATAAGATTATAGAACTCATGCCGACTCTCTTTAGGCAGCTCTGGCCGCTGTCCCTGTGGCACGCGGCGTATAACCTCACGTCCGGTCAGATGGGAATACGGCGTAGAACCTTAAAATAATCAGTGATTAAGTACAATCACAAAGTAACTACAATAACCGCGCTTACCCAGCGTCGCTATCTCCCACAGCACAATGCCAAAGGCCCAGATGTCCGTTTCGGTGGTGAACATGTGAAACTGTAGACTCTCCGGCGCCATCCAGCGTATGGGCAGTGCATGGCGTTTGCCAATGGTGTCATGCCCATGCGACTTCTTATCATGCACCATATCTTTGGAGCAGTTGCCATTCGGACTCTGGCCAAAGGTGTGCTGCCAATGCTGCAGTATATACCGACTGCCAAAGTCGAACTTGAACTTTTGTGCATTGCTACGCAGTATATCATTGGCAGCATTCTTCTCCAGCTCCTTACGCATGCGCTCCGCATCTAGATCAATGGACATGCCGAAATCGCAAATCTTGCACATGCCATTATGATCGAGTAGAACATTACGTGCGGCCAGATCACGATGTACAATCTGGGAAAAAGAAAGAGCAATTAGTAAGAATGTTTGCTTATGGAGGAGGAATTTCTATAGACTCACCCGACGTCCGGCTATGTACTCCATGCCGCAGGCAATGTCCAGCGCAAAGCCAGCCAAGGTGCGTGGCGATAGTGGTGCCAGACTGCGTCCACCTGGCACAGAAGCTGGCAGTATATTCGTAGCACTGCGAGCAGCACGCAGCAGGGATAAGAGACGTCCACGCATGGCATACTCCATAATCAGCATATGGGGTTCTAAAAGAGGAAATCACATTAGCGAGGGTCAGAACTATAACAGTGGCATCCACTTACCGCTCTCCACACAGGCACCCAGCAGTGTAACCACATTCTGATGGGAGCCCAGCTTGCGCATAATGTTGGCCTCATCTTTGAGGCTAACCTGTGCACTACAAGCACGTATGGTCTTCACTGCCACAATGCGTGTGGCGCCAAAGTGTCCACTCAGATCATCCGCCTCGGCCTTCCACACCTGGCCAAAGTTGCCCTCGCCCAGCAAACTTTTAAGGCGTATATTGCTTCGCTCAAAATCTTGGTATTCGCTGGCCAGGGAGGTCTTGTCATCGTAGCGATTGTGATTGGCATCACGAGCCTGTTGCTGCTGCTGCTGTTGCTGCGAGTTGGACATGGGCATGGACTGCTGATGGTGGTGATGATGATCGACCTCATCCTCATCGTGATCCAGCTGATACTTGGAGTCCACTTTCTTCACCGGGCTGATGGGCTGCTGATCCGCAATGCAGACATCAAAGACCTCGTCCTGTTTGGCCTGACGTCGCACCATGTAGTTGCGCACCAGATAGAGCACGATGGCCACCAGTGGCACCACGCCCACTGCCACCAGCACCAGTGTGACCAGATTCATGCGTCTGATCTCCATGTTGACATCCCGCTCATCAGCAATGGCCGTGGAGCTGATGTCCGATGGCGTTGCGGTCGACGAAGACTCCACAATGCCGATGAAGACATTACTCGACGCTGCGGCTGGAATTGCTGCGGCTGTGGTGGTGCGTGGATTCACAGTGGAGCGCACTGAAGTCAGCACAGTGGTGCGCAGTATTTTCGAATTCGAAGTGGAGTCGGTGGTGGGCGAGAGCTGTGGTCGTGGCGTGGCCTCACAGTTGGCGGTGCTGTTGCAGAAGATGATGAGATTATTCTGATCCTCGATATTGATCTCTTGGGTGAGAGATGGACCCAAGGCACGCAGACGTTCCGTGTCCTCTTCGATGATCGTTTTCTGTTTACTGCTAGCTGTGGTTGTGCTGGTGGTGGTGCTTGTGGAGCTAGGTGCAGTGGTGGTTGTTGTGGTGGTGCTGCTTGTGGTCGATGTCGTGGGTTTAATCGTAGTGGTTGTCGTTGTTGTTGTGGTGGTGCTGGTGGTGGTTGTGCTTGTTGTTGCTTTCTTTGTGCTGGTGGTTGGCTCTGTGGTGGTGCTCGTGGTGCTTGGAGTGGTGCTTGTAGTGGTGCGCTCTGTCACCAGTACTGGCGGTGCCTGAGCCACCGTTGTCTCCTCCTCAGCGCTCAGCACTGTTATAATCAGTGGTGTAGAGGATGTCTGTGCTCTGCCAGCCACGCGACGCACCACTGCGGGTTTCTGTGCCTCAGCATTGCCTTCCACTGACGAGCTGTCGCTTAGACCTCCAGTGGGACGACCAGAGCCCACATAGCGTGTTCTGCTAATGGGTGGTGCAGCTGGTACTGGTGCCACTGTGGGTGCCACACCACGCTCTCGCATGTGGTACTTGTAGCGACTGCGACTGCGCTCCACTGCCGTCAAAGGGCGACGCGTGGAGATGGTGGGCTTAGCAGTGGACTCCGAAGCAGGAGCAGGTGTGGTGCTGGTACTCTGCACCACTGAAACCTCCAGCACACGTGGATGCAAGTTGTCATCGTCTGCGGCAGCGGTGATGGACAGTGCACCCGGCTTTAGTGGTGGCAACTTGGCCCCAAAGTACAGATACGGCTGCAGCTCATCTTCATCCACTTCCTCGTCCTGTTCCGCTGATGTGGTGGCCAGTGTGACAGTAGTCAACACAGCTGGCTTGCCACGCCCACGCTGCTTGACCGCTGTCGGTGCTTTGGCCACATCTGCTATGTGATTGAGTGTATCGTTCTGCTCCTTGGCTACCACGAAGAGACCATGCGAGGATTCGTCACTAAAGAGAATCTCATTGGTATCCCTTTCGCCAGTGGTGGCCACACTTGGCTTTCGCAGCACTACTGAACTGTTGTTGCTGGTGCTGGTGGGCATGGCCATGCGTGTAAAGTTGGCGCATTGCCTCATGCAGCTGGCGGTGGTGCGACGTGTGAAATTCTTGGTACAGTTGCGTATGCAGACCGAACGCGGATCACTGGGAGACTTCGAAGTGCTCTCCACGGCGGCGGCAGGTGAGGTGGCACTCCTGCCAGTGGTGCCAATGCGTGTGCGAAAGCCACCACGATGCAGGGCAGAGCGACGGGCAGCCAGCACATTCATCAGCTTGCGTTCACGCTCCTGAGCCGAGTTGTGTGGTGCAATCGAGGGTCGATTGCTGCCCGCCGGGCGGTATGTGGTGGGCTTCTCGGCAACCACATCTGCAAAGACAAGACGAAAGATTGTGAGATACCAAGGCTTTTGTGTTCTTAAATGATGTCGAAATCGTGACGCTTATTGGAAAATCGAGGAATTTTGTAACTGCTAAAACAAACAGTGCGTCAGCTAAAAGCGCCAGCCAAGTCAACAAAAGTCAAACGCGAAGAGGCAAAAACTAGTTTTTTCTAAGCTAAATGTAGGCTGTTATCTCTCGTGGCTTTAGGGCTATTAATCAGCGGGTTTAGGTGCGTTTTTTAGCCTAGAAATTGTTCAGCAACTGGTTCACAATCCAACGACAACATCATCATCATTATCATCATCATCATTCTGGTTGTCATTGCAGCTGACTAATTAGTTTGGCACAAATTGATGTTCTGACTGTGCCACTACGCTGTGAGGCACAAACACAGCTGCCTCAGCTGCCCATTGTGTGGGGCTATTGGCCAAAACTTGTACTGTGGCCCCATGAATCATTGAAGCGATTATCAAGCGAGCTGCTTGCACAATTGTTTAATTTTCACGTTGCCATTAAACAAAACAACAACAAGACAACAACAAAAAAGCTGCCAAAACGACCGGCAACAGAGCAACAATGTTAGCAAACACACACAATTTGCTCTGGCTGCTGCCGCTGCTGCTGCTGCTGTTGTTATTGTTGTTTTTCACAAGCATTTAGTTCATTGGCTTGCAGTTTAGGCCAAGGTTAAGCCTGGCATCTCAAGCGCGGCGACTAGAACAAGCGACAAAATCTCTAGCCAAATCTGCCACGGCTGCTGCTGCTGTTGCTTTTTGGCCACTGCAGACGTCGCTTTGGGTTAAATCTTGAATTTGTATTTCGAATTTAGATTTAGGCTCTTGTGGCTCTTGCGACTCTTGGCTCTTGGCACTTGGCTTTAGGGGTCTCTTGAGGTCTGCGGTTCGAGCTTCGTTGACTTCTCCATTGACTGCGCCCCATTTGGGCGTCTCGTCACGTCGCGTCGCTGCCTTCAAACAGAACCCACAGCAACAGCAACAACGACAGCAGCAACAGCAACAGCACTGGCAACAAACAACACAAAGACAACAACTACATACATATAACGACTGCCATTTTTGCTCTGTGTTGCGAGACACAGGCGTTTGCTGTGCCTAGTTATGGCCATACTCTACTCTATTTAAGGCATGTGCATAAATGCAATCAGTTTGTTATGCAGCTGGGGAAAACGCAGACGATGCAACAGATGATGCAGTGACTATGACTGAGAGGGGAGAAGGGTAAAGCCGTCAGGTGATTAAGTTAGACAGCAGATTGCTTTAAGGAAATATAGACAGCTTGGTCTTAGAAGGTAGTGGAGCAGGTAGAGTAGCCTGTGGATTAACCTAAACATCATTTGATCATAGACTATACCAGATCTCAGATTCTATTCATTGCAGATTATGGAATATATACAAAGCTCACCAGACAGATATTAATTGAATTAACTAATATTTATCTTTACTTACTGATTATAGTCTGCTAGTACTTCACATATTTTTAGCTATTCATTTCTATTAATAGCATTATCTGTTCTTGCAGAAAGAAATGTTGAACTACTCTCCATGAAGTTGTTTGTGAAAGTCTACTACTACTATTCAGCAAAAATAAACTACAAAGCTGACTAGACTCTCTCTCACTTCAGTCTAGAAAACTTGGCCAAATATAGAGAGAAAGCTGGTTAGTTTTAGAGCAAAATCAAATTGAAATCAAGACGAATTTCCAAAGAACATAAAATAATTTAAACTAAATCAAGCAAGTGTATTAAGCCAACGCATTAAAAATGTTACATTAACCGCGGCTGTTGTCATTATTTTGCTCATTGTGAATGGAGGTGGTGGTGCTGGTGGTGGTGGTGGTGCAGGGCAAACCACTTGGCCGCGCAACTTCTTGGCATTAGCTATGCTGCTGTTGTGGCCATCATGTCGCAGTCTCAGTCTGAGTCTCAGTTCGCTGTGGCTTGGCATGCGTTGTGGAATTTTAATTTGATTTTGGTCATAGACACGACTTTGTTTTTGAAACGAGCCAAAAGCAAATTGTCAAAATGGTCACAGCGAGTCCAAAGTGGAGCTGAAAGAATTCTCTCCGAGTACGTATTTGGAAATATCGTATACGAATTCGTATTCGAATTCTAAGCAGCTTAGCTGGCAAGTGCTTACATAATGCCAAAAATAATCATAATAAATGTATATACAAACACACACACACACACACACTACAATAGAACAAGTGTTTAGCAGATGCTTGGCATGTTATTAATCTTCAGCTGCTGGCTGCGGCATGACTAATGTCAATATTTACCCAAAACTTATTGCCAGATTTTTGCTGTTTATGTGAAATTTAATTGCTAGCAATTTAATCACACCATCACAATGGGCGAGCATTCATACAGACAGACGATTTGGCCAAAGTTCTAAGCCAAATTGACGGCGATTTAGCCAGTGGTAGTAGCTTTTGGCTGTCAGCTAATGAGCCCTCACTGCCACAATGGCATCAAGGCTCCCACGATACGGACTACGGACTACGGACGGGCTGAATTTGGCCTTTGTTTGGGCCATTAATTGTATATTTAAGATGATACGCAGAACAAAAGTCAAGTGTTAATTACACACGTATTGAATTCGACAGTGAGTGCAAAATGTACTCGCACTCGTCTATCGAGCGCTTGAATGATTCGCATGTCTTTTTCTTTAGAACTTTTAATTAAAAATAAATTACAAACACGAGTGGGTTGCCGTTGCTTTTGTTGCTTTTATTTGTTGTTTATTTGTTTGTCAGTTGGCTAATTGACAGACACACACACACAGACCGACTGCAACTGCTGTGTTTACCTATGTGTGTACTTATTGTATTAATGGTGTCATATTAAACGTTATGAAATACTGTACAACACGGCGTATGACACTAATATCAATCATACGCAACGCTGCACATGACACAATCAAAAGACTTCGCTCAGTTTCCCCAATTAGTGTTCAATTTGCCCGAAATTTATTTGCCGAAAAGTGCTGAAAATGCGTATTTAATTGAAAATTAAAGCTCCTTGCATAACCACAATGGAAATGGAAATTAATGGAAAATTCTGACCGAAAATATTCCCAGCATTGTGTGCAAATAGACTACTAGAGCTAACGTAAATTTAATCTTTCATTTCCACAGCTCTGACCATGAATATAGCACTATAGCTGAAATGTACCTTTCAGATATGAATATGAATGTGATGTGGTGTGGTGGCTTAGCTCTTTGATACATTTATCTGCGCAAACAATTGTGACTAATTGTGAATCGTTTCCGCAGCATACACCAAACAAATTAAGAAAATCAACAGACAACACAACACAAATGCCAGCACAGTTACAGCTGTGGATACAACAGATTCAATAAAAGAAGTATCAAAGCGAAGAAGAGGAAGGAGAGGAAAATGTAAACGTAAACGGGTAAAAAACTTTCATTAATTCATTGGCACTAATTCACGTGGAGCAGCAGCAGCAGCAGCAGCTTCACTTTTGCTTTCTGTTCATAAATACAATTTTTAAATGCCGCCTTGGCTCAACTCGACTCGACTCGATTCGACTTCGACTCACTCGACGCCAAAGCAAAAAACTTTCTCTGCGCGCTTTCGTTGCACTTTTCTTTGCCTGTTTGCAATGCAATTTCTCATGTTATTTTTTACGGTTTGTTTTTTGTATTTTTGTGCTGTTTTTTGTGCAATTTTATCGCTGCACCCTACGGCGTGTTGTCTGCGTTTCTGGCTGCCCACGTTCATGGCTAAAACTTGTTTCTTGGCCCGGCAGACATGCAACACAGACGGGGCGATCGAAAGCATTTCTAATGTGAAATCGAAACATGCAACAAAATGCCAAAAGCAGCAAAGTGCCGCAAATTTGCGCAAGCATAACGATACCACCACAGTAAAAGAGGAGCAGCAGCAGCAGCAGCAGTTGCAGTTGCAACTTCAACTACCAAAGTTGGCAGTTCATGTGCGTGACATTTTGCCTTAACTGGATTTGCAGTACGAAATGGAATTGTTACAGCAGTTTGGGCTGCTTTTAGGTGCAGTTAAATGCAGGAAATGCAGACGACAACTGCAACTGCAACTGCAACAGTTGCTGCTACAACGTGAGAAAGCAAGAGAAATGGCAAAGGTAAAAATTAAGCGTGGCGGATGTCAATGCGGAAATCAAACTGAAGTTGTCGTGAAATGCCACTAAATGTTGCACCCAAGCCGAGCTTGTACTAAGAGCAGCTGCTGCTGTTGCTGCTGCTTCCTGGTTACTGCATTAACCCTTGAGCGGCATTCGTCTAGAATTGACCTGGCCAAGAGCCGACTGCCTCACTGACCTTTTGCGCAATCACAAATGAGACTTTGTGTTTTGCTTTGATTTAGATTTTCTGTTTCTTTCGAGCACCGACAATATGTTAAATGTCCAACAACAACAACAACAACGACGTCAACAACAATAACAGCGACTTGGATAATTGCAAAGGTTTTTTTATCTAGCTTTGTTTCTGTTTCTGTTTTTATTCGAACTTTTATTTAGCCGAGGTTTGGGGGCTTCCGTTTATTTGTGTTTGGCTTTGGCTTTACGAATTCAGTGCGAGTCACTTCACTTGGCTCGGTCTCTGGCTTTTCAATAGCTACAGCAGTTGATGCCGTTGTTGTTGTGCATTGAGGCGTTGCAAATGGCTGTGGGGCGTGTCACATGTTCGTCATCATCAGGCAAAACAATAACAAACTGCCAGAGTAGCATCTAACGCTCCCATCAGCAGCTTGTTGCAGCTGCTTTACGCAATGTAAACTGATTTTTCAGCTCTGCTCTGACCCGCCTGCAACATCAGCATTGGCATCATTAGTTAGCCTAAGCCGCTTTCTTTCTGTAGCCTCAAATTAGGTGGCTTCCCCCCAACTTCAGCTTAATCATGTAAGCTCAGACCTTACATAATGACCCATAGTAACTTTGGGTCAGCTGCGTTTAATTAATCACATAAAACAGCAACACATAAAAAACGCATGAATTATGTGAAAAAGAAAATTAGCCAGAGTTGATGACAAAATGAAGAGCCATCACACGACGTTGAGAAATGGCAAAAAGCATGGTAAAGAGAGGTAGAGGCGGAGAGATGGAGTAGTTCAATAAACCCTCAACTTGGTCACATTTTGCAATTTAAAAACCTAATGAAAATGAAATTATAAACATTTTATGTAAACATCGCACACAAATTTAGCTAAAGTCAAGCATAACCGAAGCCAAACCAAAACCAAAACCCAAATCGAAACACAAATTCGCCAACAGCTTTTTAATAGCCATTGCGGCTACTGCACACCGCACACAAATTACGCGTTTCATTTCCTTTTCCTCCACGAAGACAAAACAAACAAAGTAATTTCTGATTTGCCTCCAAATGAAAAACAATTTTGCTCCAAAGGGAGGCAAGAGCAGCACGCAAATTATGAAAACTAAATACTTGTGTGTTTGCAAACAAAAGAAAGTCTCAAACGGTTGCATAAGAAGAAAAGCCAAGTGATATAACTAAAAGGGTTCCCTCCTCCTCCATTGCTCTGCATCAAGTTAAAAGTTCAAATAATAGTTGTCGTGTGGTTATATAAGTCTCGCCTTTAGACATAGTATAGTTGGTTATTGAGAAAATTGTGTGGGAATTGGCAAAACCGCAACGTGCTGCTGGCAATGCCTTATCGGCTGGCTAATCGATCGATTACATGTTGAAAAATTGTGTATGCTGGGTCTATAATAATTCTGCTTCTGCTTTGGTTTCATATGAAATCAATACCAGTCTGTAAGTAGCTCAAACCTCAGAGAGAGTTGCTTAAGCAATCAATTACATATTGAAAATTGGTTTATGCTCCCTCCAATACAGAGTAAAGATTCTTCAGTTTCCACTTATACCTTGGTTTCATTTGTATGTGAGAAACACCGTATTAAAACTGTATCCCAAATCCCCTGCATAGTTACATAAGCCATCAATACAAAGCTCAAGCCCTAGGGGCAAACTCATAAGTACTGTGAGTACCCATGCAACTCAACAAATGAAATGCCATATGCCATATCAAAGCCCAAAGAAAAACAATTTGCTATTTTGATAATTTTTTGAATACTTTGTTAAACTCTTCGCCCGTCCGACACAACATAAACAACATCACACGTAATGCGGTAGGCAGCACAAGAGATGCGAACAAATATTTAGTCGATTACGTATGGTATGCAGGGGCCCTAAATCATTTTTCCACGTACTTAAATGGGGATTTTTTCACCACTTTTTTGCGCTCCTGCTTAAGGTTTTGTGTGATTTGTGGCCGACACAATGATTCATAAACAGCAACTAGCTGGTAAAGAGGAAGACTAGCATATGAGTATGAGTATACTCATGAGTGTGTATGAATGTGAGTGAGTAGTGCATGAGTGTGTGTAGTTACACCCACTTAAGTGCCGCCAAAAACTCAACCTCAACTAGCTACAATACGTGTGTGTGTTTTTGTATATGCCTGAACACGCCCACATTGCGCATACGCCAGGCGGTACGAAGCAAAAGAAAAGACGCTGCAAATGTTGAAAATGTTGAAAGCGTTGCACTTGGCAGCTAGTTGGTTGACTGCCTGACAGCAGCGACTGTTGCTGTTGTTGTTGCCACTCGTTGTTGCTGTTGGCTCTTTGACGGGTTGGCTTTTTGTTGACTTTTCTGATTTAGCGCACAGAGCTCAGAGCTCGTGAGGTGCGCTCTTCTTTGCCAACGAACGGGCTGCCAACGCTTGAAGACGCCAGGTAAATATGTCGGATTACGCAACGTGAACGCACATGAGCAGCGACAGCCAGGCAGACGGACAGACGGACAACCGGACAGACGCTACAGCAACAGGTAAACGCAATGAGCCAACAAAACAGTTAAGAGTCGAAGACACACCAATATTGATATTTATGTTGAGGATTTTTTCACCTACAACCACAGGCCAGTCAACTTCGGCTTGGACTTCGACTTGGAGAACTGCATATGGTTTCTTTATCTTCTTTTTTGGCGTCATTTCGTAACGGACTCCAAAGGCAAAAGAAATAGCAGAAATACATGCGCATTCATCGCTTTAGTTAGACAAGACACAGGGAGAGAGGTAGAGAGGTGGAGAGTGTTCCCCTTGGAGTTTTATTTCTTTAATGCGCATACATTAAAAATCATCAAAATGCATTAAAAACTTTATGTAGTTAGCTCTTCTTTTTGGCCACAACCTGTTTATGTAAGTCTGCAATGCGCAAAGTGCGAGTGTGAGTGGTTAATTCCAAAATTACAAAAAAGTAACGCAGCCATAGTGGAGTGAGAGACTCATGAATAAATACATAATTTTTCAACAGTTTTTGGGGAAAACTCAGTTAGACAAGTTATTACCTTGGCAGCCAGTAGGCCTACTGCTTGGCCAACACTTGAGGCGCGCTTTGGCTGAAACAAAAGGCCCAGAGACAATTGACAATTGACTCGCCCACACACGGCAAAGTCACAGAGCACTAACTAACGAATAATTGCTTATAAAAATACTTGATAGAAATAACAATTATGAATACGTGGTGCACAACTATTAGATATGTGACTCTGCCATGGACAAGAGTCTAAAGTCTAGCCGCATACTCATACAACATGTTGGCCCAAAAGTTCACTTGCAACTCTGTTGGAAAGGAAGGCTATTTGCATCATGCCGAAATCATTCAAATATTCAATGAAGAGCTAGCAAAATAATGAATAGATCGTAGATCTTGGTTCAAATAAAAACATCAACAGTTTTTTCTGTTTTTCTGTTTTAATATGCACTCAACACAGTTCGTGTGCTTGGTCATCCCTAGCTCAGATACTTGTCTATAATAAATAGATTATTTTTATTACACAACTTATAAAAATTAAAAAACTATAGATGTATGACCTCGTTGCGCTGATGGTTATTGTTTTCGCACGCTGAATACAGGAAAGAAATATTAAACAAAAATGATTTGAAAATTTACATAAAATTCATACTTTTGATTGGCTCGAAATGAAGACAAAGTTTTGATTAAGTCTGGTATTAACTATGCTGATATCTAGCTGAGTTATATGTCAGCTTTCCTGGTAACCACTTTCAGCCTAGTCCCACTGCCTGTGCCCCATTGTTTGCTGTGGCTGCCACTTGTAGGATATTGCCGCAACAATTGTTGACGACGCTTGCTGTCTTTCAAACGCAACAGATTAGCCAATGTGAATGTCTAAGTTGTTGCTGTGGCTATTGCCTCTTCTGCCGCACTTTCAGCTGGCCAATTGTTTTTCTGCCGTTCCCCCTCTTGACCAACTGAACAACTTTGGCAACTGTTGTTGCTGCGTTCGATTGTTGCTGCTGCTGCTGTTGCTATTGTAGCTTGGCCTGCTGTCAGTTGGTCAATAATTGGCATAGATTTATTTCGGCTCGTTTGCAATTTAGCCAATCCAAGCCATTTTCCCCACAAAGCAAATAATTTTCTGGGAGAGCTGCTAGGGGCGCAGCTGATGTGTGTTGTATGTGTGTGGTATGTGCAATCTAGCTGTGTGATAGATGGATAATATCTACTTACCCACATCGCTGGAGCTCAAAATTTCAGCAGAATTTGCTGGTAATATTTGGCTTTCATTGTGCTGCTGTTGCAGTCTGAGTTGCTGTTGTTGCACATGATCCACAGCCTCGTCTGCCGCTTGCTGCTGCTGTCTAATTGCACCATTAGTTGCACTCGTTGGCGTTTCACTGCCTGTCGCTGCTGCTGCTGCTGCTGTTGTATTTGTTGCCACTGTCGTTGCTGTCGCCTCTACTAGCAACAATGCCAGCAACAATAACAGCATGCCACAACTCCAAAATGATTCATTGCTTCGATGAATTTTCATCAACGACATCGTTACCGAAGCATATACCAAAAAAAAATAAAAACAAATCTTTATATGTTGCCTGTTGCTCTGCTTTTAACTATTTGGCTTTTTGTTGGTTTTTCTTGATTTCTTTTACTGATTTTCTATCTAGTTTCTATTGTTCGTTTGCACACTTTTCCACAATTGTTTGCCGAAGCTGCGTTGCAATGTGTGTGTCTTGCGGTTGCCGTTGCAGTTGCCGATGCAGTTGCCTCTTCCTCCTGTTGCTGCTGCTGCCGTTGCTGTTGCGTGCAATAATTCAAGTCTTGCTGGCGACTTATCTGTGCTGCTGGCTTGGGAAATCGTACGCCTTGTTGTTGCTGCAAAATGTCGGAAATGTGAGAGAAAGAAGTTGAATTAGTGAAAAATCTCGCCAACAGTTAGTTGCAGTTAGTAAACCAAGTCGTATCTTATCTACCAACTGATTCTGACTAACCGAAGAGCCAGCCAACAAAAGACCAAGTGATTTCACAACTTTCATTATTAATAGCCGCAAGTTGAGCAATTTCTACCAGACGAGCGGTAATGAGGCTCGTAGTATTTAAAAGATTTCACAGTTTATATTCATTTTATAGACAGACCAATGCTAAGATTCACAATGAAACGATCCATTGGCCATCGGAGCGTATCACACTATGAACATATCATTATAAGTCACATTAAGTAAGAGTGATAACTGAGGTCGCACTGCGGTACGCAATAGAGTCATAGTCAGAGCCAAGGAGTACAGCACGCATACGCCCAGTTGTACACCGTTAAAGCATGAGCAACTACATGCTATATGAATGAATTGACTGGCTATAGTCAAATCGTTAGCGTTATGGCAATGTGTGTCATTGCCTGTCGAGAAATCAATTAAACAAAAGCAACAAAATAATTTCTGCCCGATCGAGAGACACTTGCGCAAAATTACGTTGGCAATTTCACTCAAGTTTTGGTGTGCCACCGCATAAACAGTTAATAAAATGCACGCACTCAGAGGTGCGCCATGGCTGGCTTTGCGTAATGTAAGATATGTATAGAGATATGCTTATTAAGCATTTAGCTAAATGGTCAATTGTCATGCTGATGAGCCTTTGCTCATGTTGCCAAAAAGAAAGAGGCTCAAAGAATGGCCAAGAACACAAAGCAGTTGGCAAGTTGCTCATTAGCATGGGCCCAGACTTATGCGGCATTTCTAACTCTTCTTTTTGGGCAATCTTTTTACATTAATCAAAAGCCCCAAAAGCAGAGTTCAATGCACGCCACAGAACCCAGAACCTAGGGATGATTCGGTTACTTTTGTGGCATGATTAATGTGCTATAAGGCCTAGAGCAGGATGCTTGTAAGAAAAGCAAAAGAGATTTGCATGATAGATGCGCAGAAGAGACGAGAATAAAAATCTCTCGGATTAGCTAACTTATAATTTACTTTGTGTATTATTAAATTCCAGCATTTTTTGCTCATTAATTTAACAGCAGTCGAGCACAGCGAAGGGGAGGGGAACAGACAGAGTTTAATTATAAGAAAGCCATTGACTTTTTTTACATGACCGCGCTCGTTTCATGATTATTTTTATTTATATTTTGTTTGTTAATTCGTTATAACATCAGCGTTCTAAACTTAACAGCAAAGCGCGCAATATTATTACAACAACAACAACAACAGGTAACTGGGAAGCGGCTTAGATATTTTGGCTTTCGGCTCTTTGGGTTTTTGCGGCAACCTTTGTATCATTGAGGGGGTAGGGGGAGGAGACGGACCGATTCTGAGCGAAGCTCAATCAACGTCAAGCATCAGACTGTAGTGCCTGACAATTGGATGACTTTCAGATTGAAGTACTATATGTAGTTGGATTGGAGTTGCTGTTGTTTGTTTGATTGTTAAATTGATAAAGTGCTGCAGAGATGCTTAACAAACGACATTTTCGGCCACACTCGAGTGGCCAAGAGCGTGCGAAAGAATTTATTTTCAAACGCTCAAAGCACTCAGAACGCCCACAAGCTTTAATGTTTGACTTGTTGTGATTCGCATTATCATCTAGCGTTGACTGAAATCTATTTGAATTTTATGTCTACCCCCCTCCCGGCCACCCGACAACTGTTATTGTGCTGGAACAATAGAGAGTTGAAGCTTAGGTCCGCAGCTGATTAAACATGCGAAATCGTGGGATGAAAACGATGCAAAACACAACACGACAACACGATCGCTAAATTGTTTATTTAATATCAATACAATCTTATCAGCCCAGCATCTTGGCACTCAAAAATGTAAACAAGCTTTTGTAATCACCACCAGCATTCCGCCTCAAATTGGCCAATAGAAAATGTTGTCCAATGAAATGGGATTGTTTGCATAAAGTCCGTTTCGAGTGAATGCAGCTGTCATCGATCACTCAGGGGAATAGAAAATAATCTCTGTCATAAATAACTGAAATCACAGCCGGCGAACAAGACAAGCGACATTAAGACGAACCGTAATTAATCCATTTATAAGCCATTTATAAACCATAAACTAGTGTCACTGGCATTTAACAGCATATTTTCACAAAGTGGGTCCATCAATTCCAAATACTCATAACGATATACAGTTGAGCATAGTTAGACACCTTTATGGGGAGTAAGATAAGGCAAATGTTTCAGCGCCATAAGGAAGTATGACGAGGCCTAGAACATAGTTCGAGTTAGTGCTAAGTAAACGCTTTTCAGCCAAATGGTTCCCACACTTTCCATCAGAATTCTCATGAAATAATATTCAATATTTTCATATTTAGTAGCTGGTATTAGAATGGGTTTATAGAAGGTAAGATAAGGGGAATATTCCCCCTCCATTAGGAAGCATTACGAGGCTGAGAAAAAAGTTCGCCTTAGTGTTAAGTAAATGCTTTTAAGCCTAGTCTTTCCCACACTCAACAACAGAATATTACTTAATATTCCTTTAGAATATTACTTAATATTTTCATTTTTAGTGCCTTGCGTTTAATATGCAGCGAATAAGGTGAGGAAGTAGACAATTTATCTACGCTACAGCACGTTAGACACATCTTTAATTTAATTGCCGTCGAGATTATTGTTGTTGCACGTAATAAACAGCAAGACGCAGAAGAAGAAGAGGAATAGAATAATTATTAGAAAGCTACTTAGCAACATCTAATTATATACACATAATCCCAGCTAATAACTCCAACTAGCATATCTAATATAAGACTGAGCGTCGCCGACAAAAAGGTTATATGGCCAACAAGTTTCAATTAGGCTCTCATAGAACTTGGCGCATTGCAAAATATAGTTATTAAGCTCATAAGCACATCAGCAATTAGAGGAATACACGTAGTATTTACTCGAAAACCTAACGACTGCCACATCTACAGCTCAGCTCTCTGACTCTACTGAATTTTTCAGGCATGAAGGTGAGTTTCAGTTTTATATCATTTTTTTTTAGCTTTTTTTGCTTCATATTTGGGCTTTGGGTTTAATTCCAAGCCACGCATGACAAAATCGACAGCAGATGTCGTCAACTTCCTTTATGAATGCCTGTACGTAATAAAATAATTATGAAGAATAAATATTAAGTAACTTGCGACCAACAATTTTGTTTAATAATAATAATGCTGTACAAATAATGCATAATTTTAGTCAAGAGCGTTGGGTGAGTCCGATTCTAATTCATCAAAACTCGAAACAAACGACTAACGATCGTGCAATACTCGTAGAGTAATTGACCCTGAACCCCACCACATCAAACGAAACGATATGAAACGACTCACGAGTCGCCAAGTCGTCAAGTCGCCAGAGTCGTCGGAACACGTAAGAATATCTCATTGTTATACGTGTAGTATGCTTCCATCGCAGAGAACTATAATTTGTATTGGATATTTACACGTTTCATTCAGCTGAAACACACAGCTAATAAGAATGTGGTAAGTTGGAGTGAACGACTGGCAGATACTCTCTCTTTGGGTGGAGTACTTGTTAAAGAGAGTTGGGATAAGGCGAAGGAGAGTTTAAAATACATAAAACTTTAACTAAAGCTGGCGAATTATTCAGTTTACATTACTAAATAATACTGGTTTGAGGTTTGTATACGAGCTGAAACGTCAGCATAAGAAAGTGCTCTACTTCTATAAGAAATGGCACAGCTGTATACCAATGACTGCGAATGTATCTACAACTTGCAAGAAACTGCTTTCTCTAAGTACTAATCTTTCACTCTGGTGTAAATTTGATTGAAGCTGAAGATAAGTCACTGATTACTGTATAATTGATTTAAGGTTTATAGCTGAAAGATATACTCCCCCTTATTAGCAAATTCGATTGAATTCGGTTAGGCCAAGCTGCGATTTAAACTAATCTGACAGTATACCAAGAATTGCTGCTGTATAGCAGTATACCACGATATGTAATT
The DNA here is from genome assembly GCA_035045005.1 of Liodrosophila aerea. Classification (NCBI taxonomy): domain Eukaryota; kingdom Metazoa; phylum Arthropoda; class Insecta; order Diptera; family Drosophilidae; genus Liodrosophila; species Liodrosophila aerea. The sequence continues at coordinate 1,139,094 of JAWNNL010001293.1, forward strand.
ACTATATGCTACCAACTAATTTCCTCTTTAGCCACACACGCTTTCCTCTTTCAAGTTTTCCCGCTGACTGAAAGTGCACATCAATGAAATTGGCAAATTGTATAACAGTTTAAAAAGCACTGTGAATTCATTTGCAGCCAATTTTGATTGAAAATGACAGTTAACGTGCCAGCGAGTCATTAAGCCAAGTTTGCAGTTTTGCAGCTTTTCAAATTGAACGAAATTTGTGACTGATGAGAGGATGGGAATGAGGAAAAGTTACAGAATTAACTGACATTATGAAATGTACTCCGTATACTATATGTATATATAATAATTCTGGCATGAACATGACCAATCTCCAAGGCTTTTGAGGCTTGCCTCATGCTATACTCGTAACTTGGCAAATGGAGCGTGGGTGAACGCTGTGCTGATTCTCTTTTTGTTTTATTTCCAAAGAATATATAGACGCGCCCGTGAGTCAGGGGCGCAGTTAAAACGAAAATGGTCATAAAGAACGAGGTCTAATAAACATTAAGTATTTCGTATTTCGTATGATGGTTTCGCACGAGTGCCAAGTGCAAGCTCAACTTGAGTAATTAGTTTAGGTGGCAAGTGTCGAATAGGCCGCAGATAAACTACTTATACACATGTAAGTGTGTAACTAGATATCAGACAGATCGCATGATTGATTGAGTGGCGCATCTTGCAGTCGGCAGTCGGGAGTCGGTGTTGCATAACCACGTTGCAACTTAATGCTCCATTGAACGGTGTTTTCAATGCAATTAAACATCATTGGCTCTGGTGTCCGGTTCCCCGCTGGCTGATGCGATCTGTTTACCGCTTACCATTTAACCGCTCGACGGTTAACAGTTAATAGCGAACCAATTGTTGATTTCTGATCTCTCTCTGTGTCTCCCAACTGCCTACTGTCCGTCCGTCCGTCCGTATCCAATTGCCACTGTGTTATGGTTATGGTCAAATCAATGGCCGGCCAAACAACTTTTCAATTTTAATATGTTCACACAGTTTTTAGTTTCAGTATTCAATTGCATTCACTGTCAGATGCAGTTGTTGTTGTTGTTGCAGTTGTTGTTGTTGCTGCTGCTGCTGTTGTTTGTTGTTGATGTTTTGTGTTGTTTACACGACTTATCATAAGTCTATTTTTAACACATTATACAATGCGGCAACTCTGCAGATTCTATTACCTGATGATGCCTGACAGCGATAAGCGCCAGTGGGCGTGCCACTCGCCCAGCCACTACGACTCCGTCTAATGAGCACAACCTCTGGCCTTTTTGTCAAATCATTAGCCATGCTCCAATTGGACAGAACAAACGGTGGCAATTGGCAAATTAGAATGCAACCGAGTCGATGCAATTGGCAAAAAGTAAAACCAACTAGTTCCATGCAGAACTCAGACGGAGGTCAGCCGGAAAAACATGGAAAAATGCAGCGCGACGGCCATTAAAATGTTGCCAGCCAAGCTTGTAAAAAACAAAACGAAATATATCCAACAATAATAACAATAATCATAATAAAAACAACAACCAAGAGAACAACAACAACAACTGCAGTTGCGAAAACCAGTTCCAGCGACAAGTGCAGTTTAGTCCATGCCCATTGCAGGTTGGACACATGGCCACAGTAAAATGCAATCCGTAAACGCACAGTGGTTGCGGTGAATACAAAAACTGGAGTAAAAAGTTGCAGATAATATTACTATAAAGCTGATTCTTACTCCGAAATTTAGTAACTTTTAACAGGATTTGCATCGATATGCCGAAAAATATAGTTCTTTTCAATGATTTTCTACATGTGCCGCTTTATTTCTGGCAGACACTTGGAGTGGATCCCTATGAGACTATTACGGAACTATAAATATGTAAACATAGTTGTCTGAGTAAAACTATAAAACAATGGGTACATCTGTTCCAAAGTTAAAGTAATGCAAAGAGCTCTAAATCAACAGTTCTATGTGACTTAATGGTAGACAAGGTCGTCGAATAGTACCATTCTCTTTTAAGGCCTAAAAATATGATTTTATTTTAAAACTAATTTACTTTATATAGTTCTTAACTTAATATTGCTATCTACACTTTATATTCAGGCCTGTTCCCATTTTCGAATTCGTTCAATCGATTTACTTTTTGAAAAAAATGGAGCTCCTTCGATGTATCGTTTTCGAGAAACGAAAATATTTATTGTACTTACACACGAAGCTAATCTATTTCGAAATGGACCAAATATGAAGCTAATCGAAAACGTTGAATTGAAATTTGGAACCCCATTTTTTCCAAAAAGTAAATCGATTGAACAAATTCGAAAATGGGAACAGGCCTGATTATTAAATTATATTCAAACCAATACAAATACTCTATGCCATCGCTACCACTGTGCAGTGTCTGGGTTTTTACAGTTGGTTTTTCTCTGAAACCGTTTTGTGTGGGCACTAGTTTTTTCTGCAGTCTATAACTGTATTGGTATTGGTTTGTTTTCCTACTGCCGACGACTGCGATTGTCGACTGGTTCATTGATGACTGTTTGCATTTTGCACTCCTGTTTTAAAGTTCAAAGGTTTTTCGGTTTTTGGCGTGAGAACTGAAATCCGCCAAGTTTCGGTGTGGTTTTGGAACTTGTAGCTACAGGGTATCCAGGGTAACAGGGGTAACAGGGGCAACGGGCTAACGGGCTGACAGGGTGCTATGTGTGCCAGTTAAATTGCTAATTTATGAGCCAATAAACATGTGCAGTAAATTTGTTTTCTTACTTTAACAGCCATTTGGTGGATGCGCAAAAAGTTGTTCAAAACAATTGCAAGTCAAGTGCAGTAGCATTTCGGGTTAGAAATTAGGTAATTGAACCGTGTAGAATTTTCAATTATATCGTATTTAGTTGTTTTCGTTTTGATCTTTATATTCGTCTACGTTTCTTATTGTGGTGGTACTCCACTCCGCTTCATACTACGCCGAGCTTTGAAAGCTCTCTTAAAGCTGGCTGTACTGTGTTGTTACACGAACTTCAGCTACGGCTGTGTGTATGGATGTGTGTACGTAGAGATGGCCGAAAAACTTTGTAACAATTTGCAGTGACTGCATTCGCATTGACATCTGTATGTATGTGTGTTCGCATATAACTCGCGAGATTTAATTATAGCCACAGTTGAACAAATTGAAGCGTGTTTTGTTTTTTATTTCGCTTAATTTTATACTTATTTATTTATGCATTTGACCCGCTTTAGAGCTTTGCCAAAAACAATCACACACACACACTCACACAATAATCAACAACAACTTGTTGCCGCTGTCATTTTACTCGGAATTTCGATCTTGTTATATTCTACGTAGAAGAAACTTGTTAGCTGTTTTGGATTTTTCTCTTGCACTTGCTTATATTTTGTTCACATTGACACAACACATACACACACGGCTCTTGGCTAAACTATTTTCACGTATTTTCGGTAAATTTTACTGTTGCGCGCGCGCGTTTAGTATGTATTGTTGTTGTTGCACTCTCGCGCTTTTGCTCTCTTTGGTAGCACACACGCACGCGCTCACACGCGTTGTGGGGGTGGGGGCGGTTGTGAAATAAAGCAGCGCACGTTCCACTTTAACGACTGGTTGCTGCAAGCTGCGCGCGACGACTGAGCGAGCCTCAGAGCGAACCACAGAGCGAGCCACTGAGCGCACGATTCCCCACTCTTGGCGTTTTTGCGCCAAATGTTGTGCTTTTATTTTATATTGGAGCAATGGCGCTTATTTAAAGGTAAGACCGGCTTAAGCTAAAAGAGGGCCTAATCTCCAGCAATATATTTATAATTCAGTTACGGACAGAAGAATCTCATATTGTATATTATAAGTCAATTTCTATAGCTTGGTATTGTAGCTATGGTGTGCTCAGGCGCGTATGAGTTCAAACGAAAGCACAAAAGCTCTCGAGCTTTGCAATCGTTCAATACGCCATCTGCCGACTTTAAAGTGAAGGCTGGTGATCAGTTTGGTTTGAAAATAATTGCGTATACACACAGAAAAAAAAGTTGTGAATAACAGAGCGATATAAAAAATTAAATTTTTAAATAAATTTTATTTTTTAATTGTTTAATAAATTTATACAAAATATAAAATAATCTATAAAATTCTCTTATTTGGGGCAAAAATTGAAGCTCCGTTTAAAATGATTTAATCCCAACGAAACTTGGACTCAAGAAAATGTCTATTAAAGTCACGACCTATAAAGAAAAGAAATTGGTTCATTTACTTTTACTAGCAACAAAATAATAACTTAGGTATTCACAACTGTTAAAGCTACCCCGGCATCTATCTTCTCGAAGAGATACCCTCAACTGAGCTGGTTGAGCTTTGAGCTTTACAATTAGCCAAGATTTCGATATCGAGCAATTATCGTTAAATCAGCACTGAAAAAACCGAATCGATTGTGCGTGGTAACGGCAGCAATTGAGTTCGACTCATTACGAAAAAAGTTAATAATACAACAATAACAAAAAACGCAACGAAAACGACGCCCAAAAGGCAGTACGCAAAACGCCGAGAGCCTCGTGCGATGTGTAGGGGTCTCTTGCGGCTCCTCGAGTTATGTTGATCTTGAGAGGGTACAGTACAAATTGTTGATTTATCTCTCTCGCTGGGCCACGGCGGCAGCGCTGCTGCTGCGACGCGACGCAGAGACGGCGGCTTACTGACCAAGTTTATAAAACTTTGGGCCAAAATGCAAGCGTCGCACAGTTGCTTCGACAACGTTGCACGCGCGACCGACGCGTCCGTCCCTCAACAAAATTAAAAGTAGAAGCGGAATAAGTAATAAAAATAAAAAACAGGGAAAAAAGCTTAAAATAAATGAAATTTTGTCGGTTAACAGCTTTTAAAGCGAAATAAACGAGTTGCAGGGCCCAGGGCCAGAGAGCAGCAGCAGCAGCGGCTAATCATCAACTGCTGCTCTTCTTATTGACGTTGTTGTTATTGTCATTGTGCAGTGCGTTGCTTTTATCAAAATAAAATCATCTGGAAAGAAACGATACGAAACGAAACGAAAACGAAAGTCGGTCGAAACAGAAGACAGACGGACACACGGATCTTTAAACCCCCAAAAAAAGAAACATAAATAAACTCGAAATCAAATCAACTCGAGCTACAACTGCAACTTCAACTCAACTCTAACTGTCTCATTGTCTCTTTGATGTCGCTGCGTAATGGCAGTAATGGAAATTAAGTATCGTTATCGTAACTTCGTACGGCCGGTCAAGTGTTCACAAAGTGAAAATTAACCGCATGCCAAAACTCTTGAGTAGCGCTCAAAAAAACCCGACATAAAACTAAAAAAAAGATACAAAATTTAAGTAAGTGCTGTTAAGTGTAGCTAAGTTCTGTTCTCAGTGTGTAAACAAATCTCACAAGAAGTTGTTAATTGAATTACGGGAATTTACTTTTTCTCACTACCTACTTTCAGCTCTTTCTCTGAAATCTTTTATTCATAACTCATTATTATATAAAGACGCAGAAATATCTGTTCATATGCGGACTGTCTCTCCGCTTCTCTCAGTTAGCGTCTGGTTACAACATCTGCAAGAAAGAAGAGACTTCAAATTATGCAAAACTCAAACAGAAAACGCGCTGAGGAAAGCGAAAAAATGCAAAAGCGTTAACTATGCAAATAAGCTCGATAAAAGTGAGTAAAAAGCAGACGATGAAACAGCTGCCCAATTCGTCTGTCCCTCTATCAGTTCCACCTCTTAGCTGAAATTTTCTGACGCGACCTTAGTCAATGCCGCCTGCTTTTCCCCTCGAAAATTCTTGCTCAACAACAACAAGTTTTCGGTAATCATAATGCCATAAACTTGGCATTATTACGTCGACTCCAAAATGAAAAAAAAAAACAAATAAATGAAAACGAAAGGCCGCATGAGCCCAAGCTGAAGTCCCACCTTTGAGCTAAATTCAATGTGGTCAGCGATCAGCCTACACCTGCGCAGGTAAAGAGTTATAACTGAGTGTATTCACTCAGTGCATTCGACTCGACTCAATGTCGACTCATCGGCACCCGGTTGGTGGTCAATTGAACCTTAGTCGTTGTGCGGCGCCTACGAAATTGGGTTGAGTTTTGAGTTTTGTTTTCGTTTTGTTTATCTTCTTTTTTTTCAAAACTACGTTGTGTTAGCGTGTTTGTGAAAGAGTTATTATTATTAGCTTGAATTGTATGTTAATTGTTGCATAAGTGCCATGAACACGATTGTGATGATGCAAAAATTAAACGCCATTTAAATGCAGCAGCTCATGTGGCGTATGCGTAATATTCTAGTGTGTGGAGACTGAGAAACTCTAAGAGAGTGTGAAGGTAGAAGACATAGACATATAGAGAAAGGAGACCAAAGGAAATTAAAAGGAAGTTTATAACGATTAGAGATTCAGGCCCCGATTAATGTTTGAGATATATTGAAATGATTTATGAATAAAGCTAAGAGAAGGAGTTCGAGTTTAAATGGTTGATTTGGCAATAAGTGTACCGAGTCAATTAATAAAGTAAATATACAAATATATAGAAATGTCAAAAATCAACACATATGTAACTAACTGGCTAACTTGAAATGTTGCCTTTTTTATTTCCAGTTTTACAGTTGAACCCTTCAAGTTGTGACGTGAAAATGATCAAATTTGATTCAACGAGATATTTAAATGAGATATTATAAGTACATAAAGGTGCAGACAAACGCTCGGACCGTGTGTGACCTTCGGGCCAGAGAGAGCCACTCCACAAAATAATAATAATAATAAAAGTCAAAAGCCAAAGCCAAAATCAAAGCAGGCCAAACAAGCAAGGCGGAGTGCAAACAAACCATTTAAATAGTTATACGCTCAATACCCAATACAAGCGTCAATAGATCCAATACCATACGTAATTTCAACTACAAATAAACCAAGGTAACAACCGCAGCAGCAACTACCTACAACAACAACATGAAGATCTTTGGACTCTTGCTAATATGCCTGGCATTACTGTGTGTGGCCAAGGGCGCCGGTAATCAGAGCTCTGTGTCCAGCCAGTGGCAACAGCAACACCAGCAGCAGCAGCAGCAGCAATTGCAGTACTATCGCAAGCTGCACAATGAGACGCTGTCACCGCAACAGGACGAACAGCAACAGTTTCCAGATCAACTCGACTCTGAGTTGCATAATCCCATTGAGCCGCATTTGACGCGCAGCTCGGTCATCTTTGGACTAACTAAAGTGGTCAACGAGAGCAACGTGAATCCCAGATGCCACTCCCAACTGCGACACGTGCAACGCGGCATACTCGGAAAACAACCCTGGGCTATGAAAGGTACTTGGCATAACCAAAGTGGTGTATTCCTATTCACTATTCACTAGCTATTGACTTGTATTTGATTACCCAAATGCATCCGCATTAATAAGGCAAACACTTGAACGAGTATTCTAATACCTAATACAATTAACATGTTCAACAACTGTTGACATTAGTGGCAAGTGTTTGTGACTGTATTCATCGAATAGTTACATTCACTTTGCTGACTCAACCGCAACCACAGAGTGGATGAGTGTTCGTGAACTTTCAACTCGGCGCAGTCCTCACTAATTTCTACTTAAATAAGAACTAAATATTACGAGGTGTTAACTACACTACAAGTACAGCAAATACAAACAAACAACAACTCGTTTGGCAATCAGATTCAAGTCAATCGGAACTTCGTTGAAATGCTGTACTCTAGCTAAAATTATATATCACTCTTAATGGAAGACATTCATTTTAAGAACTACTTAAAACCAAGTTTCAATTATGCCAGAATCTAGTTCAATGTCTTGATTAACATAGTTTATAATTACAGAGTATGTTTGGATTACTCATCTATCGTTATTTTCATCCCTTCGCAGTACTCGATGCATCTGGCACCAAGCCATCGGGCTTTGTTTATGGCCAGAACTATTGGCTAGGCAGTCCGGAGGCCTGCAAGGGTGTCCAGCGTCCGGTGGGCATCACGTTATCCAAGAACTTTGATCGTGTCATGCATTATGGCCTGCTCACGCAACAGGCTCCCTTCGACATGGACTATCGGGTGGTATATCTGCGTCACAACTCCCCTTGGCAAGTAGAGATCAAACTGATGTCCGAGCAGATTATACACATTGGTCTGTGCCTACCCAGCGCTTGCAGCTCGGATGAGGTGAAGCAGTTGGCTGGGGAGTATGTGTCACGTGGCATGTTTGCTGAGAACGATGTCTTTGATATTAGGCCCGAGGTGGTGTACATGAAGGATCTGAAGCTGCGAGATGTCTTCTATCAGCGCGCTAGTTTCCGCCTGTTTGTGGCCTGTGTTCTGGTCACGGCAGGTTTGATGCTCTGCGCTCAGCAACTGTTGGCTGCCAGGAAACAGAATGAAGAGCTGCAGGAGTCTGGTGGACTGGCACCAGCGGAGTCTGAGCTCTGGCGTGTATTGCACTCTTTGCTCCGTTGGCAACGACTGCAGAAGTTTGTCAGCTGCTACGATGTGCCCAGTAATTGGGCCAAGATTTTTGCAGTTCGAGAGAACCAGGCCAATGAGATACCCATCATGAATGGCCTGAGATCGGTGTGCGCCATCTGGATTATGATCTTCCATGTGGTGTGGTTTATGTACTTTACTGTGCACAACAAAACTGTGCTCATAACCTATGCGGAGCAGGCCTTCTTCCAGTATGTGTCCTCGGCTCCGCTGCTGGTGGATGTATTCTTTACTATCAGGTGAGTCAGCAAATTTTTAAAAGAACTTACCAGATAAAAAAAATATATTTTCAGTGGCTTCCTGCAGACGTACAATTTCCTGCGTAACTCTAGGCAAATGGAGGCGGTGCGTCAGAATGGTTGGCGCAAGAATCTACAGCTGTTTGGCAAACTTTTATTCCACCGTTATCTTAGATTAGGTCCACTCTATCTGGTGGTCATGGTGTGCGTCGATCTGGTTTATGCATATATTGGTGACACTTCAGTATACCATATCAATGAACGCTTCGATGAGATGTGCTCCAAGCACTGGTGGCGCAATCTGCTCTTCATACAGAATCTCTTTGATCATCGAGAGATGTGCGCCAATTGGAGCTGGTCCTTGGCCTGTGAGATGCAGTTCTTCATACTGGCAAACGTGTTGCTCTTTCTTTATACCAAGTAGGTGTAATATATAGCTTCTTCAGTGAATATCCATCTAATAAGAGTCTCTTTTTAGGCATCCCAAACTAACTAAAGCTCTGGTAACTACGATTCTAGCTGCGAGCACCGTGTGGTCCTACGGCATTGGATTGAGTATTAAGTTTCAGATGTCATTTGACTCTGCCTTTGCCACTGCCACTGAGATCTATACATCGCCCTTTGTACGCATATTACCATATATCCTGGGCGCTATCACAGCCTGGACGCTGCAGACAAAGTCGACGGAGCAAATGGAATTCGGTGATCTGCGTGAACGATGTTCCTGGCATTTTGCGCTCCTTATTTTCTTTAGCTGTATCTACTCGACTATCAAGCGAGATCTGAGCTCCTTGCTGGCCATATCATTGTTCGTGCTGGGCCGCCTCTTCTTCTCGCTGAGCGTCTGTTGGATGATTGCGGGCAGCGCTAAGGGACGTGGCGTCTGGTGGTCACGACTGCTGGAGGCCAAGGGCTTTCAGCATCTTAGTCGGCTGTCCTATGCGATTTACTTGCTCAATCCACTGGTCATTGCCTTCTTCTACAGTCTGACCAGCGCCAGCACGCATGCGGATCCCTTCTTTTTGGTAACCTTGAAAAGATTTCAAACCTATCAGTTTATTTACAATATTATTTATTTGCAGTGCGTTGTCACCTGTGGTTTTGCAGTCATCGTTTATTTGGCGTCCATAGTCTTTTCATTGTTTTTCGAGTTGCCCTACAGCAACTTGTCCAGCCTCTTGCTGAAAAGGAGCAGACCGAAAAGTGCCTGAAAGATGCTATTTATAAGTTATGAACGCCTCCATAATTCAATTGTGATCGCTTTTACGTACAACTCATTTGTTATCATTATAATAAGAGCTGTTAGTCTATTAGCCACTTAGTTTTATTTAAATTGTACATATAATAATATATTTGATAACACTCAAACTTTTTGCGCCTTTTTTGTGGTATGGCAGTATATAAAATAAGTGTCATTGCGCCAACACACAAAAATGTGCCAATTTTGGCGCAATAACGCCAAGAAAATAAGTACCATTGCGCCAATTTTGGCGTAAAAACGCCAAGTGTGGATTTTTCAGTGGTAACCGTGAGCATCGAGTGCGTGTGCGCGTCGGCTCTCACAGTATTTAAAATTTTAAGTACATGTGTTCGTCAGCGATGCCGATAAAAGTAACAAAGTGAAAATGCGCTCAGTGCTGCGCCGGCTGCTCCAAGAGATAGTCCAATTAGAGCTATTCGCGTAAAGGGGCCGCATTGCAGCGCGTGCGCCCAAAAATAGTTAAATTCATTTTTCCTTGCTGCAGTTTTTGTTGTCATAAAAAGGCGCGCATTCCGGTTATATTTTTAATTCTAATACTGCAGCTTGAGTGTTGCGGACACAGCAATACATAGAATAGTGAATGAAAACAACAAGAAAATGTGAAATTTCTCAGCCACGCGCAGCATCAAGGGAGCATCCTTGTGAGTTTTTCTGTTACTGTGTGTGTGTGTGTAAATCCGTTCTTGTGTCGGCTTGCGTGTGTGCGTGTATGCGTGCTCCACCCTCGGAGCCTTAAAAGAAATTTTATGTTTGCTGCAAATTGCTAATAAGAAAAGTAACTTAATAGAAACCACAAAAAAGAAATCATTTAATGATATGTGGCTGAATTTATGATGCCAACGTGTGTGTTAAATTAACGTCTTACAGCGACTGGCACCGCGTCGTACAAAGCTCGCTGTGTGTGTGTGTGTGTGTGTGTGTGTGTGTGTGTGTGTAAGTGTGTAAGGCCAAGTAATATTTGCCTAAATCAATTAAAATGCAACACCACTGAACAGGACATGTGATTTTCACAGTCAATAGGAACCACAACAGCAGCAGCAGCAGCAGCAGCAACAACTATTACAGTTCCTTCTTCTTATCTGTCGGACGTACTCAGCGTGCGTGTGTGTGTGTGTGTATGTGTGCGCTAGTGGGCGGCCTGTGGCAACGAAGCGACGCCAATGTCTGCCAATGCGTGCCAATGTGCCAATAAAAAGCGACGCGGCAAGAGCAACAACAGCAGCAGGTAATAAAATAAAACAAAATAATATAAAAATACCCTATACTATATATACTCCAAAAAAATAATTGCTCTGATGTGCCATATAATTGCTGGGCATGCAAATTTCATGGTTCCACATTAGGCGTGTTATTTCATTTTTACTTTATAATATTTAGGTGTGTTTGTGTGTGTGTGTGTAGTCTTGCAATTATCGATTGCTATTAATAGAGGTGTGAATGAATATGTGCTTGACATTCCCGACGCGTCTTATCAAAAAACCCAAGCATCAGTCATCTCAGCATAGACATCATAGTCTCAGCAGCAGTGTTGCCAATTTAGCTATTTTTATATTGAAAGCTAATAGTTAAAGCTTTATTCGTGAGATGTTTTCATTCATTAATATTCATTCAATAGACAACAATTAGTTATTTTCGGCTATTTTTCATAGCGATTTCATCTAGATCTACTGACAGTCGCTCTCTCAGTTACTCTCCCTCTCTTCGACGTCTCTTTTGCTCTCGCTCTGGCAGCAATACTTTTGAACATGTGGAATTTTTGCTGCGGCTTCTTACTGCCGTCTGCTTCTACTCCCTTTTTGGCACTTCAGCTTTGGCAGCGCTTTGCATGTTGCCATTGTTGTTGTTGTTGTTGTACGCGACGTTCACACTGTGGGCTGGGGCTGACCTTGAAAAAGTTCAGCTGCAGAGGCACTGTCGCCTGTGACGGTGCCTTGTTGTTGTTGCTGCTGGCCCGGCGAAGCCTTGGCCTTGGCTGCAGCTCAGCGTTGCCTGCCAAATGGCAAAATGAGTGTTTACTCAACGCACACAAGCACATGTATGTAAATGTGTGCGTGTGTGTATAAGTAGTATATAAATACATATAATAAATGTATTTCTTTATATTGCTTGAACGCTTTCAACTTGTCTTTTTTTCTGCGAGAATTAACTCAAATATTTGATATCAATTAACTGTATTAAAAGCGCTGCTGACGTTGGCGCTTTTATTAAATGTTTTGTTGGCATCACGTGTCCAATGCCCAATGCCAGCAGCAGCTTCCACTCTCTCTCTCTCTCTCTCTCTCGCTCTTTGACTCTTCGCTCACCTGTTAAGGCGCTCGCTTTATTGCTCACTTGATGTTTCAGCTTATTGCATATGTATGCGTGTGTGTGTGTGTGTGTGTATGCGTGTTAGTGAGTGTGTTTTTGTACGTGCTTTATATTTGTTTATTTGTTAAGAATACGGCGATAACTTTCGCCGTACATTGAACCCCATGAGACGTCAGACGTTAAGCTTTCTAATTCCTTGGCTGTGGCACGCGGCTGTCAGCTGAGCATTAACTAAATGTAGTCACACATACAGATTATAGTGTTGATCAACACTAGTAGCCTAGTTTAGTTTGCTGTATTAGCTATGTACATACTTCTATTTATTCAAGTGTTTATAACTTGAGATCACAAATGGTAGAGTGAGGCAAAAATTTCATAAGAAAAAGACAATAATTTGATTAAATAATACTCTGATAAGGGCCACGCTTTAAAGTATAAACTGTTCAATCGTTAGCCCATATCTCTTAATGTGAGGGACTCAAAAGTATTTCTTATTTATAGTATATCTATAAGTGGAAGTACTTTTAGTGTCTATTCTTTAATCAACTGTTATCACTAATACACTTTCAGGTGCGGCAAAACTTATCTATTTTAAAACAAGTTTCTACTTTCACAGTTATTGCACTGCTTAACCCTTTAAAACCCCAATAAATGAATTGACAATGTCAAGGCTAAATTAAATAAAGCTATTTTAGTACTAGTAATTAAGCTTGTCTATGAATAGGGGCAAATATTGTTGCACAGCTAAAATTAATATGCATAGAAAAATGCAATTTGCATGTACTAGATTAGAGGGCTAATTGCAGTGTTTAGGGTATAATATAGCCTCGGTATCTGATCAGCTTTACGAATGTTATGCAAGGAGAAATATGTTAAGTCATACATTTTTATTAACGAATAGACTAATGAAATCGAGTTAAACAACTAAACTAATAGACCCTTCTTTACTTTAGGTACAGGCCTCAAGAATCAATCTAGAATTCCCTATTCAAAGGAAAGTAAGTTTAGTAAGTCATGGATTATTAATCTGAATGCATTGCTTGCATTTCTTTTATGGAAGGAGAACGCCACAATTTCAACACTATATATGCACATACTAGTATGTATACATACATACATACATACATTTATACATACATCCACATATACTAATGAGTTTATAGTCGAATTTGTTTACACAACAAAATGTATCGACATGCAGCTTTTAATCGTGCATTCTTTAGAGTTACATCCACTGCTTCAGACTCTCCAAGTCTCGTCAGCATTTTCTCAAGAAGCGAATGTAAATGCAAAGTAATATCAGCAACACTTCTGATATCTATATGCGCAACTGCAGTTGTTGAGTCATCACTTTGATATGCTGTTGCCAGGGCTCTTGATCTTTTTTGGCTGGTCTGTCAATATGCCACATTTGATATTTGTTGCCTCCGCATAAGTACACAGACTGCTGCCACGCCTGCCACTGTGGTGCGTGCATGAAACTCGTTTTCCGCCTGTGGAAGAGTGGGCTAATGGAAGCGGGGGGCAGGGTGGGTGGGGCCGCAGTGGTCATTGGCCGAGTTGAGCTGTGAGACGTGCGACAGCCGTGAAAATGTAAACAAAAAGAGCGCATAATTAAAATTTCATACGTTAAGTTAAAGGACAAGGAAATTTTCTACATAAATTATTAAGACCAAACCTTTTGTGAACCGATACCGTCCTGACTGGGGTGTGTTCTATATATATATAAGTAACTGTCTATATACTACATTGTGTAGTACATACAGACATATTTCTTTGGTTTTATTGTTGCTGCTGCTGCCACGTTTTAATTGGCAATTTGTGGCCAGGCTGTCGTCAATCAAGTGAAATGCATTTTCTCTCTGCTAACAAACTCCTGCTGCCACTCCCACGCTCCTTCTGCTCACGCCACATACCACACCGCCCGCCCCACCGCTCTCGCCTCTGCCACAGTTCGGCCTGGGCGCTGGCATAAAGTCCCTTGGCACTTTACTTCCGTTTGTGGCAGGAAACTGATGCTGCCACATAAAAGGAAATGTGCTATGACGCACACTAAAGGTTAATTACGTATGTGTGTGCGGGTGTGTGTATGTCTGTCTGTGTGTGTGTGTGTGTGTGTGTGTGTGTGTGTGGCAGATTGCTTCCGTTTCTAGTGTGCGTCGTCTTAACAAGTTTGCGCCCTGTTTTGCAAGGCCCCACAAGTTGCAGATGCAAAGCTGTAGATACATAGATGCAAATGCATAGATACAGATACACACACACACACATGGACGTATGCCACGCCTATATAGCTGACTTTTAGCTGCCTATCCTTATTATTACTTGGCATTTTGCTGGCAATTTGTTGCCTTAAATTTGTGTGTATCATTTATGCTGCTATCACACGATATCGTGAGTCATGAGTAGAGAATTTCGAACAACTCAATAGTAATAACTTGTGTTTGTGGAGAAAGTTACATTTTGCTGAGAATTTCATTAATTTGCCTAGATCATTAGCTGTTGGGTTGGTTATAAAGGGAGATGGTAGGGAACTGCCAAGTAGTCTAATTGTTCTCTAGATAGGATGGTGTGCACACTCGTTTAAGGATGTTTTATTGTGAAGTATAGTATAAATCGAGTCGATGGTCCAGTAGTTAGTACTGGCCTTTATACTAGTTATTATATTAAGTTAATTTTGTGATAAGTAATAAATTCATTCATTCATTCAACTTATACTTGAGCAAGTGCAGCTGATAAGCTGCAAACTTAACAATAACTCGCTCACTTTGTTCGGGTTTGTTCCATGTTTTATTGCGCATGTGATTGACATAAAATATATAAAATATAAATATATACTACCCCTATTCGCGAAATTATCCTATGCTTTGAAAACTAACTTGTCGAGTGTCTCGCCTATACTGTATTCAACCTAATTGTGTTATATCTTTGAAACTGTAGTGGACATTAACATAATATTTGACCAGCTGGTGAGTGAGGAACTTTAAAGCTCAATTTCATCAACAATTGCATATATCTATGATAATTTCGCAAAAAGGGGTCTCTATATGTAGTGGCATTCATTCATAAACGACCGCAGTTACTACTGCTGTTCTTATCGCAATGTTATTATCGCTGTGGCATTTTCTGCTGCGGGTCAGTGATTGTATTACTCTTCCTGCTCCGACTGCTGTTCCTCTGCTGGCTGCTGTTGTGGCAGTTGCTCCGTTGATTGTGGCTCCTGTGCTCGCTGACGAAGTTGCATTAACCCCTCTGACTGCCGTAGATCCTCCCATGATGGCTCCGATTGCTCCTGTGGCTCCGCTGGTATTTGCTCCACAACTTCTTGTTGGTCCTCAGGCTGTTGCTCAGCTGGCTGTGTTTGCTCAGCGGGTTGTTGCTCCACTGGTTGTTGTTGCTCAGCTGACTGCTGTTGTTCAGCTGGTTGTTGTTGGTCAGCTGGTTGTTGTTGTTCCAACGACTGCTGCAGATCCTGCCATGACGCATGTTGTTGTTCCCGTGAGTGCCGTTGCTGCGAGGATTGTTGCTCCGACGACGGCTGTCTGAGTGACTCCTCACTGACTGACCTCAGTGGCCAGTGGTCCAGACGCTCTGATGTCCCGTGCAGTCGGTGGTTCGACCATGATCGCCGCAATTGCGCCCATGATCGTGACTCATGCAGTGGCTGCCGTGATTGCTCTAGACGGTATAGTATCTCTTCCATCTCGTGTATTTGCCGCGCATCGTTGTCCATCATTTGCTCTGCCTGCTCCACCTGCGCCTGAATCCGTTCGTGTTGCTCGTCTATTTCCTGTCTGCGGTATCCGGATTCGATCTCCTCTTGCAGTTGCCAGCGCACTCGATTCGAAATGTCTCGATTCTGTGCTATCAGCACTTGCACGGCTTGTTCTAATCCATGATGATCGAAAGGCCGCTGCTGCTGTTGCTCCTGCTCCTGCGGTTGTTGCTGTTCATGTTGATGGTGATGTGGCTGCAACTGTTCCCCCAACTGATGCTGTTCTACATACAAGAATGGCATTGGCATGGGTTGAGGCATGGGACCAGCTGCACCGCTGATTCTTGCCGATTCAACGGTGAAATTGCCTTGGAACTTGAGCACCATCTCAACCATCATTGTCTCCCCGCTAGTAGATCTCAAATTGACCAGTAGATTCAACTCTCTCCCTCCACGTATGTTTCTTGTATTATTCCCATGACCATGATAGGGAAACCGACGTCGGCGCCGGCGGCGGCGTCTGCGAATGTTTCTACCTTGAGGATGGATGCGGGGATGTACTGCGGGTTGTCCACGATTGTTTTGACTAGCACTCGGATTATACTGTGCACCGGGAGGAGAGAAACCAATCAGCCCAGAAGCAGGAGGCCTAGGTGGTGCACCATCAGGCAAATCATCGGGCGGATCAATGTCAGACGAACCATTGGACATCTTAACTTACACTCTTACACTCCTCTCTCGGTTTTAGCACAAATGTAGTTAGCAGTAATGTTTAGTTTTATGATTAACTTAGATGTTGTTAGCTGTCACTGAGGTGACTAAATGCGTTGTAAGTAGAATATTTGAAAGTGATGTTAGAGCTAACTTGATGTGAGGTGGAGCACATAAATAGAGTGGCAGATATGTGTATCAAAGTACATAGTTTACATAGTTTATTGAGACACCAGTGTAGAGAAGTTGATAAGAACTACTTCTTAGGAGAATGATTGAAGTTAGTGCCTAAATGCCTGAAGAATCTCCCTACATAAGAAACATTCTTTAGTATCAGTCCGTTCATAGGTCCATTGTGATGCCTGGTAATGGTAGAGAGGAGTTGAGAGAGTTTCTTAATGGGATTATATGTTCAACTGATTCATTCTACCGT
The DNA here is from genome assembly GCA_035045005.1 of Liodrosophila aerea. Taxonomy (NCBI): domain Eukaryota; kingdom Metazoa; phylum Arthropoda; class Insecta; order Diptera; family Drosophilidae; genus Liodrosophila; species Liodrosophila aerea. The sequence goes on from JAWNNL010001293.1 coordinate 1,156,245, forward strand.
CAAACACTTTTGGAACTTGCCCGTTAACCCAATAAAAAGGGTCAAAAAGAAGGTTCAACTAACATGGCTAAGATATTAAAGTTCACGCTTTATACGAGTTACTTGTCTGTCTCTTATTGCCGATTAAAATACCTTTTCTTTTATATATATACGCACCTCAATCGACTGGCGTTTAATCTTAATCATATATGAACATTCATTCAGCAAATAAGATATAGAGTGGCTTTAGATATTCGACTCTTATGCCAGCTGATGAGCTGCATACTCTTGTATCTTGTGGCAGGGCAGTGACAGTAAATACTCTTTAGTATTATACTATTGCTTCTTAAATACGGTTTTATATATGAGGGTTATTCTTTATTTCCATTTCCATCAATGGCAGGTCAAATAATATTTTAATATTCATACTCAAATCGATAGTGATAGACTTCTATGTAGCCTGTTTATTTGGCTTTCAATTATAAGCTATTCTTTGGCAATTTAAAACACAATTGAGGCAAATGTTGTTGTTTGTTTTGCGAGGTATTTACTAGTGTAATATACTGGATATACGCAGTGAAGTTGTTTTTGCCATTGGCATTAAGCAATGTTGATTTGCTGTTACAGCTGTTGTTGCCTCGATTGTTGTTTTCGCTTTAGCTAATTGCGAGAGCTCTCCGAGTGAGTGGTAATAACTTGATAAATACACACACTCGCATACACTATATATTTCACACGTTTTGCCGTCTAGAGTGCTACACACATTTCCAGCCAGAATTTACAACAATTACATTACACACACTCGCACACACACACACATAAACACATCATATCGAAATGAAAATGTTTTCGCTACTCATTCAGCATTGTTCTATGGCAAATGATACGAGCCGCCATGCAAAGCATTCCAAGCGTTTTGGCCACATGCCAAATTTATTTAGCCTGAAAGCCAGACAATGGGGAAAAGTGGTGCAGTTGCACCACCCATAAACAATAGACGACAACAACCACAGACACACTAGTCAATGTTGCCCCCGAAAAAAGCAATGCAAGGAAAACTATAGCGATTTGATCTAACCTTCGACTTGAAAACAAAAGAAAGAAAAAACTTCAGCGCCGTTGCCATTTTTATCGAGTGATAAATGCAAATATGCACAAAAAAAGCTAGAAAGTCAAACGTTTCATATGCCAGACGATATTGTACCCTGTAAAAACGAAGTAGACGTAGAAAAAATAATTGAAATGAAGGAAATCTAAGCCTTTGACTCGCATAATGAATATAGTTAAATTAAATAGTAAAAAATTAAATAAAATGTGTACAATCTTAATAGAATAACCAGAGCACTGCTGACTTATCCAAGTTACCCCAAATGAATCTACCTTAAAACAGGGTATAACATAGTATCATGACTAGTTCCTCTCTCTGACTGGCATTCAGCCAGGCTCAAGCCTTTCGCTTTGTAGAGCCAGCTGGCTGACTACAGTCAGCTGCAGCAGTCTGTGTACGCCTAGCAAGTTGTAGACAATTTATATACCTACAGCTAAGCCTTCTTGTCGATCTGCTCTTGACCAACTCCACTTGGATTCGACACTCCACGCTTTGTAATTAGTTTTTGGCATATCTCTTGTGTGGCGCCAGCATTGCAAAATGTGGCTGACGTCAGGGCCAAACAATGTGTGTGGATTGAGTCCCAGCCACAGCTATGCAGCTGACGCATCGCTGTTGTCCAGTGTAGTCCTGGGCAGGACGGGGTGGGTGGGAAAGTGGGCAAGTGGGCGGGCAATTGCGTGTCTAGACGTGCTATGCCATGCTTGGTCGCACCAGCAGCAACAACCCTTGTATCCCCACAGCATTTACATGAATATTAAAATTTTTATTGCCTCTGTTTTTACCCCCAATATATCGCTGCCTTTTAATGACCTTTGTGACATGAACTGCCGCTCCGTAACGGTTTTAAAAAAATTAAAGCTTGCTCAGTATATAAAGATATTGATCTACTAGAAATACTGTATGTACTTGGATAGAATATTAATTACATATTTCAGTGAGTTTAACATTGGTTGGATACAGCAGATCTATAGCTTTGTTTGCTGTTATCACTGGCCTCATCTTATCATCATCACCATCGCACTTCCATTGGTGGCTTTTGCCTATGACAATGCTTATCTAATCAAAGCCGTACGACAGCTCCTATCCGGCTAATCAGAGACCAGACAAACATATAAACGTATATAGTACGAGTATATGTATTACGAAATTCAATTACGCTTATTGAATATGCAAGCGAGGTTGCGTGTGTGCGTGTGTGTTGCAGCTACGTGACTGGCTGGATAAGTGCATACACTCTTGCTGCCTTTTGTGGCACACACGACGCAGCGGCGCCGTTAAGGAATAACTTGAATAAAATATGAAATTATGACGCTTGACTGAGCCAGAGCGGAGAGATGGGAGTGAAAAAAGCAGAGAGTCTGCGGCACACAACAATAGCAGCAGGAAATCAGCTAGCTGATGGTCTGATTGAAGGCAACATAACGACAGGAAATTAACATTTGATAAGAGCTGGGATTTGCCAATGAATCATGTGCGCAATAGCAACTGATTAGAATGCAAAAGTTACCCTATATCGAGTGGAATTTGCTCAGCAGACTGACAAGCTTAGCTTATGCCTCATTCTGGCTGCTTAGTTTCAAATTATCTAACTGATTATGCCAACAATCTATTAAATGTCATAAATAACAGTGCCCGACAAACGCCTCTAAAAAATGTGATTTATATTCCCTCAAGGCAATTAATCACATACATAAGTCAGTGTGAATTATTAGACATAGAGCAAGTACTAATGTTAAACTAGTAGATGCTCTATAAGCAGCGCCAGAGCTCAACTCACTCAACTTGATTGCCATCTATCACAAAGCTCTTTTCTCAGAAAATGAGTTCTTAGCAATCTACTTTTCCACTTGGCAACAAATACCGTCCTTTGGCTGTTGAGATTTCTCTTTTGTTGTCATAAAACCCTGCGCGAGTTAGCTCGTGTCCATAATATAAAATTATGATTAGCAGACCCACAATTAGCGAGAGTATCATTAGCTGCCACATTTGATGTGTGCATACTACGCCTTGGAAACACTCTCGCTAATTGATTGTTAAATGCTGGCCTTTATCTGTAGACGCCCCACAGCGTTGAGTTGGTCTTCTTATCAACAGCCCGCATTATTATAATAGAAAGCAATTCGGCCTGGGTTGTGTCTAAAGTTGCGACAAAAGGCCAGGCGATAATATCCACACGCTCCACTCGATTCAATACTCGGATTTCGTTCAATAGATATGGGGTAGGCAGGCACTCGACCCGACTCGGAAATCATCAGGTGTTTATATACTGCTGAAAGCAAATCAATGAGTGTGACGTCAAAGGGCCAACTGTAAGCCATCAATTTTAGCTTGAAACAAGCCAGGTGTCGCAGCACTGACGCGCACAATGAGTGAGTGTCCTTTCGCGCTGGCAATTTACAGAATTGAGTTGTCCGTTTAACACCCTCGCTTAACACCACGGCTCCAGGGAGGATTGGGGGCTGAGGTCATGGCGTGCTCAATTAAATTAATGTTGATTCTTATTCGCACCTGAGTAACAGCTGATATTTAACCTATTGATAAGGGTCAGCGATAATTTCAGTATAAGTAAAATTAATTCGAGAACGTTTAGGTAATTTCTTGTTTATTCTACCTTCTTTTACAGCCCCGTGGAGTATCAATTAAATGGCCAAGGCACGTAGAAAACGCTTCCGTTCGAAGTGTCCACACAACGCAGCAGTAGTTAGAGCACAACGGGAGCAGCTGGATGAGGAGCAGCAGTACCAGCAGCAGCAGCAGCAGCAACAACAGCCTACTGATGGGAGCAGTTAATCGTGGAAGGAGCAGCCATAGCATCAACACAATGGACAAACGCTCCCTTTGCTGGCTTATCATCTGCATCAATCTGTTCTTTCTCATCTGGCTGGTGACGGTGCAGCAGCTGGAGCCGCAGGATGAAGTGGCTGCCAGTGGCACAGCATCGGCAGAGCCACTTATCGCGATGCATGTGCAACCGAGTGCCAATGGCAGTAAACCAAACCAAATATACGACCCTAGTCGCACTCAACAGTTTAGCAGCAACTTTAGTAGTTATTATACACCTAGCCTAGTTAGTCTAGACAAGGCGGCAGTGCCAGCGCCAATGCCCACTGTGGCCAGTCGCCTCTCATCCTCATCACTATCATCATCTTCAGCGGTAACATCAGCGACACAGTCGCCATCAGCCATACAGTTCGTCTCGGATGCCCAACAGCTGATCGATCTGCACAACTTTGCATATCTCATGGCACAGCCACCGTGCGAGGCACACATACAGGCTCTAATCCTGGTCCACACAGCGCCACGCAATGCCGAGAAGCGCGCCCTCATCCGGCATACCTGGGGCGGCTCACAGATGACCAGTGCCAACTCTCCACTGCGTGTCATCTTTCTGCTCGGAGCTGTGCCGCTCGCAGAGCAAGAACTGCAGCACTCCCTCGAGCTGGAGAACGCCCAGCATGGCGACATGGTGCAGGGTAACTTTCAGGACGCGTATCGCAACATGACGTACAAGCATGTGATGGCACTCAAGTGGTTCAACTACAATTGTGGCCAGGCTCAGCTGCTCATCAAGGTGGACGACGACGTCTATGTGAATACGCCGCAGTTGATCAAGCTGCTCAGGGAACCAATGCCAAATGCGAATCTAACGCTCTCGGTTTCCTCGACGCCAGCGTCGACCTCACTGCGTATGCTGCTGCAGCAGCGCCATGAGCTGCTCTTCTGCCGACCCGTCTTGGTATCGCGTGTGAAGCGCTCCTATCGAGTGAGTATATGTCATAACTGAGATTATTCAGATACTAATCTATACTTACCCTTTGCAGTCCAAGTGGCGTGTCAGCTTTCGAGAGTACCCTGCGCATTACTACCCGCCCTATTGTCCTGGATTTGCCATTGTCTACTCGGCAGATGTGGTGCAGCGTCTCTACCAAGCCGCCCAGCAGTCTGGCTACTTCTGGGTGGACGATGTGCACATCACTGGTGTGCTGGCACAGCAGACAAACACAACGATCACCAATCTGCAGCCATATGTGCTCTACGAGTACGACTGCCAGCGCCTGCTGAGCGGCGAGAGCGACCTGGACCAGCAGGAGTTTCTGTTCACGTGGCACAGCATCTCGCCCGAACAGATAAGCGCCCTGTGGCAGCTACATGTGGCACAGAACTATACGTTAACGCAGCGTAGTGCGCAGCTGGATACGGACGTGGAACCCGGCACGGATGCGGGCTTTAGCTAGCTTAAGAACTGAGACAGATAAGGAGAAGAGGAGGGAGGAGAGAGGACACAGAGTTGTCGTTTAATTTATTTGGCTGTTCTATTTAGGGTTTCGCTTTTAATTTAATTGTTATATTCTAGACTAGTTATTAATTATTATCGTCATTATTACTACTATTAGTTAGCATTTTGTCAGTATAGAAAAGGAAGTCGGAGATGAGAACAGAACATTGCAAGTCAAGTGAACCACCAACCACCTGCCTACAATCATTCGTATCATATATGAAGCATAACGATAAATACATATATACCAATTACAACTAAAATTACGATAACTATACCGATAGTCATACATTCAAGCCTCTCTGGGTGATACACACACATATTCGTATAGCACCCACTCTTAACTACTAAGACAAACAACAATAGTCATGACAAACACCAAAATATTAAGCTAAACGTGTTTTTTAATCACAATTGAAATGAAAGACAAACAAAGAATTGAAAATGAAAAGCTCACACTAAAATCAAAGCGATTAATTAAATGCATTGGCGATAACATATAGCATAAATGTTTAAAGTAATTGATTAATGATCAAAAAACTGTTGAGCGAGTACTTAGTAAAACAAATATAGCATCAAGATAAAATCTAATAATGTATTTTGTAATTGTCTATAGCAAAACTAAAACCAAAAGGAATCTAATATGTCTATTTACTTTTGATTTCAAGTACACGTAATATTAGACAAATTAACATTGCGATTCACACAAAACAAAGAAATCTTAAGAAATTAAAGACAGAAATAAATGAGGGAACATTTATGCCAGGAACGTTAACACAAACAAATATCAAAATGAATGAACGAGAGAGCGAAGGAAAATTTGCAACAAATGAAATTTATAAATGTGTAATACAAATTAATTAAATGTTCAAGTTTGTCAGAAATTATATATACATTCATATATGAAACGATTGAAAATCCATACAAAATAAACGTGAAAAAAATACAAATATTGTATAATGTCAACCAAAGGCTGTGAATTGATGATTTGTATAGCGCTAGATTTAAATTTGAACTGCTTGGCAAGCAGTGCACAGACAGAACTGTTTGACAAGCAGTTTATTGATGCAACCAGCACGCGGACATGTATGATGTCGAGTTCGACCGGGTTGCAGTCGAACAAATTGGACTGCTTGCGCACTTCAACAGTGCACTGCTTGCCAAGCTGCTTTACAGCAGTCAGCTTTTGTTGTTATGCACAAACTGTTTGAGCGGCACATTTGAAATTTATCTCTTAGCTTTAGTTATGATTGCGCACAATGACTAATCATATTTCCAACTAAAAACAACGGCTAAACTCAATTTTAATAGCGCTAATCTACATTAATTATTAACTGCGTCGTTGTAAGTAAAAGCAGCTGCACTCAAGGACATGCAAAAATTCAGTTACAGCCGGGCACTAAACAACAAGGCATACATCTATATATAGCTATGTATATGTACTTCAGTATATTTGTATGATTTCAAGATTTGTTTTCGTTCAACACCATTCGTCAATTGACTTTGACATTGACACGCCCCATGAGGTGAGCAACGTGTGATGGCCTTTGCCCTCGCTTGTCTCTTGATCGATGACGTGAATGGGTGAGTGAGTGTGTGCAGGAGTGGGTGTGTGTGTCTGTGTGTGTACTATTCCGTGCCGGACACAAATTGTTGCATTCAATACATAGGGCTAGAGCTAACCCCTAGCAGTTAGTGTGCGTTCGTTGGTCAGCGCGTACGGACCTAGACAGGACAGGACAGGACACTGCTTGACGCGCTGCTTGTTGTGCTGCTTGTTTACCACTTGCGACTCTTACAATGGCAACGGTAAGTTTCATCTGCCTTACTTCTTGTTCTGTTGTTCTGTTGTAGTTAGTGTGCACAAACAATGAACTCTTGGGAAAAATCTCAAGTGTTTGCCGCTTATCTTGACTAGAGAACAAATGGTAGCAACAGCAAAGAGTTGCAGCTTTGAGTGCGTTGCTGCCGCCTTCGTTAGCTGCAAATTATGAACAAGTGGATGGCAACAACATGGCTCCGCACACAACTTCACTCGCTTCACTTGCGATCCACACATGCAGTGGATGTGGATGCTGTTGGTGCTAAAAACGAGTGTGTGTGTGTGTGTGTGCTCACGGGATGCTGTGGCGCGTAAGCTCTGGCAAAACTTTAAATGTGTGTCAAGTTGAGGAGTACGAAAATGCTTATACATACCCGAAACAGGAGTCGCACTGCTTGCCCCTATTGAAAAGCGCGCCGGCGCTCCTAAGTATGCTACAGTTGCTGTTGCTGCTGCTGCTGTTGCGGTGTTGTTGCTGCTGCTGATGCTGCTGCTGCTGCTCGGCTGCTGTCGAACTTCTGGCGTTTGTGGCTAGTTTGAATTTTTAGTACAAAATATATTCGCCAAGTGTGGCCGAAACAGCAAACGCTTCGGCTTCAGCTGGGGCAGCTGCTGCTGCTGCTGTTGGTCCTCGTCTGCTCGTATCCGCATATATCCATCGTTCGCCTTGCCAGCTATAAATGTTTTGTTTTTCTGCAGTTTGTTGTTAGTGCTGAACGGTGAACGGGCAGCGTTTGTTGGCATCTCACATCTCTCGCACAGGCACAGCGTCTAAAACAAAAGAGTGTTTGAAACGAGTAGAACGACTACTGCTACTGCTACTGCTACTACTGCTGCTACTACTGCTGCTGCTGCTTGCCTCGAGCATTGATGCCACTTGATGTTGCTGGCACATGTTTCGGCTCGACTTGGCTTTTATTGTGTCCACGTATATGTATGTGTGTGAGCTAAATATAGCGCCCAAAAATCAAGTGCCAAGTGACGAGACTCAAAGGACAATCACATCAAAATAAACGACAACAACAACAACACAACAACAACAACAACAGAGAGTGCAAATGAACAATTCACGAATTTCAACTGAAAGATAAAGTGCAAAGAAAACTGTAGATAACTTTAGAACTACAACTACAACAGGTGTCTCAGCCTTAATTACTAACTAACATTTGACATTTGTATTAAGCATTATTAATGAGCAACTCAACGCAAGCTCAGTCTATCTGACGGTGTGTGGGCGTGAGTGTGCGTGTGTGTATGTATGTAATTGGTTTGCTGCTCGCACGTGCAACATAAGATGGTTGAGGAGTTTCTAGAGAAATTACCTGAAATCGACACACGCTACGAGGTAAGTCCCCAAAGAGTACTCCCTAACTACATACACAAACTACAACTTACACATACATACTTATGTGTGTGTGTGTGTGGCTTGATTTGTTGTTGCTTTTTTTTTGTTTAACGTGTGCCACACGCCGCAGCAGTGCCAAATCTGAAGTGGCAAACGGAAGCAACAGCAACAGCAGCGCCTTTTGTTTAACGCACCTGTCCTCCCACCCCCTCCCCCTCTTCCACTCTATCTCCCTTGCTTTGTTCTCAGTCTCAGTCTCTGCTGCTGTTTGTTTTGCTGTTCAAATTACATTTTCCTGCTAGCATTTGCATTATGCTGACTGTCTCTTCTGTCTCTACTCTGCTCTGCCACAGCGTATGTAGGCCGGATATTTAATCAGTTTGCATTTACCGTTCTACTTAGCCAGCTTGCAGCAGCTTCACAACATTTGTTTTTCGGCTTTTGTCTCACCTGTGATTTACCTGCGCCGCTGTCACTTGCCTCGGCTCATCCGCAAAGCCCCCAGACTTGAGCAAATACTATTTAGTGCTAAGCTACAGCTGCTGCAGCCACTGCAAATCTCACTGCAGTTGCAGTTAAACCGAGAATTGAGCTCAGCTCAAGTGGGAGTGGCATTAAGGCGGGCTTAGTCAGCAATATTATTCTTATACTTACTATCATTATGCATATAATTATTATAGATTTTAGCATTACCAACATAATCTTTCGACAGTCAAACAGTTTTATAGCATCATCATCGTCTCTCTTAAGCCGCTTTAAGCCCGGTTATGATACTCAATCTTTATGGCCCTATACGTATTAAACAATACAATATAATACCCCAAGGTTATTGCTGTAAGCAATACATATAAGTAACACACTTTACAAAACTTATTGAGCTGCTTTTGCCTCGACTTGTGTTTATATTTCATATCAATTTGTTTGGCTATAAACAGTTTGCCAACAGCTGTCAGGTCTTATCTTGGCCGTATCTTGTCACAGCTGCTCTTCATATTACATATTACAGTCTTGCTTCATCAAATACTTTCAATGAAAATACCCTGGAGCTTGTTCATGCGAAGTAGTAACATGCCTCCTCCTATGCTGTAAGGGAATCCCTTTGAGTGGATTAGTAAGAGGCAGAAACGAAAGACTGCTTCGGCCTATAGTAAAGTCGACTCCCTAGAGACTCGCTGCTTCGTATAATCTCTTCTGCTCCTATTCTTGCCCTGCCCTGCTCTGTGTAGGACCAGGTTTTGGTACCTGTGGCTTTACTACCTCACAGACAGACAGTCTAATCTGGCTTAGATCATAAGGGCCTCAGGCCGAATGTACTCCCAGTAATCGGAGTTGAAATAAGTTCATAGGGCAACCCAACGCACCTATTCAGGCTTAATTAAGGATATCAAATCCTTAGCCACTGTCCTAACCTAACCTAACTTAGGTCAAGGTCAAATAGCTAAAAAGATCTGCACTGTCACTAAGCTTATGCCTTCCTCAGTTAACTTTCAAGAACTTTGCCCATAAGCTGCTACTAAGCAGAGCATTTAGATACTGTCTTAACCTCACGAAGATCTAAAAGATCGTATGACTAGTTTACTGAATGGAATATACGAGTATAGATATTAATATAAGATACGCATATGTTTACGAGTATTCAAAGCAAGTAGAGACTTCCGATTGGAGAAATACTTTCTGCCATAAGAAGACAAAGTTCTGTCAAAATACTCCAGTTTATTTAAGGCAATGCGAGACTTCTGGGCTCAGCAAAGGGTACAATAGTTCTTATAGGTCTAGTCTATAGTTCTCTAAGTCTAGTACCATAACAAATAATAATAGAGGATAATAATAAATAGATTAATCACTCCAATAGACTTAAGTTGGTGTTTACTTTCGAGTAAGATCAATGAGTTACAGAACTTTATTTCAATGCCTGAAGAGCACGCTCTTCACTCTTGCACCTCAGAAAATTCCGTTTTACTTCCACTATGTCCCTCAACAGATTTCTATGCTCGACTTGAGCTGGCTCTTTACGTCTTTACGAGTAGTAGTATCTGCTGGCTTTGGTTAAACAAGCAATGAAATACTTAAACTTATGCACTCTTATACTAGTATAGCTGCTGCCAAGCACAAAGTAAACTATGCTCCAAGTCGAAAAAAGAAAACCCACTGAGAGTTAAGTCAACAACTTAAAAGGCAATTAGCGCACTTTACTTGAGGTCATGAGGGCCAACTAGTACTTGCCACAAGTCATGGGCAGCAGCGCAGTTTAGCGAGCACATTAACTTTATTAGCGGGCAGACGACTATATAAACATACCACACACAGATACATATAGTGATAATACACACACAGATACATATAGTGATAATACACACACACACATATGCATTGACACTCGGGGACGATACAAAGACACACAATTATGCGGCGTATATTTTGTAACAATGACCATACGAAAAGGCTTTTATGCCCCACTAAGCCGGCGGCAAACAAAGGCTCAAAACTAATAAACATGTTAAGGCTAAATGGGTGTAAGGGTGTGTGTATCTGATGTAATGTGTGTGTGAGTGTGTGTGTGGGTGCTTGTGTGAACGCAATCGCGATCAATAAAAGTTAATTATTCAATACAACAAGCAATAAACTTTCGCTCGCACTAATCCACCCAACGGCTTACTTACATGTGTGTGTGAGTGTGTGTAGTATGAGTGTGTGTGTGTGTATCATGTGAGCTTTTATTTGACTTACAGCTGGCAGTCGACACCCTGCCACAGCCAATAGCCAAGTCCTTTACTCTGGGTGCCATCAGCTGTTGTCTGTCCCTCTGCCCCTCTGTCCGCTGTCCTCATTGCGGTCGCGTTGTCGCTACAATTTAACCGTTAATTTACATGACAAAGTAGCAGACCAACACGACAAGGCATAACAACCACAACAACAGCGAAAGTTTCCCAACAAACTGCCTTTGCAGTAACATTTTAAACTGTCTTCATAAAGTTAAGCAGAAACTTTGTGCCGAGCTCAACTTGCCACTGGAGGAGGTTGCTGTGGCCAGCTGCTGGGTTTCCTGTGCCCATATTTCCATATTTGCCATTTGGTAAATTGAAATCAAAGTGCCCAAAAACTAGTTGCCACATCATCATTATCATTATGTAGTTGAACATCATTAAAGATATTGGTGGACAGTAAAGTCTGCCTAATCTCTTAGACGAAGTAAAGTATCTATGCAAAATGCCTGCCAGTTGTGCGGAAAGTTGTGTTTATTTGCCACACACACACACACACACAGACACATATACACATGCAAAAAAGCAATTTGTGGCACATTTTAATTGAAGTCGACTTTGGGGCAGGTATGTACTATGTATATGTAGGCTACCTGCTGTCGTCATCAGATACAGATACAGCTACAGCTACAGATACAAGTACAAATACATACTCAAGCTCTCATATGTGAAGTATCTTGTTCATGACAGTTGGCAGCCAGCCAGTAAACACAGCTGAAAAACTCTCTCTCCACTCGCCACTCTCTCGCCACTTCAACTCTTCTCTCGCTCCTTTTCTCTAGCTGGCAAATGTCGTCGACAAAGTCGTTGAAAGTTTGTCACATTTTGCCGGAAAAACATTTTCAATATGCAAAAGTCGTTAATATGACGCAGGGGCGTGGCCCTGCCCCTTAACTTGCCACCCCGCCCTTCATGCATTTAAATTGCTGCTGTTTTATGCATGGGAATCTCGTGGCGTATGCGTAATATGCTGCATAATGCGTGTTTAGATCAGCATTGAATTGCGCCGTTACACATGGCGTATACGTGATGTACATTTTGGCACTTCATTCCGCTGCTCACACAGTGTTTTCCTTGCTTCCTTATTTTTTGCTGCATTACACAAATGACTACTGTTTGTCTATATGTATGTGTGTGTGTGTGTGTCTATGTGTGTGTTGGGGCACGTCTGCTCTGCGACAGATTAAATTCAAAGTTATTGTCAGTTGGGCTACTCAGCCGAAAAGATGTGTAGGCCATAGTCGAACCATACATAAATCATACGATTTCTGATTTGCTGTTGTTGCTGAGGTTTGATTTATAGCCAAGTATATATATATGTCCGATTTATGTTATTTGTATAAGCAACTCATACTATTTGCTGGCTCTGCGCTGTTTTCATTTTCGTCTCGAATTTCCAGCTTATTATAAATTTGAAATCAATGCCAGGCCACCATCATGATACGTTTTATACATTTTGATTAGCTTACGAACATAATGGAATGAGCGCATCTCAGTCGGGTGTGCTGTTATGACAAAAGTTCCCTAGCGAATTTATGCATAGTTTTTTGTGGAACTTTTCTGTTGACCTAACAATTTTATACACGCTGCAAAGTAATTTTATTTTAATTAAAATTCATGTAGAAATATTTTTATTTGCCAGAGTAATATACGGCATTTTTGGAAGTTTTTTATTACGATTTCCCGTTGAACTGACAGCTTTAATATGCTGCTTTTTATCTACCTCTGTTTATCTATATTGAAAAGTAAAACATCCGCAAAAACTTTGTTAATTTGATTATACCAAAACAGAGGCTGTCAGTCGGGAGTGCTGCGTGGCATAATTGAAGTAAAATTTATGCATGAAAATTAATATCTGACTATACAGTATTTTCCTGTCAATTGTTCGCAAATTGTAGTAGTAATTTTATGAATATAAATGAATGTATTAAGGTTCTTTTTTCTGCACTAGTCTATCGAAATTGGCATCATTTTTTATGATATCTTTTTATTGACATTTCCCCTTTGGCAATGACAGCTTTAATGTGTGGCACTGACTGCTCTTAAAAATGCGCCGGGCAAACGTTTTATCAGCTAATTCTGCAGTCTGTGCTTCAGCGAGTAGTAAAAGCGTTTATTATGGCGCTAATCCTGGCAGACAATAACCAGCTCGGCTCACTGCTGAAATTTCATTAATAAATGTCGACGAGCTGAGAGAATATAATCCATTTTACTCAATGCTTGTGCAAACGGAAGATGTAATGATGGGGAAGGGGGAGAGGGCTGGAGGTAGAGGGGATAAATGTAGCAGTCAGCTGAATGCAAACAATAAACATTGGAAAATATCACAGCTCGCTGGGCAGCAAACGCAGTGGCAGCAGCAGCAGCTGGTTGTTGCAGTGGGTGGTGGGAGAATGAAGTGGTGGATAGGGGGGAGTGTGGCTACATTTAAAAACCTCATACGGCAAATGCTATTGTTGGCACTACACAGCAGGGCTACAAAAAGGGAATCTGTTTGAAAGACGGAAAAAAATAACAATTTATCTACTTCATTTTTGGTAAAAGCCGCAAACGCAGCGCTGGCCAGAAGAGTCAACGGGTGGGCGAGTCAAAAAGTGCACATACTAGTAAAAGCGGGAAATGTGGAAAATGAAAAAGAAAAGTGCCCGCTGCAGGCACATATCTCCCATGTAAGTTGTCCAGGCACACTCACAGGATAAATGCAATTTGGCTGTTATACACGCTGCTAATTAAGTTGGCCAAACAAACTCGTATAAATTTTGTGAGCTGCAGCAAAAGTTTTTCAAATGAAAACTACGAGTATGCGAGCCAACTCATGGAACTCATAGTTGTAGTTTTTTTAGGGAAATTGTTGACTATTTTCGTACTCATATCTGTATGATAACTTATTGTTTTTATTGCAGGATATTGTGCCTATGGAACAAGTGAGCTCAATGGTCTCCAACGGTGGCGGCAGCGTGACCATGCAGCGCGATGATGAATACCGAAATCGCATCATGAAAAGTAAGTGTGTCAGCCCAGTGCATGTGTTTCCCTACCCCCCTCTGTGTTCGTGTTTATGTGTGTGAGTGTGTGTAGAGCACAGCCCACTCCACTCAACCTGTAGACCACCCCCTGTAAAGCCCCCCTCAACCCCCACCCGCTGTCCAACATACTGTATACATACTAGTACTATGTAGTGCAAAAAGGTAAACTGCCGTTGCTCGGCTTGTGCTGAGCTTTTTGCATGAAGCTATGAACTATCCCTGACCTACTGGCTTTGCAGTTGACATAGTTTAATCTGCCTTAACCACCTCCACCCGTCACCCACCCGCTGGGGTAGCCGCAGCAGCCACAGCAGCGGCAAATAAATAGCATTTCACATTTCGCTTAGCGATTTCTCTCCGCTTCAATCAAATGCCAAACGCCCTCCCCCACCTCCCCCAACCACCACGCCTTGCATGCGCTGCCTGCATGTTTGTCATCCTCAGCATTAAATACCCATACCTTATATAGTATGTATATATCTGATCTGCCTTATGTAGTCTGTAAGCAAATTGTAATTTTATCAACTAACCCAAGAAAAAACGTAATCATTTCATGATGCTTGCTCAACAAATTCGTCGAATTTGGAATACGCTAACAAACTGTACAAATTTGTAAAAATCAAAATACAAACAAAATACGCTTCATAAAACCAAAAACAACTAACCAACCAAACAACCAAAATCTACCAATCAACCAAACGCTTCTAACTCACATCTAACTCGCTCATCTGTAGTACGTAGACTTGGTGAGTCCTAAATAAATTTTAAATTAAACTCTACAGCTAAAACGAATAAAGCCTAATATGATTTGTAAATAACTGTGAATATGTCCGTCCAACTGTAAGTATGAATCATATGAATATACGCATAATATTATTACATCTAGCACTATATTCATTTTCGCATACAAATAAAATAGTTTAGCCGAAAATTAAGTTCCAAGTGCATACATTAAATATTTACACACAAATCTGCAAAACGAGTTGTGTATGTGCGTGTGTGTGTGTGCAATGCATTAGCATAACATGTGCCAAGTACTCTCGCCGGCCACACACACGTCACATCTTGTGGCATGCAGGGCGTATGCTTAATGTGTATTTTAAGAGTCTCCGTGTGGCAGGCGTATAGTAGGTGGCAACTGCCTGCTAAATGCACAAATGTCTCAGGTTTGTGGTAATTCCCCGGCTGCATCTTGATCAGAATGTGGACAGCTTCATTTGTTTTGGTAGTGCATAAGGTCGAGCAGACGGAAATGTAAGTAATACGTCTACTGAATACCATTTAAATACCGAATTATGCAATGATATATGAGTCTACTATACTCTCCATAATTTATACCATTTCTACACTTGTTATACCCCACTTATTGTCTGCCCCAGGGTATCATTGAGTTGACAAGGGACGACAACAACTCAGGGCATTTTTCATCATTAGTTAATTTGGGCCTTTCCCCTTTTGTCTCTTTGGCATTAACTTGGCCTTTAGTAGCTGGTCAGTCTCTCTGCGGCAGTTGCAAGCATATCGAGCGCCATGAAACCAAAAGTAAAACAAATAATTTGCAGGCAAAACCGAACAAAAACAAAACAAAGCCTGCAATCGCCACAAAGGCCTAAAGAATAAAAAGAAAAGAAATTAAAAATGTGAAACTCTTCTTCACGTTCTACTTTAATGCGCTTCACGCTTATGTTGCTCCCTCTCTCCTCTCCGTCTGTCTCTTTTGCTGGCAAAAGACAAACACAAAGCAAACACAGGCAAACAGGCAAAAAGCCTGTGGCGTTGGCTGCCAACCAATTGAGAAGCAAGTGGAGACCAAGAAAGAGCTGAAGCGTTTGGTTCAATGCACTGAAGAGCCTCAGTAAAAGTTAAGAAAATCGCCTTAGCCTCAAACACAAACACAGTGACACACACACACAAATCTATATATATAGTGTATATCGTATAAAAAATATTATGTCCCTGGCTGCAATTTCAGTGGAAAAGTTTTTTCACTTGGACTCTGCTCCTGCGAAGGCTTTTGGATCTGTGGATTTTACTCTTGGATTGCCAGCAAATATTGGCCGTATCTGGCCATGAAGTCGCTTATGAATTTCTGAGATAAACTGCGGGCAGTCTTAATGCCCTCTGGCCCAGGAATAGTTTCTAATATTATATACACTACAAATTGCAATAGAGTTCCTTTGAAATTATGAGTTTAATTGGGACTATTGATAAGATATTCGAACTGCTCTTAAGCAATGATAATCTAAATATTTCTTTAACAAATTTATTACTTTAAATATACTCTACCTACAGCATATCCACTCGTCCATCACGACTTCCTCCATAGTTAGTCCTTTCGAATTTCGATTTAAATGTGAAGCACACTTTAAGCTTACAAATTTATTCACAACTTTGCTAGCAAATTTTTCAGCAGCCGTTAAATCGATTTGCGACAATATCCTTTCTCAAAAGTATCTGAAGAGACACTGGACATTTATTGCAAAAAAGTAGAGACATTTCATAATATATTCTCTCAGCTTTTCGTTTGGATTTGAAGTGCTATGCTTAGCTGCTGTTTTTCATAAATGCTCAAGTATTTTTCTTTCGGTGTATGGCAACTTGAAAGTCCTTTTTAATTAATGTCCTCATTTAAGTTTGCTCAGTTAGCTGCTGTTGCTGCCATTTTAGCTGCCATTAAAGCACAATAATAGGCCCTGGTCTTTGGTCTGTATCTGCTCTGTTTTGCTCTGCCTTTTGCCTAGTCTGACTGCATCTTCAGCTTAGACCCTACTCTTAAACTGATTCGCTGGCAGTTGGCCAAGCGTTGACAATATGGCCAAAGTAGCCTGCGACAGTAACTGTCCCACAGTCCACACAGTCCACAGTGTCTGTCGCTGTGTCAGAGCACAAAAGCGGCATAGAAAATGACGCATTTGGGTGCAAGTGGCATGTGGCCTCATGCGGAAGTTGTTAATTTGACGCACAAAGGCGTCGTTGCTGTTGGTGCCTCAAAAAACGAGCACAAGTGGCGCCACACACACAACATATACAGTATTATATATGTATGTACAACTCTGGCGCAACAGGGCGTATACGTATTGCCGTAATTACGCCAAGACTGACGGCCATTAAATGCTGCATTTATCGTTCTGTATCGCCTGTATGCTCTCTGTAAAGCCAATGACACACACGAGACACATGCAACTTGTTGCCATGGTGCACACAGTGGACAGCACCAACCACCCAACCACCCACTACGTGGCCAATAAAACTGCGCAATTTATTGGCAAATGCTTGCAGCACGCTTAGAAGGCAACACGTTAAGGTGCATACAACTGGCAAATCGATAGAATGAAATGAACTAAGTGAATGGCCACAACACAAACAGTTAATTAGCGTAATTTACACTAATTGCGCTTTGAATGTAATAAAGCGACGTCAATTTGACAAAGGGATAGCTACAGAAGTGGAGCAAGTGTTTGATATTCTTTAGGGATATGTCAACAATCTGAGACTGGGTTTAGAACTATGGCCTCATTAGACTCTGTGCTTTTAAAATGTATTAAAGGGTCTATTGGGATTGTGTTTTAAATATTTCTATGGAACAGGATGAAGGAAGCAAGGTAGACCCTATAAAGTATATAAATTCTTAATCAGGGGCTGAGTCAAGCTGTCTGTTTGTCTGCCTGTCCGTATGAACATCGAGTTGTAAAGACGTAGTTCATCTTTTGTTAAGTTCGTGTTTACGTCTAATATTCGAATATTCGGTTTCGTCTATTCTTCTCTAATCTCTATATCACTACTGCTACAGTTTTTTAGTCACCGACTTGAGATTTTGCATGTACTATAAAGATAACCCTTAGAATATTTGATGTCATTTCCAGCTAAATCGGCTTATAAACAGCGGAGATATTAGATAAACAACTGTCTGAATTAGGAGAAGCGGAAAACCGTAGCCCACCTACGTATTTATGAGTACTTGTTAGTGTGTGTGTGTGTGTGTGTGTAAGTGTATGTTTGTATTGTACTATATGTCGACACATTTATTTATCTATATGCTGCTGCTAACGACGCCCGAGGAAAAGCAAAGTTAAGCTTCTCCTACTGTACGTTAGGTCCAACTGTAGCTTTCCGTGCATTTCTAATATAGATAGATAATAGTGTAATACTTAATATTTCACTCTTAACATAAATTATGCTATGACTCATAAAAAGAACTGCCATAGCATTGACAGCGCTCAAAGGAGTCTCAGAGGAGACAGCCGACTACACTGTGCTGCAGACATTTATAAGTATTTGCACTTGAGTCAAGTTCAGCTCGTTATGAATAGCTTAAACAGGTATAGTCAAAGGTTGGTTAACTATGCCTGCCACTTAAATATTTACAATTCAATTTTACAAGCACAACGATAACGAGCCAACAGTTCGACTAAGGATGCATATATATATATATATTTTTTAAGCCTACTGCACCGAGGTGCATTATAAAATATTCAGGCTTATGCAAGCATGTAAATGCCAGAGAGCCAGAGAGACGGAGAAGGATAAGGAGAGGAGGAGGGAAAGAGAGTGAAAGGACGAGGAGGACTTTCACTTTGCATTTGAGACAGTGAAACTGAGACTGTTGCTATTACCTGCCCAGGGGAGCAACCGGTTGAGGCACATGCAAAATGGCCTACTTGCTGCCACTTGCAACATGCCACAGCCACTGCCAGTGCCAAAGCCAGTGAATTGGCTCGACTTGGCTTGACTCGACTCTGCTCGACTCGACTCGACTGATACGGCAAACATAATGAAACTACGTCCAGGAGTGCAGGGGCAGGGGCAGGGGCAGGCACAACCTTAACAATGGCCACGTTTCGTTTACAGTTTTCGGTTTTGTGGTTTCGATTACAGTTTTCGGTTTCGTTTTGGCTTTTGTTATGCCTTCCGTTGTCGTATTTGGATCTGGTTCGAGGTTGACAGACACAAAAGATGCAACGCTATTACTTGACTATACGACTATCCGACTATCCGACCATCCGACCATTTCAGCGCATCCGTCAAGTCGGCCAAGACAGTCCATCTTGTGGCATCCTTGAGCCCAAAACGTAAGCTAAGCGAGTGCAGTGCAACCGAGTCATATCGTGTTTTCCATCAGAGCCATTAACATGTCCACTGTCAATGGCAGTTCACACAAATTGGACACGCCAACCCGGGCTCCTCACTCCCTGCAACTGGAGGTGGATTAGCCATTGTCCGTGTCCATAGAGCGAAAGCACTATTACGCAAAACGTGCGCCACACAATGCAGGATACAAGTGTGTGGAAGGGGTTGTTGGCTGGTTGGTACAGTGCGCACAGGACACAATAAATAAATTAAATAACACTCGTGCAGTTTGGCCTAGTCTATAAACTAAGCTGGTGGTCAGTGCACGTCGAGCGCTGCAGCACAAAGTACTCTACTCTATATACAATAATAACTTTAATAAAAAATCTCTAAAAAAGGGAAATTAAATTTCATAAAGTGAAAAAGGAAAAACTACAACAACAACTCGACTCAACTCGACTCGACTCGAGTCTCTACAGTGTTTTTATTAAATTAGTTTTTCGTGTTTGAGGCAATAATCATGAGCACCACGAGCAGCCACCCTGTGCTGGGTATGAGCCACATTTAAGTGTAATTTCAGTTGTGTTTCCTCCACCTGCTGCAGTTTATGTTAATGCTATTTGCCTTTTGTTGTGGGCAACACACAGTTGTACTGTGTAGCACACACAGTTCTCTCTTTTTGTGGCCACTTGTGCTGGGGCTTAAAGGAGCAGCTTAAACAAACGAAAAGTTGGCAAAAAGTTGGCAGTTCTCTGGCCAGGTAGAGCAACAAGACTCTTGTGCAGCTTGTGGCAATTAGCAACTGGTCTCTCCCTCTTTTAGAATTTATGTACATGCTAACAACACACATATTGTCTGCAAATAAATGCACATAAATTTGTTGCACTAATAAATCGTATACGGCCTCAACATATCGGACCGTACGGACAGTCTTTGGCAGTCAACTGCCGCCAGCATGCCAACAGCAGCTGCTGCACAACGTCATGCACCACGACCACTGCACCAGCACCACCAACAGCACCAGTACCCACAACACCAACAGCAACAACAACAGCAACAATGTGGCACTAACAACCAACGCAATCACTACAACAAAATGCTAAGCAGCAGCCATAGCAGTCCGCGTGAGATCAGCGCCTCGCCACGTCGTGTGGCACTGGATACTACCGTTTCCGGTTCCACCAGCGGCTTTGGCTTTAGTCGAGGTAAGCCTTGAGTTTAGTATTAATTAAGAGCAAGGTTTGAACAGGTGCTGAGGCTGAAATTCATTGGGTAAACTGAGTTGTTATTACTCATTAAAAATAATTACAATACTCCACTCTATCGATTTTGAAACGAACTAAATGCGAACAGTTTCTTAATCAAGCTCTGCGGTTGGGTCCATGGAAATACGTTTCAATTTAAAAGCAATTTTTTGACTTTTGAGTTTTCAAGTTTATTTCGCTATTAATTGGAATTTTCCAACCATCAGCAAAACTTTCTTAGAGTATTCTTAAAAAGCCAAAAACTTTTAGCAAAAACTTCTTCACTCCATCAAAGTTGTGGTACATTTGTACTTGACTCTCTTAAATTTTAAAATTTCATACTAAATTTTATACAATTATTGCTACTATGCTACTATAGCTTACAGGTAAATTTATAACATATTTTGTATACAACATTTTGCAACATTTTTCGCATTTTATGCATCGACATATTTTGTGGTTTGCAACAATAAAATAAATTGCATTTTATTTCATTTCATTTTATAGCCAAAGGTGTTCAATTGTTTGCCTTTTCTGTGGCCATGGAATATTTTAATTTACCTCTTGCTTGCCTTTCTCAATCCTTTATTAAACAATTCCGTTTTACTGGCATTTCTTTGCCAGACACTTTGTTAGCTTTTAAGTAATGAATTCGTGCCATTTGCATGTTGACGACAATCTCGGCCAAGTGTGTGTATGTAAGGCGACTGTAACTGTCGCATTGCTTAAAGTTTAATTCATTTTACATATAATTAAATGATGTGGTTTGGTCCTTGTTGATTATTCCATTTTCCGCTTTCCACTGCCGCGTTGTCGCTGAGGCGACATTTTTCTACTTTGGGCAAAAGGGAATGCACTCAAGTGAAATATGTTTTAAAATTGTCGAGGCGTGTTTGCCATCGCCAAGTGGGTGGGCGTGCGACAAGTGTATGTGTGTGTGAGTGTGTGTGAGTGTCTGCGAATGTATCTGTGTTTGTGGCAGTATTGCACACATTTCCGCCACATGCAACGCCACATCCGTCTGTGATAATTAAGTTTTGCCAGCCAATGGGTAGGTTGACTGCCAAAAGGATGTGGGGGAGCGTATTCAGGGACAGGGACGCATTAGTTCAGCCAGCAAAAGAGCCACAGAACCACACACAAACACACACACGCACACACTCACACATAAGCAGTATCAGCAGCACGTTGTGCTTGTTGGCCTGCACTTTAATTGATTTTCCAGTTGGCCACGTTATCAGGGCTTTGGCTCTCTGCAGCTGTCACTCGACAGTTGACGCTTGCTCTCTGTTACTTCCGTTTTTCTCAGTGTAGCAATTGTTTACTCATCAGCTGATGAAGATCGTGTTTGCGGTACACGCGATGCGGCATCTTTCAGTCCGAAACGTAGCTGAGGTCACTCTTTAATTAATTTCCATTTAGGTCAGCTGCTCTGACTTAATGCTGATGTCAGTCCGGTCTCAGTCTCAGTCCCAGTCGCAGCCTCCACTCAGTTAAGTATTCGCATTAATTGTTGCCTTGGGGCTCATCTGCGTTAAACAGCGCCAATGACCTGTACTTGCACAACCGATTTAATGGGTATTAATGCCTTTAATTCCGTTTTTTAAGTATTCAGATTTTCTATCGTCTACTTAACCCAGGAGACTTTATTGAAATGAAAAACCCAAGGCCTACGGCTTATAGGGAAATCAATGATATGAGCCTAGCGAATGCCTTTTTTGTTCTTCCCTTTTTAATACAACCGCATACAGACAGTTACACACATTCACACACACACACGCACACACACACTTACTACATCAATATTTCATGGCTCGGCGGAACATTAAAGGACACCACTCACAGCGCATAGCGACATAATCGGAAGACTACAAAAAGAGCAAAAAGATAGCGGACTGCAAAAAAAAGCCAAAGAAAAATAAGAAAAACATGTACGACTGCTGCAGTAGGGAGTGCTGAGCTAGTGGTTAGCCTGTAAGCTGGGTTAACTGTGGTGAACGGCCAAAGTATTTATGATGATGTCAAAACTTGCAACAAGTTGAGCTTTATACTCTTACACGAAAAGTGTCAAGATACTTGGTTGAAAGTAAAGCTAAAGCTCTTCCTCTTTTGAACTGTCTCAATAATAGATACATTATAAGCCCTGATGCAATTTTTATACAAATTTGCATTGCATACTTTTGTGCTGCTAGTGGAATTAAGGCCACCATAGAATTATCATATACATAATTTAAATTTCTGCAATGCTATTAAATTTGAGTTAATTGCCTCGACCACTAAATTGCGAACTGATTTAAGTATTTATTAAATTTCCTATTTATTTATCGACAGCATATGGTTGGCATTCAATAATTCAAATTCTTTTACAGTTTCTCTTAAAATTATTTATAGTTTATTCACTGATTTAATTACTTTTGGTGTGAACTCAGCTAAAGCAATTGAGTTGAAATAATTGTTGTTATAATTGCAGATATTTCCCCTCAATTGCTCTGGCTGAGTTCACATGAAAAGCCACATCGCCTGCAGCCTTGTTTATCCACTCAATATGCCTCCCTGTTTACAGGGTATACAGCAAAAAAAAGAAGGGAATTGTACGACATTTGCTGCCGATGGCGGCGCCTGGCATTCATTATATAGATACGTATTGTATGCCTCTCGCAGCTGTAGTATGAGCACGAGTACGCTACGCTTGTGACAGAGTGTGAGTGTACGCGGTGGCAGCGGGAGAAGTCGCCATTGATAAAGTCATTTTGTGTGGCATGCCCAGTGGCAGGTCGCCGACGGAGGGGCCACTGTTGTCCTGTGGACTGTGGGGCTAAATTATTGGCGAACATTTGCCGAGCATTTTTGCTCTTATATTTTCTCATCTTTTATGTCTCGGTTCAGTTTATTTTATTTTTCATTTCGCTTTTCATTTTATTGGCAAGGCATGCGTCGTCAATGTGCAGTTATGAATTATTGATTGGCCATTGGTTGAGCCTGGCGTTAAGTTGACTTTTAAAGTCCGCTGTATCTGACAGATACATATTTATAATGCGCTCTACTAGCATTGACTCCAACGAGCCCTGCAATTAGTAACTTGACCTGAATGCCAGCAAACAGGGCTCAAAACTCAAACGGAGCTTATCTGTATGCAACACTCGATAAAGTTACAGACAGACATGCAACTTTAACGAGTGCCTCGACCAAGCGGAAACTTCCGGACTGGCCACCGCCCACGCAGAGAGTCAGAGAGACCGAGAGACGGACAGACCGCCAGGGGCCAATCAACATTATAAACTGAAATCGCATATTTCATTTTGCTCTCGAGCTGAATAAATTTCACTGTGCTTTCATATTTCATGAGCATCAATAGACACAGACACAGAAACAGATGGACTAATAGAATTGTGAGTGAAGGGCTGAGAGTGTGCGTGTTGCTTGATTAAATTAACATCTATCTAGTTACAGTAACTTTCTATTCATACCACTGGCAGAATATGCTCTGAATATAATACGTATTCTGCTGATTATACTATGTAATTGCGGAGGGAATTGTGGGCAAGTTGGGCAAGGAAATTAATTTACTGCAATGCTTAAGAATTTTTGAAGTGAAATTACAATAAATATATATATGTACATATATTTGGCGTTGCCAGATTACATTTCATTCAATATAAAAATCTAACAAATTTGCTTGACTCTACTCGCACTTTAACTTGTGGTTTCATGTCTTTACTCAAGGCTTGCGGCACACTCGACTGCAGCACTCTCGGCTGCGTCTGTATGCGTATGGTCTGCACTATTACTTTCCTTGCACGACGTACGTGTAGACCGTTTTTCACACCTCTGCCTCAACTAACAAGCAGAACTATTTAAGTCATTTGTGGCACATGCAGTGTGGCACGTGGCGTATGCGCAACGCCAGTGTGAACTGTTGCATTTGGCTTTTGGTGTAGTGTAGTATGTAACTGTGCCACAAAATTGCGGACGGCCACTTAAAAGTGTAACAAGCTGCCAGTTGCTCCTTGCAGTTCGGTTCAGTTGTTGCCCCATTATTATTATTGTTGTTGCTCAAGAGAAATGTTGCTTGACTTCCAGCAGCATAATGGACCTTTCCCTTCCCCCTCCCCAAAACAAACAAAACGCCAAAGTGTCAGTCTCTGTTTGGTTGTGTGTGTTGTGTGTGTGTGCCGGCAAAAACTTTCACCAAGAGGGACAGTGTCCTCATATGACAATAATTCGACGCATTTGTGTCATATGGCCAGCAACCACCGCACCACCGCCCCCACCACCCACAACAAAATGCGCAAACGTCAACAATTACGAGGCACAAGAGCAGAAATAGTACCAGAACCCTGCCACGCTTTAGGCCTAGGCAATTGCTCTGTCCGGACATGGACGTTGGGGCATTGTTTGTCTGTATGAATGTGAGTGTGTGTGTGTGTGTGTGTGTGTGTGTGTGTACGTGTCCGGCCTGATAGCTTTGAGCATGACGCCGTTCCGTTTGCAGTTAAGTGCGACATATTTGCCTGGCTAATTTCACTTCAAGCCAGAGCAGTTGTCCTCCTGATTTTCTATTCTGTTCACTACAGTTTATATATTATTCCGTCAAGGTTTCTTTTCCCTTCATTTTGACAAGCTTTTGCTTTTGTTTTTCTGCTGAAACATCTTGGTTTTTTAGACCCTGTACTTTAAACGATTACAAAAGTGTCTATTAAGTTTGTGAAAAGGGCATTTGTGTGTAACAGGCAGAAGGAGGCGTGGCAGACCCCATAAAGAATATATATTCTTGATCAGGACGACAAGCTGAGTCGATATAGAGATATCATATTTAGCAGAAGAAAGTATTAGGTAGAAATGTATAAAATATGTACAAAATTAGCCAGAGTACATAAGTTGTAATAAGTTGTAATTAAAATGAGGAAGGTTCTTTAGACAGCCGACTAAAAAGCACTTTTTGTATACAGAAAACTTGCTATAACTCAGCCATATCCTGTCTGATCCTGGGTATCAACGAACGCGCCTTCTTATTGAGGATTTTTGAAATTTCACCAAAATTTCCTTCATTTTTTGGATGCATTTTTATTAAGAAAGTACATGGTCCCCAACTGTCAGTTGCATCCGACTGTGGCTTTCCAGTCTTTTTTTCTTTTAGCACATGTCACTGTGGCTGATTTTTTGACATGCCTCTTCATGACATTTCGACTTCAACTCTCGCCTAGCCTCAAATCAGTTTATGGTTTTTTTTGTGGTTTTTGTTTTAGCCTTGCCTTCGTGCTCATCTCACATTGTCTTTATCCTCAACTTAACTGAAATGCTTGCGATAGGCAAAGTGCTTTGCGCCTTTTTTGCTTCCTTCTCTTTATGTTTGTCTATAAAATTCGCATCGCAATGGGGCGTATGCTTGATGTTCAATTTAGTGCCAGAGGCTTGTTTATGTTTATGGTCTTTGCTTTTGCTACAAACGAAACGCTTTCAAATCTATTAAGCTCGAAGAATTTTGGCAAGCTGCTTAAAGTCTAGTTGGTGTCCATATCGACTGTCGCCCACTGTCTAGTCGTTGAGTGTGCTGGCTATTTGTCTCTGACAAGTTGTGAATCGGAGACAGAGATACCCAAATCAATTTGCACATTAATCAAATGCCAGAGATTAATTAATGGCACGCACATATTGCCAAGGGGCAGCCACTTCTGGAGTGCTCGAACATTGTATATGCATAAATGTCACACCGAACAGCACTCATACGCACTGTGGTGCGACAGTTAACACGATACTCGATAGGAGGGGAATGCGGGGGAATGGGGGACCCGGAGGGGACCCGATACTTGGCATGGTTGCCTAGCAGTGAGGGTGCGCGTGGCATTTAATGAAGCGTAAATGGTAATTGACGGCTCAAAGCAGAGCATAGCTCCGGCTCCGGCTCCTGCTCCTACTCCAGCTCCTGCGCCTGGCGCCGTGTGACCCAAATGTGCGACAGTTCGACATCGACTCGAGTATGTTCATTAGAGTGTTTGAGCAGCCGTGTTCTCTAGTTACCCTACTACCTACCCCTTTCACAATACACCTGCTACCTGCTGCCTGCTGCCAGAGACGCATTGAAATGCGCATAATGGAGTCGATGGCTGGCACACACACGTACGCTCAGCTCATATCATTCCATGCCGGTAAACAAATACAACAAATGGATTTTTGCAGCAAATTGAAAAGCGATGCTCAAGTGAATGACAGGCGGCCAACACTACAAAGAAAGCCAGCAGCAACAACAACACCAGCGGCAGCAACACCAGCGGCAGCAACAGCCTGAAAAGTGTCATAAATTCGTTTTTCTCACCTGTCGTCTATCGGCATGTGTGGCATCGTCAGTCTGGCACGATGTGTGGCACGCTCTCTCTCCGTTGCCCCGCCACACACACAACACACAGATTTTAGTACACTGTACTAAAAACTCTCTCGATTGGCTGGCACTACCCCTGCTCGAAAGCTTGGCATGCTGTCAAAGCTTTGTTCCCGAAGTTTAAGCCAGGGAAAAGCCAACGTGTGCCACAATGCGCAAGGTCAGTGCATGCTGGAAATACGAAAAAGAGAAGAGGAAACAAGGTAAAAGCTGGAAGGGGCGTGCTGTTGCAATACCAACTGCAATAGTTGCAACGCAGCAAAAGCTCTTTGATCATTTGCCATTTGCACACGTTGAGTGAGTGCCTCTGACTCTGCCTCTGCCACAGCCTCTGCCTCAGCCACTGCCTCGGCTGCTGCTGCTGCGAGTGTTGATAACAAAGTTTTTCTTGACTCTCGCGCAAAGCTTTGCTCCTGCCTCTGGTGTATATAAAAGGATGCGAGCTGCCAGCACACTTTCAGTTGGATTCTGAGCGAGGTAGCAGCAGCAGCAACAGCAGCAGCAACATCACGGAGCAGCAGCACCAAGCAGCATGAGTGGAAAGTGCTAGGAAAACTAGCTCACCGTAGTGTGTGTGTGTGCCAATGTATTAGTGTGTGCGTTTTGCCCAAGTCAGAAAAGTGTGTGTGCGAGTGTGTGCGTGTGTCAGTGAGTTTGGCTATGCGTTTGCGGTAGCCCTGGCCATGCAGCTGCCACATCTTGTATTCGAACTGAAGACTGATTAATTGTGTGGTGCCAAGCAGTTCCAACTCGGCAGCACCACCGCACCACTGCACCACCGCTGCTCTAGCAGAAGCAGAAGCAGAACAAATTTCGACGTGGAAAGGTCAGACACACAGCCGTCGCATTGGCGTCGTTTTGTGAGCGCGGCTTGATGCCCGATTCGATGATGGACATGGAGCATCGGGATCATCAGCTGCATCGACATCAGCAGCCGCAGCGTGTGGTTGCCACAGCCAGCACGAGCACATTTGCACCACCAGCACCAGCGCCAACGGTATCGGCATTGGCCACTGTCAGTGAGCACAGGGATCGGGACCATCATCACCTGCCATTATCAGCCAACACACAGAGCAGCATGCAGCAGACGTCAATGTTGCCGACGCAACCCCAACAGCAGCAGCAGCAACAACAGCAGCAACAGCAGCAGCAGCAACAACAGCCGCCGCCACTGCAGCATAGAGAACGTGACCACCAGCAGCAGAACCATCAGCAGCAGCAGCCGCAGCAACACCAGCAGCAGCAGCAACAGCAGCAGCAGCAGCAGTTGCCATTGCCCCACAGTCATCATGCGCTGATGCAGCAGTCGCAGCAGCAGCAGGCCATACATCGTGCTGAGCATATGCGAGGTGAGTTGGCCAGAGGCACACTGAACCGCTTCATCTGCCACAACAACAACAAGAACCACAACAAAAACTGTGTATAGACCTCTAATTGTGTATAGTATCATCATCATTTTGCTGACTGGGCTGGCATCTATGCCATGTTTTGCTCTGCTTTTCCACTGGGCTCTCGTACTTGTTGCTTGGCCCGCCCGGAAAAGTATGCTACGATTTTTAAACAGACACATTCGCACACACAAACACACACGCACGCTTACAACTCTCTAGTATATAAATGGTGTTTTATGTGCGCTATTTGATGGCAAATTTCATTAGCGTAAATTTGCCCGAATTGCTTTTCGCTCACATGAGAAATGCTTCAATCACTCTGCTCTACGCCACATCGCTCGCATCGCTCAACAGGCTCATAATTTATGGATGCAATTTGGCCGATCACACACACACTCGCACACACACATCATAATATATTCTAGTACGTGTGTGTATCTATTGCTATTGTTCTTGGCTGTTTGTGCGTAAACAGGTCTTGTGTGTGTATCTTAAAAAACAGAAAAACAAAACACGTATCTACTTTATAAACTGTACAGAATTGCAAGCTCAAGTCTGTTAAGCTTATAATGTGCTGTGCTGCATGTGTATGTGTGTGTGTGTGTGTGTGTGGGCTAATGTACTTAGCATTTGGTATGCACGCTAATCGCTTCATTACGCTGACACAGAAAAAAGGATTTTCTCTTACATTAAATACGCTTTTCGTGCCAGCGCAAATATCAGAGCCAGGCCAAATATCTTGGCTAAGCTAAACGTATGCACGCATTTGGCATGCAAAATTCAATCAGTGCCTTAAAAAACATGTACCACAGCAACAACAATAGCAACATCACCATCATCACCAGCAACAACAACAGCAACAAGAGCTGAAACAACGTAGTGACCCATTTTCAGCGCAAAGCTTTTTGCCAGGGGCTGCTGCTTCTGCTGCTATGACGTATGCGTGCGACGGACAGCAACCAGGGCCGCGGCAGGGGGAGTTGGCGGGGCGGGGGAGTGGGAGCGAGCACTTGCTATATTTGCCAAAAGGGTCGGTAGGGCGGGGGGTGGTGCGGAGCGGGGCGGTTACAAAACGGACAACATGCTGACTGTTGGGTCATTAAAAAATTATGACCACACATTGTGTTGCTTCAAGTGAAAATTAATATAATAAAAAATGCATTAAAATTTATTTATTATTTTAATAGAATTTATGCAGAGCAAAAATTACACATTGACATTTATTAAATCATAATAATTAAAAAATTCATTACGTTTCGTGTGATAAATTTGCAGGGAAATCGCATAAAGTTTTATTGGCATTTCTGGCAATAAAATGAATGTTTAAATTTATGAAAAGTTTTCTATAATTTAACAGAAAATTTCACGCAAAAGAAAATATTTACAAAATTCCAAAAATTATACTTATGAGTTTAGCAATATATTACATTAAAATTTATGTTTTTATAACATTTTTACCTACATAAACTTTATGTAAACTATAGTAAAACTTTTAACTAATGTAAGACCTAACTCAAACTAATTACACTTTGAGCAGCTTGGGCAAAAGAAACGCAAAGAAATGCAGAAGAGAAATACATCACTTTCAGCTTTGGTCTATTTTTAAAGGTAGCCATAAATCTATTACGCAAATACACACACACACACACACTTGTACGCCAATTGAACAGAGCTTCATTTGTCAGCGGGAGTAGCACAAAGCATAACCGCATCCGCAACCCGCATCCGCAGCCTTCATACACACATCCGCACATTCAAATCGACGTCAACGCCATTGCAATTATTTCGAAATCAATTTCAATAAAAGTTGTGAGAACCAAGTTGGTCCTGGCCAGCATTGAGAGTAGGAGTTGCGAGCAGGAGCAGGAGCTGGGAGTGATTGGCGCTTGGGCAAATGTTTAACAGCTTGTTGGCTTAGCATGCTCTAGGTTCCACAAATTCCCATCAAAGTTGTGAGAGTTTCAGCTACAATTTTCTCTCTTTTCTGTAGTTGTGTGTGTGTGTGTGCGAGTGTGTTTGTGTGTGTGAGGCAGCTCGTTAAAAACACTTTGCTGACATCACAGGGCGTGGAGAGCCAGCATTGTTGCAAGTTCACAATGAACTGTAATTGAAACTGAAATGCCAACTGGCGACACTAATTGCCAGCAGCTGTAGCAAAAAGCAAAAAGCAGCCGCAACTTGCCACTTGCCACTGCAACTTGCAGCAAACAGTAAATACTAGCATGGGCATGAATTAATTATTTATTATTTCCTCTCTCTCATCATTTCCAGTTAATCGCTGACTTAATTAGTTTGTAGGCTGTAGTTTGTGCATGCTGCTGACACACAACTCTACTCTCCACTCAACTCAACCCCTCAAAAAGAAAACGACCCTAAGAAAACACCGAAAATTGCCAGCAAAATAATACCAATTTCTCCCCTAATCCTCTATTCCAATTAATTTCTACAAACAATTTGATTTATCGTATTCTTGCAGATACACAAGCAAAACATTCACATGGATTTCTCTATTGTAAGTCGCACTAATTTGGAAACCAAAAAAAAAAAAGAAAAACAGAAAAAAAAAAAAAAAAGGAAAATGCATTTCACACATCCCACAACAATTTCAAACACTTTGACTTTTACTTAATTTTCCAAACTACTATGACTTTTCCGCTATCAAGTAATTTTGTTACTATCACTACAACAATTTTATGTAAGGTTATTTTGCTACTATTATTGTTACAATTATTATCATAAAAGAGGCACAAGTGTGCCTCAATTTTTGGCTTTTAGAACGCTCTGGCTTTCAACTAAAGAATGGGCAACTTGTTGTCATATGGAAAACCACAAAGAAAACAAATGGAAAACCAACTTACATTTTTGGCTAAACTTTAAGGAGCAAATACTAATTTTTGAAATTGTCAACAAAATTTGCTTTTGTTTTTGTCACGCTGAAATTTGATATTTTGTGAGAGATAAAACTGATACTGAAACTGCAACTTCATTTACAGCATTTTCTTACTCCATTAAAAAACCGAGATACTATAACGTTCTTCCGTTCTTTTTCTTGCACACATTCTCTCACAGCGGACGAGGAAATCAGCGACAAAGCATCAACATGCGGCAAATTGCTTATATTTCTATCCGTGGCACTTGTGATAATGACACTGCCGTTCAGTCTCTTCGTCTGCTTCAAGGTAAGCTCCAAATAAATTGCAATTTCCAGGTTACAGCAGAGTAGCAATTTAAAGGATAAGCTGACAGCAATTTCAAGCTGAATAAAATGTTATTTATTTTGCTGCAATGATTAATGACTAAAGGTAGTAGAAATACTTGAGTAAATTGCATAAACAAAAAGTGATAAATAAAACATTTACCAGAAATATATTTGAGACAACTACTAGAGTAATTGTAAATGTTTGAGTTACTTTTACAAATTTATGAAATATTTTTAAACAGCAAAAATTTCAAGCGAACTGAATACTTAACAGTAAAGACTAATAGCTATGGAAATATTTGCGTAAATTATGTGAATTTCATTATTGTATCAAAAATATATATTGCATTATACTTGCAAGTGTTTGTATGATTTGACAAATTTTATCAATTTTATAAATATTTTTTTTAAAACTCAAAATAGCTGCCAAAGTATTTGTATCTGTAAGATACTTTGCCAACTATCTGCTGTTATGTTACTTGATTTATTTCAGTTTGGTTTCACATAACGAAGCAAATTTAATCATTTGTTATAATTTATTTAAATTTCTCAACTGAATCTACCAGCTTTAGTCATATTTCTCTCAGGGCAAAGCGTTTAAAAACCGCTTGCCATGTACCAACTGCATACTGGCTCTGCCAACTGAATTTCATTTTAATATTGCACACGTTTACTCTCTCTCATCTTTCTCTTGCCATTTCTATATCTGCTTGCAGGTGGTGCAGGAGTATGAGCGCGCAGTCATCTTTCGCCTGGGTCGACTCATGCAGGGCGGCGCCAAGGGTCCAGGTGAGTAGGCAAAGTTCAAACTACTGAGCGATGGGCGGTTGGGGTTGGGGTAGGGGAAACATCAGCTGGCATAAAGTAAGGTTGCTATGCAAATTCGAGTGTCACTGGCGTCGGTGACAAGAATTTGTGTTAATAGCTGCACTTGCTCCAAATTAGCGACAGCTTTTTGGGGCCAACACCGACTCGAGTGTACGACTGGGGATGGGGCAAAATGTCAGACAACACGAATTGGGCTCATAACTTACAATTGCCGCTGCTAAATGTTAAACTCGACTTTAAATACTTGATGCTGTTAAGTCAACTTTTGCTGAACTTTATGTATCCATCTGCAGGCATATTCTTTATACTGCCGTGCATTGACTCCTATGCACGAGTGGACCTGCGTACTCGCACCTACGACGTGCCACCACAGGAGGTAAGTGCGATGTCAGCAGCAGCAGCAGCGGCAGCGGCAACTATAACTGCCAAATTGCTGCTGTTGTTGCTGCTGCTAAGACAACCCATACACACACACCCTCACACCCTCACACACACACTCTCACTGTTTAAAAACCAAACAAAAAGATACAATTTAAATGCTGAGAAAAAGTAAAGTGAAAAACCATAAAAAAATACTTTTAGCTTTTGCCACAAGTTTCGTTCCAAGCAACACTGTTTTTTCGTTAGCCACAAAATATACATATATTATATATATATATTTCTTTTTTTTTGATTTTGTGTTATGCCCAAAACACACACACTCACACACAACACACACACAGCGCAAATGTAAGCACTGCAGAACGCTCTGAGTTCGTGTGTTGATTTTGCTGACACACACACACACGAATACTAGTTACGCCTACACCCACACCAACACACACCAACACACTCACACACGCACAGCATACGCAACTGGAGCGTGAATTACGCATACGCCACGTTATCCTTCTGCCTTCTATGCGTTTCCTTTTGTACAACTCTCTGACTCTGCCTCCAGTTCGTATGTATGTGTGTGTGTGTGTGTGTGCCGTTTCCTTCTTTCATTTTGTTATGTGTTGTTCTTCTTGTTGTCGTCGCATGTCATGCTGTTTATTTTGGCTTTCATTTCTGTTTTTCTTTTCCTCACATTATTTTCTTTTTTCCTCTGTTTTTCTCCCAACTCTTTTTGCCAGCAGATAAGCTACTTTTCCAACTCTCCAACCACACATAGGAGCAGCAGCAGAACGCATTTTCTTTCATTTGTGTTGCCTTTGCTCACTTTCCTTTTTTTGGACACACACTCACACACACACACATAGACAGTCTGTAACTATTGTTGTGATTGTTGTTGTTGGTAGTCTTGTTGTATGTTTCTTTAAATGCTAATTATGTATGGTACTCGTTGTCGTATTCAAGTTGTGCTACAAACGTTGCAGCTTTAATTATTATTATTCATTATAACTGACACACACACACACACACTCACTCACACTCACACAGCAACAATCCGCAGACAAAGCCATATAAAGCGAGCTCCTCTTTAACATATTCCTCTTAATTTGTTAGCCCCTCATATATAGCCATATCCATTTCGTTTTCATTTCGTGGCAAAGTTTATAAACTGTAAACGTCTTAATAAATAAAAGAAAATGAAAACAAACACCGATACCAATACCAATACCGTTACCAATGCCAATACTCATGCAGAGAGACTGACGTCACGACGTGGAGCAAACACAGAGCAGGATAATAATCGATGTTGCCGAATTCATACAATTTTTATGCCCTCACTCATTGGTGCTACTTCATTTTTTACTTTGTGTACACACTGTTTGCACTTCCGCCAACAATTTCATGTGCTTCCCCCCGCCATTACGTTTTACCCTATTTTTTTTCTGTTTACTTTGGTTTCTCTGCTTTTCTGTTTGTGTCAAACGCATGAAGGCCACTGCGGCATTGCCCTCAGCATCAACATACACACACAGTAAACCGAACTGAACTCAAACTCAAACTGAACAGCATAAAAAATACTATATACTATACTATATAGCGAACCCTTAACATATAAGTCGAGTCATCTTGTTGTTGTTGTTATTATTATCGATGTCATTGTCGTTGTTTGTGAAAGCAAAGTGCATACGAATTACTACCACTACTACTACTACTATTACCACCACTACTACTACTACTACTACTACTACTACTATGTGTATGTACTACTATATCGTGTCGCTTTCATTTCTCTTTTGATTTCGTGTACTTATATTTAGTTGTTGGTGTCTTTAACAACCTTTAACTTCAACTATTTATTACAATTTGCATAGTTGGAAATGAAAAACAAAAAGAACTTATTAAATATATATATAGATACATATATATATATATATATACTCAAACAAACTCTGATTGTCTTTTGCAATTAGTTGAAAGAAAAACCAAAAACTATTGAAAGCAAATGCTAAGCATATCAACTGAAAAGTTTCTCTGTGTTCAGCAGAGCGCTAAATGCACTACAGATTTCCTCATCATTGCTAATTGGTGGGCGGGCGCCGTGGGGGGGCAAATCTCAAATCTGAAATGAACAGCACTGCATATACAATTGGCTCGCTCGAATAACCGAAAAATTGTGAAATGTTTTGTTCACTGAACACAGGGTACACCCACACACCCACACCCACACACACACGCAACCCGCACACACACATAGAATACACTCTGATATGAGTTCCTCCTAGACACAACCTCTAACTCTCTCTCTATATCAAACTGTCTCTTTCTACCTATCTTGAACACGCACACACATTAGCCTAGGTCTTGTGTAGCTCACACACACACTCACACTCACACACAGACAGTTTTACAGCCACAAGAATTCCATTGATAAAATACCTGTAACCACTTAAATGCACACACAATGCGTTCTCAACTTCCCCAAAAGCTGTCTCTAACTCTCCTTCTCTCTTCCAACTGTCTCTCACTCTCTCTCTCTATCTCTATCTATGTATCTCTCTCTACCTCTGTGTAATTTTTTAAATTTGTCTTGCTCACTCGCCCGCTCGAACTGTTTGAGTTTAAGGAGCTTCCATTTGCTCTTGAGCTCATTCGAATTCTCAGTTCTCTGTTTCATTCTGTATCTTTTAAAAGTATTTCACACTCTCTCTCTCTATCTCTCTGTCTCTGTATCTCTCTGTGTCTCTTTCTCTTGCTCTATAACTCTATCTAAGTCTCTATATATAAAACTGATTTTGTTTTTGAGCTATGTTAGTTTTGTTTAGCAAACAAATTGTTTTTGATATATAAACCGATAAACCGATACCGTTACCGATACCGATACCAAACCCTAACCTTAAAAGATACACGAATACCGTTTACCGTTACCAATGCACTTAATTTTTGATACTACCCCCCACTCTCCCTCCTTCGATTAAGCGTTCAACTAATTTTTGAGAGCATGCTAAATATATATTTCCATAAATGTCTATTCTAAAATGCTTTCTAACTGTCAAAACTAAATACTTGAAAATTATATAAAAAATTACAAAAAGACAATTAAAATGAATACATACTAAACACATACATACATACATACTAACACGTACATACATACATACTATATTGTTGGTTTAAATTAAGTACAAGTACAAAATCATGCCGTAAACTTGAGACTTTAATACAGTTTTAGTTTAGTACTCGACTCACACACACACAAACACACACACACCCACATACACATACTTGCTTTAGTTTTTGGACAACATTCCCAATAACAGAATTATACTACTCGTATTATACTAACTAAAAATAACCGTTAACATTTGATCTGTTTGAGCACAAAGCGAAGGACGCTAAATACGTACGCACCATGAATTGATTGAAAAAGAAAAGAAAATAATCGAAATGCGTTTAGCATATGTATATCGATGGATTGCACCAGCCAGCAGCAATCGGTGGCGATCGGTGGTGCTGCCGGGTGGTGCACTCCATCGACTATATATGCCGGACCAGTACATGAATATGAATATATATCAAGCAAGCAATCTATGTCGAGTTCATCTATGTGTGTTTTGCGTGGTTTAGGCTGTTTTCCAAATGTGGGTACACTCTCGCCACGGTACATACTATCGCCAACAAGAGCAACTATCGATAACAAGCAAACTATCGCACGCATGAAAAGCAAAGCAAAGCAAAGCAAACTATATAAAGTAACAAAGTAAATGCCGCCGCCGCCTCCCGCCAGCGTTTAGTGAACGTAACTGTAACCATACTATAACGTTAGAGCTAGAGCAACCAAGAACCCAGCATTGTAGAACCTATATATAATACTATATACTACAATATACTATATATATGTACGATATATCATATAGCTACTATATACATGCAATTAGTTGCGCAGCTACGGCGCCTTAGCTTCTGCGGATGCATCGAATTCGGTTGCCCCCTCTCGCCCCCCTCTCTCTCTCTCGCTTCACTCTTCACTCTCTCTATGTCTCTATGTCTCTCTGTCTAACTCTGTTCTCTGTTCACTCTCATCCAATTAAGCCCCAAAAATATAAAAGATTTAGTCAGTGCATCAGTAGAGATTTTCAGTTGAAATATGATTTACATTTGGCAACATCTGAACGATGGCCCGAAAACTGTGCAAATTGTAATTAAAATCAAATTAATAACGACTCACTAGTTTAGCTGTTACAGTGTATAAAGCAATGCTGTGTATGAAAAATTGTTTAAATATATTAATTTATGATTTGTTTCGAACGAAAATGAAAATGAAAGCAATCATTCAATCTTATGCTATTTGTATGATTTCTCTATTGTTCCATATCCTTTCATTGTTCTCTCTAACACACACAACACACTCACACACACACACACCTGCAATTTACAGCCAATTTAATCCACACACACACACATTCACATATCAATACAGCACACTCACATAGATACTAATACTCTGGCTATTGTTCAAAGTTGCAGCCATTGTTCCTGGGGAAAATTGATTTAGGTAACCCACTGTATGCACAGTGGGCTTAATGGCCAAGCTCTCGAGAAAGTTGAAATGGCTTCGCTTGAGTAAGCCGCTTTCGGCTCGACTGAATGCAATATCATTTCAGCCCAAAAACCGATGAACAGATTACCCTAAACTACTATTGTAAGTAGGCCCACTGATTGCCCACTTCTTAGCCCACATTTTGCATAACTTGCAACCCCGGCTGACCCAATTTAGATAGGACTACTATCTGCATGCCTTAACAGCGCAGATACTAGATAAATTTCCAAAAGTTTTGGGCCTTCTCTCTCGTGAAAATTAAGTATTAGAATGCTCACTTTCAGTGAACTAAATCGACAACTCTGTAGTGACACTAAACAACATTGACACCACTGCCAGTGAGTGCCATAAAAAGCGGTCTAGACTGCCCAGCACCAAAGCACAGGCAGCTCGTAAAAATCCTCCTCCAAATAGGAAAAAAAGGGAATACACACACTTCAGTTGGGGGAAGCCAAAACTTTACTGGTTTGGCCTGTGGGTCAGGGCATAAAAGTCCAAACAAATTCGCATTCGCCTAGGCCAAGTTTCACAATAAAAACGCAAACATTTCACCAACTAACTATCTATCTATCTGTCCCTATGTATACTCTCTTCAACAATTCGTGGATTTCTGTATTTTATCTATTTAATTTTAAATTGTTTACGTGATTTTGATTTGATTCTGGCTTACTTTACTTTAACATGTTTATTGTCTTATAACTTATACACTGTAACTCGAAAAGCTCTTGAGTTTGCTCCACGTATCGCTATCGAGCTCCTCATACTACTATTATCTATATATATCACATAACAAACTAACTACATAAATGCTACAAGCTGCACATAAAGCCAAAAACTAAACGGCAAAACGCTGCACAAAGTATCTGTTATCGCAAGACCTCTAAAGCGCTTGACTTGAGCATCTCGAAAATGCAAAAAGAATTTCGCAAAACAATGCAAAAATGGCTTTGTAAGCCACACACATGCACACCACACACACACTCACACTCACACACTTGCAAGGCAAAGCAATAATCAAAATAAAAGCAACGTTTGTACAGTCCCTACGGCTGTCTGTCCGTCTGTCCGTCCCGCTGTCTGGCGCGAAAGTTTGCACCATGCACTTAGTTCTAATAAAGCAAAGACCAAGACGCCGCCAGTCGAGTCAAGCAGCTGAAATATGCAAAAGATACACAGCTCCAGATACAGATACATTTCTCTATACATGTATGTAGCTACTTATGTGTGTATGTCTGTAGCAACAATAACAAGCATAATAAATATAAACAAGAGCAAAACGCTAGCAACAATAGTACTACTAGTAGACCAACAACAAAATCAAAAAAAAAAAAATACAAACAACAAAAGAAAAAAATAAGAAAAACAACAAAAAATTTGCAACCACCCACTGCATCTTGTAGGTTCTGACAAAGGATAGCGTTACGGTTTCGGTGGATGCAGTGGTTTACTATCGCGTATCAAATGCAACCGTCTCTATAGCGAACGTGGAGAATGCTCACCATTCGACCAGACTACTGGCACAGACTACTCTACGAAACACAATGGGAACTCGGCATTTGCATGAGATACTCAGCGAGCGTATGACGATTTCCGGCACAATGCAGGTGAGTACCAACTACCAAGTACCGACTACCGACTACACAGTGTACAGACCCACTCCTCCCTTTTCCCGCTCTCCCCCCCTTAGAACAGCACGAACATTGTGCAATTTCTGTAATTGACTTATGGTGGGTGGGTGTGCCACAACTACTGTGCACAGTAGTATGTGTGCCACTCGACTCGACTTTTCCCTCTGCTAATTATTCAGCGACTTTAACAAGTTGCGTCTGGCGAAATATTAATTGCAAATTAGCCAAACAACAATGTCAAAACGTATCTCAAAGTTTGCCAAAAACTATAGCTCAGCAGCAGCTGTCAACTTAACCCAAATTTTAGCTGCAGCTTCGAGCTTTAGCTGCAGCTTCGAGTCGCTTTATTTATTTATTTTTATGACCATATGAAATATAGTAGTTGAAAATCAGCACAGCACAGAATCCGGCAGAAGCCGGCAGCTGCCGCGTCGAACATGTGCGGAATGCCAAGTTTTCCTAAAGCCAAAAGCCCGATGCTTTCCACTCCGTTAGACGCCAGCAAGTGCTGCTGCATTTTTCACTCGTTTTCGTATTTTTCATTTTCCATATTCAGTTTTTTTCGTTCGTTCGTTCTTTCGGGGAAGATTTTTGCGTTGGGTTTTTTTCCCCCGGTTTAGCGTTTCAAGGATGCTGCAGCGACCCACAAAACAATGTGAAATGTGAAAGGCAAAAAGCCATCACACAGTTAACAACATGAAAAACGTGTGTAAACAAAAACTAATGTGTTTTTACTGCTATTTCCATCACACACACTCACACACACGCACATACTGACACACATCTATGTACACCTGCCAACATAATGTGGGCCAAATCATAAACAGGTTCAGCTAGACGAAGCCACCGATGCCTGGGGCATCAAAGTTGAACGTGTTGAAATGTAAGTAGTGCAACTTTTCTAACACACACTCGCACACACACACACTCGCACACCTATGCAGGTTTCTATGTCAAAATAAATGTAGGTGCTGCCATTATGCTAGCATTGAGGTGGGGTGGGGCGGGGTGTGGCTTCTTTATTAGCCGCCCAGCCCCAAAAGCAACTACTGGCCTTTGTCTGCTGTCACTGTTACTGCGTTGCTGCTGTAATTTATTATTAGCCGCTCTGGCACTCAGGCGGGTTGCTGG
This sequence comes from Liodrosophila aerea, assembly GCA_035045005.1. Lineage (NCBI taxonomy): Eukaryota > Metazoa > Arthropoda > Insecta > Diptera > Drosophilidae > Liodrosophila > Liodrosophila aerea. The sequence continues at coordinate 1,196,402 of JAWNNL010001293.1, forward strand.
CTCACAGCTCGCAGCTCCAGCTGCTCCTGTCAGTGCCTGCAACTCTGACAGCTTGTCAAACACATGGCCACAACTACAACAAGAACAACACACAATAACACAGCAGCACAGTTCTCTTAACGGCATGTCGATGCTGACAATACCCTAGACCAAGTCAGACTCAGGCAGCTACAGCTACAGCTACCGATAGATGAGAACATACTACCAAATGCTGATGTTACTATAGATACTACTAGTAAATGGAACCAATAGAAACTGCTAATAGATACTAAAATTAGACACTACTACCAGCTACTACTATCAGGTACCACCAGCAGATACTACTAGCAGATACTACCAGCACATACTATTATACTACTACCAGCAGATACTACTAGCAGATACTACTACCAGCAGATACTACTAGCAGATACTACTACCAGCAGATACTACTAGTAGATACTACTACCAACAGATAGTGCTAGTAGATACTATGTATTACCAGCAGATACTGCTAGAAGACACTACCAGATACTCACTCGATTGAAACTTTGTGCTAAATCTGAAACCCCAGACATTTCAGTATAATCTGTATGATATCCTATACTATACTACTACTACTATAGTTGTTCGTAAGAAAAGGACCTTGTTTTATCAGAAAATGTATATAGATATATTAGTAACGACCTTAAGTATATCGTGTGGATTATATATAGTATAGATATTAAAACCAACTAGAAATAACTTTCACAGCAACAAAAACCGCAGGTTTCGAGCTGAAGGCAAATACTGCCGTAGCTCAAAATGTATCTAGTCTGTAAATGTAAATAAATATTTTTAAATAAAAATATATAACAAATTTAAGTGGCTTTTGCTTAGCTCAAGTTCCCAAACTCATTATTATAGTGTAGATATTTTGTAAGCCAAAAAATTAATAGCATATGAGCATATGAAACTTTTCCTGCTGCCTATTATACTAGCTCACAATTTTCATAAAAAAATCATGCTGCCCTGTGGCAAGTGTATATGCCACAACAACAATAGCAATAGCCAACATTCGTGGTCATGTCACAGCTGCTGCAATGGCCAACAACTTGACGCGTTGATTGTTGTTACTTTTCTGTTGTTGTTGTTGTTGCTGTTGGGAGTGTAGCTTAGCTGTGGCTATTGACCCACGCCCTTTTGTCATTTTTCCTGCGAATGTGTCTATGAAAATTGTTTCATTTTTATGACAGTCTTACGCATGTTTTTTTACGCAGGGCAAATATTTTTATGAAATTAATCAGCCGATAACATTTTTTCTGTGACATGGCCAATAAAATATGGTCAGAATTTTATGTAATACGGCAATCTAGGGGAAATGTTGCGGTTAATGTGAAGTGCTGAATAGCAGAAGATAGAATAGCTTTATTGAGGAAGTTTAATAAATTGCTAGACGTATTGTGAAGGCAAAAATAAAGAAAAAAATGTGGAAAATATATAGATACAGCTACAGTATCAAGCTACAATTTCACTCTATATAATGCCGTTGATTTCTGGCCAACTCTGTTGGTTCGCCTCACCAATATCACTGTCTGCTTTAATGGCATTTCAAATTGTTAATATTCCAAATTTGCAGTCATTATATTAAAAATCTTGAGCATTGGTTTAATGACAATGGCTCGTATCAATCAAGTAGATTGCCTGCAAATAATGCGACCCAGCAGGCTGCCTCCTAATGACCTCTAATGCCGAGTGCTGAGCCATTAGACAGCCGCAGATGATGAACTTTAAATGCGATTCATTTAACAATAACAACATTTCAGCCAAGTTCTTTTCACTTGGGTACAGTCGGCCTCAATTGGTCTAACAATTTGCTAAATGAGTTTAAAGCTATTGCTGCAAGAACTTTCTTCTTATTCTGCGCGTAATGGCTAATGTAAGTTTTCTTCCATTGTGAATGGCAAACAGCAAAGACGTGCGTCTCCCTGTGCAATTGCAACGTGCCATGGCCGCCGAGGCAGAGGCAGCACGTGAGGCACGAGCCAAAGTCATTGCCGCCGAAGGTGAACAGAAGGCATCCAAGGCACTGCGCGAGGCATCCGAGGTAATTGGCGGCTCGCCGGCAGCACTGCAGCTGCGCTATCTGCAGGTAAGTGTAGTAGCTACATAACGGGATCATTGACCTCGCCATTATGTACACAACATTTATGTATTTATATACACAGACACTCAACACCATATCCGCTGAGAAGAACTCAACGATTGTATTCCCGCTGCCTATCGATTTGATAACATATTTCCTGAAAACAACGGAAGCCACCAACCAGCAGAACGCCGCGAATGCCGCAGCAGCACATCACCAGCAAATGCAACAACTGGCGATGCAGGCGCAGCAACCACAGCCACCGTTGCAGCTGCAGGCACCTCCTCAGCAACAGCAGCAGCAGCAGCAAGAACAGCAGCAACAGCAGCAGCAGCAGCAACAACAACAGCAGCAGCCGCAACAACAACAACTGCAATATCAGCAGCCGCAGCAGATATCCTCCGCCATGTAAAGTGCACATCGTAAGGAAGAAGGCATTGATGAGGGTTCGGCGTAGCCGAATGCTGTATGCGCTGCAGCACAATGTACATGCCCCACTGCCATGTTAATTAACATAGCCTTAACAGCGGAGTAAGCAATATGCAGCGCATTTCACACACACACTCACACAAAGTACTGTAATACATTAACACACACAACGATTCATGTAACGAATCAAAAATTTAGTTCTAGACACCAATAAGTGCGATTCGAGTACATTGAGACCGCAAGGGACTCAATTAGCAAGCTGGTAGGAGTAGTACATCTAATAGTAATCCACAGTTAGTTCTCTGAGGCAGAAGCACTACGTGTAAAATTCTAAAACCAACCAGTTTTGAGAATATCAAAGTGGATTATGCATTTGGGCATCGATACACTTTGAGATATTCAAAAATGGTTGGTTTGGTTTTGAATTTTCGAAAGCGTAGTGTTGCAAAGTGTTTCACAGTTCAAACTCCACGGTCAATATTGTGTTTTTTGTAAATGTTTAGCTGTAAGATGTTAATACGTATACCCCCCTCAATAATAGACAGACATACCATACCATACCATAGCATACCCTACGATATGTGTAAGTTAAATGATATAGATGTATACATACTCGTATTGCATTTACCAATTACTCTAGCTGTGTGTACAAAATGTGATAGAACACTTTGTACAGCTCGTTTATCCACCAGGAGGAGCAGGCGGATAAATCGTAACTGTTTCATAGAGAAAGAAATAAATCCATATGGCCATATGACGAATACATAGTACGTAATTGCTAGATTGAATCAAATAATACTATCCACATTATAATAATAATAATTGAACGGAACAATACATACCTAGATACATACAACTTATATACTACATATACTATATACAGAGAGTTCATCTGAATTTGTCTTATAGACACGACATGTAACGGTCAGCCAGTTGAACAATTTTGCTTTCAACAGCTGCCTTATAAGTACCATAGTTTAATACTGTAATTGTATGTGGGTTTCCTCGCAACGGGACTATCAACTGCATACAATACGATACCCATACCTTATCAACACTAACGAAG